>CM069908.1:90025015-90062959 GCA_036172215.1 Camellia granthamiana | reverse complement strand
TAATTATCTGTTGATGTTGATCTATCTTTGCTTACTGTGCATCAGTCATTGATTCATTGCTTATTGTTGAATTGCAAGACGAACTATAGTTCTATTCTGTGCATGATGGTGTGAAAAATTGTATCCAATAACAGATTAAACTCGACTATCGTAGTATATGATTATTTACACATTTTATTCATATAAAGCTTGTATTTTTGTAACTACTGCTTCATTGTTGAATAGCATGGTAGTATTGACCTATGCAACTTTTTTCTTTACTTCTTTGCATTTGTTATCATGATTCAATAGCTCTAAAGAATATGCTGTTTAGATTCTCTCATTAATTTTCTTTTTGATTGGTTGGAGTAGGGGGAGTGTATATCTTACATAGCAAGCACTGAATATTGATGGGGCCATCATTGAAAAGTGGATCAAAAGTTGGAAAAAGTGGATCAAAAGTTCACGAACCAGACGAGCACCCTCCCCAACATATTTCGTAACAAGTTCACGAAGCTAAATTGTACAAGACTACTTGGCAATATAAGCATTTTTGGGAGGATTAAATATTTTTGGATGGATGTGTATGAATAACAAATATTAGTAGTTTTATTTGTTGATAGCTGCGCATGGATAACAAATAGTTATGTTTCAATTTGTTATGCTAGATGGATGTGACTTGTGAATGAAAATTTAGAATAGTTGTATTGTGTCGAATGTTAATGATTCAGTTAATTTGAATGATGCTTTAAAATTATAGGTTTATTATGGATTGAATGAATTATTAGGAATTACAGGTGTATTGTTTTCCTGCTTTGGCGACCAATTTATTAGTCGCGACAAATAAATAATTTTTTTTCGCAAAAAATGACAATTGCCGACCAAGAGTTTTGGTCGCAAAAAATACATCTATTGCCGACCAAAACAGCTCTTGGTCGTAGAAACTCACTTTTGCCGACCAAAAGTTTTGGTCGCGAAAAGTAACAAATGGCGACCAATTTTTTTGGTCGTGAAATGTGATAATTGGCGACCAAAAAATTTGGTCGCGAAATGTAATAATTGGCGACCAAACTTTTTGGTCGCGAAATGTGACAATTGGCGACTAAGAAATTTGGTCGGGAAAATATCACTTTTCGCGACCAAAGTATTTTGGCGACAAAAATAAATTAGTCGCGGTAATTAAATATTTAGCGACCAAAAATTTAGTCGGCAAATCTAACTTTTGCCGACCAACCACAATTTTGGTCGCGAATTACTTTTGCCGACCCTCAATTGGCGACCAAAGTAGCGACCAAAAAAATTGGTCGCAGATAACTTTTGCCGACCAAAAATTGACTTTTAGCGACCAATTTTTTTGTTGCCAAAAGTGTTAATTCTTGTAGTGAAAACAGCCCCTTTATTTTTGAGAACCATTGATAACATCTTGCCTTTAACAGCCAATTTGCTTTTTATTTTTTTATTTTTTTGAGAACATCTTTTCTTTTTGTTGAGGTAGGAAAATCTATATCAGCAAGACAAAAAAGTGAGTGTGAATATTTACTATTACCAATTTGGTATCCATATATTTAGGACATGAAAATGTAGTCTGATAAGGGGAGGGGAAAAGATGTTAAATAAAAAATGAAAGAAAGAAATGAAGATATTACACCCTTTGTTACTTGTCACTAAGTAGATTGATGATGGAAGGAAATGAAGTTTGTACAAAGTGCTATATGTGTATCAGTCTTACAATCCCTCCAGAAATTGTAGTAAACACAGATATAAATGTAGAATATACATCTTTTATCTATCTATTTGGGATGATCAAGTAAGAGCTTGAAATGTAGATGCTATTTAAGTTCTTTAATGAATTTGGATCCATACCTGTTATATTAGCAACCTATATATATGTTTGCATATAAAATTTACTAAAATTAAAAACAGAAGAAAAATCCCAAAAAAATGGGAGCCAAACAGGGGTAGTTAATATCAATATGCTTCAAGGATTATATAGAAGCCTAGCTTGTTTTTGGCTAATATTTTTTGACATGACTGTGAGAGGATTATACTAATATTCTCATATGTTATCCATGTGTGTGTGTTCTTAGATCTTCCGAGCAAGATATAAATAATGCAGGATGTCGAGCAGGATGTAATCCTCTAAGAATGCAGGATATAATCTTCTAAGAATGCAGGATATAATCTTAGAGGATTATACTCTTCCAAGAATGCAGGATATAACCTTCATCACCGTGTTCTTAGATGATTATACCTAATTATAGAAGTATAGTGGTCTGTTGAAGTGAATAGCCGAGCAGGATGTCGAGCAGCCGAAGTGAATAGCCGAACAGCCAAAGTGATGTCGCAGCCGGAGTGAACAACGGTGAGAATGGTCAGAGCTCTGATGAAGGCAAAAGCTGAGAGAGGAAAAAAAAATTCAAGAAGTTAAAAATACTTTTCCATATATCTATAGATTGGTCTGTGCAGAATTTGAATTCAAGTAATCCAGAATTTCTTAGAATTTCTTAACTGCTGGAAAGGAATTCTTAACTGTGTAATCCAGATTTGGATTACAGCTCGAAAGAAATTTCTTGTGCATGATATTACACGGTGTATAACTCACCCAGAAATTCTTAACTGTGTAATCCAGAATTTCTTGTGCAGAATTTCTTTTCCAAATCTGTTGCATTGTGTATCACCCGTGCAATCCAATAAAATCTGCACACACCATAATAACTCAAATCTGCACACACCATAATAAAATGCAAACACCATAATACAAAATCCAAACCGTAAAACTCACCCGTATAACTCAAACCATATCACCCGTATAACTCAAAAACACAAAAACAGAGCAAGAAATTCAGATGGTAGACAGAGAGGGAAATAGAGAGGGAAGGTAGACAGAGAGGGAGATAAAGAGGGGAGGTAGATAGAGGGTATGGGAAGACAGATGGTAGACGCAGGGTATGGGGGAGACAGAGGGTAGATACTGATATAAACACAGACAAATCAAATGAACTGTGTTGGGCGGGAACACCCATTGATCTAAACCATCCATATACACTTAGGATTCATCTGAGCCATTGAATCAAAATGTACCTCATATACATTTTAGACATTTTCAAAAACCTTTGTGACTTATTATATAGATAAAAGGCAATACATATTTTAAGCAAATAGTAAGAGATATATTCATATTTCATCCTAATAAAAAAGTTAAGATAAATTATAAATACACACTTGAAATTTACTTAAAATATGAATTGCTCTTATAGTTCTAGAAATTACATCCCGACTTCTGAAGTTTTTTAATTTCATAACAAGCCCATTAATAATTTTTAATGATGTCAAATATATTTTAATTAATAATTCAAAAAATTTAACATTGTATAAAAGAGTAATTAAAATTTTATTTTTATAATTAATTTTATTAAATAAAAAATTCTTTCAAAATATTTTTAATTTTTTAAATTATGGGAAAGAATCTATATTTTAAGCATACCTGTAATTTACCGAAAAAGTTACAGTTGGGTGGCAAACGAAGCCTAAATAATTACAACTCCTCATCAATAATGCTGTGTATGTCCATTACATGAACATGAGACACGAACCAACACCAAAAAATCCAAGCAAACCCACAGTCAACGGAAGGAAGAGTTCTCCCCCACAAGTCACGTTTAAGAATAGATTATTTTAATAATTTTTTAATTTTTCTTAAAATAAAAAAAATAATAGGATAATTTATAATAATTTTTAAATTTAAAAAAAATTTTAACTAAAACTACATAAGAACTATTCGTTTGGGAACAGGTTAATTTAGTAACTTTTTGGTTAATTGGCTAAAAAGGTTGGTAAAAGAAACTTGTATGTTTGGGATGACTTTTTGACTAATTACGAAAAGATATGCAAAAAATAGAGAGAAAATAAAATTTTTAACTTTTTAATATGAATTATTAACTTTTTGATTAAAAAAATAATTTTTTAACTAATTGACTAATTTAGCCACTCCCCAAACGAGACTTAAATGTGCATGGAGTTAAGAAGTAGTAAAAGAGTGGAGAAGGTGGTAATAGATTGCAAAAATGGCTTAGCGGCGGCGGAATAAAATAAAGAAATTTTTTGTTTCGCTTACTTCGTTTTAGTTTTTCTTTTCCTTTTTTTTTTTTTTTTTTATCAATAAATCTTAGAACCAAACAAAGGGTAAAATAATAATAAAATATTTACTGCATGAACCAATACGTTCAGGACATCAATAATGAAAGATTTACTGCGTGAGACAATGGGCCAATGTGTTTAAAAAATTAAAATCATTAAACTGCTTATTCAAAAGGGAGTAGTTGTAAATAAAATAAAAAGATGAATCTAAGTAATAAATGGTTGATTTAAAAGTCAAGGGCACCAATATCATAAGGCCTTGTTTGGGAAAACTAAATAAGTGTACTTTTTGTCTTTTTTGACTAAAAAAGTGAGGTTGAAAATATGGATGTTTGGGTTAATTTTTTGACTTTTTATGGAAAAATGTGTAATAAAAAATTGTAAAAATTAATTTTTAGAGGAAAATTTGAATTCGGAGTTGTGCAGCCGTAATTGTTGACTTTTGGTGAATAGTGTTAACTTTTTAACTTTTTGAGTAACTTTTTAGCTTTTTGAATTATTCTCTACATCCCAAACAAGGCCTAAGTCTTTTAATATTATTTTATGTATAATATTCAAAAGTGAGTGATTGTAAATAAAATATAAAAGATGGATACTGTAATAAGTGATTGATTTAGGAATTAAGACACAAAATCTTTCAATATTGTTTTAAATAAGTTTATATTTTGTCATTGAGAAAAGTTAGGGATCATGAAAAAAAATTTATGAAAATGATCATGAAAGATTTATGACTCTTAGATTACCTTGATTAATGTGTGGTGCTTTATTTTAAGTGTAATCCAATGGTCATAAATATTTCATGATCATTTTCATGAAAGTTTTTTCATGATACCTAGTATTGTTGTTTGTCATTTTATAAAAAGATGTGTAAAAAAATAGAGAGATGATGTGATGAAAAATAATAATATTATATACACTAATTAATATACTAACTAATATACCAATTGATAATGTGATATAATTTAAGAGATTTTCAGTATTTGTAATGTGATTAATGAGTGGGGTCAATAATAATCACTACTAGAAAAAGGAGCATTTGACACGGAACAATTTGTGACGGTTTAAGTGTCGTCACAAAAGCTTGCTTTTTGCGACGGTTTAAGTGCTGTCACGGAATTTATAGTTTTTGCGATGGAAAAAGTTAAACCGTGGCAAAAAATAAGGTTATATGTGACGGTAAATTAAACGTGGCAAAATTTTTCTGGTTTTAATTTTTTTTTCCTGTTTTGCGACGCTCTTTTGCCAATCCATCGCAAAATTTTGCTTTTTTCTCTTTCATTTGCGATGGCCTTAATATCGTCGCAAATAATAATTCCTAATTTCGCACCTAAGCCCCCTCTCCCACTCTCCTTCTTTCCCGATATTCCCAAATTCTCTGTTATCTCTTCAAATAAAAAAAAAAAACCCTAATCTCACTGCTCTCTCCCTCCTCTCACCCAGTTATCACTCTATCTCTCTTGCACCGGCAATAGCAGCGTCTAGGTAACCAACCCTCTTCTTTCCTCTTGCTTTTGCTCACGCATACCCTCCCTCTCACCCAGTCGTCGTTCTGTCTCTCTTGCAGCGGCAACAACAGCGTCTGTAGCAGCGGCAACAACTGCATCTGTAGCAGTAGCAACACCGTCTCTCTTGCAGCGGCAACAACAGCGTCTCTCTGGTTCTCCCTCCGACATCCAGGTATAGCCTTCATTTGCTTTCCTCTGCTCTCCTCTGCCCTTCTATCGTTTGTTTCTCCCTGCTCATCAATTCAAGAATTTGTTGGTGTAAAATCTTGTTATTAAGCAACAGGTATATTGATTTTAGAGTGTAAAATCTTGGTATTTTTTTTCTTGGGCAGTCTGCTTTTGGCATGTTCATACCAGATGCTTGTGTGGATAAAATTTATTTTTTCTTGCCTTGTATTTTTATTTTTTTATTTCTTTGGGGCTGGGTGAAGGTGCACTCCAAGACTCGGTGAGATACAAGTGCAGAACCTACAGATTACTTTTACATAAAGGAAGAGGTTGAACTTGGCTGAGCAGATCCTTTAGATGTTGAACATGGATACTAATAAGGTTTTTTTTTTTTTTTTTTGTTAAATGATAATGCCTTTTTCTAAAACTCTAGATTGGCAACTCCATGCTTCTATCCTGTCATGAGTTTATTCAAATATCTTATTATTCGTTACTTCTCTATTGCATTAATATCTCCATTGATCATGCCAAAATGAATGTGATGAACGCATGTTGTTTCAGTTTCTCCTAGTTCTTAGTTGATCAAGAAGCTGTACTCTATTTTTTTTTTTTTTTGTCCCGTGAGAATTGCTCTATTGATTTGTATGAATCCTAAATGGTGTGTTCTGGCTAGGCACCAGTAACATTTAGCTTTATATTTACGTATTTTCTTATATCAAAGGTTCTATCACATTTTGCCTAGCGAAGATGGAAACTGTTGAGCATGTGCTACTGCTGTGTCCTCTGGTATGGAAGTGCTGGTCTCACATGGTAGAGTGGTGGGATCAGATTTGGGCTATTCCAGGTTCTATAGAAGGTCTGTTGCAGTGGTGGAATGGGGGCAGATACAATCTCAAGTCTTGGGTACTCAAAGTTTGGCAGATTATTCCCTCTGTAGTTTTATGGTCAGTATGGAGGTTGAGAAACCAATGCTTATTTAAGGATGCTATTCCTGATATACAAGTTCTTTGTGAACAAGTGAAGGTGCAGGTAGCTTTGTGGTCCAAATGGCACTTGAAGGTGGAGTATTCATTCCATGATTTAGTATCCAACCTCTATCAGATTAAGTTGCAGTGAGGTTCAGCTCAGTAGAGGTTTGTTGTCCAATTTGATGCTGGTTTTATATCTAGTGTGGGGTAGGGATTCTTGGCATGGTTCGAGTCTTCTGTATTTTGTTGTTTGCAGCTGGTTGTATATCTGGTGTGTGAAAGGTCTAAGTTGGTTTGGTTTTAGCCTTCTGTCTGCCTGGTTGTCTGCTGTTTCAGGAGGGTTGGGAGAGGGGCTGCTCTTAGTGTGGTGAAGTTCTTAGTTAGTTTGCAGCTGCATTTTAGCTTCATGTTCACTGCTGCTGCTTGTTTTCATCTGCTAGTGTTGTCCTTCAGTCAGAGCTCCCATGTTTTGCTGTTATGTTGGAGGCTCAGTCGAAGTTTTGCAGAGTTGTTGTCAAGATGTCTTCAATATCACTTGAGGCTTTGTGAAGGTCTCCTAGAACTCATCATATCCAGATCTGCAGTTTGGCTCAAAGCTTCCATTAAGGACTTCTCGTACTCAGTTATTGATCTTGTCTTTAACTGGAGACAGATCAGGGGTGGAACTTAGTGTTTTGGAATCTGTTTTGCAGCCTTCAAGTCTGAAGTCTGATTGGTCTGGTGTAATCTGCATTGTAGTGCATTGCATTGCAGTGTTCTGGTAGCTATGTTGCTTTGGTCTCTATGCTGCTTGGGCTATAGTTTGCTTTAGTTCTTTGCTGCTTTGGTTCTGTTTTTGCTGCAGCTTTTTTGGGTGTGCATTGCTGTAGACACCCCATTTTGACCGGCCCTAAGACTTGGGCATTTTATTTTGACCATCCTCACCAGAAAAATCAAATTGAAATTTCAAATTCCAAACCTCACCCATTTTTGGCCATCACTAATATTTTGAGTGTTTTATAATTTTATGTGTGTTTTATAATTTTATGTGTGTGTATTAAATTAGGTGTGTGCATATCCTTTAAGTGTGTTTTCTAATTGAACTATTTTTAAAACAAAAGAAAATAAAAAAAAACAAAAGAAAATAAAAAAATAAACAAAAGAAAATTAAAAACAAAAAATATATATATATAATAAAAATAATAAAAATAGAAGACAATGGAGGGTGGAATATATGATGATAGGGGTAAGGGAGATGATGGTGTTTGTTTTGGTGGGGGAGAAGAATATTTGGTTGGTGAACCATGTGAAGAAAAGGGGAAGAACAACCCACGGGAGAGGGGGGAGACGGGCAGCTGAAAAGAAAAAAGAGGGGGTGGGTGATCTAATAAAAAAAAAATGGAGTGGGTAGCATTTTATGATTAAAGGAGGACACCACGGCAGACCAAACACAACTCTCTCACCAAACACACCAGCTGCTAACAACCTCAAACACACAGACACATGGGTAGAGAGAGAGGGGAAGGGTGGTAACACACACATGCGCACACACACAGCCATGAGAATCACACTCACAGCAGCACCACCAAACCTCATGCACTATAACACACACACCCAGCTCTCCTCTCTCTCTTGAGACCCACTCACACACACCTCTCTCGGCAGACCACACCCACCATTCAACACACACAGACTCATCATAGATACACACAACACACCTACAAAGAGGGGATCACAGACACATGCATAAAGGAGAAGACACCCATGCACTAGACTCTCTGGAGAGACCAAACCGATTGCTTTGCTTGAACAAAACTAGAGGCTGGCTCAAAACCATGGACGATGCTGCTGTTGGAGGGTGAAGCAAGAAGCCATCGACCAACACCACCTCGCCGCCGTCATCTCTCTCGCCTCCACCACCCGTAGCGCCAGTCTCTTCTTTGCCTCTGCTGTCGATTCCAGCTCTATCGACATCTCTATCGCCACCAGCCAACGCGTCGTCGCCTGCCTCATCTCCACCTCCAGTGTCCTCACCACCCCTGCTCCGATTACTCTGCCACTTCACCCACCAATGGACTCCTTCGAAACGCCGACAGTAGAATCTCTCACATGAGCAGAAGGTGGTATTCTGCTGGGGTCTGTTATCAAAACACACTGGTCATCTCGGCTTATGGGTTTGATGGTGGTTTCTGCTAGCGCTGTGTTTGTCCAACTCAGGCAACGGTGGTCGGTTCTAGTTTTGATGCTGGTCGGGATTTTGTTGAAGATCGAGTGTATGGAATGATGAAGCTGTGTGTGCATGTAGGGCACACGCATGTCAATGCATGCATGCAGAACAGGGGTTTTGCCCACCCCACATTTGTTTGCCATTTCTCTTACTTTTATATATATATATAAATATTATATGTATAATATTTGTGTCATGTCATTTTTTTTGTATATATATTTTATATGTATAATATGTGAGTCATGGGTGTTGTCTGTCATTTTTCTCAATTATACATATGTTATATGTATAAATCTGAATCATGGGTGGATATTTGAGTGGATATATTCCCACTTGAAATTTCTCTTAATTATAATATTTGAGTGGATATATTCTCATTTGAAGTTCCTAATTAATTTCAAATTTTGAGTGGCTTAAGTGGCAGGACCAGGACTTCCATTGAAGATGAATTGACATGGGCTGAGGTGTGCAGGTCTAAGAGATTGAAGACATATGGATCTTTGTGCTAGCGATGAAGTTTTTATTTTGAGTGTTTTGTGAGGTTTTATTTTATTTTATTATTTCTCCATCTCCCTCATTCGGATCTGTAATAATTCAAGTATTGTAATAATTCTCCCACCCCGCTTCTTTCTATCCCATGCTTTTATCGTTTTCCCTAACTGTGTGTATGTATATATCTTGACATGCCATGCATATCCATGCTTTACCTCCATGTTCCCTGCATTAAGATTTGGCTAAATTTGCATCTTTATGCTTCAATTGATTATCCCATGATATGTTTTGCAGTGTTTCACATGCCATATTCTAGAAGCCAAATCTTTAGTACATCTCATGAGTGAATTGCATTAGGATTCTGTATATAAGATCATGCATATTTTACTAACTTTGTTTTGTAGTTGTTCGAGGGACGTCGGTCAATCTGTGAGTTTTTATGCTTTAGCATCCCATTTGTGTGTGATTTTCTTATTATGTTTAGCATCCTACCATGAGGCTAATTGATTAAATGATAAACTGTTTGAATGCCTGTGGATGAAGGCTTGTTGCCTGAATTGGAATGATTCAACGACTGTACGTTTTTAGCCCACTTTGTAGTGGCAAATTCACGAACTCTAAGCCCACTTGAAGTGGCAAATTCAAACCCTTTTCCAAAAACAAACATGAAGTTGAATTGTTTCAATTTGAGCAAACTAGTCTATACTTGTATGCTTCACATAGTAAATTTTAGGATTTATTCAATAATCAGAACATGAACATATAAAGAAAATAAAAAGTCATATTATGGTTTAGTAGAGGCCGATCTTGTGATCGGGTGAGTGGGGGTGCTCATTATTGACCTTCCCCTCTCATACCTAAGGTTCCGAACCAAGCATCCTTGGTTACGACGAACAGTGGCCTTGGCACCGAGTCATGGGTTTCCTAATTTCCCAAAATATTAGGTGGCGACTCTGAGATCTGATGACGCAGTCCATTTTTGACAAAATTGCAATAAAATGGATTTTCAATAAAAGTTGCCAAATCTGGACTCTCATCTACGTTTCACATTGCACTTGTGAGACATTTGAGATCAAAGAGATCTCGGGGGTCCGAACTGTTTAACGCGCGCGGGTACCCCCCGGGCATGTTACAATTGCAATGATTGTTTTCAGCTGTGTTTTTTGTTTTTTTTTTGGCTCTCTCTTTTTGTTGGTCTCTCACCAACTAGGAGGTTTGAGCTTCATCTAGCTCCTAGCTCCTCTTTATTGATGTTTTCCATTGTACCCTGTACGTGCTTCATCAATAAAGTTTTCTTTGCCTATCCAAAAAAAAAAAAAAAAAAGTTCATCACATCTTTATTTTTCTGCCATATAATTTTTGTCTTTATTCATGCTGTTTTTTCTGTTTCAATGAACTAAATCTATTTTTATGATCGTAAAAATTCATCTACTGAATGCCCATCTTTTATACACATGATTGTTTGGTTCTCTAATTTTGCAGGTTGTCGGACTGATACTGGAGAACACTGTCACATCTATTTTGGACATGGTTGGAGTTCTTCTACCCTTTCTGAAATGGTTTATTGGAAGTAGTAGCTCAAATGGTCCCAAGGTTCTTAATTCTCTTGTTTGTTCTCCATGGAGTACGATTGATGTAATTGGCCAGGTAAGCAACAAGTTGGTAGAGCTTTAGATTTTACTTGTGTAAGACTTTTAAACTGTGTTGCATGGACACCTAATGGTGTACCTGAATGAGGAATGACTACTAAATTCTTGTCTTGTGAAGAACTTTTTTTTTGTTCTCTAAACTTTAATTATACTGATCTATGATTGGCATGGACTCACTGTGACAACCCTCACTCTGTTTATCGATAAGTCGCTGATTTAGTACTGATTACTGCTGAACTGAGACCGATTATGACTGATAATTGAATCGATTGAAATATTGAACTGACTGACTGGAAACTGGAACTGAATTGATTGACTGTGACTGTTTAAATTGCATTTTATCTGTTGACTGTTTGATTATCTGTTCATGTTTGTATGTTTAAACTGCTAATTGAAGGTCTTATCGGCAGCCGAATCAGAAATTGATTGAAGTTTTATGATCATCATAAATTATGTGATTTTATGGTGTATTTATCTGAAATGTGATTTGGTATGATTAAACTGGATTAATTTAAGCCAAATTAATAGAGTTGCCTTATTTACCATATTGCCATTGCTAGTGGGCCATTATCTTAGACCATACTTGAGCTTCATTACACTTGAAACAAAACCATTTCCTCAGCCTATTCCTTGTGATTGCCGACCTTAGAGAGAGAGAGACTAGAGGAGTTGAGTTCATCTCAATTTTGCTTATGAATTGCTTGGAAATTGAAGGAATTGGAGGTTGATTTCCATATCTAAGCTTCTATACTTGAACTACTAGACTTAAGGTAGAGCTTCATCTTCTTATTGTTGTCTTTAAGCAAATTCTTGCATGATTCATGCTTCATTGTAGAGCCAAGCCAAGTCTTGATTTAGTTCAAACATGTTGAATTAGAACTCACTTCATGCATGCATGTTTGTATTGATGAATTTTGAGTTGTTTTCATCACAAATTGTTACATGCATGCTCATGATTATGTTTAAGTCCATGAATCTCTCATGTTTTTGAAAAGAAAGAGCTCATTAGAGCATGAAATGGAAGCTCTGATTTGATTTAAACTCATGCATGTCACTTTGTAGCATGTTCATGCATGTTCATGTAAATTGGTTTGAAATTGGGTTTGAATTAAACACCCTTAGGCTTTGATTTCTCAAATTGAGCTTTGAAACATGTTATTCTATGTGTTAACAAGTGTTTTCCAGAAATTCAGCCAAAGAGGATCGATTTTGGAACATTTAAACTTGATTTTGAGCTTGGGACTCAAATCTAGAATTTCCAGATTTTGGTCGTCCGCTCGAGCGGGGAAAGTGCCGCTCGAGCAGGAAATTCGAGCTCCTAGCATCTTGCACTGTTCATCAGTCCGCTCGAGCGGAGGAATGTACGCTCGAGCAGAGGATTGGGTGACACGCTCGAGCGGGCGTCGAGCGGGAATTTCACCTATCCAGTACTTTTTGGTCCGCTTGAGCGGGGAAGTTTACGCTCGAGCGGGTATCTTTGTTTGCATGTCCGCTCGAGCGGGGAAACCTGCGCTCGAGCGTGGATCTGTTTCACTGAAAATTCTGAAAATGTTTTCTGAACACATCTTTGCATCCTCATCTCATCCTAGGCATTCTTAGGCCTAGTTTAAGTCATCTTAATGAGGATATAGATGTAGAACACACCAAGGCAAATTAGGGATTTAATTATTGTCTGTCCCAATTGTGTAGCTTAGTGTGTGTTCATTCTGTACTGTATAGGGTTGGCATTCCAAAGAGACGCACTCTAGCAAACTGTAGCCCAGAACTCCGTGAGTAACAACTGTGTAAAGATATGTTCAAAGATGAATATTTCCTGTCTGTTAACTGAACTGTTTTCTGAATTGCTTACTGTTAATTGACTGAATGTATGTCCTATATTCTGAAATGTATTGTGGCATCCTTAGCAACTGCTGTTTACTGTTACTGCTACTGTTACAGAGATCTCTATCGGTTCCCTCGTTGGAACCATTACTGTTTACTGATTGATGGCCATCATTTACTGTTTGGTCTGTTAAGACCTAGTCTTCCAAGACTTACTGTTTACTGTACGGTTATGCTAAGGGATGTACCACATATCACTGTATGACTGAATGACTAAATTACTGAACGACCGAAATACTGATTTAATGAACTGTTTTCATTACTGTAAGGACATTCATTCTAAACCTCTTTACGCATTATGTTATTCACTGGGCTTTAGCTCACTGTTTATATATATATGTAAGTGCTCAGCCACTAGACCGGAGCTAGGAGCATGGGTTAGACTCCAGTTTTGTCAAGCCAGCCTATGTGCCTCACTGCGAGGTTCCGAGCCTGTCAAGTTTAGGCTTATGGGTGTTTTATCTCCCCCGTTTGTCTCCGTACTGTCTCTGTTCTACTGTATAGACTGTATGTTTTGCACTGTACTATACTGTTAATAGGGATTAGGTCCATGTCTTCTGAATGACTGTACATGTATGTATATACTGTTCTGTATCTAATGCAAATGTGTATGAAAAGTCTTTTTGCATACAGACTGTCACAGCTCATTGGACATTATTTATTTACTGCATTGGCTTCCGCTAGGCCCTGTACTCTGTTTCACTGTATTACAGTTAAGCAGGCCTTCAGTAATCTCGAATTACTGGCCGGTTACGGTGCTAAACCCATAGGGCCGGGTTTGGGTCGTGACACTCACATCAATGTTAAGTTTGAAAGTGAATAAAAATAAAGGATTTTGTTAATGTGTACCCTAAGGGGACTTTTTAAGGAGTTTAAATGGATTGTACATTCTTTATCTTTTCTATCAAATTGATGATAACCACTACCTACATTCCTACAAAAAATGTATAACTATTTTAAGCTTTGTTAATCAATGCCCTTAGGGCACTCGTTGGCAAGACATAAAGTAAAACTGGGACTTATAAGCTTAATATATATCTTGTTATTGCATGTTGTAGACGTCCCCGAACGTCCCGGGAGAATCCTGTTTTGTTCATTTGGGCTCACTACAGTTTGGACTCAATGTCATGGTTCTGAATCTAATCTCGTAAAGTGCAATGCGAGACCGATAAATCACCAAAGAGTCCAAATCCGGTAAATCGTTTTCAAAAATTGATTTTTAGAAAGAAGTGCCAAACATGGACTGCTTTGCCAGATACAGAGTCGCCACCTAAATATTTTATTTTGGGAGAATTTAGGAAATCCTGACTTGTGTCTAAGGCCACGTGTCCATCATCACCAAAGTTTCCTCGGCTCGGGAACTTGGGTATGATTGGGGAAGG
Source organism: Camellia granthamiana (assembly GCA_036172215.1). Lineage (NCBI taxonomy): Eukaryota > Viridiplantae > Streptophyta > Magnoliopsida > Ericales > Theaceae > Camellia > Camellia granthamiana. The sequence goes on along the minus strand of CM069908.1, from coordinate 90,048,592 downwards.
TCATTTCATGAGCACCCCCGCTCACCCGATCAAAGATCGGCCACTACTAAGCATGATATCTTGTTTTTGAAAAACATATGTGCTCTTATTCCGGTTATTAACCTAGAATTACTATGTTATGCGCACGGCAAACAAGTATAGACAGATCGCCCAAGTTGAAACAAAATATCTCATGTTTGTTTTTTAAAGCGGTTTGCTACTTGCAAGTAGGCTAAAATGCGGATTTTGCCACCCTCAAGTGGGCTTAGAAAACTTGGAGATTTGCCACTCTCAAGTGGGCTTACAACTCGCAATCAATGAATTGTTCCAATTCAAGTAATCCAACCTCCACCCACAGGCATTCAGGCAGTTATATCACATAAGCAAATAGTCTCATGGTAAGCATGCTATCATGGCAGTCGCTCACACACATGTAAGGATGCTAAAGCATAAACACTTACCGAGTACTTCGAGCCAAAACAGAAACTAGTTAGTAATCAATGCATGATCCTAGTTCATGTTAAGATGGCTAATGCAACACATACAGAATGCAACTAAGATAGGGTCGGCTATTCTAAGATGGCATATGAGATGCTACAGATAACATGTATTTAATTTGGAATTGAAATACAATGCAGTTAGTATGATACGCCAAGCCCGGTGCATGCAAGATAGATGAATGGATGCAAACATGCGAGCATAAGGATGCTAATTGAAACGTGCCCTAAAACTAACCATCATAAGCTGGTAAATAAAAGGGAGAAAAACGTGGGGTTGGAAGACATGCATCACACACACGCACACTTATTACAACATTGCCCTCTCTCGGAGGGTCTGAATAAATAATACAGAACCAAAATGAATAACAGGCTACAACTAATTATTACATAATACTAACTTATTAACAAATTAGCTAAGTAAGCAATTAAACTAGCATGCCAACTACATGAATGTGGGCTGCCTCAGCTCTGCTTTGGATGAGAAAGAATGCATGTGTGCTTGATCTGCCTTGTTCGAAAATCCATTGTCATGCCAAATGTTGCATCTGTTTGCACTGTTTTACACCTCTAAAAACTGCACAAGTCCCAAGGATACTTCTGAACCATTCCCTGAGCACTGTGGGATGTCACCAGCCAAAAGACAAGGCCATCGGCCAAGTGGAACTGGTCATCGACCATCTGTAGGGCACTCGGCCAATAATTCATAGCCGGCCGGCATTGAAGATAGTCGGCCGACCATCTCTTCCTGCAGAATACTGTTTTTGCTGCAACAGAGGACAGACAGAGTATGGCAATGCATTTTCAAGGCAATGTTTGCACCACCACCCTCCCTATCATGTCATGAGCTCAAGGGAGTATGGTTCTCGACCCTCGAGCCATCAATCACGCATTTCAATGCATGATGGCCAAAGAAGCCGAATGTGCAATTTAATATCAAATGAAATGCACATAACACATAAGGGACCCCAACCTCTATCATGATTGATCAAGAGGCAAGGGATGCACACATAATGCAATGCTATCTAAGCATGCAATGGACTTGGCATGCAACAACATGCAATAGAACTAACATGTAACAACATGCAAAGGCAAGTATACCTAGACCAATGTAATACACGCATGATGAACTTAACAAAGCAACACAAGCATGCAAGCATGTAATATGCAATAGACATGTAACCTAAACATGTGGACATGTGTAGCATGCAACAACATGCAAAATGGAGCAAGTATGTAACAACATGCAAGACAAGCATGCAATAACATGCAAAGATAGACTTAAACTAACATGGATAGCACACAAGCATGCCCAAAGCAGTGGCCAAAGATGATCAAATCAAGGCAACAACACACATGCAAACATGCACAATGCAAGGACCCAAGCCTAAGGCACAAAACACAACTCTATAAAAGCATTGAAAGGATGAAATATGGCATACAATGGCACATGTTCCAGCTCTGAAATGGCATACAAAATGGCTCCGAATCATGCAAACAACTCATGTAATGCATGTTGGATGGCTCAAGCATTAAAACTAGTGAAGTGTATTACATTATAGGCATGCAAAGCAACACTCAAATGGCCAAACCAACTCCAAAAAAACCTAATGCAGGCCCAAGACAGCAGCAAAATGGACTAAGATGATGGCTTGAAAGGCACCAAAACAAAGCTCATGCAATGGCTCACAAATGAGGCATATAAGCAGAACTCTCAAACACATTTAAAGAGTGGAAAACATGAGAACATGGCACAAATATAAGCTCTGAAATAACGTTCCTCATGGTGCCAAAACATGAAAATGCCTCAAGCAACGCATGCAAGGGACCCCAAAACTCAAAGCTAGTCAATGCTATTACATAACAAGTATGCATGGCAAGCATTTTTCAACTAAGAGGCCTCAAAACAGAGCTAAGGCAGCCCAAAATATGAACAAAATCAATTTGGAGCATGGCCAAAATATGCTAGAATAGAGGGCCAAAACATCATGCATTATGAGTTAGCGAACATGAGTTACACTACAAGCATATGAAGCATGTGAGGGACTACCAAACCAGCCAAAAATAGATTCATGGCATGTCAAAATATGACCGAAAACCCACTAAAACATGACCAATACATGCAAGAATGACATGCTCCTTTGATAAGCCATAAAAGGGATTACTCTACACATGCAAGAAGCAAACAAAAGGGGACCAAACCATCCATGTTCAGAGTCTAGGAAGGTCCTAGAAGTCACCAAAAAGTGCCTGAACCAGGCCTCCAAATGGTATAAGCATATGCTCCTTTGATAGGCCAAAAATGCTAGTAAACAAGACAACAAGAGAGAGGGTCACCCCTCTCTGATTTAGGCTCTCAAAACCACATTCCAACCACTAAAAATTCGCTGGATTTTAGTGGCTAAAAGGCCAAGCAAAGATTAAATCAAAGGCCTTATGGCATGGCACAAAACAAGGGTATTTAAAGCATGCAAAAGGGTAGATGACCTTCAACACCAAAATGGTCTTAAACAAACATCAAAAGGACCTCAAAACAAGACTTTTTTTAGTTGACAACAAAGCTCAAATAAGCATGCAAGTTTGGCTATGAGAATGATCATGACAAAGCTTTAAAAGAGGGAAAAGAGATTACCCTTAAAGCTCAGCAAAACCAGCAACTTCTCTAGCCCAAAACCAACTCTTTAACCTCTGAAAATACCCTCCAAGAACCTCAAATCAATGGTGGAGGTGTGTGGCTATGAGGTGTGGTGCAATAGGCCAAGAGCAATGCACTTTTGAACCCAAAATGTAGAGATATAGAGAGGGATATATATTTTGCCTTAAACAAATTTTTTGGAACCTGGTATAAGAAGAGAGAGGCCCTCTCTTATAGAGGAGTAAAAGTTCAAGCTTCCTCAAGAAGCTAGAGTAAAGGTTCAAACTTTCTCAAGAAGCTAGAGTAAAGGTTTAAGCTTCCTCAAGAAGCTAAAACAAAGGTTCAAGCTTTTTTAAGAAGCTAAAACAATGGTGCAAATCCTCCATACACATGTATGGAGGGGGGAATTGTGCGTGCCAGCTGTGCCAGCTGGCACTAAATATCTACATAAAGCAGATGAACAGGGTTCGGCCAGCAAAAATGGCCGATCGACCAACACAATGGCCGGCCGACTACAAACAGTGCCGACCGGCCAACACTGTTGGCCGATGGCGAGGAAACAGGGTCGGTGGCAACATGCCAAGGCCAGTAGGGTGTGGGGATGGCCAACAAGCCATTTCTTACCTTCAGAGGCAAAAACCCAAGTGCTTGGTCTACAACCAAGCACAAAACAAATATGTCGAGAGGTCTTGAGGCAAGGCGCATGGCCAAAACCTCCGAGAACTCAAGACGAATACGAACATGGATAATCATCGAGTGTTCAAACGATGACGTCCAAGTCTTGAGGACGGTCAAAAATGGGGTGTCTACAGTTGCCCCTTTTGACAAAACTCGAAAGTCATAACAATGACGGGAGTGAATGTCAAAGCCCAGAGATGACCCATTTTTGACAAGGCCGAAGACTTAGACAAAGCATACAAGCTACAAACAAAGATATGCGCCCGAAGACAGGGGCAAAATGCAAGAACAATGCACAAAGCCGAACATAACTTATGATTATGTAAAGAAAGCTGTAATGAAGCAAATATACACAATAAATGCAACAGTCTAAGCAAGCGAATTCAAACCAAACTACATTACATGCAGAAAGGATGTAAGAAAATTATGCAATTCTCACGAACATGTGTGATAGATACATAAAGGTGAACGAAGTGTGATAGATACACTAAGTGGACAAGCATGTGTGATAGATACACATAGCGAAGAGAGTGTGATGAATATGCTTACATGAATAAAGTGTGATTGATGCACTAAGTGAAGCAAAGTGTGATAAATACACAAAGCGAAACGAGCGTGATGGATACACTAAGCAAATATGTGATAGATACACAAAGTGAGCATAATGTGATAGATACACAAAGTGAAGCGAGTGTGATGGATACACTAGGTGAGCGTGTGATAAATATACGAAAAGTGTGCACAAAGTGTGATAGATGCACTCAGTGAACAAAGTATGATAGATACACTAAAGGTGAACACGAAGTGTGATAGATGCACTAAATGAACAAGTGTGATGGATACACAATAGGTGAACACGAAGTGTGATAGATGCACTAAGTGAACAAAGTATGATAGATACACTAAAGGTGAACACAAAGTGTGATAGATGCACTAAGTGAACAGAGTATGATAGATACACTAAAGGTGAACACAAAGTGTGATAGATGCACTAAGTGAACAGAGTATGAAAGATACACAAAAGGTGAACACAAAGTGTGATAGATGCACTAAGTGAACAGAGTATGATAGATACACTAAAGGTGAACACAAAGTATGATAGATGCACTAAGTGAACAGAGTATGATAGATACACTAAAGGTGAACACAAAGTGTGATAGATGCACTAAGTGAACAGAGTATGATAGATACACTAAAGATGAACACAAAGTGTGATAGATGCACTAAGTTAACAAAGTATGATAGATACACAAAATGAGAATGTGTGTGATAGATACACAAAAGTGAATATGTGCGTGATAGATACACAAAATGAGAATGTGTGTGATAGATACACAAAAGTGAATATGTGCATGATAGATACACAAAATGAGAATGTGTGTGATAGATACACAAAATGAGAATGTGTGTGATAGATACACAAAATGAGAATGAAGTGTGATTGATACACTAAGTGAAGAGAGTGTGATTGATACACAAAATGAGAATGTGTGTGATAGATACACAAAATGAGAATGAAGTGTGATTGATACACTAAGTGAAGAGAGTGTGATTGATACACTAAATGAATGATCTTAAACGGAACTTCTTTGAATGAACCGTACATACAATATCGTGCATGAATGAGAAAGAAACTTGATAGATACAATGCAATACAATGCATGATGTTTAAGGAATGCAATAAACAAACCTAGCGGCGCTTTAGAAAACATCTCAAGGGGTGAGTGGCGATGAACCGCTCTACTCTAACGGGGATCTCCCCTCGTGCTCTTCGAACACTTACCTTCAACTTACAGAACAAAGGCTTTGAAATACTGACAAGGGTTCTTCACGTAGAACACTTTGGATGCTGACTTTCTTCCTGATCATATTCACAACTTTCCCTATTCTCCAACGGAGTGATGGACTAGGTTAGTTCAGTATCTAGAATTGAGGTGCATACACGCTATCTCAACCTATGGGGCTTCCACACAGATTTCAAGCCAAGGACACGCTTTTGGGTATTTAAACCAGACTTTAGTCTCGAAAATCCCGAACCTTTGCGTTCTAGGCAATAGCCATTCAAACTCTAGTTTCCACCGTCGCAGTTAGTCTCCTAGGAACTCATTGCAAACACAGCCAAGATGCCTCTAGCAAGGAATGGTACTTAGGGAAAGCACTTCTGATCACCATTCTGGGTTGAAGCAGACTTGATCTTGAGCTTGAGGTAGAGGCACACTCATACTTCGGAGCATTGGCAAGACTTGAAGAGGTATACACGGAATGCAATCTCGGAACTTACTGAAGTTGAAACAGACTCAGATACCCAACATTTTCCCTTTTTTCTTTTGCTTTGCAGCCCGAAACTTTCATAGCTTCATATAGGTCCTGGTTTTACTATTCTGACATGACCTGGGTTGAACCCTGCGGTTTTTGAAAGAACAAAATCTTATTTTGCACAAATGTGGAGAACGGCACGGCACTCTGAGCACAAAACGATTTTTTTTTGAAATTGAAATGAGTTCTCGACCGGGTATTGAGCCTATAACTGACCACAGCCAAAACGACTCAACAATGGAAAACAAAGGTAAAACAACCTAAACACAACTCAACAAAGGAAAAACAAGGTAAAACAACCTAAACACATCTATTGACACTCAAACGACCCAAAACAAAAATCAAGACAAACAAAAACACACAACACAACACTCAGCTGTGTTACAAAGGCAAGAGACCTCTCAGTTCACGAGGAGCCAGTTTCTTCGAGTATTGTTTCCCACCCTTTCTCATTTGTGATTCTCACATCACTCAGCCCTCAGGCTCTATTTTTTTTTTTTTTTCTGAAAAAGCCCTTTCCTCACTTTTTCTCTCAGCGCACATCTCTCTATTCTTCAATCTCTCATTTTTTATCCCTCTCCTGGGTGGTTGATGGGTAAGCAGGAAGTTATGGGCTCTTGCCCCTGGTATTCTACCAGATTCTTATTCTTGTTCACAACAGTGAGTTTCTCCCACAGAGGGGTTGCGTTATAACTGGGTGTGTAGCAAATCTGCAACTGACATCGGTTGACGATGCTCTGCCAGGGAGTTTGGACGTGATCAGATCTGTCCAGATGAGGGAGTGGAATATCTTGATCCATTCCAGCTCGTGCTTTGCACTTGGCTCGATACCTCGCTGCTTAGAGGATGAGAAAGCTTTTCAGCCCTTTTGCTATTAGCTTCAGTCGTGCCCTTTTCTAGCGAATACGGTGCCCTTTCTGGCAAGTAGAGTGCCCTTTCTAGCAAGTATGTTGACAAAAGGGAAAAGACAGAACACCTGACTCAACTGTGCCCCTAGTTCATGATTTTGACCAAAATGAGAGTTAGATTAACATGCTTGTTCAATTTTCTGATTTAAAATCATACAAGTCAGGCTATGAGCACTCAAAATTTTCCTTTTTTGGGTCCAAGAAATGGTCCAGTTTTGAAAAAATGGAATACTTTTCGAGAAAATCAGTCAACCTCAGTAAAAATTCTCAAAAACTATTTTGCAAACGGCCATTGCTCGACAAGCACGAAACCTACTCTTGAGATGCACAACCTCAGATCCAAAACAATGGAAAACTGCCCCTTTGTCTGAAGGATACCGCATGTCAACGGAAAGTTGCCCCTTGTTTGAATGGCATCGCAGTGCATTGAATGGCAACAGAAAGTTGCCCTTTGTCTGAATGGCACCACAGCGCATTGTAATCAGTCCTCAGAGCGATGATTACAACTGAACTCTCGGATACAGAGAAGGCAAAGACAATCAAAACTATTACATGGATGCAATCGATTTGGAAGTGTTTGTGGCTGGACTTCAAGATGAAGTTGCCTACGTATCCCAAACATGGGAATCAAGCCTTATGTAGTTCAGGTTAAGGTACACTCGTGTATTAACCCTCACCTTTTACGCTCTAACTTTTGCCAAGGCCGCCCTTCTGGGTTTTCAACCTTGCGAGCTATGTTTTTCTTTTCTTTTCAATTCTTTTCACTTCTTTTCATTTTTCTTATTTTTTTCTTTTTCTTCATTCTTTTGTATCTTTTTTTTTTCTTTTTTCTTTTTGTATCTTTTCTTTGCATTTTTTCTTTGCTCTAACTTTTTTTTTTTTTTTTGGGTAAGTAAGTCATAAAATAAAGACAATGACAATTTACAAGTTTACAAGGGGCATACCCCAGGTACGTCCAACAACAAATAAAAACAAATATAACCAACATAAACACCACTGCACCCCCCTAAAACAGGGGGGAAAAACAAGAACAACATAAAATACTGAAAACCCCAACTCTGCCCATATATCCTCTTTGTCCTCAAGTAGCCCCTACCATCAGAGATAATAGATGGGAACTTGAGGCGGATATATGGACAGAGATACACACAAATAACACCACAAAGCTAATAAACAAAACAGACACACAGACAAAACAACAACCCTCAAGCCGAGTCAAAGATAATAATCAACCCCACAAGCCCCCAGTCTCTACTGCAGATATAACATGGAATCCAATAAGCAACCCACTCCTCACAGCCGTGACACCCAAGCCACTTAACTCAAGCCATGCCGGAGGAAAAAATCTACCCCATGAGAAATCCCAGCAGAGTCACATGAAGCTAGCACGATAAAAAAAACCATAAGCCACGGTCCCGAGAATTGAAGTGGAAAGACAGTAGACCCTCAGCAACAAACCAATACATAGCCAACAAAATCAAGAGATCAATCATCACATCCCCCAATCCCTTCCTTGGTAGATCACAAGCCTCAAACCCCACGGCAGTGTGGCCTTCACTCCATGGCAGGCGTGGCAATACAATCAATTAGGACGGGTCACATGAAGACAAGAAGCAACCAGAAAACCGGTAGCTATCCTCCCGCTCATCTCCCAGTCTCTAACTCGGTTGGTTATCGAACCACTATTCCCCATAGCAGTGACTCCCCAATCACTCTTGGCGGAATGGCTCAAAACCTCCCTCATATCAAGTCACATGAGGATCACACAATCAATCACCATAAAATCATTAACTATAAATGATCCGCTGCCAAGAGTCTAAACAAGAGAATTATCAATATAAACCCAATAAACAACAAAGGGCCACAAAAAAATGCCCACTGCCAAAACTGTAGCCTTTAAGCACCCACCAAAAGTCCAAACGTGGGCCCACCCACTATATCAAAAACCAATTTAACATATTCACCGTGGGGCCCACCCACTAAAAAAACCGTGGGCCCAAATATATATCTATAACCCAAACGGCCACTACAAGCACATGGGCCAACGTGATTTGCTCCCACACGTGGCCCACCTACTGCAATATCAAAACCCAAACAAGGCAGCCAAAGCAAAAGTCAACCTAAATATATATATAAAAATATATATATAAAGTTGGTATAGCTTTTACCTCACCCAACAAGGTTGATATGCACAACACCCAATCATGAACTGACCAGTCACCTTTTGGTCTGCCCCAAGACCCACGTGCTATCCTTGAGCAGAGCAATAGCAAAGCTTATACAGCAAGCTTGGGCGGGAACACGACACCAACGTCACGCGACAGACCACACGTACCCGTCACGCTCCAACTCAAAACTTGAAACTAGTAGCAACACCAACCGACAGAACCGCCATGGCCGGAGCGTCAAAACCACGTTGAACACATGAAGCACACCGTCCTCATAATCACAGCAACACCGTCCTCGCTACACCGGAAAACCAGTCAACACTGAACCGACTCCGAAAACCGCAGAGACAGCCACCGCAAGCATATGACGGTGAATGTCAGCCCACCGGAGAAACCTGCAGCCTCCATCTCAGATTCTGCATACAAGTGTAACTCAAGAAAACCCACCAGAAATTGCCAACTTCACACATCAAACCAACCATGAAATGCACGCTCATCCTCATCCACAAGAGAAAGGTACAGCAACGCATAACTAGCTTGGACAGCCTAACCAAAACGGAGAATTAGATCCTACCGTCGGAAACCCAAACCGTGAGTACTTACCAAAAGCATCACAGAAACCCCAAAACAAGGAGAGCAACATCAGAATCCAATCGCCAAACAAACCTATCAGCACGAGTGCTACACAGGACCATTCTTCACGGCTTAGGACATCCAGAACGACCTCCAAGTCTGAAACACAACGCGACCCCGGGACAGCATAGCTCTGATCACTTGCTACAATCCAGACTGGGTCAAACCATGGTTGAACCTCACTGGGTTTAAACAGCTACGGACCAGATCTAGCCGCATCAACATCAACGCTAAACTCACCCCAACAGCTAGATAGAAACCACCGCTGGAAGTCACAAGGCAAGGCTACCAACGAGAGGAAGCTTTCTCTCTCTAGAATCTAGAGAGAGAAGCTCTCCCTAATCGCCAAGTGTAGACACCCCATTTTGACCAGCCCTAAGACTTGGGCATTTTGTTTTGACCACCCGCTGATGAAAATTGAAAAATGCCATTTTATGAATTTCTCAGCTGAAAAATCAAATTGAAGCACCTCACCCATTTTGGTCAAATTAATATATTTTTATTTGAATTTATAATTTTGTATAATTTTATCTAATTTTGTGTGTTTGTACAAATTTTTAGGTGTGTTTTATATAAATTGTGTGTTTTATATAAATTGATAAATATTTGATAAAAAAAAAAGAAGAAAGTGATAAAACAAAAAAAAATAGAAAAAGATAAAATAATATAAAAGAAAGAGAGTCAGTGAGTGTTTAGGTGAAGAAAAAAAAAAGGGAGAAAAAAGAAAAGATGCTAAAGAAAAGATGGTAAGAAGAGAATGATTATGTTTGTTGGTGATTGTAGAGAGTGAGTTCGGATCCTCTCCTTGAGGATCCTACTTGAAAGCCTCCTGGCAACGGCCAGGATCTGGCCTTCCAGATCCAACGGCCTTAAAAAAAAAAAAAAAAAAAAAAAAAAAATTGAAAATTCAATTTCAATTTCAATTTTCCCACCCAAGCATATATACACACATATATACACAGTTCAGAGTCACTCCCACTCAGCCCCCTTCTCCTCTCCTCACCGGCGACCCACCTCACCGGCGACCCACGGCGACAATCTGCTCCTGCCTGAAACCCCGACGCCTTTCACTCTCACTCAGCCCCTTCTCCTCCACCGAACACCCTCACCAGCGAGCTCTCTCCTTACACAGGCAAGCTCTCTCTCTCTCTCTCTATATATATATATATGACGATGTGGGTATATACACACATGAATTAGAATAGTGATCCAAGTAATTAGTCAAGTTAAGGATGGATTGTTGCCCCTCAATGAGATCCAGTGGATTGTGTGTTCTAGTAACTCTGTAAATGAGGAAAATAAAATAAATAGATTCATTTTTGAATCTTGCAAATTGTGTCGTGGCTCAAAAAGTACCCCTGTAGCCATTTTCTAAGAACACATGTCATCAATGCTCACACACAGTTAACTCACCCCATGCCAAACGTTTACAAAATGGCATTTAAACGGACGTTACCTGGAAGTGTTTTGGTTTCCCAACTGGGTTGCATAATGTACTGCAAGTGTTTGTTGAAATGTTTGAATGAATATAATTATTTCATTTTGGCTTGAGTTTGAATATCATAACTTTTAGTAATGAAAAGTAATATTGCATGTTGATTGTAATTTTGCAGGTATAGCCCATTGGACATCATTGAACTTCAACAATCATTGAACTTCATCATCTCAGAGAATGAACTGTTGGTTGAGAGAATGAATTGGGTCGGGAAGATGTATTCATGGGCAGAGTTTGAGAACTGGGTTGGGGTTTGATATGTATGTCGGGACTTCTTTGATTGATATGTATGTGAAATGTGGTGAATTAAGTGATGCTCGTATGGTGTTTGATGAATTGCCTGTGAGAGATGTTTCGTCTTGGAATGCTTTGATTGCTGGGTACATGAAAGATGGGATGATTATATGAATCATCTCATCCATACTTTGTTTTATCTTGTTAGTATTATGATAGAAGTGCTGCTAAAAGAAGAGAAGGTGCCAAAGATGCCAAGTGTTGCAAGCAAGAGGCTACCAAATGTCATAAAGCTGGGGAAGGAGTTAGCAAGTAGTTGGAAGTTGGCTAGATTAACTAGCAGTGAAGTTCTGTTTTGAATATTAGTTACTCTGTTTTGAGAGAAAATATTGTACCAATAGAGATCAGAAAGAGGGTGTGGATTGTTTTCTAAAACTTGTATCTTCATTTTTTTTTATCATGAATAAAACTTTGCAGAAGCAGCCATTACTCTGCTGATTTTCTTCTCCGATTGTTTCACATGTTTGAGATGTTTGATATTGTATCAAAAAAAGACAGAATGATCATATGTAAGATAATGATCATATGCACTGGTGCAACAAGATTGAACAGTCATATATGTTGTAACAAGAATTCAGCATTTATAAACAACAAATTCAGTACAATTTCAGTGTGAATACAAGCCATAACACACATTTCAGCCCAATTTCAGCAACTATAAACAAAAAACAATTTCAGCAAACATTTAACCCTCATACATGTTCACACAAAAACAAGAACAAATTCAAGCTCTTTTATGTTCGCAACAGATGTACAGCAGCAGCAATAGATGGACAGCAGTTTCAGACAGTGTTCAACCCCATTTCTGCCTGCGAGACCTCTGAATAACACAACCAGCAACCAAGTTTCCAGATTTTGAATTCCAATTCTCTATGGGCACAAAATTTGATCACAAAACTGGACATAATCTGTAACCATTGCAATTCCACATAATAGCAATATGACTACTAGTTGAAGTAGCAGACCTATTTTGCAGCATCTCCAATAACACTGCAGCAGTAATAGAGAAAAGAATTCATAGAGATCAATATATAAGAAAATAGTTAAGATCAGGGCTTATTTCAACAAATAGCAACAAAAACAGCAATCAATTGCATCAAGAATCAAGATAAAACAAGAGAACATAAGCCATAATAGATCAGCCGTAAGCAGCTTTTGGACTTGCAGAGTTAGATCGTCTATTTTCAAACAACCAGCCTTGGCATCTATCGTTTTAAAAATGCAACATTTTTTTTTGCAAATATTAATGAGGCCATTATAAATGTGGAACTGAACTTGATTCAGTAAAGACTTTGATTGTTATCAAAACAAAATCTGATATAGCACTAGAACATGTTCAATTTCTTTCAATCTCATGCCCAACGGTTTGCAGGGTACAATTTGAAACTGCCATCCCTAAATAAGCATTTGATGGGAGATGTCAATCAAACAACTATCTATCTTCCCCCATCCCATCAAATATGTTAATCCAAATTTTTCAAGAATTTGAACAAGAAATAAAAGTTTTCATTTATAAATAATAACATTCATTTTTCAGAAAATCAGAAAACATGAGTTTTAAAGTAATTTCTGTTTCTTACATCCTCAAAGATCCAAATAAGTTAAGTTACAAGATATTTTATTTATTTTCTCAGCAAATCCCTCAATCCAAACAATCAGAAACTCAAAAGAGAGAGATGATTGATTACCTTTGGGTTCACGGAGACAGAGGACTCTGAGGCAGGGAGGGGAGTTTGGAACCCTGATACCTTTCTTGGGCTGAAAGGAGAGGTGTCGAAAGTGAGAAGGTGAAGAAGAGAGGTTGTTAGGGTTAGAAGAAAGGGAGAGAGGTCGCGAAGATGATGAAGAGAATGAAGGAGGAGATGTGTAGTAGTAAAAGTAGGAAGAAACAGAAGAGGCCATTGGCTTACTTTGCTTCAGGCCAAACCCAAAATGTTAAGACCGATGGAGGAGAAGAGGAAGAAGAAAACAGAAGATGCAGCTGGTTCACCGGTGAGGATGAAGATGCGTTTGACGGAAGAGAGTGCTGTGTGCTTCGTGAGAGTGAGTGAGAGTGAATCTCTGAGCTGTGTTGTTGTTTTCTTTGGGCGGGAAGTCGAAAACATTTCATTTTTGATTTTTTTTTTTTTTTTATCTCAGCCGTTGGATGACCAACGGCTCATCTGAGCCGTTGCCCGCAGGAATTCAAGGACCCTCCTCAAGGAGAGGATCCGGACTCGTAGAGAGTGGCCTCGTGGGTGATATAAAAAAAAATGAGAAAAGTTAGGAGTCATGAAAAAATTTTCATGAAAATGATCATAAAAGAATTATGATCTTTGAATTATCTTGATTAGTGTGTGGTGTTTTATTTTAAGTATAATCCAAGGGTCATAAATCTTTCATGATCATTTTTATGAAAGTTTTTTCATGATACCTAGTATTGCCAAAAAAAAATAATAATAATACCAAAGGAAAGAGAGGTTCTGGAGAAAGGGGGGGCACTGATTAAAAGAAAAGGACAGCACACATCTCTTGGGGGGATGCACATGGGAAAGGGGGAGAACAATACACATGAACAACCCATCATACCCAATCACAGACCCATTCAATACACAGACCATCTCACTCTCTCTCTCTCTAAGAAAAATGTAAGGAGATACACGGGTTGACAGAGAGGAGGAGGAGAGCATCACCATACATGCACCTCCCACACACGGCTGATACCCATGCACACCACTCACACAGCACCTCTCTCACATGCACACACAGCACCTCTCTCGCTAAAACACCCACGGCCATTCACTGCACTCACCTGGACACACACATCATTCACAACTCACACACAGCACACTACAACTCACAGACAGCACACTACAACTTACACACAACCCACCTGGGACACCATACACAGAGACACACGGGTTTAGGGGAGGGAGGAGGAGAGACACGGGTTTAGAGAGAGAGAGAGAGGGATCACACCACACCACCACTCACAGTCACCATTCAAACACACACAGCCATACGCCCATGCACCCAGCACATCACCGGAACACACCACTGCCCACACATACGGGCTGACCCAGCTCTCTCTCTCTAAGACTCCATACACCCACCTCTCTTGGCCTCTCGGCTTGGAGAGGAGGAGGGGAGCTTCACCATGCACACACAGCTTCACACATACACACACTGATACACGGATAGACACACACACACCCAGTTGGAGAGGAGAGACAGCACACATAGACGCCATCAACACACGATCTCTCTCTCTTCTCTCTCTAACCCAGCACACCACCGGGGGACAACGCACACTCCCTTGCCATATACACACTCCACACCACATGGCGACAATACAGACAGCTCACGGATAGGAGGATCACCACGACCACTACCATGCACACATGACACACACACGGGAGAGGGAGAAGAGACCCATGCATGACAACATCTTTCTCTCTCTCTCTCTTCTCGGTGGCTGGTTGGTTGGTTCTTCATACACACACCCATCACCTCTCCCTCTCGGCATAACACCATCACAGCCATGGACACTCACCCATTCAACACATATATCACACAACACACCCATGCATGAGACCACACACTCACCACCAACTTTTCTCTCTCTAGAGACCCATTCATCTGTCTTCTCTCTCTAACATTCCTCGGCATCAACTTGATACACACATACTCACACCCATGACACACCCACACACGGCACAAGGATCACACACTCAAACTCTCTCTCTCACTAGCTGGGTCCCTCTCTCTCATCATCCTTCTTTATCTTGTTATTATTGCCACAGAACAGCCCAGACAACCCCAAGATAATTACAAAATGCTCTCATCATTTCCACCTGGGTTGTATATACGAGTGGATGGAGTGAAGTGACAGCTGTCCAGTTTGTGGCAAGGTACAACTCCGAGGTTCTGAAGAGGAGATAGTCACACTTTCTCTCTCTACACTCCCGAGAAATTTGCGCATCATCCAATGCGCATCATCCAATAGTGATTTCCCTATAAGCCATGCTAGTCAGATTTCAAATCCGTTTCTTGGTTTGCCGCTTGAATCCAGAAAATGTGAATCATGCGATGTTGCGGAACCCGGGACATGCGAAAAGGAGTGACATATGCTAGTGATGAAGTTGTTTATTTTATTTTTATTTTGAATGTTGTGAGGTTTTATTTTATTTTATTTTTCTCTCCTCTCTCCCTCATTCGGATCTGTAATAATTTAAGTATTGTAATAATTCCTCCACCCCGCTTTTTTCTATCTTATTCTTTTATCGCTTTCCCTAACTATGTGTATGTATATATCTGACATGCCATGCATATCCATGTTTTACATTTATGTTCCATGCATTGAGATTCGGCTACATTTCTATGTGTGAATTTAATCAATTCTTCTGTGATTCTATGCGCTACCTCATGTTATTGAGATGATTCACATGTCATATTTTAGAAGCCGAATCTTTAGTGCATCTCATGAGTGAATTGCATTAGGATTCTGTATATAAGATCATGCATATTTTTACTAACTTTGTTTTGTAGTTGTTCGAGGGACGTCGGTCAATCTGTGAGTTTTTATGCTTTAGCATCTCATTTGTGTGTGATTTTCTTATTATGTTTAGCATCCTACCATGTGACTATTTGCTTAAATGATATAACTGTATGAATGCCTGTGGATGAAGGCTTGTTGTTTGAATTGGAATAATTCAATAAATGTACGTTTTAAGCCCACTTTGTCAAGTGGCAAAGTCAAACCCTTTTCGAAAAATAAACATGAAGTTGAATTGTTCCAATTTGAGCAAACTAGTCTATACTTGTATGCTTCACATAGTAAATTTTAGGATTTACTAAAATAATCAGAACATAAACATATAAAGAAAATAAAAGTCATATCATGGTTTAGTAGAGGCCGATCTTTTGAGCGGGTGAGTGGGGGTGCTCATTATTGACCTTCCTCTCTCATACCTAAAGTTCCGAGCCAAGCATTCTTGGTTACGACGAACAGTGGCCTTTGGCACCGAGTCATGGGTTTCCTAATTTCCCAAAATATTAGGTGGCGACTCTGAGATCTGATGACGCAGTCCATTTTTGACAAAATTGTAATAAAATGGATTTTCAATAAAAGTTGCCAAATCTGGACTCTCATTTATGTTTCACATTGCACTCGTGAAACTTGAGATCAAAGAGATCTCGGGAGTCCGAACTGTTTAACGCGCGCGGGTACCCCCCGGGCATGTTACAGTTTCTGGCGACTCTGTTAGGGATTTATGAAACCTTGACTCGAACTCCATGATATGACTTTTATTTTCAATTATATGTTTATTGCATTGCATGCATTGGTGCACTTAAAGTTCCTGTATTGCCTAGATACTGGTGGGAGCACATGCATACTTTTTGTAACACTACACCTATTTTTACGATACTTTAGAGGCCTTGTGTTGTAACCTTTTGAGATTTGTCAAAAGGGTAGCTTTGCTATGTAGCCCTACTATCTAGCTTTGCTATCTAAGGTTCTCAGACTCCGAAGAGAGGCTATTTGATTCTTCTGATTTCCTGGGATCTTTATTGGTTATGACTCAAAGGACTCTTTGGTAACGTCACCTTGAGCTCAACCCTTAGAACAGAGCTAACCTTGTACATATAGTGAGCTATAGTACCTTTCAAATTAGGACAGGATGCTTTCCCATTTTTAGGATGTATGATACCGCTTGTTTGAATAGTGAAACCCTAGATCATTTCAAGCTAGGACAGGATAACCCTACCCTTTTTAGGGGTGTTTGTTCTCCTTCCTGCTATGTGTTATGTGCAATGTATTGGATCTATACAGGGGTTCTCACCTTCGAATGAGTGGTTCAGGATGTTCAATTTAGCACGATTACTTCAAAAACAAAAAAAAAATAACAAAAACATAAAATGACAAAAAAATTTGTAAAAAAAAAAAAAAAATCCGATATCCCACAAAGTCGACCATTGTAAATAAATAGAACTTGTAGGGTATCCGACCATATTTGTGATTGAGAAGTGACTACCTGTTGATTGCACGGGCTTTATTTTGAATGTTGTCGATGGCCCACACTTGGACTGGCAATTTGAGAATGGTTTTATTCTGAATTCTGAATTGAGTATTGAGTCTAAGTTTGATTCCACCAAGTTTGTAGAGTTGGGATCAGACTCGGGTCATTCTAGTGAGTCAGAGTCTGTTGATTTCGAGAGTGCTAACCTAGACATTTCTGTCTTGTCTAGGTCTTCTTTATCATTTTCTTTTGAGTCTGTGTCATTGCTGAGTCATAGTCTCTTTTAAAAAAAAAAAATTTTCAAAAAAATAAAATATAAAAAAATGCCATAGAGTCTGCCTACTTTTCTGTGCCTTTAAATCATTACATTGACCAAAGTTTTTTAAAACTTTTTCCAAAACTCTGATAAAAACAAAGAGGAGGAATTTCCTCGGGATTTATAAATTTTGATCAACTGAGAGGAAGAGAGGTGTGCTAAGCCCTTGATGAATGAGATCATTTTTGTTAATGTGGGTACTGAGAAGGATCCTGGCTTTGTCCAAATTGGTTCTATCTTGTCTTCGTAAGAGTACGAGTGATTAGTCACTTTGTGAAAAGATTTCAAAAACTGTTTTTGCGTGGTCCTACAAAGACATGCCTGGAATTGATTATACAGCATAGGATCCCTCTTGACTCGAGGTCCGACCTCCTTAGCTCCTTAGCTTTCAAACCGTGATTTGAAGTATTTCATGATCAATCAAAGTGTAAAGTTTGCGTAGCCAAATTGGAAATGGCTTTTGAACTGGAGGGCCATGATGGGATTCAAATGAAGACAACCCTTAAACTAGGGGCAATGAGGTCGAATATAATTCAAATGGAAACAGCCCTTGAACTAGGGGCAATGATGTGATTCAAATGGAGGCAGCCTTTCAACTAGTGGTAATAAGGTTGAATATGATTTAGAATGGAAATAGCCCTTGAACTAGGGGCAACAATGTGATCTAGATTTGAACTAAGGGCCATGATATGATTCAAATGAAGGCAGCCCTTCAACTAGGGGCAATAAGGTCGAATGTGATTCAGATTTGAAACAGCCCTTGAACTAGGGGCAAAAGTGTGAGGCTTGCATAGTTGAAATGGAGGCAGCCCTTGAACTAGGGGCAATAAAGTATCACCCTTGAGAGGCTCGCTGGGCCGAAAACCCGGAAAGTTAGAGCACAAAAAAAAAAGGGAAAATAAAAAGAAAAATGAAAAGCTCGCAAGGTTGAAAACCCGAAAGGGCGGCTTTGGCAAAAGTTAGAGCGTAAAAGGAGAGTGTCAATACCCGAGTGAACCTTAGCCAAAACTATGTAGGGCCTGTGATTCATATTGGAAACAACCCTTGAACTAGGGACAAGAAGGTCGGATGTGATTTAAGATTTGAAGCAGTCCTTGAACTAGGGGCAAAAGGTTGGATGTGATCAAAGAGTTAAAACTGAATCGTTTCCCAATGAAGACCGCCCAAAAAGGCCAAACCCAGAATTTGAGAGAATGGATTTTATTATTGAAGGACAGTCGAGTTCCTATCCACTACACTAGGGGCAAATTCGGACCCAATTTAGTCTAGTCCCTACATCATCATATCCACCGGTCAAGTGTAGCAGTTTCTTATAGTTGGCTTAGAGATTCCCCAATCAACATGGACAAAGTTAAAATGAAAGTAACCCTTGAGAGGCTCGCTGGGTTGAAAACCCGGAAGGGCGACCTAGGCAAAAGTTAGAGTAGAAAAAAAAAAAAAAAAAAAAAAGAAACTAAAAAAAAATGAAAAAAAAATGATGAAAATGAAAAAAATGAAAAAATGAAAAGCTCGCAAGGTTGAAAACCTGAAAGGGCGGCTTTGGCAAAAGTTAGAGCACAAAAGGAGAGTGTTAATACCCGAGTGACCCTCAGCCCGAACTACGATGGCCTGATTCCTATCTTTGGGATACGTAGGTAGCTTCATCTCGAAGTTCGGCCCTAATAAATTTTGTAACTCATTCATCTCGTCCATGTTTTGATTGGTGTATCTTTAGTCGACTAGGTTGTCCTATCCGTGTTTGATTGGTGTATCTTCGTTCTGCTCTGTTCAATCGGTTCGATTTAACTTGGTTCAGTTCGGTTCGATGGTTCGATTCAGTTCGGTCCGGTCCAGTTTTGCTCGACTTTATTTGGTTCAGATTGGCTTGGTTCAGTTGGCTTGGTTCAGATATCACCTTTGATTATCTGGTTTGGGACTATGCACCCCAATGGTTGATTCCATGTTAGTTGAGTAGTGGCCATTTGCAAAAATAGGTTTTGATTAATTTGAATGAAGCTGACTAATTTTTCTCAAAAATTGTTCTATTTTTGCAAAACTTGGACCAGTCTTTGGATTTGAAAAGGGAAAATTTTCAGTGCTCACAGTTTAGCTTACATGATTTGAAACAGAAAATGGAATAAGTATGCTAATCTAACTCTCATGTTGATCAAAACATGTTTACAAAAAAATCAAGAGTCAACAAAGGGTCAAGGCAATGAACTAGGGGCATAGTCGAGTTAGAGATTCTGTCTTCTCCACCACTCGAGTCAACTATTCAGTGTATATAAATGTGTATTCATACCAGTCAGTGTATATAAGTATGTATTCATACGAGTTAGTGTATATAAGTACCAGTCAGTATATTTATACCAGTCAGTTTATATAAGTGTGTTTGGATCGTTTTGCTTCGTTCTTCTTTCGTTAAGTCATTCTTTGATTCAGGTCAATATAGAATCAATGTTCAATTCAGAGTTCAAAATTCCATCACTCTCAAATTCAATCAAACAAAAATGTTTTCAAGTTCAAAGTGATATGCCAGTCACGCCATTGGTGTGCAAAAACTAAACTGATTTTATTACAGTCAGGGGAGGACATCCCCGATTACAGTGACCAAAAAAAAAAAAAAAAAACAAATAAACCCAGAAAATACAAAGACTCCAAAAACAAGAAAAAAAAAAAAAAAAAAAACAACAACAACAGAAAATACAGAAAAAAAGAAGAAAACCAGAAATACAAAAAACAAGAAAAAAAAAAAGAGGGATCTTTTTTTTTCTTTCTTCTCCGGTGATGGCCACGAACCAACTTCACTTACTCAGCTCTTCCGTCGCCGAGCTTTTTCGCTTTTTGTCGTTCTTTTTGTCGTCAACCTTCAAAGGCCCTTCTCCAGTACTTCCGCCAAGAACTACCACAGTGTTTCCGCCGAGAGAGTCGGCTGCCCGCCGGCTATCAAAGGAGAGGTACGAAGGTGCCCCAAATCGGGCCATAGAGGTGGATTGCCTTTTCAGCTCCTTGTTTTCAGCCTTCAAGGCACAAATCTCTGCCCGTGCATCTCTGTACATGCATTGGAGTAGAGACAGTTGGGCGTTGACCTGGTACACCTCACACGCCTTGTTTTGCAGATGGTGAGACAGGTTAGTGACCGCTACCATTGTCTCCATGCAGGACCTCAACGTGTAGTGGTTGGCCTCAATATCATTTTGAGTAGCCATCACTTGCTCAACTGATAGTGTGGGAAGACTAGGTTGAGTAAGAGCAGGGGCACTTGGCCCAGAGGAGCTCGATGGACCATTAAGATCCGGAAAAAGAGAGAGAGGGCGAGACGAAGCCATGTATAAGAGAAGAGAAGAAAGAAATGGCAGAAAAGAAGGGAGTCACAGAAGAATGGCAAAAAATAGAAGAGGAAAAGAAGAAGGAGGAGGAAGATGGAAGAGTAATAGAGAAGAAGAAGAAGAAGAGAATGGTTAAGAAGAAGAGGAAAGATACTGAAGAGAAGAAGAAGATGAGAGAGAAAGACAAAGAGAGGGTGAGAGCCGAGGCAAGCTTACATCGAGGCGGTCTGCTTTTGTCGACCACTGACGCAAAAGCAGGCTGCGTGTCAGGCGTAGCTATCGAAAAAGGAGAGAGACGCGGGAGAGTTATGTATGTATATATGTATATATATTGTATAGCTATGTAATATAGATATTTGTTTGAACATTTTGGTCATATGAGTGGCTTGGGTTCAGTGGTGTGGCTCAATGGTTGAAGCCTGAAAGGCTAAGCCCGAGGTCAGGGGTTCGAACCCCCACATCGAGTTTTTCTTTGTTTTGTTTTCATTTTGGTTTTGATGTATATATGTCTTGTGTACCTATATATATATATATTTGTTTTAATCGTTTCTGTCACACGAGTGGCTTGGGTTCAATGGTTTGGCCCAGTGGTTGTAGAGTGAGAAGCTGAGCCTGAGGTCAGGGGTTCGAACCCCACATTGAGTGTTTCTTTTGGTTTCTTTTGGTTTTATGTATATGTATATATATGTCTTGTATAGTATATATATATTTGTTTGTATATTTTGTCACAAGAGTGACGTGGCTCAGTGGTTAAGGACTCAGAGGCCGAGCTTGAGGTCAGGGGTTCGACACCCCGTATCCCATGTCCATGCATTTTGCATTTTCTCTTTCTTTTTTTTGCGTGTTTTGCATACGTGTGCTGACGTCAGCAAACGGAATATGCCTTCTCAGTAACGGCATCTTCCCATTAACGGTTACAAACGGAATATTCTCCATCTGTGTAGATATCTGTATATGTTTGTGTATAGATTCGTATATGTCTGTGTCGTATATACCTATATACATACTGTATATGTCTGAGTATATATCTGTCTGTATGTTGTCTGTATATGCATATGTGTATACCATATGTACATATATGTGTGCATTGATATGTAAATATCTGTGTATTATCCTACCTATGTTTGCAATGAGTTCCTATGAGACCAACTGCGACGGTGAAAACTAGAGTTCGAATGGCGATGCCTAGGACGCAAAAGGTTTGGAATTTCCGAGACTAAAGTCTGGTTTAAATACCCAGGGGTGTATCCCCGGCTTGAAATCTGTATGGCAGCCCCATAGGTTGAGATAGCTTGTATGCGCCTCAACTCTAGATACTGAACCAACCTAGTCTATCACCCCGTTGGAGAATAGGGAAAGTTGTGAATATGATCAGGAAGTAAAGCGGCATCCGTGGCCATTCGATTGGTTAAAAACAGCAAGTGCGCTTGTTGTTCTTTTTCGGGTCTAGGAGACCTTAAATCCTCTGAAGGTGCAAGTCCTTTGGTGTTTGTAGACACCCCATTTTTGACCGACCTTAAGAATCAGACGTCACCGATTGAGCGCTCGGTGATGTTGCATATTGCGCTTGTTCAGAAGTCTCAGAGTCGCGGCCGTGAGCGCTGTCTCCGAACTTCCGAACCATCTTTTGTGCCTTGCCTCGGTTTGCAAACCAGAGTCGGTTTTCTCTGTTTCTTTTCCTGAGGGAGGGAGAGGTCCAGTAGATCATCTCTCAGTGGCCGTAGGCTACGTTTCGTGGCCGTACGCCATTTTGCCCATTTCGGAGCCCGGTTCCCGGTTTTCGGAGCCGTCAGGCCGTGTGCCTCGGTTCGGGACCGCCTAACCATCTCCGATTCCTCCGGTTTTTGGCATGCATCTTATTTACTCCCTTTCGAGGGACACTGAGGTCTGAGAGACCCACTTCGTGGTCGAACGCTACTTTCGGTGCTTAACAGTCAGTTTTCGGGGCCCTAAACTGCGCGTTTCGGCCCCGGAACCTTCATTTTGCATCGGTTTTCGTTCATTTTTGGCAGGTACCTCTGTTTTATCACCAGGAAGGTCACTGGAGGGTGGAAGGTCAGCAATTGTCTCAGCAACCAGTTATATTCCTCCGGCGCCCTCCGGCGCCCGTTTTTCTCACTTCCGGGCCAATGTTGACCACCCTAGGGCCATTTTCTTCAATCCCAAACCACATATTTGTGTTGTACACACATGGGAGGACCCTAAAAAGTGGTGCCCGGCCAGAAACTCAACCTGACCCTTTTGAACCCCTTTGAAATTTGGCTTGTTCTCTCTCCTATTTTAGAGTTGCCAACTTTGAACCACATGGTTGTGTTGAGGGAACATGGGAGGACCCTAATATCTGGTGGCCG
>CM069908.1:89643250-90024815 GCA_036172215.1 Camellia granthamiana | reverse complement strand
TGATGAGTGCTTGGATTAGCTCAATGAAGAGGCACAGGAAGGGCCCACTTTAGCATCAGAGGCTTCGACCAGTTCTGGGAGGGGGCGCAGGAACACCTGACTTATCTACGCCCCGAATTTATTGCTTTATTAGTACTTTCAAGTTTTCCTTACGAATGTAATAAAAAACAACTTCAATTTGTATGCAAGAGCAGGAGAACTCTGTATTGAAATCAATGAAATTGAAGGTTGTGGGTACTGAAAATTTTCCGCTTTGGTCCAAAAATGGTCTAAGTTGTAAAATGATTAATTTTGAACAAAGTCAACTTTTATTAAAACTTTTCAAAACCATTTTTGATATGGATCAGAACTGGACACGCCTGAAATCTGTCACTGAGATGCATAACTTCGGATCCTAGCAACTGGAGAGTTGGCCCTAGTCTGAATAGTACCGCGGCACTGCACAGTAACGGAAAGTTGCCCCTACTCTGAAAAGCACTACACCGGAGATCATAACCGAACTCTTGAATGCTGAATAGACAAAGATGGCCGAGATGATCAAATGGACAAAGTTGATCGGGGAAAATTTTATGGCTGAACTTCAGGATGAAGTTGCCTACGTATCCCAAAGATGGGAATCAAGCCTTACGTAGTTCAGGTTGGGGTTCACTCGAGTATTTTCACTATCCTTTTACGCTCTAACTTTTGCCAAGGCCGCCCTTTGCGGGTTTTCAACCTTGCGAGCTCAGTTTTTATAATTTCAAATTTTTTGTGCTCTGACTTTTGCCTAGGTTGCCCTCTCGGGTTTTCGGCCTAGCGAGCCTCTCAGGGGTAATATTTCTTCAGCTTGTCCATGTTGATCGGCTGTGAGAACTCTAGGCCATCTAGGTCCATCAGAACCACAGCTCCACCTGACCAGATAGACTTGATGATGTAAGGGCCAGTCCAATTGGGTCTGAACTTGCCCCTAGGGTCGTGGATGGGAGCATGGTTGTCCTTGAGCACCAAATCTCCTTCTTTCAAATTTCTAGACTTAACTTTCTTGTTGAAAGCCCTGACAATTCTGTGCTGATAACCTTGAACATGGTACAGTGCTTTCAGTCTTTTCTCATCAAAGAGCATGAGTTCTTTAAATCTGCTCTGCTGCCAATCTACTTCGGCTATTTGACACTCAGCCAACACTCGTAAAGATGGAACCTCGATCTTGATAGGTAGAACGGCCTCCATCCCATAAACCAATGAATACGGAGTCACCCCAGTGGAAGTTCGAATTGACGTCGGGTAACCCCACAGAGCAAACGCAGCTTATCTGGCCAATCCCGATAAGTTTCCACCATCTTCTGCAGTATGTGCTTGATGTTCTTGTTTGCGGCCTCAACCGCTCCATTGGTTTGTGGTCGGTATGTGGATGACTTATGAAAAGCCACGTTGTATTTCTCTAACAAGTCAATCACTTCCTTCTTGAAGTGGGAACCATTATCTGAAATGACCTCGTTTGGGACCTCATAACGACAGATGATGTTGTTTCTGATAAACTTTGCAACGTGCGACGCCTTCAACACCGCATAGGATTGGGCCTCAACCCACTTCGTGAAATAATCTATCGCGACTAGGATGAACTCATGCCCATTCAACCCCTTCGAAGTGACAGCCCCGATCACATCGATTCCCCAAACTGAAAATGGCCACGGCGAAGTCATATTGTACAGCTTCGACGGCGGAATGTTCATGCGGTTTGCATGGATCCGACACTTGTGGCATCGCCGAACAAAGCCGATACAATCCTCCTCCATGGTGGACCCGTAATAACCTTGTCCAAGGATCTTCCGCGCTAGCATTACCCCGTTCATATGTGCACCGCATTCCCCTCCATGGATGGCCTCCATCAGGCGTTTTGATTCTTCAGCTTCAACGCACAGCTTATGCATTCCCAGATGACCTCTTTTATACAATTTACCTCCGCAGATGATGAACTGAACGACCATTCTTCTGATTGCCCTTTTATCCTTGGCATTTACCCCTGGTGGATATGCTTCATTCTCCAAGAAATTCCAAATATCGTAATACCAGGGGTTCTCATCTTGAACCTCATCTATAGCAGTAATTGACTCGTAAGCCGGCACAAATTTCTGGTCGATAATGACTGGACGCATTCGGACTCCAAATGGGATGTCTATCATGGAAGATAGAGTTGCTAGTGAATCAGCGAACCTGTTGTTCTCTCTTAACAAATGAGCAAAGTTTAACTTATCAAACCGAGGAATTAACAAGTCTAAGGTCTGGTGATACATAATCATTTTTTCTTCTTTGACTTTCCAATCTCCTTTCGCTTGAGATACAACAAGGTTCGAGTCCCTGATGACCTCCAACCGTTTTGCCCCTAATTCCAGGGCTGCTTCTAGACCGGCAATGCATGTCTCATATTCTACTTCGTTGTTCGAGACATTGAACCGGAGTTTGAATGCTAGAGGGATACGGGAGTTGTCGGGTGCTATCAGCAACACTCCTATCCCATACCCGTATTGGTTTGACGCTCCATCAAAGTACATTGTCCAAAATTCATCGTCGATATGAAGAATGGCCTCATCTGGGAATAAGTACTCAACTGCTTCACCTCCTTCCACCGGATGATTGGCTAGGAACTCCGATATCGCTCTTCCCTTGACTGACTTGCGCATTATATACTTCAGATCGAATTCGGAAAGCAATAGCAACCAACGAGCTAGCCTACCCGTAAGTGCTGGTTTCTCGAAGAGATATTTGATGAGATCTAATCTTGAAACCAACATTATAGAGTGAGCTAACAGGTAGTGCCGCAGCTTCCTGGTAGCCCAAGCTTCCTGGTAGCCCATACCAAGGCTAAGCAATCCTTTTTCAATGGTGTGTAGTGAGTCTCATACTCTAGCATCTTCTTGCTCAGATAGTAGATGGTTCTCTCCAATTTGTCCTCTGATTCCTGCGCGAGCATGTAGCCCATTGTGGTCTCAGTTACTGACAGATACAAAATCAACGGCTTTCCCGGCTCAGGCAGTGACAGCACATGTGGGTTCTGTAAGTATTCCTTGATTTGTTCAAAAGCAGCTTGGCATCGGCCGTCCCATTGGAACTTCTTTCCTTTCTTCAGGAGACCAAAAAGTGGTTCACAAGTCAAGGTTAATTTTGAGATAAACCGTCTTATGAATTGCACTTTACCCAGAAAGCCTCGCACCTCCTTTTTAGTCCTTGGTGGTGGCATTTCTAAGATGGCCTTGATTTTGGAAGGGTCGACTTCGATACCTCTCTATGTAATCAGAAACCCCAGCATTTTCCCTGCTGTAACACCAAACGTACACTTCTGAGGATTCAGCCGCAACTGAAATTCTCTGATCCTTTGGAAAAACTTTTGCAAGGCAGTGTAGTGGCCCTCTCTTTCTTTGGACTTGACAATCATGTCGTCCACATACACCTCAATCTCTTTGTGGATCATGTCGTGCAATACTGTGGTCGCAGCCCGTTGATATGTTGCTCTAGCGTTCTTCAGCCCAAGTGGCATCACTCTGTAGCAGTAGGTCCCCCACGGGGTGGTGAATACAGTCTTTTCTCGGTCTTCAGGTGCCATCACTATCTGGTTGTAGCCCGAAAAGCCATCCATGAATGAAAGCAAAGCATGCCCCCACGGGGTGGTGAATGTAGTCTTTTCTCGGTCTTCAGGTGCCGTCACTATCTGGTTGTAGTCCGAAAAGCCATCCATGAATGAAAGCAAAGCATGCCCCGCTGTGAAGTCCACTAACTCATCAATATGCGGCAAGGGAAAGTCGTCCTTCGGACTGGCTCTATTCAAGTCCCTAAAATCCACGCATACTCGGATCTTACCATCCTTCTTCGGTACCGGAACAATATTGGCCAGCCAAGTTGGGTATTCGGATACCTGCAGGAAACTTGCGTCAATTTGCTTGGTGACCTCTTCATTAATCTTGAGAGCCCAGTCCGGGTGGATCCTTCTGAGTTTTTGTTTAACGGGTCGGGCCTCGGGGTCAAGAGGGATTCGGTGTTGTCCAATCTCAGGATCGATTCCATGCATGTCTTCGTAGGACCACGCGAAAACATCTTTGAACTCTTTTAATAAAGCAACTAAGCGCTCGCGTTCCTCCAAAGACAACGTGGACCCGATCTGGACCAGCCGCGGGTCCTCCTCAGTACCAATATTCACAGTAGTGATTTCATCCATTAAGGGTTTAACAAATCTTTCCTGCTCTTGTTCAATTAAGCATTGCAAAAAACGGAGGAATTTCTTCATCATCGTTTTCATCAAAATTTTGAAAGTTTGAGTTAATGCAATAAATCAAAGGCACAGAAAAGTACTCAGAAACCACAGCCACATCATTCTCATTAAGCACATCCAAATCGTCCGATTCTTCGGTTACAACAGACTCAAAAGAGAAAGAAAAAGATGACCTGGCAGGACTGTGCTATCTGGGTTATCACCCCCTGGAATACCGAACTCAGACTCAGTCGAGCTAGAACCTGATTCCGACTCAACAGACTCGGTGGAATCAGATTCTGGCTCATTACCTGACCTGGTGCTGCTTGATAAAAATCCCTCTTCATACTGCCAAATGAGAGAGGGTGCGATGGATGCATCCAAAATGTTTGCTGGTAGGCCCGCAGCCGTTTCATTCTCGATCACGCATACCGAGAAGTTATCCCCCAAGCACTTCTGTTCGATCGGAGGATCTGAAAGTAGACACGCCAGCGCTACCCCCATTTCACTTTCAGCGTCCTCAGACTCCACTTTCTTGCTCTACTCAGCCTCAGCTAATGGGTCCGTCTGCTCTTCGGCAACGTCATCCTCGGATAACTGTAGGTTAAAGAAAATCTCAAACCCTGGCACACGGCGCTTCTCTTCGTTTATCTACGGCTCTGGGAAGCCACAAAATGGGAAGTCCTCCCCCTCCCGGACAAAGCGTCCGTTTAGGGTACCCTGGATAAGTCGGTGCATTAGCTCAAAAGGCTTCCCCGCCTGCTTCGCCCTGGCTCTCCCAGCCATCTCCTTACCTTTCCTTATCCAATCCTCTTTGGTGGGCAGATAGCCCAAGCCAAAGGTGTGTGGGTTGTGTGGCACTTCGGCCAACGCTGCAACGCCCTTCCGGCCGCTCTTTCCCAATCCTATCCCGGGGATGTGTTGAAACTTGTTCATGAGGTATACTGATTGTGCGCTAACATACACCCCCTCATTAACAGCTAAGATGTTCTGCACGACCTGGGCCTCAGCCAGGGTAAAACCCGACATGAACACATCCTCCATACCGTGCTCAATTTCCAAAACTGGTGTAGATACTTCTGGCGGTGGATGGATCGACGAATTTCTAAAAACGATGGCTACTCCCTTCCCATGGGGGTATTTCACCATTTGATGCAAGGTGGACGAAACTACCTTTACTTGGTGCAACCACGGCTGCCCCAAAAGTAGATTGAAGGTCGCAGGAACTTCTAAGACGTGAAAGTCTACCTCATGCGGTCTCGGCCCAACCTTGGTCTGAATTTTCACTGTCCCCATTACTTCTCTGCTTGTGTTATCATACGCCCAAATTACCTGGGCTGTTGGCACAAAGTCTGCGGTCTTTAAACCGATTGCATATGCAGTCCTTGTCGGGCACACATTGATGGCGGACCCTGTGTCGACAAGCACCACCGGTATCTATTTGTTTCTGCACTCCACAGAGATGTAGAGTGGCTTGTTATGGTTCGCACCCTCAGGTGGTAATTCTTTGTCGGAGAAAGTCAACATTGGGGTAGCCCCTCTCGGAAAAACTAAGCCCACCAGCTGTTCGGGCGTGGTGTCTATTGAGAGCTTGGCCTTGTCCATGGCCGATAAGACAGCTTGTCGATGCACTCGCGATGCCATAAGCAGTCCCCAGATGGAGATGTCTACCTGTATCTTTTTCAACTACTTCAGGACATCCTTTTCTTTGAGTTGCTTCTCTTTCTGTTTCTCTGCCTCCTTATCTTTCCCAGACGCCTCTGGCTGATCTAGATGTGAGGGCTTGAAATACCGCCCGTTTCTAGTCATATGATCGACTTCGCCGATGTACCAGGTATCGTCTAGTTGGTTGCTCCCCTAATCTTCATCCGTGTGGGCAAGACATAGATCATCGTCTTCCCACCACATTCCGTCGGCAGCCGATAGACACTTGTCTGGCTCCGGTAGAATTGTACTCGCAGTATTTTCTGTCCACGTGCTCGCAGCATTCTGTATCCTCGTGCACACAGCAGTTTCAATCCCCTTAGGGGCCTTAGCTTTCCCGATTCTCTCAACATCCCCGAACCTTTCTTGTTCCAACTACATCAGTACAGCTGGCTGTTCAACACTTCCCACATTCACAATGCCCAAGTCATGAGCGAAATTCTTAGCACCGGCGCTCTCCGGCGATGCATTTTAATTTTCGGCCCTTCTGGCCACAACTGATGTTCCTACCCCTGCTGGGCCCTGTTCCAACTGAGATTCTTCGACAACGTCTGGTAGGTCATCTAGCCACCCGGTAACCTCTGCCGATTCCTCGAAATTTGACCAGTTGATTGCCATGTCCCCTGGATCTTATTCAGTGAAAAACTGGAGGTTAGCAAAGTCCTCTTCCACAGCCGCTAAGTCATCTCTCCTCTGACCAAATTCATCCCCCTGTATCACACAAAGCTTTGCCCCTACCGGCAAATCCACATTTGACCCAACCTGGCCTACTGATAGAATGTAGTCACTCGGACTGTATACCTCCTCAGCAAAACTCCCAGATTCCTCGGATTCTGACTCAACAATCCCATTCTCCTCTGAAATCTCCCCTGTTCTGCTTTCGACAGTCACCACCATTGGTTTGGGTTGGGTTCTGGAGATGTCCAACATGCACAAGTCAGTGCAGTCAGGAAGGAGCACCTCCGGCTTGGGTAGGTGGGACGGGGTGATATACATGCTAGGATCGTAAGACACGACCCCAGTCTGGATAAAGTTGATGCGTTTGGGAGGTGGAGCTTGGTTGTGTAGTGGGAAAGGGTTGGTTGTGACATTGGGTTTTTCCGGAGGCACAATCACCTATTTGTCAATGAGGTCTTGAATCTCATGATGTAATCTGAAACATTGGTCGGTGTCATAACCGTGTTGTTAGTGATATGCGCAATATTTGGCTGGATTGTGGGAGGGGGGAAGTGGATTTTGCAATGGCCTCGGCTTCAGGGGCTTTAGGTGCCCTTTCCTGATTAATACCCCTAGAGCCTTGGACAGGGGCATATACAATGGGGTGAAGGTTCTTTGGCCTCGGGGTTGGTATTTGGTGCTCTATGTGTTGCTTCCGGATGCACCGGAGAAAGGTGTAGCTGCCACAGGTCTTGGAGGGGGAGTGGTGGTGACCATGCTCACTTTCGTAGCTCTCGTATTCGCAGCACTGCTTGTGCCTGCGTTGTTGTTGCGGTTGAAGGTTCTCCTAGGTTGTTCTCTGTCTTGGTCAATCAGACCCTATTTCATCGCATCCTCAATTTGTACCCCCATCTCATGCAGATCTGAAAAGGTAGGGAAGGGGAGCACGATCATTTTCTGCATCAGCTTAGGCTGGAGATTGCGCACAATCATTCGAATCTCATCCTTATCAGTGGGCCTTAGGGTCATCATTGAAGCCTTGGCCCTCCACCGGGTTACGAAATCCGAGAAGCTCTCCTTGGGCTCTTGCCTTGTTGTTTCAAGATCACGGGTTGTAATCTCGATTTGAGTGTTGTAAGAGTATTGCGCAACAAAGGCCTCAGCCATCTCATCCTAACTCCGTTTGACATCATCTTCTAATTTTGCATACCAGATAGCGGCCACACCTGATAGGGTCCGGCCGAATAATGAAAGCTTCTGCGGTCTGGTGAGGCCCATCGGCCGTAATATATCTGAGAATAACCGGAGATGCACCATGGGATCCCCAGATCTATCGAAGCGGTCGATTTGCGGCATTTTGAACCTATCTAGCAACGTCACAGCCACGTCAGTATATCCGTCCTCGATATCTGGGATAGCCTTTACCCCTTGGGATTTCTTGAACAACTTCTTGAGCTTACTCAATTTCAATGCTGTAGGGTCTACTTCAAACTCGAAGGGAGAGTCCGGTTGATTGATAGGTGTAGGTGCCTTGGACAATTGAGGTAGAATCGGGGGCGGAGTCGGCCCCGTTGGGATGTCTGTATCCTCCTGGATATTCTGGACATCTGGCAGGATATTCTGGACGTTCAGTGTCTCCCCAAGTAGCGGGACCCTTGGTGGGGGAGGACCTTGATGTGAGGCTGATGCTCCGGCTTGCTGCTGTAGCCAGGTAATTAGCTCTGTCTGCTGGGCCATGATCGCAGCCTGCTGTTTGGAGAATTCCGCTTGGCGGGCAGCGTCCTCCTGCATGAGCTTCATACTTTCTTGAAGCTGACGCATCATTTCTTCCATCCCGGCCATGTTCTATTGATCCTGCTGACTGACTGGTATGTCTATCTCTATGGTAGAAACTGAGACCTCGGTCCGACTATCCACTGCTGGGGTAAACCACTGCTCTGACAACCTCTGCTCAGACACACTGTGCTTTCTCGGCCTCCATCTGATAACCGGGGGTAGAGAATGAAACACTGGCTGTCCATCAACCAGATCCTCAGATCGATTGAGTCAGCGACCTCTTATCCAAAGTGCTTGGGGAATATCTACTTGGTCTGAAGCAATTGTGCTAAAACTACCCCTAGCAAAAAGATAAATAAAGCAATAAGGAAAATAAATAACCAGACAAATGGACAGCATAACAGCTTAAAATAAACACACAACACACAGTTGGGCAAAATAACACACAGTCGATAAGCTGAATACACACTGCCCTCAAACACTGGTCATTATCCCCGGATCACTGTCCCCAAAAACTGAATCTGATACCCGCAGATAACTGATTCTCAAACACTGAACTGGTGCCCGCAGGCCTGATGTCCAAACTCGTGAACTGATACATGCATTCCCTGTAGAGATGCACTCTAAAAGCATATAACAGATAAGTGAGAGCCAAAACACTCCTATGTTGGGGAAGGGTTTCCCTGTCCTATTTTGCCAGGAGCTAGGGTTTCACTACGCACGCAGCGGTTTCAAACAACCTATAATGGGTAAGCAACCTGTCCTAGCTTGGAATGGTCACTACGGATTCCGAATATGCACTAGGTCGAATGGTCAAAAGGGTACCCGGTAAAACCAGGATTTGTGTTCCCGTCGTGGCAGAGCCCGCAACCGGTTAGCCTTATGGAGCGCTTCTCGAAGCAAGCCTCCGGCAAACCGTTCAGGAATAGCATACGGCAAACACGATGTCCTAGGCGCACAAATGCAAATGAAATACAAAGAAACACATAAGTGTAACCAAAACAAGATATCATGAGTTCGAGTCAAGTTCTCTAACTCCTCAACAGAGTCGCCAGAAACTGTAGACGTCCCCGAATGTCCCGGGAGGGAATCCTCCGTTTTGTTCATTTGGGCTTACTACAGTTCAGGACTCAATGTCACGGTCCTGTATCTAATCTCGCAGAGTGCAATGCAAGACCGATGAATCATCAAAGAGTCCAAATCCGACAAATCGTTTTGAAAAACAGATTTTTAGAAAGAAGTGCCAAACATGGACTACTTTGCCAGATACAGAGTCGCCTCCTAAATATTTTATTTTGGGGAATTTAGGAAACCCTGACTCGTTGCCTAAGGCCACGTGTCCGTCATCACCAAAGTTTCCTCGGCTTAGGAACTTGGGAACGATTGGGGAAGGTCACTTCGTGAGCACCCCGACTCGCCCGATCAAAGATCGGCCTCTACTAACCATGATATCGAGTTTTGAAAACATTATGTGCTCTTATTCTGGTTATTAGCCTAGAATTACTATGTGATGCATACAACATACAAGTATAGACTGGGTCGCCTGAATTGGAACAAAACACCTCATGTTTGCTTTCGAAACGGTTTGCTACTTGCAAGTAGGCTTAAAATGCAGATTTTGCCACCCTCGGGTGGGTTTAGAAAATATGGTTTTGTCACTACCGAGTGGGCTTTAAAACTCGCCATCGATGAATTGTCCCAATCCAAATAACCCAACCTTCACCCACAGGCATTTAGGCAGATCTATCACATAAACAACTAGCCTCATGGTAAGCACGCTATCATGGCAGTCACCCACACACATGCAAGGATGCTAAAGCATAAACACTCACTGAGTACTCCAAGCCAAAACAAAAGCTATGTTAGAAATCCATGCATGATCCTAACTATGCTGAAATGTCTAATGCAACACATGCAAAAATGCAACTAAGATAGGCTTGGCTATTCTAAGATGGCATATGAAATGCAACAATTGATACACGTATTCAGCTTGGAATTGAAATACGATGCAGTTAGTATGATGCGCCGAGCCAGGTGCATGCAAAACAGATGAATGAATGCAAACATAGTATCATAAGTATGCTAATTGAAACATGCCCTAAACTAACCATCATACGCTGGTAAATAAAATGGAGAAAGACGTGGGGTTGGAAGACATACATCACACACACGCACACTTATTACAATTATGCCCTCGCTCAGAGGGTCCGAATAAATAGTGTATAGTCCGAATAAATAATACAGTCTGAATAAGTACAAAACCCTAATTAATTAACAAATTAACTAAGAAATGAAATAAACTAGTATGCAAATCCATGGACCGCCTCAGCTCTATTCCGAATGATGAATGATGCATGCTTGACTTGCCTTGAGCGGAAATCCATTGCGATGCCCCGATTCGCCCCTGTTTGCGATTAATCCCGGAATACTGTGCAAAGCTCTAGAAGGCTGCTGATTTCTGATTTGCTGCAACAGAGAGCAAGAAAGGGGCATGGCAAAGCATTTTCACACATGTATGCATGACCTCGATCCTCGTGCCACCAATCACGCATCTCGATGCATGATGGCCGAGGAGTCGAAATGCACGACTCGATGTGATATGAATGCACATGAAAACACAACAAGGCCTAGACTCCATCATGGATAATCCGGAGTGTCGGCGACCAGGAATTGAGACACGTTTCGTCACTTTGATTATGAAACGTCTCTCGTTTCCCGTGTTTGTACTAAAACCTACTCCAAACACAATGCAATATGCATGGCACACACAATGCGACTAACATGCAACCTAGCATACGCAATGCTATGAACTACAATGGCATACACAATGCACATACGAAGGCTATCATGCGCACATGAAGACTATTAATGATATGATCAAAGCATACACAATGCAATGGCGAAACATGCAACAATTATGAACTAAATGGCATGCTCAATGTAAGATGGACTTACACCAATATGAGTGGACCTTAGCCACACTCAAATCAGTGGCCATATGATGGAAATGAGACGACCGATGCAAAGGACCGATCCTAAGGCATGCAAACATGCACGGATGCAAAGGACCGATCCTAAGGCATAACATGCAACTCTAACTAAGCATGGCAGAGGATGGAGTATGGCATAGAATGACACATGATACAGCTCTGAAATGGCACAAAAGATGGTCCCGAAACATGCAAATATGTCACACAATGCATGCTAGGGGGCCCAGGTACCAAAACTAGTAAAGTGCGTTACACTAGAGGTACCCAAAGCAATGCACTAATGGCAAAACCAACGCCAAAAAGACCCTAGGTAGGTCTGAAACAGTGGGGAAATGGCCTAAAATGATGGCTCAGAATGCAAAGAAATGGAGCTCATTCAATAGTCCGAAAACAAGGCATTCGCGGACAACTCTCAAGCACACTTAAGGAGTAGAAAACATGGCAATATGGCATTCATACAAGCTTTAAAATATGAAGTATAATGGATCCAAAACATGAACACACCTCAGTATATGCATGGAATGAGCCTCAAAACTCAAAGTTAAGCATGGGTATTAAACTACAAGCATGCAAAACAAACATCATTCGACCATGAGACCAAAAAAGAGAGCTAAGGCAGTCCAAAATATGCATAACATTAGTTTAAGGCATGGCCAAAAAGTGCTAAAATCAAGGGTCAACAAAGCATGCAAAGAAAGCTAGTGAACCATGAGTTGTATTACAACTATATGAAGCATATGAGAGCTCACCAAACCAGCCAAAAACAGAAGTATTCCATGCCAAAATATGCCCAAAAACCCACTGAAACTCAGTCAACGCATGCAAGAATGATAGGCTCCTTTGGAAGGCCATGCAAGGAGTTATTCTACACATGTATGATGGACATGCAAAATGGCAAAACCAACTCTGCAAAGAGGTTATGAGGGTCCTAAAACCCACCAAAAAGGCCCTAAAAAGAGTCTAGGAAGCATGCAAATAAAAGCCCCTTTGAAAGGCCTTGAATAGGATTGCTCTACACATGCATAATAGACACTTTATATGGCAAAATGGGCTCTGGATAGAGCCTATGCAGACCTTAAAACTCATGAAATAGGGCCTGGAATATGGCTTTGAAACATGCAAGTAGGAGCCCCTTTGGAAGGCCAACAAAGCTAGTAAACAAATCAAGGGGTGAGAGGGTCACCCCTCTCTGATTTTAGGGCTGAAAAACACATGTTAGCCACTGAAAATCCGTTGGATTTCAGTGGTTAAAAGGCCAAACCAAGGCCAACACAAATGCTCTAATGCATAGCCCTAAACATGAGGAAATGAAGCATGCAAAGGGGAAGATGACCCCAAACAGAAAAAGTATCTTAAACAAATATGTTTATAAGCTCAAAAAAAAATGTTTTTCAGTTTATGCCAAAACCCAGAAATGCATGCAAATAAGGCTAAAGTATAGAGCAAAACAATGCTACAAAGAGGGAAATAGAGACTTACCCTTGTAGAGAAGACCTCCAGCAACTTCTGGACCATGATAGCAAACCTTCAACCTCTGAAAACCAGCTCCAAGGTGCTTGGATGGATGATGGAAGGGTTGAGCTAAGGGTTGGTGTGCAAATGGTGCAAGAACAAGGGGGTTTTGGAGCTTGGAATGGAGAGATATAGGGAGAGGTGTATATATGCCTTAACCAAAATGTTGAACCCTTGCAATGGAAGATCAGCCCCTCTTTTATAAAGGAGAGGGGCTAAAGCTTCTTCAAGAAGCTTAAAACCAACTTCAAACATCCTCCATACACGTGTATGGAGGATGTTGTAATTGCCCTCCAGCTGGCACAGCTGGATGCAACTCAGGAAGACAAAAAAGCAGAAGGCTGGCCGACCAGGGGTCAAAAGGGTCAAGTTGAAAAGGTGGTCGGCCATACCAGATTGGTGGCGTCCCTGATGAATGCAGCACAGTGGTGGTATGGAAGACTAGAAAATGTGGCTCAAGAGTGAGGAAAACCAGCTTTCAAAGAAGGTTCAAAAGGTTCAATCACCAAAGGTGGTCGGCCAACCCATATTGGTGGCCTCCCAGGTGAATACAACACAATGGTGATATGGGAGACCCGAAATTATGCCCCAAAAGTGAGGGAGACGACCTCTCCAACAAGAAAATCGGGCGGCGAACAGAAAGGTGGTCTCCAAGAAGAAAAGGTGGTCTCCCACCATACCACCACCTTCTTAACAATGAAAATAGGGTCCATGCCAAAAATGAACCCTAACCGATGCAAAACGAGTGTTCGAGGGCCAAAACGTGCAGCCTGGGGCCCCGAAAACTGACTGTTAAGCCTCGAAAGTGGCGTGTGATCACGAAGGTGGTCTCTTGGGCCAAAGTGTCCCTCTAAGGACAGGAAACAAGGTGTGTGCCGAAAATCGGAGCAAACAGAGGTAGTTAAGCGGTCCTGAACTGAGGCGTGCGGCCGACGGCTCCGAAAATCGAAAACTGGTCTCCAAACGGGAAAAGTGGTCTACGACCACGAAACGTAGCCTACGGCCACTGAGAGATGGTCTACGAGACCTCTCCCTCCTTTTGGGAAGAGAAAACAGAGACAACAGGACCTGGTTTGCAAATCGAGACAAAGCACAAAAGAGCCCCGAAGTCCGGAGGCAAGGCTCTCAGCCGAGACTCCGCAACCTCAGAATGAGCACAATATGCGTCATCACCGAGCGCTCAATCGATGACGTCTGAGTCTTAAGGTCGGTCAAAAATGGGGTGTCTACAACACCAACCCATGTAGGCTTTTACCATCGAGTCATGACTGCGTTGTGTGATTGTTGCTAGCAACAATCTCTCATCAACATAACACCATTCAAAATATGTACGCACAAACAAGCAAATCAACATCAGGATTCAAATTTTTTCCATTCCTGATAGTATGGGATTCGCTCTCAAAGGAAGGAAATGATAAAAGTCTATAGTGAGCTTGGTGCAAATGTGTAATTTTACCTAATTGTGAAATCCCACATTAACCTCTGTGTTCAGTCAAACGTGTGCTGGTAGTATACTCTTTTATTGTAATTTCATTTACTATGGGACCTTTGGGTCTATAAAATAAAGCATAGGACTAAATAGTTTACAATTTGGGATTTTGGAATTTAATAGTGCTTCACCCTTGATATAAATGGTGGAGTTTGATATGTATTATCACTTACCTTGAAATTTCAAAAGTTTATCTGTATTAGAGATTTTATATCTATTTAGAAATATCTGTTGTGGGCTATCGGTGGAGGATAGCTATGATTATTGTGAAAATTGCATGAGAATTAGGTGAATTGAAACTAATTTCTCATCTTTGTGCATTGAATATTGTTGCTCATTTAATATATTGCAAATGTATGTGATTTTGAGAAAAATGGGTGAAAGTTGGAAAGAGGTGTGCATCACCAAACTAAGTTCGCCTGTGTATCTAGGGTGAAAGTCTCGAAAAATGTGCGTATACATGGGTGCCGATTCCTGCGAACGAAATATCCGTAAAATGGCAATAGTATCGCTTTCTGGGCTACGTTTATATGGTTGTCGTTTGACGATTTCTTACAAATGAAATATCCATGAAAGGTTGTACCAGTTTGAGATTTCCCTTTTGTTTTCTACTGTAAAGAACATGAATTTGAACTTGTGATATAAACTGAGCATGGCCTAGTTTTGGGAAAGAAAGATGAAACGTTTTGACATGAGCATTACATATGTATTTCACCCTTATATCATTGTTAAAATTCATATATTGTGTTGGATTATTTCTACTGGGCTTTGGCTCACCCTATATGGGAAAACCATTTTCAGGTACTGTGACATGCCTCCACCAAGGACTTAGCTTGTGAGGATTGTGGAGCTGAAGGATCAGTGTTGTATTTTTTTTTTTAATTTTTTTTTTGTACAAGCCTAGGGCTTTATATGTATTGAGCTTAAGACTCACTTTTGATGTACCCAAGCATTAACTTGGAAAGGTGTAAGCCTTTAGGGCATACGATTATCTGTTTAGCTTCTGTTTCTTTTCTTAATCTTGTAACACATGCTATAGATTTACGATGTACTGTTTATGAATGTAAATCATGTGTATCACCTTTTATATATCAAACTCTGATTAATGAAGGCTTAACAATTCATGTATGTTACCACTTACTGGCTATTATGAGATGGGCACATTGTAATTATTTTGGGGTGTTACAACTTGGTATCAGAGCGTATTAGGTCTGAGTACTTTGGGTACGTGGAAAGTGGTTATTACCACAATGGGTTTGTCTTACTTAATTGAGATATTAGTAAATATGATATGCTGTGTGATAACATGCTTATATGGTTGTATGGGTATGTGATTTAATTCCTAAGATATTGATTGGGT
The DNA here is from genome assembly GCA_036172215.1 of Camellia granthamiana. Lineage (NCBI taxonomy): Eukaryota > Viridiplantae > Streptophyta > Magnoliopsida > Ericales > Theaceae > Camellia > Camellia granthamiana. The sequence continues at coordinate 90,009,108 of CM069908.1, read as the reverse complement.
CTATGGGTTTCTAGAGTCCTATTAGAAGAGCACTTGATCACTGTTGTTTCTAATTGAAACTCTGGCAATGCCACGGGACGGTCATTATCTAGGAAGGAAATTTGTATGTGTTTATGTGACTGTGTGCTTATGTGGAGTGAATTACAGTTGTCCACCGCATTAGGACGCGAGTAAGTTAGCTTCGGCACATTTGTAAATATGCTAATCTCTTTTGTTACCTCTATTAAGATCTCAGGACATGGTCGTGGTGGTAGGCATGGTAGACCTAGACGGTAGGAGGTGCCGATACCGGATGATATTTTGGCACAAAAAGAGGGAGTTGGTTAGGCCAATGTGGCCGAACCACTCGGTCAGCAGGCTATGGGCGCCTTAGCCCACGAGAAGGCCGGAGCGTTATGGGAATCCATGGACATTCTTAAGGCTGAGAATCAAGTCCAGACCCATGTTGCTGAGATGGGGCTATCTTTTTTGAAGCAAGAGTTCTTTCGGTCCAACCTAGATGAGTTTTTGGGTGATCCCGAAGAGCCACTGAAGGTGGATGAATGGCTAGAGCAGATAGTGAAGACGTTTGACATGTTTGGCATTGAGGATGATGGATTGAGAGTGACCCTGGCATCCTTTCAGCTGAAGGGAGATGTGGGTCAGTGGTGGAAGTATGCACGTGGATACATTGGAGTGACTTGGGAGGCTTTTGTCAACGCCTTCTAGTACAAGTTTTTGCATCCCACTGTTAGGGAGAAGTTGAGGGAGTAGTTCTCACAGCTCAAGTAGTTGAACACGCCAGTGGCCGAGTTTGAGGCCGCATTTACTAGTCTATCTAGGTTTGGACCAGAGTTAGTGGCGACAGAGGAACGTCGCTGTATAGAGTTTGAGAAAAGGTTAAGGACCGAGCTTCTTTTCAAGGTAGTTGGTTCAATGATTAAAGACTACGAGCGACTTGTAGAGTCGGCAGCTCATCTTGAGACCGTGATGTAATGGAGGAGGAACGGATGAGGGGCTTTAGAAGGAGTTAGGATGGTCAGAGGGACAGTAAGAGGTAGAGGGGTTCTAATCCACAGCAGTCCCAGGGAGCATAGTTGAGGTTATAGCTTGTTTTCGTGCTCCTCGGAGGGGTTTAGTCATCTCGAATACGATAGCCCTACAGTTCGGACTCCTATGGTTCTGAATTTGGTTTCATGAGTGCAATGTGAAATAGAAAGAATACAAATGAGTCCAAATTTGACAAATCTTTAGAAAATCCATTTACAAACAAAAATGCCAAAAATAGACTACATTGCTAGATTTCAGAGTCACCACCTAAATGTTATTGGAAAATTTAGGAAACCTATAACTTGTGCCAAAGGCCACTTGTCTGTCATAACCAAGTGTCTCGGCTCGAGAACTTAAGTATAAGAGGGGAAGGTCATGAATTGAGCACCCTACTCACTCGATCAAAGATCGACCTCTACTAATTGTAGACACCCCATTTTTGACCGCCCTTACGACTTGGGCACCACCGAGTGATCATCCAATGATGAATTTGTATGTGCTTGTCAAATGTTCGAATTCCTCAGCAGGAAGCCTCAGCTTTGAGCCTCAGAAACATGCCAACTTTGCACCATTTTTTTAGACCAAAATAGTAGTTTTTCAAGCCTGACCATCTGAGACCTATAGGCCCACTAGTGGCCGGCCAGCCACTAATGGTGTATAGCCAGCCCCTATTAGTGGCCTGCCGGCCACTTATGCAAAAACCAGATATTTTTTGGCCAGCTATCTCCATAGATGCATGCACTATACTGGCTGTATTTGTTTCGATATTTTCGAGAGTCTTTCATATATTTCTATATATAGATGACCCTCTCTTATGATATAGGGTTAGAAAATTTTTGTAGACTCTATATTTCTCTCTCTCTCTCTTGCACCTTACCTACTCTTGACCTACACTCTCTAAACCAAACTTGAAGGGCTCTTTGTTGAGGTGTTTAAGCTTGCCTCTTAGCTCTTGAGGGTGTGAATTGGTGGTTTATAATTTAAAAGGGATACTCCTCTTCAAGAGGTATAATACCTAGCTTTGTTTCCCTTATTTATCTACAGTATTTATTGCTATTTTTAGGTTATTTTTCACCTATATTTTTGGGCTGAAACTTGTGGTTTAAAGCCATTAAGGTAGAGGGGTGGACCACCCTTATTTGAAGCATGCTTTCTAGGCTTTTGCCCTTGTGTTTCCCTTTCTTTCATCAACGTTTTTAGAACTTTTTACCACTGAATTTCAGAGTTTTTCAAAAGCTAAAAATCAGGTTTTGAAGTCCCAAATTTTTTGGGGGGGGGGTAGCCTCCCCTCCTTGTGCTTGTTTACTAGCTTAATTGCTCTTTTTTTTAGTTTACTTTTTTAAGCTATTTTTACGTTGATTACAACACTATTTTGAGCTGTTTTAGGACTGTTTTTAGTTGTTCATTGCATTTGAGCTTTGCATGGCATGCTTGTAGTGTAACAGTCCTCATAGGTTTGGTATTTTAGGCATTAGACACCAACCTATTTGAGTTGATAGCATTTATTTAGTGCTTTTCATACTTGTGATCATCTTTAATCACCTCTGTACCTTTTTATTTCTTGGTTCTTTTTCTTTCCTTGAGAATTGTTTCAACCGATTGATTGTTTAAGCTTGAGATAGAGATCATTGTGCTTAATGATTTAATCTCCTCGGAGGTTCTTTACCAACGGCATGACATCTCTCTCATGCCCAAAACAACCCTTTGTTTGATACTTCTCTCCATTAGTGGACTCAATCTTCATTATTGGACTTAATTGACTAATGAATGGAAAGGTAATTAAAATAATAAAATTGAGGCTAAAATGGAATAAGATAATAATATGGTTTGAGGTTTAACCAGACGTTAGTTGAATCCATTGAGTCTTAGGCCATTTCATACTTATCAGTGATGATAATGGTTTGAGAGTCAAATGTCAATCACTTCCCTTGATCCATCTCATGATAGGGAGGAGTTTTTGTTGGTCATTTGGTTTCCATCATCGAGCTTTTGTCCGAACGAGCCAATGTAACAACTTTGCAATTGTTGATGATTTGTGAATCGATTCTACCTCTCCTTTGAGAAATTTCATGATATGGAGAGGCAGAGAGGATGAATATCCCATAGGAACACCCTATTTCTACTATGTTCATTTTCTGTTACAGTAGGGCCATATTTACATTAGTGGCCGGCCGGCCACTATTTGTAGCTGGCCTTCTACTACTTCTGGCCTGCTGACCACTTTTGTGTTAACAGGCAGTGTTGCTTTCTTACAAGGCAGAGCAGAAGCAAAGGCAAAGCATGAGCTTTTTCTGCAGGCAGAACAGTCCTGGCAGCAAAACAGAAGTGTTTCTGGAAGGATGTTTGCGTTGGCATGCACGGTTCACTACCCCGCTTGAGTTCAATTAGTTGTTAATTTGTTAATTAAATTAGTTGATCTCACGGGTAATAATTAGTGAATTCCCATTTGTAACTAATTAGTTAGTGTAATTAATTAGTTAATTTCAATTTGTAATAATTAGCTAGTATAGTTAATTATTTCCATTTGGTGTGTAATAGTTAGTTAATTCCTAGTAATTAGCTAGGACATCCATTCGGACCCTCTTGCACGATGGCAAAAATGTAATAATGTGTATGTCTTCTAACCCCGCGTCTTTCTCCCTTTTATTTACCTGCTTATGATGGATAGCATAGAGCATCATGTTTTAATTAGCATTTTCCATGATTTGCATCCATTGTCTTGCATGCATTAGGCTCGGCACATCATTCTAACTCACATTATCATTTGAATGCTTCTTTGAAAACGTGTTTAAACCGCATGCTATCAAATTGATTCACATGCCATGTTAGTAGCCAACCCAATTTAAACTACATATCGCATGTGTTGCATTAGTCATGTTGCATTTTTTAGGAGCATGCATATTCTAATTCTTTTGCTTTGTTTGGCTTCCCTTGGAGTACTAGGTGAGCATTTATTGCTTTAGCATATCGCACGCGTGTGATTGTTGCCATATCAAACATATTTTCCATGAGGCTAAGTGCTGAATTGATATAACTGTTTGAATGCCTGTAGATGAAGACTAATTGCTCAAATTGGGATAATTTGATGAATGTACATACGAGATCACTTTTCCAAGTAGTACATATTCAAACAATTTTCAAAGAAACATGAAATAAAAGTGTTCCAACTTTTGCAAATTAGTCTATACTTGTGTGCATCACATAGTAAGGTTAGCCTAATAATCGGAATAAGAGCATCTATTGTAAATAAGAATCACGTCATGATTAGTAGAGATCGATCTTTGATCAGGCGAGCAGGGCTACTCAATTCATGACCTTCCCCTTTCACACCTAAGTTCTCGAGCTGGAGACACTTTGATGATAACGGACTAATGGCCTTTGGCACAAGTCTCGGGTTTCCTAAATTTTCCAAAAATATTTAGGTGGCAACTCTGTAATCTGGCAAAGTAGTCCATTTTTGGCATTTTTTATTCAAAATTGATTTTGCAAAAGATTTGCCGGTTTTGTGTTTATCTATTTCACATTGCACTTGTAAGATCAGATTCAAAACCACGGGAGTCCAAACTATAGGGCTATCGTATTCGAAAGGAGTATGAAAGTCAAGCTACAATTTCTGGTGACTCTACTGGGGATTTAGAGAACTTGACTTGAACTTCATGATGTAAAATTTTATCTACACTTATATGTTCTTTGCGTTGCATTTGCATTGGTGCACTTAAATCACTTTGTTTGTCATCTGCTATTCCTGGATGGTTTGCCGGAGGCCTGCCGAAAAGGCTTGCCAAAAGGCTGACCGGTCGTGGGCTCTGCCATGTTGGGAACACAACCCTTGGATTTGTTGTACTATTTGATAATCCTTTCACTTCTCGGTGTTAGGTGTGAGAGGTATATCAGGTAGTCTTGCTGAGATACCCTGTTTGACCATTTGGCTTATAGAAAAGCCATAGAGACTATTCCAAACTAGGACATGACGCTTACCCGAATGTAGGATTGCGTGAAACTGCTTGATTGAAATAGTGAAACCCTAGTTTATAACAAAAAAACTAGGACAGGGTAACCCTCCTCCCCATAGGGGTGTTTTGACTCTTTCTTAACTGGTATGTGCTTTACAATGAAACTGTGCAGGAGTGTGCATATCAGTGGTACAGTTGGTATCTATTTTGGGTGGCAGAATTCAGTGTGGAGTACATTCCTACAGCTTTGATCATGTCCGTATTGACAAAATCTTAGCTGAGGTGCTGTGCGGTTTTTGATTACTGCTCTTTTGCTTTATTTCTTTCGCTAGGTAGTTTAAAACCATAGTTTTAGAAAGTTTGGATATCCCCCAAGTACTTTGGACCCGAGTCGGAAGACTTTGCAAAGTCGGGGATCTTGTTCAGGGACAACCCGTGTTTGCCTCACTCTCACCGGTTACAAGACGGAGGAGAATCAGGTAGAGTTCGCCAGTCCAATTCCTACAACAATCACCTCTTAGCTTGCCTGTGTACAGTCCGGTCCAAGAGCAGTCAGTTACTTCTAGTTCAGCTCAAGAAAGGCCACATATTCCAATGGCATAGTATCCCTCGGCCAATATAGAGGAACTGATACTCCACCTACAACAAACAGTTGAGACCTTACAGTAGGATGCAGCCTGTCAGGACGAGGTCATAACCAAGCTACAGTAACAGCCACTGTAGCCGATCGTAGCCTCTGTATCTTGTGTACCCACCACAACTATCCCAGCATCTGGAGCCACTACTAATACTGCCAATGTGCAAGAAAACCAGGGTAATCCAGCAGAACCTATCTCGGCATAAGCTTCCAAAGCCCTGGTTTATCAAACTAAGGCACCATTCGAGTTCGAGGTTGACCCAACTGCACTCAAGGTCACAAACTAGAAAAATTGTTCAAAAGAGTGCAAGGGGTTAACTCAATCCCAAACATAGAGGATGGATAGAATGATTTTGCAATTACATTGTCGGATCACTTTAAGATGCCACACATTGATCATTTTGACGATTCCAGGGATCCGATGGTTCACTTGCGACTGTTTTCAGATATCTTGCGGCCGATGGGCTTAACTAGACTAGATATGATGTCTCTCTTTGGTCACACGATGTCAGGTATAGTGGCCATTTGGTATGCTAAGTTAGAAGATTCCATCAAATAGAATTGAGAGGAGATGGCTGAAGCCTTCATTGCTTAGTACTCTTACAATACACAAATTGAGGTCATAACTCATGATCTCGAAGCAACGCGTCAAGAGTCGAAGGAGGGTTTCTCTGAGTTTATGACAAGATAGAGGGCCAAAACCTCGATGATGACCATGAGGCCTTCCGAGAAGGACCAAATCAGAATGGTCGTCTGGAATCTACATGACAAGCTATTATAGAAAATGATTGTGCTCCCGTTATTTACGTTTACAGAACTTCATGAAATGGGAGGGCAAATTAAAGATGCCATGAAGCAGAGGCTTATTACAGATAAGAAAGAACAAGCAAAAAGGCCGTTTGTTCCCAGTTCCAATGCTGCCAGTGGTAGCACAGCTGCGAGGCCATCAGATGTAAGTGTTGTCACCACCACAAAAATTGCCGACCCCTTTGCCAATATAGGCCCACAAACATCATCTAACCCTACCCAAACTCAGGGTAGGACTTTAACCAACTATACATGACCCTATCCAAAGCCATGCATGTGCTAGTCAAAAAAGGACACCTAAAACCCTTAGAACCTCGTCCACTTCCTGATCCCCTTCCACCCAAACATAACCCCGCAAAATATTATGTGTTTCACTAACAACATGGTCATGACACCAAACAGTGCTTCCGATTGTATCATGAGATTTAGGATCTCATTGACAACAAGGTGATCGCTGCACCTCAGAAACCAAATGTAACTACAAATCCACTCCCAGCCCATAATCAAGTCCCCTCACCTAGAAATCTTAACCTGATCCATACACTGGCGACCTCTTATGACCCGAGCATATATATTACCCCCTCCCACCTACCGAAACCAATGCTATTCATTCTTGAGGGCACAAATCTATGCATGATGGACGCATTTAAGCCACAACCTAAGCCTCACAATGTAGTGACAATACTTGTGGTTAATGAAGGTTTAGCCTCAGAGGAAGGTACTAGTTTCTTGTCAGAGTGTCCTAGGGACTTATCTGAGTGGGTGTATGACCCGAGTTGTTATATCGTGCTAACCACTCAAACTAGGCCCAAAGTGGTGCTACCAACCTCGGTAGGCATTAATGTAGTTAGGGAGAATGGCCCGAACCAAGGGTTGGATGATTTGGTAGATCTTGAAGAAGATCTAGACAACTTGCGATTCTTTGACAAACATGATCAGGGAAATGTACAGATCGAGTGGTTCGACCTGAATGGATCGACTAATAACGCCAGATGGCTGAGTGATGAGCTAGACAAGGAAGAAGAAACTGGGGTAAAACCAGAGGGGAAGGAAGTAGAGGTAGCTGCAGTGGCCGGAAAGGCTGATGAGAAAGAAAAATTGCTGAAAGACACGTATGCGGGAAACCCAAGTCAAAAAGTGGGGGTTGTGAACACCACTGACACTAAATAGGAAGCTGCATTGAGGCTGTTTGAGAGAGAGAGAGTTGAGGATAGTCAGAAAAATGTAACCACGTGTCGCCCTGAGGGGAGCACTTGTATTGTGAAAATGATTCAGGAGGAGCCGGACAACTGTTTGTCGGTAACTGATGGAAAATGGTGGGATGACAATGATTTGTGTCTGGCCCATATTGACGAAGATTGGGGAGGCTGCCTCCCAGATAATACTTGGTATGCTGAGGAGATAGACCATCTTACCTGCAGTGGACGATATTTTAAGCCACCACACCTGGATCAAGCAGAGGCATTGAGAAAAGACCGGGAGGTTGAGATATAGAAAGAGAAGTAGTTGAAGGAGGAGTCAGTTTTGAAGCAGCTCAAGAAAATCGAAGTCGATATCTCTATTTGGGGACTCCTCATGGCTTCACGGGTGCACTAGCAGGCAGTATTGTCGGCAATGGATAAGGCTAAATTGTCCATTGATACTATGCCCAAGTAACTTATGGGCCCGATCTTTCCAGGTGGTGCCAAGCCGATGCTCACTTTCTCTGACAAAGAGCTACCACCAAAAGGATCGTCTCATAACAAATTGTAAACACTCCATTTTTTACCGCCCTTAAGACTTGGGTGCCATCGATTGATCACTCGATGATGAAAGTTATGCTATGCAAATGTTTGATTTCTTTAGCAAGAATAGCTCTAAATCCCAACCTTACACCCTATTTTGGACTAAAACTATTTTGACCAAAACTTTTTTAGACCTTAAAACCCTCTCTTTCAAAATATTTTTGAAAATTCTTCTACGATGTTCAGAGACTCGCATTTCGTTAAAAATTACACTTTTCGGTAAACCAAGCAAGGAAAAAGTGGAAATAAATGGAATAGAGGTGAATTCTTTGAAAAAATCTTTAAAACATCTTATTTAGAGATTTGGAATTGAAGAAAATTGGAGGAGGGAAGAAACCTAGTTGGCAAAGAAGTTGGGCATAAACTGTTAAGAAAGAATCAGACAGCCTTCACTAAATCAGGTCTATCCTTTTGTACACTTGGACTTAAGTTGTGAGGCCATAACCATTGGAAAGTGGACTTCCAGGGCTTCATTTTACACTCAAGAATCTCCTAAAGTCGAGTCTGTATGAGGGAGATATGGCTAGTTGAAGTTAGGCATCAATCCAGTTAAGCCAAAACTGAACAACCTTCACTAAAATAAGCATATCTCTTAGCACACTTAAAATTTTGATGTGAGGCTACTTCCATTTGAAAGTAGACTTCCGAGACTTCAATTTAGGCTCAAGAATGACCTGCAAAGGAGTCCGAATGAAGGAGATATGCACATTTGAAGTCGGGCCTGAAAGCAGATTTTTGATGGCCGACCGGGCCATCATTGGTCGCTGACCAGCCACCATTGATAGCCAACAATGCACACTTCTGGCCGGTCGGCCATTGGTGAAAAAGCTAGATATTTTTGTGCCAGTTGTCCCCCAAAAGCTCCAGTTGTCCAAGGCTTGATATTTTCGACCTATGGGGTTATTTTTCTATATATAGAAGGCCTCTCTTCTTGCTTTCAAGGTTGGAAAACATTAGAAGTGAAATATTTTTGGAAAAATCCTCTCTCTCTACAGTCCTCTCCCTCTACAATTCTCTCTCTCTTTTGTAAATTGCATAGCCTATTCCTAAACACACCAAACCAAACCAAACCTAGAGAGCTTCTTGCTGAGGTGATTTGAGCTTCGATTTAAGCTCTTGAAGCACTTGAGAGTGTGGAAATTGGTGGTTTATGGCTTAAGGGTTCACTCCTCTCCAAGAGGTATACTTTCTCTTGCCTTTGTACCATCTTTACACCATTTGTTTTCCATCTTTTCTTGCTATTTTTAAGCTCTTTAAAACCTAACTGAAGCTTGTGGTTTAAGGCTCTTAAATGTAAAAGGGTTAATCACCCTTCTTTAAACCTTGCTCTCTAAGCCTTTCCACTTGTGTTTCCCATTCTTTCATCAACTTTTTTTGAGATTTTTACCACTGATTTTCAGAGGTTTTCAGAGGCTAAAAAAGTGGTTTTGAAGTACCAAAAATGGAGGGTTAGCCACCCCTCCTTCGGCTTGTTTACTAGCTTAAAGCTCCCTGTTTTAGCTTATTGTTTTAGCTGCTTTTGTCTTCATTCCAGCATGTTTTCCAACTGATTTTGGGCTATAAAAACTCTGTGTTTTTGGGTTGAAGCTTGGGTCCTAAGGCCATTAAAGGTTGAGGGGTTGATAGCCCTTCTTTGTACCTTGTTATGGAGGCCTTTGCCCTTGTGTTTCCCACCCTTGCATCATCTTTTTTGGGCCTTTTAACCACAGTTTTGAGAGTATTTTCAGTGGCCAAAAACTTGTTTTGAAGTCCAAAATTGGAGGGGTTAGCCTCCCTTCCTTATGTCTTGTTTACGTGCTTAGTTAGCTTCACATATTAGCAAGTTTTTCTAGTTTCACTTAGCTTAATTCCAACATATTTTAGTCTATAAAATAACCTATTTTAGCTCTATTTTGGGCTAGTTAGTTTATTTGAGTCTTGTTTTGCATAGTTGTAATGTTAATTCCTTCACTAGTTTAGTGTTTTAAGGCTTTAGCCATCATTGGTGTGAGTTGGTTTCATGTTTTTAGTGCTTTTATCACTCAATTTCAACACATACAATCTCTGCAATCTCCCTCATTTCTTCACTTTTTCATTTGCTTTGAGGGTTGTTTCAACCTTAGGGTTGTTTAAGCTTGAGATTAAGGCTCATGCTTAATGGTTTAATCCTCATTTGAGGGTTCATTACCAACGGCATGAAGCTTCTCTCATGCCTTAAACTACCCCTTAGTTGACACTTCTTTCACATTAGAAGACATTCACCAATGGACTAATTGACTAAAGAATGGTTTGGTAATTAAAATGAGTAAACGAAATTGGCGAGTAAAAGTGTGCAAGATAAGCATTCTTTGCGTTGCATTGCATGTGTTCAAATCGAACGTTAATTTGAACACAAGGAAAATGGGACATTTCATACTCAAAGTGATGAAATGTGTCATTTTCCTAGGTCTCCATTGCCCTTGATCATGCATGATAAGGTGGTGGTCATTTTGGTTTTGTTTGTACATTTATTGAACTTGTACAAACTTGGTCCCTTAGCCATCATGCATGAAAATTGCTTGATTGATGGTTCCAGGGCCAAGAGTTTCTCTCCTTGGAGCTTGTGTGATGATAAAGAGGGTAAACAGGACAAACAACCTGTGAGAATACACTGTTTTGCTCTCTATTGTAGCATGGAGGTGTGAACCAGCAGTGGCTGACAGCCATCATTAGTGGTCGACTGGCCACCATTGGTAGCCAACTGACCCCTTGTCCCTCTTGTCGGCCATCAGTGATTTTTGCACAGTGTGTTCCTGAGGTGGAGCCGAGGTGTTTTGGAAGTTGGCAGAATTTTCAGTGATCAAATGTGCAAACATAGGCTTGTAGCAGCAAGGCAGTGGCTTTTCGGGTATAGAATCGAGCATGCACATGCATATCCACCACTTCCCGGGGCTAAGTAGTTGATTACTTAGTTTACTTGCAATTGACTTGTAATCCATTAATTAGCTAAGTAGTTAATTAGATGTGATGTAATTATTTAATTAGTTAACTAAAATAGTTAATTAGTTTTGGTTTGTAATAATTAGTTATCTTAATTAGCGTAGCTAGTTGGTTAGCTTTATTCTTTCAAACCCTCCTTGGAGAGGGCGTAATGTTGTAATAATTGTGCGTGCGTGTGTGTATATCTTCCAACCCCACGTCTTTCTTCCTTTTATTTAATCGCTTTCGATGGTTAGATTAGGGACATAGTTCATTTAGCATGTCGTATGCTTGCATCCATTCATTCGTATTGCATGCACCGAGGCTCGGCGCATCATTCAAACTGCATTGCCATTTCAAATATCTTATTTGAATATGTGTTTAATTGCATGTTATCAAATTGAATAATATACCATATTAGTAGTCGAGCCTATTAATTGCATTATTGTATGCGTTGCATTAGACACTTAACATAGTTAGGATCATGCATCTTTCTAACTAGTTTCTATTTTGCCTTGGAGTACTTTGTAAGTTTTTATGCTTTAGCATACTTGCATGAGTGTGATTGCCATGTTGCCATGATAGCATGCTTGCCATGAGGCTATGTGCTTAAATGCTAAACTGCTTGAATGCCTGTGGATGAAGGCTTGTTGTTTGAATTGGAACGATTCAACAAATGTAAGTTTTAAGCCCACTTTATTGAGTGGCAAATCATGTTTTAAGCCCACTTTGTTTAGTGGAAAATCTGCAAACTTTAAGCCTACTTGAGGTGGAAAATTCAAACCTTTTTCGCAAATAAACATGAGTTGAATTATTCCAAATTGGGCAAACTAGTCTATAACTGCTTATGCGCATCACATAGTAAAGCTAGTTTAATAACCGGAACAAGAACACATAATGTTTATAAAAAATCAAATCATGATTAATAGAGGCCGATCTTTGATCGGGCGAGCGGGCGTACTCAATTCATGACCTTCCCTTCTCATACCTAAGTTCCTGAGCCGAGGCAACTTTGGTGATGACGGACGCATGTCCTTCGGCATGAGTCAGGGTTTCCTAAATTTCCCCAAAAATAAAATATTTAGATGGCGACTCTGTATCTGGCAAAGAGTCCAATTTCGGCATTATTTGATTTAAAATCAATTTTCCAAAAAGGTTTGCCGGATTTGGACTCTTTGGTGTTTATCAGTTTCACATTGCACTTGTGAGACTAAATTCAGAACCGCGGGAGTCTGAACTGTGAGGCCTTCTTTTCAAACCTTCCGAAAGGGGGCGCGAAAAAAGGCGAGTCCACACAAATCATTCCAATTCAAACAATCAAGCCTCCATCCACATGCATTCATGCAGTTAATCATTTAAGCATATAGCCTCATGGCAAGCATGTGAAACATAGCAACATGGCAACGTGGAAATCACACTCATGCAACTATGCTAAAGCGTGAAAGCTTACCGAGTACTCAAAGCCAAAACAAAAACTAGTTAGAAACAATACATGATCCTAACTATACAAGATGCCTAATGCAACACATGCAATAATGCAATTAATAGGCTCGACTACTAAACATGGCATATGCAACACTTTGATAGCATACTTTGAAACGCGTATTCAAATAAATATTGAATTGACAATGCTGTTTGAATGATGCGTTGAGCCTCGGTGCATGCAAGACAAATGAATGGATGCAAACATGCAAGCATAAGGTATGCTAATCGAAAATGTCCCTAATCTAACCATCGAAAGCGGATAAATAAAAGGGAGAAAGACGCGGGGTTCGAAGACATGCACACACACACGCTCACTTATTACAACATTGCGCCCTCGCAAAGGAGGGTCTGAATGAATAAGCACTAACTAGCTACGCTAATTAAACTAACCTAATTAAACTAATTAAACTAATTATTACAAATCAATCGAATAACTAGCAAACTAATTACTAATTATTATAACACTTTAACTAATTAGCAAACTAGTTAATTAGAGCAAAAGTACACTAACTAATCATGTAGAATACTGAACTACATTGCCTCAGCTCTGCTTTGGGAAGTAGAGGATGCATGCACTCAGTTTTCGCCTCGAAAAGCTCTCCAGTTTTGGTCTTGAGAGGCTTTGTTTGCAGTGTTGACCACATTCTAGAACCTTTATGCTCCAACTTACCAAATCAATGCTAAGGATTGCACCAGTGGCCTGCTAGCCATGAATGCTTACTGCCGGCCACCTGCCGGCCAAAAATGTGCCTTGCCGGCCAATAGTGAGCCATTGCTGGCCACTGGTGCCCTGAGTCACCGCACTACAACAAAGCACAAACAGAGGAAAAAGAAAGGTTTTCCAAGGGTATGTTTGTACTGTACCCCTCCTTATCATCTCAAAACATCAAAGGAGTGGCACTCTTGGATCCAAAACCACCAATCAAGCATTTTCAATGCATGATGGCCAAAGATCCATGGAGTACAATTTCAATAAATACACAAAACAAGACTCGAGGCCATCACCTTATCATGTGTGATCAAAGGCAATGGAGACCAAGGAGATTGGCTCATTTCATCACTTTGAGTATGAAATGCTCCAATCTTCCTTGTGTTCAATATAACGTCCGATTGAACACATGCAATGCAACACGAAAGATGCTTAACTTGCTCAAGTTTTACTTGTCATGTTTTATTTACTTATTTTAATTACCGATCCATTCTTTAACCGGTTAAGTCGAAGGTGCGAGTCCTCTAATGGAAAGAGGGCTTAAGCCACAAGTACTTTGAGCATGAAAGAGGCCTCATGCTATTGGTAATGAACTCCCAAAGGAATTAAACCATTAGGCATGAGGGTCTCAATTCCACACTCAAGCCAACAAGAGGCTCAAAGCCACTTTCAAAACAAAAGGAATAGTGAAGAATAGAGGGAGATTGCATAGATTTCAGTGCTAAAATGGCATGCAAAATGATACTACAACATGCAAGCAACTCATGGAAAACATGTTTAAAAGCCAGAAACACCAAACTAGTGAAGATCACAACACTATAGGCATGCAATACAAAGCTCACAAGGTACAAACACTTCAAAATAGTCCTAAAATAGCCTAAAAGGTGTTATAAAACATGCTTGAAATATGCTAAAAATAGCTAGGATAGGAGGCGAACACATAGCCCAAGCTAGATTATTAAGCACAATTGCATTACAAGCATACAAAGCAAGCCCCAAGTGACCAAACCATCTCAAAACAGAGCTAAAACCAACCAAAAAAGTAGCAAAAACATGTTAAGATTAAGTGACAAAATGCTAGAAAATCATGCTCACATGTTAAGCTATCTAGGCTTACAAACAAGACACAAGGAAGAGAGGCTACCTCCTCCCATTTTGGACCTCAAAACATAGTTTTTACTACTGAAAATCCCCTGGAATTCAGTAGTTAAAAGAGCCACAAAAGTTGTTTTAGAAAGCTTTGAAAGATGGTACAACAACTTAATAATCAAGCAACAAGAAGGGCAGATTACCCCTAACTCCAAACAAACCTCAAACCACCATTTTAGACCATAAAAATAGAGATTTTCAGAGGTCAAAACCAGCCTCAAAACAGTATGCAAAGATGGTAAAACAAGTATTTAAAATAAGCTTAAAACACAAGTGTTCTACCTCTTGAAGAAAAGATACAATTTAGGCACCAAAATCAAGCCAAACCAAGCCAAAATCCTCTTCTATAGCTCAAATAGGACCTCAAGCAACCTCAACTCAATAGTGATCAAGTTTGATCAAGGGCTTATATGCAAGAGTGTAGAGAATTTAAGCTATAAGGCACAAAATATTTAGAGAGAGGATTCTAGAGAGAGAGAGAGAGAAATTTTTTGTCTTTAAAAATTTCCAACCCCCACACATGCAAGAGGGGGCCTCTATTTATAGAAGATGCAAAATCCCCTCAAACAGATCCAGCCATACACGTGCAAGAAGATGGCTCAATCTGTGCAAATAGCTGGCACAAAATATCAGAAAATATCTATTGATACACTGGTGGCCAAATGGCCGGCAGGGCACATCAGTGATGGCCGGCAGGACAAAATCCATGGCCGGCAGTGCATCATAACATCATGTTGAAAGGACCTAAACATGGTCCAAAAATGAGATAGAATTGATGCAGTGTTTGGAAAGCTCAAACCTGTGGCGTTCCGCTGCAAATTTCGAGCGCTCGACGAGCAATCAAACTCATCACTGGATATACCTCCAAGAACATCCAAGTCTTGAGGACGGTCAAAAATGGGGTGTCTACAATTATATGTGATTTTGGCTTGTATCTGTTCATCGTAGGAAAATTTGTTAGAATCTGTACTTTGAACTGAAAACTGAAGGCCTTATCAGCTATAGAAACCAAAATTGGTTGGTTTATTATGATCGCCATAATTTTTAGAGCCTACGGTGAAATTTAATTAAAAACTGATTCGTATCAAAATAATTAGATTAAATTGATTAATTTAAGCTTAGTTAATTGGCCTTAATTAAGTTGATTAGCCAAGTGTATATATATGGGCCGTATGAGCTTAGATTGAACTCATTTCTCACACTTAGCTGAGATTACACTCTAGAGAGAGAGAGAGAGAGCTGGTTTAGAGAGAGAGAGAAGCCATCCTTGTAGATTTTTGCAAGAGAATTCAAGATTTGAAAGGCTAGGCTCAAGAATTAGCTAGGAATTGGAAGATTGGAGCCTCTAGGTGAGTAATTAGACATGAATTCATGAGTTTGAGTTGTAATTCTATAAACTCAAAGATAAATTGTAATCAAGAACATGAATTGAGTTGAATTTGATGAATTTGAAGTTTGTATGTACATGCATGTAAAGAATTGTCATGAGTTTGATTGCATGAATTGAAGGTCTATTTGGGTCTTATATTGTCAAAGCCATGGTTGTATGAATTGATTCTGGATATCTTTTAATTTTGCATGTACGTATATATGAGAGTTATTTATGTGAAAAGTTTTTGTTAGGTGCCATTTACACACCAGCTCATTGGACAAATTATTATGACGTTTGCTTCCGTAAGCGCCTTATTTTATGATTATGTTAAGAGGTCGTGGGTAATCTCGCAATTGCTGGCCAGTTACGACGCTAAACCTATAGGGGCGGATTTGGGTCGTGACAGAGTAGTATTAGAGCATGAGTTAATAACTCACACACTTGTCCAAATGAGCCATAGAGTGTCTAGAAAAGATCTAGGGTGCATTCATATAATAAGTATGTATTTGAACGCATCAAGAATATGCTCAACGTTCTGAAATATGAACTATGTATTACATGAGAGATGAATTGTTGTCTATCTGTACATATGTGCTTTTCTATATGTGTGTATACCTTTTATTTAGAAATAATGCAAGATCAATCAAATAATGGAGAGAACAAAAGCTGATGAACTAGAAGAATCTTGTACCGCAAGAATGGATAGGATGGAAAGAATAATGCAGGAAATGACTGAAACGTTGAGGCAACAACAACAATGGGAACAATAGTGGCAACAACCACAGCCTCCACCTCTGGACCAGCTTGCACAAGAATTACTAAATGATGACCGAACAATAGCTTTTACTAAAGAATTTAAGAAAATGAACCCACCACAGTTCTACGGAGGAGTAGATCCAATGAAGGCTGAAGCTTGGGTTCTTGGCATTGAAAATCTATTTGAAGTATTTCCATGCACCGAATCACAGAAGGTACTGTTGACTACCTTTGCACTCGAAGACGAGAAGAGACGATGGTGGATGATGATTTGAGAAAATAATAAGGGCATTGACTAGGTACAATTTTTAGGGATCTTCTATAACAAGTATTTTTCGCAAGGGGCTCATGACAGAAAAGTGCCCGAATTTGAGGGGCTTAAACAAGGTGGCATGACAGGGGCAGAATATAAGGCCAAGTTTATAGAATTGGCTCAATTTGCACCGCACATGGTCGACACTGACTATAAGAAAGCGAGAAAGTTTGAGGGTGGTCTCTGTAATGAAATTCTGGAAAGAGTGAATGTGTTAAAGCTGTCTACTTATGTTGACGTATTGGACCAAGCTTTGACATCGGAAATTAATATAGCCAATCAGAATCAAAATAAACTCCATGAAGGGAAAGGGAAGAGGCAAGGTTTCTTTGTGAAGAAGAAAATGTTTAAGAAACAGAGTATGGGGTTCATTGAGTTCTAGTTCTTTAAGGAACTCAGCACCGACTTGTGACCAATGTGGTAAGAAACATCATGGGGTTTGCTATCAGAGTTTGGGTGCTTGGTTTAGATGTGGCCAGGTAGGGCATATGGGAAGAGATTGTACCCAACGAGAACTACAAAAAAATGGGAGGCCAATCAATAGTTCAGCCGGATCAACTGCAAATCTGGGAAATACTGTTTGACCCGCTACTACTAGAGACACATTAAGACAAGAGAGAGTTTTTGCACTTGTCCCAGGTGATCCACGAAATACAAAGGCAGTTGTCTCAGGTACCCTCTCTATTTGCAATCGAGATGCTTATGTGCTAATAGATTCGGGGTCGACACACACTTTTGTATCTGCTATGTCTACATCTAGATTGAATAGACCCATAGAATCATCGCCTTGTCTATTGTGTGTATTTGCTCTATATTGGGAATCTATTCTGTATTCATCTATATATCGTGCTTGTGAAATATGTGTTAGGAATGCCACGTTATTATAAATTTGTTGCCACTCGATATTAGGCATTTTGATGTGAACGAAACGGGCTTTGTTTAGACCACACGGACAGGAAGAATTTGTATTTGAGGGTAATAATGTAGTACCTCTGCCGTAATTTCAGTAATGAAAGCAATGCCTATGTGTTGATTGACATTTTTACTTGGAATGTTGATTGATTTTGGACATATATATATATCCATACCCTTGCTTAGGACAATTTGTTATATTACTTGTTCCCACCGACTAGACCATCGGCATTATGACTCTGTGATTATGTGACCAGATTGGGCAACCGAATGATGAATTCTATTATGTGTGACGGTGTATCTTGCTTGATTAAGATGGACTAGACTATTTGACTAGACTATTAGAACCACAATTTGTGACAATATGATTTGTTTGGAATACTTGCATAATGAGCTCTACATGTGCCACCGAAGAACTTTATGTTATGAACAACCGCATACCTGTATATCTATATGTGAACTTATTTGCAGAATACCACACTTTATATGACCTGAAACGCTCGGTATGAACTTTTGTGATGTATGATCTTGAGAACAGATGAACTTAAAGCGATTGTGAAACTATTGACTTTGACATGATGCCTATTGATATGACTATGAGACAATATGAACTATCATGACATGACTTTGATATAACTGTAAGAACTGCTGACTGTCTACCTAAACGAAATAGCTGTGACCCTCGACCGAACTTTATTTGATTTGATCTGATCTAATAGGACTTATGTTTGATTGGAAAACCCTTGTCTAATTTGAATTTGTTTACAGGGGATTATGAATTGTTTACGAACGAATGACCGAATTACATTTCTAATGGGAATTGAATTGTCTGAACGATTACCTTATAATAAAAATCACATATGGACTGCCAATAGACTGATCTAATCATGAACATTATTGAGAATCAGCCATCAACTATGGGGGATATATGTGTTATGAATAAACTGAATTCTGCAAGTCCAGTAATTGATCGTTTTAGAGAGTGGCTGCTTCTGTGATATCGTGTTTTAAACCCGATACTATGGAAATGATTTACTACGATCTGTTTGATAATGAATATTACATAGGCTTAAAAACCTCAACTACCTGGAAGTATATGAATTTAGTATGTCTTGTGATTGATTTCCTCGGTATTATATTTGCTGTTATGGGATTAATATATGGATTTGCTTTATGCTCTTGATGACTACCGAATAATGTTGAATGACTATGATAGAACATAAAATCGAATTGTAAACTGTGAATGGTGGAGAACATATGTGCTATGTTAGAGATTGATTGCTTTGGTATTATTGTACTTTACAATTGATGCTATGGAAGTATGTAAATTATGCACGTCATGTCGTTAATTGCTCGTTGTTACCTTTGTTGACATGGGAATCAGTGTCTGGATCTACTTTATATTCCTGAAGACTTTTGATTAACCTTGGATAACTGTGATGAGTCACTGAACGAAATACCGAATTGAATCGTGAATTGCAGAATGATTGAAGAATGAATTGAACTTCAGTGACAAGGGAATACATCAAACTTCTATGGTAAAGTTAGCTGACATTTGAAGTAAATATTTTGGTGATCTATCATGAAGAAGGAAATTGTTGAATTTATGTCTAAATGTTTTCAGTGCCAACAAGTCAAAGTCGAACATCAGATATAGGCAGAGCTACTTCAACCTCTCTCTATTTCAGAATGGAAATAGGAACATGTGACCACAGATTTCATTGTGGGACTACCTTGGACACCCTAGGTATAAGTTCCATTTGGGTTATTGTACATAGAATTACTAAGTCTGCTCATTTCCTTCCTGTAAAATCTTTGTAGGATGCTTATAAACTAGCCACTGTTTACATCGATAAGATTGCTCGTTTGCATGGGGTCCCAGTATTTATTGTTTCAGATAGGAATCCTAAATTGTGTCTAGATTTTGGCAAGCCTTCAAGAGGCAATGGGAACTGAATTATGATTCAGTGCTGCTTTCCATCCGCAGATCGCTGTATAATCAGAAAGAACTTTTAGATTTTGGAAGAAATGCTCCAAATGTATGCATTAGATTTTCAGGAAAGTTAGAAAGACCTATTCACTATTGGTAGAAATTGCCTACAACAACGGCTTGCGCTCTAGTTCCATATAGCACCGTGTGAAGCCTTGTATGGCAGAAAAGGTGGACCTCTGACTGGTTGAGGACAGAGTGTTGCTTGATTTAGAGGCTGAGCAAATGACTATCAAAAGGATTGAAATCGTTGAATAAAAGTATTCTGAATTATTTTCGACTAAAGGTAAAATAAGTTTGGAGGACCAAACTTCCTAAAGGGGGGAAGATTATAATAACCCTGTCCTGTGCTATGTTAATTAATCAGGATTATGTCTGTAATTATGTGCTTAATTTGAATTTGGGTGTTAATTGCATGATTATATGTGATTTTGGCGTTGTATCTGTTCACCGTAGGAAAATTTGTTAGAATCTACACTTTGAATTGAAAATTGAAGGCTTTATCGGCTACAGAAACCAAAATTGGTTGGTTTATTATGATCACCATAATTTTTAGAGCCTATGGTGAAATTTAATTAAAAACTTATTCGTATAAAATAATTGGATTAAATTGATTAATTTAAGCTTAGTTAATTGGCCTTAATTAAGTTGATTAGCCAAGTGTATATATATATGGGCCGTATGAGCTTAGATTGAACTCATTTCTCATACTTAGCTGAGATTACACTCTAGAGAGAGAGAGAGAGAGCCGGTTTAGAGAGAGAGAAGCCATCCTTGTAGATTTTTGCAAGAGAATTCAAGATATGAAAGGCTAGGCTCAAGAATTAGCTCGGAATTAGAAGATTGGAGCCTCTAGGTGAGTAATTAGACATGAATTCATGAGTTTGAGTTGTAATTATGTGAACTCAAAGATAAATTGTAATCAAGAACATGAATTGAGTTGAATTTGAAGTCTATATGTACATGCATGTGAAGAATTGTCATGAGTTTGCATATTTGAGTACAAACATGCATTGAAAGCTATTTGGCACATGCAAGCATGAATTATCATGATATGAATCTCAATTTTAAGGATTTATGTCATCAAGGAAAGAATTGAAAGATGATCTCTAAAGTGATAAAGGATTTGGCACCAAATTGCACATGCAAGCATGATAATGTTGAGTTTCATAAAGTTGATCATCATTTGTACTATTTAAGTTGAAAATGAAGCCTATATTTCACATGCATGTATAATTCAAAATGATATGGAAATTAATTTGCATGAGTTTTGAAGTTATGAAGTGAGTTTCATATGATTTGAGTTTATGAGATGGATTTATGTGAATTTGAGGTTCAAATCTTGTTAAATTGGCCCTTATATTCATGTTAAAAGTTATATGGTAGAAATATAAGCCTTATGATATAAGTTACATTGGTTGAAACCAAGTTTTGAAGCTCGAACATAATATGGAAAATCCCAGAATTTGACCTCTTCACTCGAGCAAAGGAATTGCTGCTCGAACGGAGAATGCAAGCAACCAGAAGTTTTGCAGACAGTGATGCCCGCTCGAGCAGAAGGAGTTGCGCTCGTGCGGCCACTCACATGTTTTGACTCTTGGCTCAGGTGACTAGGGTCACGCTCGAGCGTAAAAATGGGGTAACCAGTACTTTTGTAGACCCAAGGGGTTTGCTCGAGCAGCCAAAGCTGCGCTCGAGCGGGGTGCCCTGTTTTAGAAATTTTTGAAAAGCTGTTTTATGTTCTATTTTTCGTTCTTTTCCATTTCTAAGCACTGTTAGTTATGCATTGAACATTGTAAATGAACTAAAGGGATAAGAAGGAGGCCTATGAGAAATAAACAAGTTAAGAATGGATTGAATTGCTTTGTGACCCATGTGTTATGAAATTGTGTAGGGTCAAACGCGAGGACAAATCCAACTACTGAACACTGTGTGTAATACTCTAGTAAAGATATGTTCATATATGCTATTTTGAAATGCTACTCACGTGTAAATTTTTTGAATTGTGATTTTACATCATGAATGAGGATTCCATTGTTTGGATCACAAATGAATTTGGATGTCACCAAGTGCAAATTGTATAAGTGGGCCTGAGGCCGTTTTGACAAGTAATGTACGTAAAATGTTGGGCCTAAGGCCGTTTTGAAATGAATGATGGTCCTGAGGCCATTTTGAAATGAATAATAGGCCTAAGGCCGTTTTGATATGAAATGCACATATGATGTTGGACTTGAGGTCATTTTGTATAAGTGGGCCCGAGGCCATTTTGATACGAAATGCGCATAAGAAATTGGGCCAGAGGCCATTTTGAAATGAACAAGTGGGCTTGAGGCTGTTTTGATATGAAATGTGCATATGATGTTGGGTCTAAGGCCGTTTTGAAATGAGCAATGGGCCTGAGGCCGTTTTGAAATAAAATGGACCCAAGGTCATTTTGCCTTTATGACATGCTTGTAGCATGAAGAATTGAACCCGAGGTCATTTTGTTTTATTTGTAAATGCTCCGTATATGCATGGGTTAATGTTTGTAGAATCTCATTCATTAACCTCTTTACTTTGGTATTATTCACTGGGCTTTCGCTCACTGTTTTGTATATATATATGTGTGTATGTAGGTGAGCAGCGAGAGGTCCAGCCTCAGCCCTAGTGAACCCGAGGAAAGTACGAGTTTTGAAGTCAGCCATGGCACACCTCATGAACGAGGCTTTGCTGTCAACCCTTTTTGTTTTGAGACTTTATCTTGGGTTGCTTTTGGACCTTATTTCTTTGAAGGTCTATTTGGGTCTTATATTGTCAAAGCCATGGCTGTATGAATTGATTCTGGACATGTTTTAATTTTGCATGTACGTATATGTGTGAGTTATTTATGTGAAAAGTTTTTGTTAGGTGCCATTTACGCACCAGCTCATTGGACAAATTATTATGACGTTTGCTTTCGCAAGCCCCTAATTCTGTGATTATGTTAAGAGGCCGTGGGTAATCTTGCGATTACTGGCCAGTTACAACGCCAAACCTATAGAGGCGGGTTTGGGTTATAACACCCCTATTCTCTCGTCTATGGGATGGAGGCTGTTCTGCCAATTGAAATTGAAGTGTTGTTGCTGCGAGTTATGTCGAGTGTTAGATAGCGGAGGCGGACTGGTAGCAGAGTAGATTTGAGGAGTTAATGTTGTTTGATGAGAGAAGACTAAAGGCATTATATCATGTCCAAGGCTACAAGCGCGGAATTGCTAGGGCTTTTAACAAGAAAGTTAAGTCCAGGAATCTTAAGAAAGGAACATGGTACTGAAAGACAATCGAGCTCCCATCCACGACCCTAGAGGCAAGTTCAGACCTAATTGGATTGGCCCTTACATCATCAAATCTATCTGGTCAGGAGGGGCGATTATTCTCATGGACCAAGATGGCTTGGAGTTTTCACAATTGATTAATATGGACAAGTTGAAGAAATACTATCCTTGAGAGGCTCGCTAGGCCAAAAACCCAGAAGGGCGACCTAGGCAAAAGTTAGAGTATGAAAAATTAGAAATAAAGAAAAACTAAGCTTGCAAGGTTGAAAACCCTAAAGTGAGACTTTGGCAAAAGTTAGAGCGCAAAAGGAGAGAGTTAATACTCGAGTGAACCAGAACCAAACTACGTAAAGCCTGATTCCCATCTTTGGGATACGTAGGCAACGTCATCATAAAGTTCGGCCACAACTAGTTCCAACTCAACTGTCCTATCTATTTGATCAAGCCATCTAGGTCCATCGTTGTCTAGCTTGGTTGTGATACCTCTATTTCGGTAGAAGGGCTAGTTGCAAGATGGAGCGATAATGATGAATTCAGTTATGAGCAGTTGGAATCTTTTGATTTGGGGTTGTACATCTTGAGGATTGATTCTGTGCGTGTTAGGAAGTGATTATTCCCGAAAATTATTTTGAAAAGTTTTAATAAAAGTTGATTTTGTTGAAAATTTTACCTTTTTACAACTTAGGCCATTTTGGGACCAAAAAGAAAATTTTTAGTGCTCATAACTTTAATTCCATTGATTTCAATACAAGTACATTCTCTAATTCTTTGATTTGAATCAAAGTTGCTTTTACATCATAAAACTTGAAAAGAAAAGTCAAAGCAATAAACCAGGGGCGTAGATGAGTCACATGTTCCTGCGTCCTCTACTCGTGCTTGCGGCAGTGTCTGTAGCCAAAGTTGTTAGGACCCAAACCCGCCACTATAGGTTTAGCATCATGATCGGCCAGTAATCATAGATTACCCACGGCCTCTATACAAATAAACTTTTTAATATAAAGTACGGGCTTAGCGGAAGTCTAAAATAACATAAAAATTATGCATTAAGCCGTGCGTATATGAAAAGGACTTCATATCATAAGTAAAGATTCACTCTTTATGTACATACACCACATTAGTTCCAAACATCCACATCTTATAGTTATACAAAACCCCAGAATATACACACATGTAAAATCATTTATCAAGCAAAAAGGGGTTCAACTAGCATGGCTCCACCTGAGCCTAGTTACTTCACTTGGAAGCTCCTTAAAAGGCTGACCCGGGTAGACTCGATGTAATAACCCTCACACTGTCTTAGCCATACTCATGCATTTATATGATTTTGCTTTGTTAAACTTGCATGTTCAATCTTGACTTGCCTTGCATTCTTGACTTGTCTGGCATAGGTGTTGATTGATACTGTATTTCTTGGTGTGTGAATGTTTAGCCGAGGTCACCTTGGGACTAGTTCACCTTTGAACCTTGTGCTTAGAACCATTTTGGAACCATCTGGTTGACCTTCACCTTCACCCCGGCAGTGTAGCCGAGATGTCACTACCTAGCCGAGGTATTTCATACTAGTAACCTTTGTTTCCGGGATGGTATGACATAGGCCGAGATGTGGCGCACCCTGGCCAAGGTGTGGCACAGCTTAGTCAATTGTCATCCTCCCTAGCCGATGTCCTTGTTATCCTGTTGCCGAAGTCCTGTCCTTGGCCGCTGTTATCCCTTGCCGAGGTTTTGTTGTTAGCCGATGTCATTACTCGCCGGAGTGTTTCACTGGGTAGCTTGTTAGATACGCTTTGTCATAGACTTGTCTTGTCCGTCAGTCACCTTTTTGAGTTGAGCCAACCACCTGTTGCCACGTGTCCGAGCTGAAGGCTAAAGTAGCCGACAGACTTAGAAACACACCATTCTTGTCTCAAACCTTTGTTTTAGAGGGAGAAGCTCTAGGAAGAAAAGAAGGGAGTTCTAGAGAGAGGAGTGTAGTTCGAGCTTGATCCTTGAAGATTGTACCGTTGGGTTTGAGTTTTGAGGTTAGATTCTTGCTCTCCTTTGATTACTCTTATTGTTTGTCCAGCTGCATTGCATGATTGAGTTTGTTTTGTCTGCCATGCATCGATTTGAAGTCGGTTTTGAGAAAGGAAAATGATGTTCATGTATGTTCTTGAGGGAAGCCTTGATTTGATCCGGAAGCTTGCATTGAAATCTATGTTTTTGTGTTTGTTTCATCAAGATCTTCTTGTACGGGTACCCAGGTCCATGTTTTTAAACTCATGGCATGAGATCTCCGATTTTATAAACGTGAGTTATGATCCTTGCATTCATTCCTTCATAATCTTCATGTTTATGTTCTTGATGTTCTTGAGCAGAGGGAAACCCAGATTTTTCCCCGACCTCATTTGTTCTTGAATGTGGCCCTCGGGACCACACCTCGGCGAGAGAGTGTGGGACCTCGGCCAAGACCTGGTTAGGTGCCCAGCATGATTTCCAAAGTAAGAAACAGTGTTTGATATGACTTGACTAAGTTTTGGGCGTTAGCCGAGATCATTTGCATGCATAAGAACCTTGTTTAAAAGTGTGTTCAATAGACTTGCCATGTGATTGTAGGACTCGGACTTGCCTTGACCCCGACATCCGGAGAACTATGTGAGTGGCATTCTTAATAAAACTATGTTGCAATGTTTTGATAAAAGTCTTGTTTTGCCCTGTTTCGAAAAGTATTTGTAAGCATGAATGATTAACCCTATTTTGTATGTTAAGTATTATTTGTGTTCGTTAACAAATCTTGGAAAGTCCTTACGTGCTGGAGGACTCTAAGCATTTGCAGCACACTCTTGATAGTCCGTATGTGCCAGGGGACTTTAAGCATTTGTGGCACCAGTCCGTACGTGCTAGGGGACTATAAGCATTTGTAGCACAAGTTTGGAAGTCCGTACGTGCTAGGGGACTATAAGCATTTGTAGCACAAGTCCTTAGTGTCGAGGACTATAATGCAACGACACTCTTGTTTACAGATCTCTTGTCTTGCCACTGACGGTTTTACCGCGTGGGTTTGTTCGTCCGAATTGTTATCTCTTGTATTATATTGGTGCTAGTAAGCATCCCTTGAAGCTTGAAGGATTTGATAAATGGACTTGTTGTACTCCTTGTATTGTTTTGTTAAAGGACCTCGGATATCATTCATGAAAACCCTTTATTGTTCATGCCATTCACTGAGTATCCAAGCTCACCCTCTCTATATATATATATGTAGGTGATGAGCAGGGCGGCGACGCCTAGATGTGTTTGCCGAGGTGTTTTGCCGACGTGTTTTTGATTCGCATTTTGTGAACATCTTGAAGATCATGCTTCTTAATTCTTTCATTGTATTTTGTATTTGAAGGCCGAGAAGCCTTTTTGTCAAGATGTAATTCATGTACTCTACTTTGTTATATTGAAGCCATAAAAAGATGTATGTTATCTCATCCAACTTAAGCACTGCTCTTATGGACCACTTGTATGTTAATTTATTGCTTCCGCATTTGTAAGCCCCATATATTTACTCTGATTTGTGTGTGAATTCTGGTAAGAGGCCTTTGGTAATCTCGGATTACTGGCCATCTCGGCGCCGACCTTCTAGGGGCGAGTTGGGGTCGTGACACTCGAGGCTTTCTTAACTCTGATGTTCAGCCTGCCCACCTACATATATATAAATAAATAGTGAGCTAGGGCCCAGTGAGTAATAATAGAATAAAGAGGTTATATGAATGAAGTTTGATAACATTGCCCATCCAGATCTCAATAATCAATTCTCATTAATCAATAAATTCCATCATCGATATCTTTCAATATTAAATTAAGTGGCACATCCATGAAGCAATAAATAACAATGGACCACAGAGGGTCAAACCAATGGACCACGATGGGTCAATCCAATGGACCACGGAGGGTCAAACCAATGGACCACGAAGGGTCAATCCAATGGACCATAGAGGCTCAAACCAATGGACCACGAAGGGTCAATCCAATAATCTTTGTGTTTCAATTAATCCAATAGCCACGGTATTGTTACCCCCAGGCAAGAGTCTATGTTCAAAGGATGCCACAAACAGTCTCAAAAGTGAACTTCATTCATCGATAGAAAATAACATTTTAATAAACCATCCAATCGATTGCATATTGATTTCAAGAACAATAATAATTTCAAAAATAAATATAACTTGAACATATCTTTATAAAGTTACTACTCACAGTGGTTTGTGTGTCACTAAGCCTCGGACGTCCACCTAAACAAAGCACAAAACAAAAGCATAATTAAAGCACCAATTCATTTTAATTCAATTCTTCTCATGTGTCTCTAACTCATTCTATGATTATAGGAGACCATTTGGTGCTTAAGGATGCTAGAAATGACTTAAGAATGCAGTTATGCTCTTAAAAGAGTTAGTCAAACTTTGCTGAAAACAGGGTCTCCGCTCAAGCCCAACTTTCTTTGCTCGAGCGGGGATTCAAAAATTAGGATGGCCGCTCGAGTGCAACTTTGGTCGCTCGAGCAGTCTGTAAACTTCTTAAAAGTACTGGTTACATGAAATTTCCGCTCGACGGTCGCTTGAGCGGAAGACTGAGTAAAAAAGGTCCTCGCTCGAGTGCCACTTAGGTCGCTTGAGTGGTCTATAAACTTTTGTAAAACTTATGGGAGCTCGATTTTCACGCTCGAGTGACACTTTCTTCACTCGAGCAGACTAGTCGAATTCTGGAATTTCCAGAACTGTGTTTGAAGTTCAAATTTGGTATTCAAAGGTTCCAAACTAGTGTTTAAGGTACAAAAACATGGGAAAACATTATAAAACAAGGAAGTATAATTAATTTGAACGCAATTGCTCAAAACCATGGCAAATTCTCAACCAAAAAACTTTAATTTCAAGTTATAAAGCAAGATTGACTCAAATTGAGTTTATATTTCTTCAAAACATGATCAAGTGATATGAGAAGTATGAAAACGTGAAGGACTCTTCAAATTGAGGCGTAAAAGTGCCATGCATGTAGAAATTTCATGAATTCTAACTCAAATTATGCATGCGTGTACATGATTAACTCTTATCTTCCAAATTCAAGGTGATTCAAGCTTCTAATAAACAATTTTATGCAAATGAACTCAAAACTTAGATGAATCCAATTCCTACATGTTTCATTTTCAAGGACTAAGGTTAGAGATCATACCTAGGGCTTGAATTTAAGTATGTACTAGCTTAAATCCCCAAGTCCTCCACAGTTTCCTTTAAATTCTCCTTTCTCTCTCTTTAAATGTTGAGCTTAGCTTCCTTCTCTCAAAATCTCCACTCAAGTGTTTATATAAGTGATTTCAAAACATGTGCTAAGCTTATATAGAGTGTAATTAACTTAGCCTAATCAACGTTGGTTAAGGTTAATTAATTAGGCTTACTTCTAACTAAGTTCAATCAGTTCATTCTAATTATTTTGATCCGAATCAATTTTCAATTAAAACCGCCATAAGATTCTAAATATTCTAATTAGTCTATTAAGCTAATCAATTTCAATTTCTGAAGTTGTCTAGACACTCAATTTCTATCTCGAAGTTACCAATTCAAATAGATATTCCATGTAATAACAGATAACTACAAAATTAAGCATGTAATCATACAATTAAACACACAATTATGCAATTAAACTTATTGAAATAATATAATATAATAGTTTGGAGATCGGGGTCATCACAAAAGTTAGCCCAACCTATGCCTCGTTCTCGAGCTAAGCCAAGCACTCCCCAGATAGGGCATAATTGAAACTAAGGGTAGGGGCCAGAAGCTCTCTCGTCCTTCAATCAATGAGGTACCGAGTCAAGTGTGAACCACGAATGGGAAATGGGGCCAGATATTCTACCCCCTCGTCTGGATGGGTCTGATCAAGTCCAAAGTGGCATCTAAACCGGAAAGGGAAGTAAAACATACCGTGCGTAAGGCTAATCAACTGAATACCCAGTTGTCGGGTCATGTTATACCTCATCTCAGCCAAGTCAAGCCAGGGGCAAAGCCAAACTATGTCAACTGCCATTCTGTTGCACATCCAGTTGCACCACCAGCCCTTACTGGAAAAATCCATTAGCCGTTGGCAGAAAAAGTAAGCTCGGGCAGAATATTTGGGCCAAAGATCCACCACTTTCAACTTATCCATGAGCCATACCTGGGAAGGGATGAAAAAGAAGAGAGATTAAAGAATAGACAGGTGTACGTTGAGAGAAAAGTAAGAAAAGGGCTTTGATAGGAAAATAGAGCGTGAGTATCGAGTGATGTAAGAAATATAAATAAGAAAATGGTGGGAAATAACACCTGGAGAAGTAGCGAACTCCTTGCAAATCGAGTGGTCTCTCACTGGTGAAAAGCGTCTGAACCCATCAGAGTCTCGGCCAGTGCCAAACTAATGCAACTTTTGCCCTCTTTTAGACATTGGGCTACTTCGATAAATCAAATGCTGGCTCCGCCGTCACTAGGGACAAGAAGAAAATGTGTGAGCATACATAAACAAAAGGCATGTTGCCGAAAGCCTTGCCAGAGAGGGTCACCTCTGTCTCCGATGTTAGAAAACTGATGAATCAAGCTGGGTATGTCTAGCTCCCCGTCATGAGCCAAAGATCGAGCTTTGTGCAAAGTGAGTCCACACATTCGTCCTAGAGCCAAGGCATGGCCAAAACGGGGATGAGGCATGGTCTCCTCATCGTGTCGGGATTCTATCAAATGCTTGAAATTCTTCAAAAGTCGGGCACATTTTTTATGCTCTGAAGCGAAATACATGTGTAATTGCATTCCAACACTGGACCACAACATGGAGGAACGGAAAACAGAGTGGGGCGCAACTCAATAGAAAAAGCGTGTTTAGGTCGAAACCGCAGAAATTTACCTTTTTCATGCTGTCTAAAGTGGCTATCCAGTTCTTGAGTTTCTTGGCAAGGAATGCCTCCATTTTCAAAGAGAACAACAGCTAAAATGAGGTTCTGGTGAAGAATTTGCGAGTGATGACCTTTTGTAGAAGATAGAGCTGTGAGTAGAAAATAGGGTTGTGAGTGGAGAGCAGCTGTGATCCAGCTAGTGGAGTACCATAGGTGGCCGGCCGTACACTATTTGTGGCCTAGCAGTTTGGCATGTTGGTTTTGTCCTGGTCTTTGTGTTTTGAGGTCTTGTTTTGAGTTGTTTGTTTTAGCAAGTGTAAATAGCTGTGTTTAAATTGTTTTTAGTTTGTTTTTTTTCTTTCTTTTATCGAGTTGTACTTTGGTCATTGGTCGGCTTATTATCTGATTAAGAGCATCGTTCTATTACAAGCATTCTCTGTTTTAAAGCCAACTCCATTTTCATTTTATGCGAGTGTGATGCTCATAATGCAAACTAAATCTCTTTTCATAAAAATTGCGAGGTTTTACTCCGATCATGGTTTTTACAAAAAGTACAAACCTTTTCAAAAGCAAAAGTAAAAACTAACTGGAGTTATACATGTGCTAAGCTACCAAAATAAAAGAAGCGAAGCAAAAAAGTAAAAAAAATTACGCTAGTTGCCTCAGGCTCGAGATGCCCTCTTTGTCCTTTTCTTCGGAAGGGACTCAGGGATATTGTCTTTGTCAGCGCCGCTATCATAATCAGACTCCAAGCCAAAGCCAGTATCGTCATCTCCATTCCTTGACTCAAAGCCGGTCTCGGCGCCCTCCTTGCTCTTAAACCCTAAACTAGCATCATCGTCCCCGCTCTCAGTCAACTCAAAAGGTTGGCTCACAACCTCCTTAGTATCGCTAGTTTCAGCATCATCGCCACTCAAAATCGGCTATGAGGAAGAAAAAGTCTCCTCTGTCTGGGATCGACCCTGAACACCCCTACTTTTGCCTTGATCTTGGCGCTCATCTTAACTGTGTGCTGGGGCCTGTCTACCTCTCCTCTCTACCGCTGGAGGAGGTGCCACCGGTGCTGCAGCTACCGCTGGTGCCCTCGATGCAGGTGAAATTTGAAAAACAAGCATCAACATATCAGATGCAGTGTATTGTTACAGAATGGAGTATGAAGTATGAAGTATGAGTATGACACATAAAGTAGATACAATATGAGTACAGTGTGTCAATGTAGTGTGGAGTGGTGTGAATGCATGTCAGTCTACTAGTGGGAGTATGGCATGTCAATGTAGTGAGGAAAGCAATACGATGCATGAGAGTAAGGGAAATATACCTGAACACCGTGGAGACCAAGGAGTGTCTTGTTCCTCTGCACCATGCTGACCAGAGAATCGACCAGCTGGAGGAAGCCCTCTGTGTACTCCATGGGCACTTGCAAGTGAATTTAAATAATCAGTCTCTGAAAGGGGAAAAGTACGGGATGTAAGTTGTAAAGTATGGCTCATACAAAAGTGCGCCTGGGGCTACATATCTCTGTCTTGCCTCTGGTGGCTCTATCGGAATCTGATAGGCTATCCTGGTCAGCCGCCAGTATGTAAGCACAATAGGAATCACTGGCCAACCGACAGCCTGCACAAAGGGAGGGGCCCCTCCAATACCAGCCTCAACCTCCTGAGTAGCCTCACCAGCCAAAGGAGCATCTGCTGCATCGCTTGCATGAACTTCGGTCAGGGGCGGCATAAGATGAGTTCGGATAAAGGTCGTGTAATCTCTGTCCCCTTGGAAGTAGTTGGCGTCCAGCCCCACCATATACTGAATAATCGCCTCAGTTGGGAGGCTATCGGCTATCCTCATGGATGCTGGGGGCGGCATAAGAACAACTGGAGCAGGTAAGCCCAAGGTCTGGTGGACAAATCGCTCTCCCTAGAACCAGGCCCTACAGAGTGGGCCCTCTAGTAAGATCTGGTACCGGGAGGTGCCCCAAGCCTCGGCATACTGGTCCTTGAATCCGGTTGGCATCGTCGCCTAAGGCTGCTAGGTGATTTGCAAAGAGAGGATGCACAAGTTGTTAGTTGCTGTTAGCTATCAAAAAATGAATCAGAACGATAGTAATGTGAGTCAAGTAGAAATGGCTGTGAATTTCAGATTACCTCGCGGGCAACCACCGTATCGAAGTATCGGCAGTGGAAGGTGAATGCCTTGTCTTCATGACTCCGACGCCGGCGCCGGCCGTCATATCGTCGCGAGTAAGGCACGGCTGGAGGAATCTCGTCCATTGGCTCTGAGGCAAGGGTCGAAAAATAGGCATAAACCCATAGTTGTAAGAAAAGATCAGCAATGTGAACCAATAAGCATGAACAAATATCAAACAGAAAGTCCAAAGCAAAAAGCACAATGCAGGAACAGATATCAAACAGAAAGTGCAAAGCAGAAAGCATGATGCAGGAACAGATATCAAATAGAAAGTGCAAAGTAGAAAGCACAATGCAGGAACATATATAAAAAGAGAAAATGCAAAGCATAAAGCAGAAGCAACAAACCAAGTTGAAAACACAGTGTATACCTCCTAGGCTCTCCAATAGCCTCCGACCTTGTTCCTCTTTATGCGGGAATTGGAGCTCACGTAACTGTGGAGTGTAGCGAGGCCAACTCCACCCCAGTCGTAAAATCGGACCTCAGGACAGGGTCACAAACGCACTGAACAAGTACAAACCCATGGTATTCCATCTGCTCGTGAACAAGGTGGTACCGAGAAGGTATATCAAGAAGCCCCGGGTGTACTGCTCTGTCTCCTTTTGTGTCTCGGGTTGACTGTTGTGGAAGTGCTCAAGAAACTAGTTATATCTGACCACAGTTGGCCCAGATAGAGGTGAGCTCGCTCCGAACAGGTAGATCAAGGCCGCCTCCCACTGGCCCATGTCTATGTTGAAAGGGATCGGATCACCCCTTTCTCTCAAGCCTGTGATCATGAAGAAGTCATAGGGAGTCATCGTCATCTCCCTGGTAGAAGAGAAGTGGAAGGAGTTGGTGGTATCCCACCACCTCTCAACCAACGCTCCAAGTAGGGCCCGGCTAGCCGTATACAGTGGGAGCTCGGTGCAGAAAAGGCCAAAGTTCACCTCGTCGACCAACTCACAGACTCAGGCAGGAAGCTGATGGTACCAATCCTTGGTAGTCACGTTTCCATAACCCCTATAGAAGTGAGAGTCCTCCTATGGCAAAGAAAGAACAAATTAGATGAAGGATAGTAATACAAGTTAGGCAGATGAAGGTAGTGTTAAAATGATTAGAAAATAGTCAGATGCAAGTGCATGAAATTAAAGTTTGTACCTCAGTAGCGCCGTAGGAGAGGTAGGAGTTCGCCTCCCTTAACAAAGTATCCTCCGATACGCCATCGGCGAAATCATCAAAGCACATCATGTCTCTAGGCGCCATCGTGTGCATGTCGGGGTGGTAAGTGGCCAGATCAAAGGGTCTCATCCTCAATGGAAGTAACTCAGGCCCAAGCCCTGGAGGGAACTCTGCCTCGAAACCGACGGCAATGTCCTTCACCGTCTCGTCGGCCCCGGCAACCGCCGGCTTCTCAACCTCTACAAGGGGTGGAAGTACAGGAGGAACCTCGGGAGGGGCCTCATCGTGAGGAATGTCATCTGCCATCTAGAAAGTGGGGTGCAAACTAGTGAAAAATGGAGAAAATGTGAAAAAAGAGGGAAAACTTGGAAAAAGTCAACCCTAGGAGAGAGAAAATTGAAGAAAAAGTCAAAACCCGGGAAAGTTCACAGAACCCAAGAGAAACTTGAGGGAAACAAGCCCAAAGTGATGAAAACCCAGAAAGATCAACGAAAACAAATTCTAATCGGTTCAAAATGTAGAGGATCAAGTTTGTGTGGGGCATCGAAAAACGCGTACGAAGCACGAATCTAGAGGGAGGAAGCACCTAGAGAGAGATAGAGGATGATTTCAGGTATGTGGGTGAGGAAATGAAGTTTGGTAGTGTGTTTATAAAGACCCATGCTAAAAAGACCCTTTTGCCCTTGAATTTTCATTAGTGGCCGGCCTGCCTGCCACTTTTTTGGCCTAGTGCTGGTTTTGTGGTCCTTAGTGTCCTTGCTAGGTTTGAGAAGAAGGATTGAGGTATTTGGAGAAGA
This sequence comes from Camellia granthamiana, assembly GCA_036172215.1. Taxonomy (NCBI): domain Eukaryota; kingdom Viridiplantae; phylum Streptophyta; class Magnoliopsida; order Ericales; family Theaceae; genus Camellia; species Camellia granthamiana. The sequence goes on along the minus strand of CM069908.1, from coordinate 89,974,984 downwards.
TTTGATTCCCGAGGATCTCAAATTTGGGGTTATGGCTGCTCCGTTTCAAATCTCGTTGGGTCTCCGGCGCGTGAATGTGCCTGTCACGACCCAAACTCGCCCCTATAGGTTTAGCATCGTAACCGGCCAATAATCCATGGATTACCAAAGGCCTCTTAACAAATAAGCACATAATAAGGGGGCTGCGGAAGCAATGTACCAAACATAAATAGTCCAATGAGCTGTGTCAATAAACAAATGACAGAATATTTCAGAACTTGTATATACATAAGCGTGTCGGTCAAAGGATATCATAATTACAAAACATTTACAAGAGTGTAATATCCAGGACCCCACTGTACAAAACAGACAGAGACTAACATAAGTACAAAAATAGCCATGTAACTAGACTTCAATCGGAACCTCCTCGGGAGGCACAACGGTTGGCTGACAAAAACAGAAATGAAGGCCGTCAACTCTGGCCCTGATCACGCGCCAGTTCGCCTACGTACATAATATAAACTGTGAGCAAAAGCTCAATGAACAATAACAGAGCAAAGTGGCTTCAATGAATGAGTCCGTACAAATTCAGAATTCACAATTCAGTTTCGTATCAAATTCATAATTTGTCCGGATCATATACAGAAATCGTAAGTCATGCGTAAGTATACGTGATACATCCATAAGCGCTAACAGAGTAGTTACAGAACAGATACAGACACGTGAGGGTTACGAATAACCAGTTCCATAAAGGAACCTCCGGATCCGGGTAACAGAGAATAAACACACTGAGCCCCATGATGGAGCCTCCGGTATAGGTAACAGAGTGCAAACAGATTAAGTTCCATGATGGAACCTCTGATACCAGGTAACAGCCAACACATATCACATGATGCTAAGGATGTCACGAATCCATATCAGAAATTGGACAATCATTCATTGTACAGAACATAACATTTCAGAAAACAATTCTTATTTCATCATACAGAAAATAAATAAGGTTGAACATAGCTTTACTATGTTATTACTCACAGTTGGCCTTGAGACAGATAGACGGAGCAGATTGGTCAAACGGTATGCGGCACGTGACCTACATGACACATAACAGATACACACTTGAAACACACGTTCGAATTGTACATAACTTATGTCGTTTGCTCTTGGTGTGTTTCTACCCTTTAATCCTCAATATGGAGTCTTAGACATGGCCTAGGAATGCCTAGGATGGAATGAGGATGCAGGAATGCATTGGAAAACATTTCTTAAAACTTGCTGAAAATAAGGTCCACGCTCGAGCGTGGCTTTCATCGCTCGAGCGGACATACAGACAATGAAGCTCCGCTCGAGCGTGACTTTCCTCGCTCGAGCGGACTGTAAACTCTTGAAAAATTACTGGTTACATGTTTTTCACGCTCGACCTATGCTCGAGCGTGAGAATCAGACCTTCGCTCGAGCATAGATTCCCTCACTCGAGCGGACTTCAAAACACAAGAACTTCTGGGTATATGCATTTCACGCTCGAGCATAACCATCGTCGCTCGAGCGGAAGTGCATGTACTCAGAGTTCACGCTCAAGCGTGAGGTTCCCCGCTCAAGCGTGGATCAAATTTCTGGAAATTTTAGATTCGATCACCAAGCTCAAACTCAACTTTTAAAGCATCCAAAACTCATTTTTCTAGGCAAAACTTGAGGAAATACATGAAAACTCATAATACAACATGTTTAAAGAATTATAACAAGAAATCATGGCCCAAAGGCTTGCCAATTATACAAAAACTCAACTTTAAACTCAAAATTAATTCATGAACATAACATGCATGTACATTTTGAGCTAACGCCCTCCAAAACATGATCAAATGCTACTAAACAACATGAAACTCATTGTGTTTCCAAAATTAAAGTGAATCCAACACATGCATGAAGGAATTCTTGAAAATCAATCTTCAAAATGTTATGAAACATGCATGTATGCATGGATTGATCTACTTCCCTACTCCTTAAGCTTGATTCTCACATCTTATAGCTCAATTTACTTGAATTCATGCATGAACAACTTAAATCCACAATTAAAAGAGTGAATTTCCTCCCTTAAGTCTTGGATTCCAAGTGTGGCAGCTTAAACATGCAATTCTCCTTCAATTCCTCTAATTCTTCAAACAAATCTCTAGATGAATTCAATTTTTCCTTCCAACTCTCTCTCCCTCACGTTGGGCATCAAGGAAATGGAAGAGTGAATAAAGAAAACCTAAGCTAGTAGAGTCAAAATGGCCTAATAAGTAGTAATTTATCAAAAGTAAACAAATGGCATTATTTTAAGCAAATTTAATCGCTCTGAACCAAATTTTAATTAAACCTACCATAAAATTCTATAAATCCTAATTAGCACATAAATCAAGTCAATTTCTGATTCGGACACCGATAAGGCTTTCAATTTGCAAATCGAAGTTCAAGCTAGAACAGATCTTTCTACACCGAACAGATAGAGACACAAAAATAATGCAATACACATGCAAATTAATTCCGAATCCCTCCTAAATTACTGTTAGGCATAATTAAGTACGGATTAACGTTAATCATGGGTCAGGGTTGTTACAGTGCCCCGATTTCAAATCTGAACAAGTTGTATCCTTTTGAGTATTTTGCAAAGCCTCTGAAGGGCTAAGTCGAAGGTCGTCACATGCTTTCAATTACCTTGCATAGAACATGCTTTCAATTAACATCATATGTTAGTTGTCTATAATCTTGCATAGAATATGCGTTGTCATTATATTGGTTTTTAATCTTGTTCACTTTGTGCATCTATCACACTCGTTCATTTTTTATCGCACTCGTTTACTTCGTGCATCTATCGCACACTTTCATTTGTGCATCGATCGCACAATCTTGTACTCTTTGCATCTATCACAGTATCTCAGGACGTGTGAAACGCAACCTTGAGCAGTTTTTCCCCTCTTCTCACGATTTCAACGTGGGTAGAGTATCTCAGGATGCGTGAAACGCGACGCTAAGCAATTTTTCTCCGTTTCTCATGATTTCAGCGTGGGTAGAGTATCTCACGATGCATGAAACACGACCTTGAGCAGGCAAGTCTTATGGCCTTGTCAAAATGGGTCATCTTCGCCTAAGTCTTACGGCCTTCTCCTCTTTGCCCAAGTCTTACGGCCTTGTCAAAATGGGTCGTCTCTAGGCTTTGACATTCACTCGCGTCATTTTATGACTTTGAGATCTGTCAAAGAGAGGCAATTGTAGACACCCCATTTTTTACTACCTTTACGACTTGAGCACCACCGAGTGATCACCCAATGATGAATTTGTATATGCTTGTCAAATGCTCAAATTCCTCAGCAGGAAGCCTCAACTTTGAGCCTTAGAAACATGCCAACTTTGCACCATTTTTTTAGACCAAAATAGTAGTTTTTCAAGCCTGACCATCTGAGACCTATAGGCCCACTAGTGGCCACCCGGCCACTAATGGTGTATGGCCAGTCCCTATTAGTGACCTGCCAGCCACTTATGCAAAAACTAGATATTTTTTAGCTAGCTGTCTCCACAATGCACGCACCATATTGGCTGTATTTGTTTGGATATTTCCAAGAGTCTTTTATGTATTTCTATATATAGATGACCCTCTCTTATGATATAAGGTTTGAAAAATTTTGTAGAGCAAAAGTTTGAAAAGTATTTCTCTCTCTCTCTCTCTTGCACCTTACCTACTCTTGACCTACACTCTCTAAACCAAACTTGGAGGGTTCTTTGCTAAGGTGTTTAGGCTTGCCTCTTAGCTCTTGAGGGTGTGAATTGGTGGTTTATAATTCAAAAAGGATACTCCTTTTCAAGAGGTATAATTCCTAGATTTGTTTTCCTTATTTATCTACTGTATTTATTGTTGTTTTGGGCCATTTTTCACCCGTATTTTCGGGTTGAAACTTGTGGTTTAAAGCCATTAAAGGTAGAGAGGTGGACCACCCTTCTTTAAAGCTTGCTTCCTAGGCTTTTACCCTTGTGTTTCCCTTCCTTTCATCAACATTTTCTGAACTTTTTATCATTGAATTTCAGAGTTTTTCAGAGGCTAAAAATCAAGTTTTGAAGTCCCAAAATTTTTTTGGGGGGGGGGGGTGGCCTCTCCTCCTTGTGCTTGTTTACTAGCTTAATTGCTATTTTTTTTAGCTTACTTTTTTTAAGCTATTTTTACCTTGATTCTAACAATTTTTTGAGCTACTTTAGGACTATTTTTAGTTGTTCATTGCATTTGAGTTGTGCATAGCATGCTTGTAGTGTAATAGTCCTCATAGGTTTGGTGTTTTAGGCATTAGGCACCAACCCATTTGAATTGATAGCATTTATTTAGTGCTTTCCATACTTGTGATCATCTTTAATCACCTTTGCACCTCTTTCATTTCTTGGTTCTTTTTCTTGCCTTGAGAATTGTTTCAACCGATTGATTGTTTAAGTTTGAGATAGAGATCATTGTGCTTAATGGTTTAATCTCCTTGGAGGTTTATTACCAATGGCATGACATCTCTCTCATGCCCAAAACAACCCTTTGTTTGATACTTCTCTCCATTAGTGGGCTCAATCTTCATTATTGGACTTAATTGACTAATGAATGGAAAGGTAATTAAAGTAATAAAATTGAGGCTAAAATGGAATAAGATAATAATATGGTTTGGGGTTCAACCAGACGTTAGTTAAACCCATTGAGTCTTAGGCCATTTCATACTTATTAGTGATGATAATGGTTTGAGAGTCAAATGCCAATCGCTTCCCTTGATCCATCTCATGATAGGGAGAAGGTTTTGTTGGTTATTTGGTTTCCCTCATTGAGATTTTGTCCAATCAAGCCATAGATCATCATGCAACAACTTTGCAATTGTTGATGACTTGTGAATTGATTCTACCTCTCCTTTGAGCAATTTCATGATAGGGAGAGGCAGAGAGGATGAATATCCCCCGGGAACACCCTGTTTTTGCTCTATTCATTTTATGTTGCAGCAGGGCCATATTTACATTAGTGGCCAGCCGGCCACTATTTGCAGCCGGTTGTACACTACTTTTGGCCGGCTAGCCACTTTTGTGTCTACAGGCAGTGTTGTTTTCTTGCAAGGCAGAGGAGATGCAGAGGCAGAATAGTCCTGGTAACAAAAGAAAAGTGTTTTCGGGAGGATGTTCGCGTTGGCATGCACGGTTCACTACCCCGCTCGAGTTCAATTGGTTGTTAATTTGTTAATTAAATTAGTTGATCCTATGTGTACTAATTAGTGAATTCCCATTTCTAACTAATTAGTTAGTGTAATTAATTAGTTAATTTTAATTTGTAATAATTAACTAGTATAGTTAATTATTTCCATTTGGTGTGCAATAGTTAGTTAATTCGTAGTAATTAGCTAGGACATCCATTCGGACCCTCCTGAGCAAGGGCAAAAATGTAATAATGTGTATATCTTCGAACCCCACGTCTTTCTCCCTTTTATTTACTTACTTATCATGGATAGCATAGAGCATCATTTTTTAATTAGCATTTTCCATGATTTGCATCCATTGTCTTGCATGAATTAGGCTCGACGCATCATTCTAACTCACATTGTCGTTTGAATACTTCTTTGAAAATGTGTTTAAACCATATGCTATCAAATTGATTCACATGCCATGTTAGTAGCCGAGCCGATTTAAACTGCACATCACATGTGTTACATTAGTTATGTTGCATTATTTAGGAGCATGCATGTTCTAATTCTTTTGCTTTGTTTGATTTCCCATGGAGTACTAGGTGAGAATTTATTGCTTTAGCATATCGCACCTGTGTGATTATTGCCATATCAAGCATATTTTCCATGAGGCTAAGTACTTAATTGATATAACTATTTGAATGCCTGTGGATGAAGGTTAATTGCTCAAATTGGGATAATTTGATGAATGTACATATGAGATCACTTTTCCAAGTGGTACATATTCAAACAATTTTCAAACAAACATGAAATCAAAGTGCTCCCACTTTTGCAAATTAGTCTATACTTGTGTGCATCACATAGCAAGGTTAGCCTAATAATCGAAACAAGAGCATATATTGTAAATAAGAATCACGTCATGATTAGTAGAGGCCGATCTTTGATTGGGTAAGTAGGGGTGCTCAATTCATGACCTTCCCCTTTCGTACTTAAGTTCTCGAGCTGAGACACTTTGGTGATGACGGACTAATGGCCTTTGGCACGAGTCTCAGGTTTCCTAAATTTTTCAAAAATATTTAGATGGCGACTTTGTAATCTAGCAAATAAGTCCATTTTTGGCATTTTTTATTCAAAATTGATTTTCCAAAAGATTTGCCAAATTTGGACTCTTTTGTATTTATCTATTGCATATTGCACTTGTGAGATCAGATTCAGAATCACAGGAGTCCAAACGGTAGGGCTATTGTATCCGAAAAAAGCACAAAAGTCAAGCTATGCTAATTATGATGTGATTTTTATGTACAGTATATGCTCTTGTTCTGATTATTACTCTAACATTACTATATGAATCACACAAGTATAGACTATTTCACCCACTTTGGAATTCTTTGATTTTGTGTTTGTTTTTGAAAAAAGGTTTGAATATGTGCCACTTGAAAAAGTAAGCTCATATGTACATTTATCAAAATCATCCCAACTTAAGCGAAATAGCCTTCATCCACCGGCATTCAAGAGATATATCAAATAAGCACTTAGCCTCATGGTAAATATGCTTGATATGGTAACACAAACATATATGCAATATGCTAAAACAAAAACACTCACCTAGTACTCAACTGAGGCAAGCCGAAATAGAAGAAAATAGTTAGAAAAATACTTGCTCTAATATGCAAAGTGATTTATGCAACACATACAAAATGCAACTATCGGATTCGGCTCCTTAACATGAAATGTGGATCAATTCAAGGCATATGGTAGTGCATGTATTCAAACAAGAAATAATAATTGTTTATCAAGTGTGATGAGCCAAATCCTAATGTAAGCAAAAGTGGATGCAAGTCATGGTATAAGACCAAAAATATGATACTACATGCAACCATAGTAAGCAAGTGAATAAAAAGGAGAAAGAATGGGGGTTGGAAGACATACATAGTATTACAAGTGTTACAAATTGGCCCTTGCACAAGAGGGTCTGAATGAATGTCCGAATCAACTAATTAATTACAAGGTCGAACGAATAATTGCCTAATTTATTACAACAATAACGTGACAACAATAATATATGAAGAATGAACAAGGATCACATGAGCGCCGACGAAGATAGTCCTCCGAAACTGCTCTGTCTGCCTCCTGGGAAACTACTTTGTTTCACCTTCAGCTACTACTCTATGTTTTCAGTAAACTACATTATGTACCATACTTTGGAGTCTGGCTAGCCCACAAAGAGTCTCGACCGGGTCCAAAGAAATCTGGCCGTACCTTATTTTTTGGTAAAAAGATTGTTTTGTGCACTGAGGTAAAAATAGTGCAGACTGAGTGTTTCCAAGAGATGTTTGTCCTCTCTGCCTTTCCCTATCATGAAGATACTCAAGTGAGGAATAGGTTCACTTCTCAAATCATCAACCAATGCAAATTTGTTACATGATGATCTTTAGAAGCAATAGGATAGGAATTCAATAAAAAAAACAAAAAGACAAACATTACCTCCTTCATATCATGAAATTGGTCAAGGAAGGGGTAGGCATGCTTAACTCACAAATCATCAAGTCGCAAGACAACATGATGACCATGAAGCAACCAAAAAGGAACAAAAGTAACAACTCAAAAAGTGTTGTCAACTCATCTCCCTACTCATGCAATAAGGATGAAACATCTATTTCCATGCTACAAATTGGAACTAAGAGAGAGTTTTCAACACCGCTCAAGAATGATCTCTCTTGGAGCATCAAAGCAAGTAACAAAAAAAAGACAAAAAGCAAGCTATCTATCAAAGCTTAAACGCACAACTTGCCAAAGTTGTTGACAAATCCTCTTTTTCATGGAATCAGGATGAGACATCCATTTCCATTTTTCGAAGAGAGATCAAAAAGAGAGTTTTTCAACACTTTGAACATGGAAGCTACTACTTAGCTTCAAGGTGGACAACAAGTATATGGAAGCAAGAAATTTACACTAGCTAAGCAAACTTATGGTGCGGTGGCTAAGCTTAAGCTCTAATCCTCCCATGACCACAAGGTTCCAAGTAAAGCTACAACAAGGTAAAGATGATCAACTCAACGGGTTGGCTGCTATATCCTAAACAAGCCAAATCTGAGAGGACTTACAACAACACAAATATGATATTCAAAGCATAGGAAGTAAGAGCACAAGTAGTGGAGAGGACTAGAACCCTTTTGTAAGCCCATATTCAATTCATAACATACAAAAACAACCCAAAAATAGTGCCTAAAAGGTACTGAAATTTACCAAATAAAGTGAAAAGAAAGCAAAAAACTGGAACAAAAACAAAAGGGTTCACAACTAGTGAGCTATTGGCTAGCTCACTAACTTGTAACCAAGTTTTAATTACATTTTTAAGCTTAAAATAGCTTTGAAATTAGTACGGAAATACAAAGAAAAGAGAGAGAAAAGATGGTAAAATAGCTCAAAGTTTACCTCTTAAAAGAGAGGAAAAGCTTCTTATTTAACAAACCGCAAACCAGCACTCTCAAGGAACTAAAATGGTATTCATAATCTTAGCAAAAGCTTCAAGTCTAAGCTTGTATGTGTATCTATTGTGTATGTATATTGTAAGAGAGAAGAGAAGAGTGTTGAGCAAGCTATAGGCTCTTGGATATTTTTCCTAACCCCAAACCAAGAGAGGGGTCTTGTATTTATAAAAAAATAGGTTCTCACGGCGAAAATATTTGGATTGAGGCAGCTAGTGCAAGGTATGCACATGGGGGGACAGCTGGCAGCAAAATATCTACCTATCACTAAACATGGCCAGCCGACCAATGAATTGTATGGCAGGCCCAAAAAGTGGCTTGCCTGGTCCAATTCTGGTTTGGTTACTAGAGAAATCCGACCGGGCCTAAATACCCACGGCCGAGTCCAAATTACCCATGGTTGGGTCAAAAGTTTGAAAAAAAGATTTTCAAGGTCTAAAACATTTTGGTAAAAAATGGGGTATAAGGTTGGGATTATGAGCTCAAAACTGAATTCTTTTGCTGAAGATTCGAACAGTTGTATAGCATAACATTTCATCATCAAGTGTTCGGAATGTGGCGCCTGAGTATTGAGGGCGGTCAAATTGGGGTGTCTACAGTTGCCCCTCTTTAACAAAGCTTGAAGTCATTTCACGACGTGAGTGAATGTCAAAGTCCAAAGAAGACCCATTTTGACAAGGCCATAAGACTTGGGTAAGCAAACAAAATGCAAAATACAGCTGGTTGAACCTGAGGGTTGCCTACGTATCCATTTGCAAGGAATCAAACCATGCATAGTTTAGGGGCAAGATACAAATGATATTCAAATACAATGCAACGTTTGAAACCACGAACGAGCATACCACCCGACAATCATGAAGATAAGATCAATGCAGTGCAATAATTGAAATCATAAACGAGCATACCTCCCGTACATCACGAAGACGGGATGAGGGACGAGGCAAACTACGTATCGAGTAAAAATGGTGGAAGGTACAAGCCAAACTACACTTCATGTAGAAAGGATGAGTGATACAAGCCAACCTACACATCACGTAGAAAGGGTAAAAGGTGCAAGCCAAGTCACACTCGTGTGACAAGGGTGAAAGATACAAGCCAAATCACACTCGTGTGATAAGGATGAAAGATACAAGCTGAACTACGCATTGTGTAGAAAGGGTAAAAGATGCAAGCCAAGTCACACTCATGTGACAATGGTAAAAAATACAAGCCAAATCACACTCGTGTGATAAGGGTGAAAGGTAAAGCCAAACAACGCATCACGTAGAGAGGGTGAAAGATGCAAGCCAAGTCACACTCATGTGACAAAGGTGAAAGATACAACCCAAATCACACTCGTGTGATAAGGGTGAAAGGTACAAGCCAAACTACGCATCACGTAGAGAGGGTGAAAGATGCAAGCCTAGTCACACTCGTGTGACAAGGGTGAAAGATACAAGCCAAATCACACTCGTGTGATAAGGGTAAAAGATACAAGCCATACTACACATTACGTAGAAAGGGTAAAAGATACAAGCCAAGTCACACTCGTGTGACAAGAGTGAAGGATATAATGGTTATGAAACAAGCCTAGACCCGTCTTACCGCAAAAAGGATGAAAGCTATGCTGGGCTTCATGCTTTTTAAACATAAAAGGGGCAAATGAGTTTTTGGAACTCGATGCATGGGACCATCTCATTCTGGAAAGCAACATTTTTTTTAAAATAATCTCGGGGACCCTTGTTTACGGAGACCACCTCGTTTTGGGTATAAGAATGTGAATTCAAACTTATGCATACCACGCTACTAGAAAATGATACATTTATACACAAAAAAGAAAAAAGAAAAAAGAAAAAAGAAGCTCTGCTAGTTTTACTTTTGAAAATGGGTCCAAATCCATGGTTTAGTCTCGAGAAAATAACGAGATGAATAGAAATTTATTCTAAACAATTGCTCTGTAGTCCTTGGAATCTAGGATAGGCTCTGATGTAAAACAAAAATTCTTTTCTAATTGGGACCTACCCATACCCAGGGCCATAAAACATAATCAAAAGTAGGCTATTGTGCTTTTTGAGCCGATCGGGTCAAAACAGACATGGCTGGGTGTAAATAAACCTGGTTGGGTCACGATAGTGGCTTGGGGCATTTCGGTAGAACCACGACTCGTGGCCAATTTAAACACACTTGAACCCTCATTCCATATACACCCACATTCGAAAACCTTTCCTCTCTCTCTCTCTAGGATCCTCTTCTTCCTAGATTTTTCCTCCATTCGCATTACCCAACAACCCTTGCGAATTTTTCTTTGAAAACCCTTTCACTCCTCTATATTTTGAACCGATTAAAATTTGATGTGGTTGAGTTTTGGGATTTCTCTTGGTTTTTCTTGGATTCTCACGTGTTTACCCAAGCTTTTCCCTTTCCTCTAATTTTCCACTCTCTCTTTATTTTCTCTCTCCTAGGGTTTGGATTTTGGGATTTTTCACTCAATCTCATTCACCCACTTACTTTTCTCTTACATTTCTCATTTTTCTCTCATGGCTGATAATGAGGTTCTAGTCTGGATCTCGCTGTGGGTATTGGAGCCATCCTTGGTGAGGACTTAGGGGCCGAGGATGTTTCTCCTCCTGTGCCAGAGCCCAAGTTGCTCTCTCTTGTTGATAGACCTTTCAATGTGGCCATCTACCAGCCACACACACATACTTCGACTCCTGGTGGCATTCTGAGGTTTGAGGGCCTCATTCCTGGGATTGAGGAGGATATCCTACTGTAAGAGCCATTGGAGCACTTATCTGCTGATGCCTCCATGGTAAGAAACTATTCTCTCTGAATATGTTTATTAAAACATTGTTGTCCCTTTGCTTGAAAATGTTAACCACATTTCTCCTGCTGCAGGTGATGGCTAGGAAGATGGATAGCTACAGGGCTGTTTCCGGCCATTGGTACGAGAGGTTCCCTTAGGAGGTCCACACTCTAGTTGATGACGCTGGCTTCGGTCCTTTCTGCTCAGGGCTTATACAGATGAGGGTCGAACCGCTTTTGTACGGTGCCTTAGTGGAGAGGTGGTGGGACACCACGAACTCCTTCCATTTCTCATCGGCCGGGGAGATAACCATGACCCCGTATGACTTCTCGATGCTCACGAGTTTACGAGTAGAGGTTCGCAACTCGATCCCATTCAATCCTGATATGTCACAGTGGAGAGCTGCACAACTTCATCTTCTCGTGGCGATCCCAAATATTACGGGCCATGGGATGGTACGCTATAGCTAGCTCTTAGACCAATTCTCTACCCTCCGGCTAGCCGCTTCGGAGGAGGTTGCTCAATATGCTCGTGGATTCCTCATGTATCTCCTCGGTACTTCCTTGTTTGCGAACAAGGAGAACACCATGGGGTTATATATTTTGGGAGCACTAGTGCATCTCCTGCGGATAGAGGAGTACGATTGGGGTGGCGCTAGCCTAGCTATCCTTTACTATTATATGAGCTCGACATCCCGCCGAAAGGTAGATTTACTTGGTGGATATTGGAGAGTCTGGGAGGTACACCTCACACTTCCTTTTCTGTTCTAATACAAACCATGCTTTTTGCTTTGCATTTTCTGTTTATATCTACTTCATTTGTCTACTTGATTCATCAACTTGTTTTCCTTTTGTAGCTGTGGATTTACACATATTTCACATCTATTACCCCTGTTCCTGTGTGGCCCATTGAGTTGTTTGTGCCCTACTCTCAGCATTACAACTCTAGATTAGAGTGCCGGAGACACATGGATCGCAATTTTGCCTACTTTCGCCGCCTTCTTGACATAGTCACTGCAAAGAGGGTAACAAAAACCTCAAACTAATCTCTGTCTTTTACTGCTTTCACTATTTCCATACTATTCATCCCTTAATATTTGACACTTGACTTGCATCCTCTACTCTCAAATTGATTGGACCCTTAGGTGGGCATTCCCAGGCATCGAGCGTGACCTATGCTGCTACAAGGGATGTCTCCACCATGCGGATTCTATTTGAGGGTCCATTTGGCAGGGTCTACTACTTGGGAGAGAGATTCATTCGCCAGACCTAGGGCCGAGTTGATCCTGACATTCCACACCCCCTCCTCCGGGCATGAGGATTGCCGATAATATTTAGAACGGGCACATAATTGACAATCTCATGCTAGGGGAGGATGGTGATGGATACCACAGAGTCGGTGACTTCATCGCATTCCTACAGACTCATATGATGGCTTCTCTTACTACGGGTGTGGTCCGTGCACTTCCTGAGGCTACTATTGTCACCACTACTGGAGGTTTTCCTGCCGCAGCTCCCATTCCTAAGCTTCCTACCATTCCTACAGAGGTTGTATACATGCGACCAGACGGGATGATCAAGTAGATCCCTCTTAAGCACAATGAGGAGAGGGATTGCAGGTTGGTGATTGCTCCCGGTGTTGAGCAGGTAAACATTTCCCCTATATTTCTGCTCATTGTACTTTACAAATTTGTTCTACATTCTCAAGCTTTCCCTTTATTGCAGGTGCTTGAGGGGCATGTTAATGACCTCCTCCGGACGATTGAATGACTGTTTCTCATGGTGTGAAGGAGACAGACTACTTCGGCTACTGACGGGATCGAGGTACACTTACTTACTTTGTCCATAGTCTACTATTTTTGCAATCTTGCCCACAATTCTACTAAATCTGTTCTAATATCTATACTCTTTTTAGCTTGAGCCGGCATTGGCTAAACTGTCACGACCCAAACCTGCCCCTAAGGGTTTACATTATAACCGGCCAGTAATCCGTGATTATCGAAGGCCTGAATGATAGTAAAAATAGTAATACAATATAAAAGGGGCTGGCGGAAGCCAAACAGTAATAACAAGGTGCCCAATGAGCTGTGAAAACCCGGATGGGAAAAACTTTTATGGACAATCCACATTCATAACCATAAACATATATACATATCAGATACACATAACATGCAGGTTAGGGACCCAATCCCTTCACCATAACTGTACAACCAAGTCTTAAACATTCGATACATAACAGAGACAAAAGGGTAAATCTGAAACACCCCAAAAGCAGCCTTGGCTCGAGCAGACTCGAAACCTTGAAGTGAGGCACAACGATTGGCTGGACAAAACATGAGCTTAACTCGACGCTTCTAGCTCTAGTCCGGTGCCTCGCCACCTACATGCATATATAAACTGTCAGCTAAAGCCCAGTGAATAACAAATGTGTAAAGGGGTCAAACATGAATGTCCTTTCAGTAATTAAAACAGTCATTTGCATCAGTAGATCAGTTATTCAATCAGTGATTCAAATTTCATGCCATATCAGCCATTTAGAAATCATAGCAGTCATACGTGGTACATCCAATAGCAGAACAGTACAGTAGGTCTTAATAGACCGAATAGTCAATTGATGGCCATCAAAACAGTAAACAATAGTAGTTCCAAATATTGGAACCGACAGAGATCTCTATAACAGTAGCTATAGCGATCCCGGTTTTCCTCTCATTGGTTTTGTATTCCAGACTCGGTTCTGTGGTTGTCTGTTGTTGTATATATTGCATTTCCGTCCTTTAACTCCTTGAATTTGAGTTTAGAAATGTCTTGGGCGCGTTTCGAACAGGTTGGTTGAGTTTTGGTCTCTAAACTTGTTGCCTAGATTTTTGGTGATCCACTCGAGCGGGTATCCTTGCGCTCGAGTAGAGTTTTCACCCTCTCAGCATTTTGTCCGTCTAAAAAAAATACTGCAGATATGTTTTTCACGCTCGAGCGGATTTCCTTACGCTCAAGCGGGTATCCTTGCGCTCGAGCGGGTGTTCGTAGTCTGTAAAAGTACTGGAATAGTGTAATCTACGCTCGAGCGGGTCCCTTTTTACGCTCGAGCAGGTGGTGTCTTGTTTTGTTCCTTGGCGCTTGAGCGAGTATTTTTGAGCTCAAGCGGGTGAAGTTTTTTTGTGCCTTACGCTCGAGCATTCTATTCTATGCTCGAGCGGACTAGTCGTATATCAGATAGCAGCTGGGTGATTTTAAATCACTTTTCATCTCTCTCTCTCTCTCTCTAACTTTCAAAAAAAAAAACTAATTTGAGAGCTTCTCTCACTACCATACACATTCTCTCTACATTTTGAGCAAGATCTAGTAATCTCCTCACCCTCTTCCCTTTGTTCAAAAGCTTGAGCTTGGCGTGACCTTCATTTTGATCCAAAGAAGTTGGTGATCGGAGCATCTTGAGTTTTGTTCTTCATCTCCTTTGAACTCTGAAATTTGAGGTAGGGTTTTCTTGAGTTATATATATATATACATGTTTTGCTACTTAAATGTTGATTTTGAAAAAATATTTTGAGATTATTGTGTTGACTTTGGCTTTTGGCTCCAAAGGTAAAAAGGGGTTTTGAAAATGGGGGTTTAAATCTCAACCCTTTTGCTAACCCTAGTGGGTTTCCACGTTATTTAACTCAAAGAATATGATTTGGGTGGGTTTTACCATGGCAGGGAAATGGTGGGGGTTTTTTTTATGAAAACCCTAGAGATTGGGAACTTTTGGAAAATATGGGAAGTTTTGATACATTGAAATGAGTGTTTTGTTATAAAAACTATTGTTGAATAAATGATGTTATGTAGTTGTGAATTGACATTATTTTGGAGGCATTGGAAATGAAGAAAATGCCATGAGGTATTGTGTTTTGCATCGTGTTCTCTTTTCATTCATCAATACTGTTGCATATATTGAAATAAATGGGAAAATGTTTACTTTGAAAAATGATTAATGTTGTAATGAGATTTATGGAAATGTGATTCGGGTAAATACATGGTAAGTCCAGTTGGGGGGTGTAGTTGAATATGTTAAGTTGGCTTGAGTGTCTAGGGTGAAAGACCCGAAAGCCGCGCGGATAGCTGTCGAGCCTTCCGGTTAATACCGGTAAAAATAACAGTTTGGTAGCACTCGTAGAGTCTACTTGCAGACACCAGCCTAGGGATTATCAGCGTCGTATTTACCGCCCCTTTTAAATTAATAATGAAAGCTTGAAAATTGATAAGATCACATAATGGCATTGAGAACACGGTGATTTTGAAATAATGCATTGAAATGAATGTTTTTCCTCTTTGATTAGCCTTGGCATAGCATTGCACTTCATTTACTTTTGTGTTGAGAAAGAAGCATAACTGTACATACTTCATGAGAATTTCTCTACTGGGCTTTGTGCTCACCCCTATGGGTTTTGATGCAGGCAAGGATGTGGTGATCCCGCCGAACTGAGGGCGTGGATATCTTGAGAAGAGTACTAAGCTCTTTTATTTTGGTGTTATTCTTTTGAGCCAAGGGCTAACGTGTATAGGTTGTTAAAACCATTTTTGTGTAACCAGGCTTATGCCCTGGAAGATGTAAGCCCTTAAGGGCATTGTGTTGTTTTGAGGATGGATGCTTTACATGCTATAGATTCATAGGTTTTTGTATCGATGAATGTATACCCGCATGTAAAACTTTTGTAAAGACTTATTATTAAATATGTAATGATGGGCAGATTGTCATTATTGTTGTGTGGATGTTGATTGCTTGTGGGTAGTTCATGTCAAATTATTCCGGGGCGTTACAACTTGGTATCAGAGCTACCGGGTTTGAATACTTGGTGCTCGTGGGAAGTGGTTGTTATACCACAATGGATTTATTTCGCATTATTAGGAAATGTCTTGCTTCTTTGTGATTGTGTGATAGCATGCTTATGTGACTATGTGGGTATGGGATTAGACTTTTGGGATGTTGTTTGCGTCCAGTAGTTTCCTTGAAGTCTTTTTAGAAGGGTACTTGATCACTACTCATTCTACTAAGAATTCTTGGTTTCTCATGGGACAAATTTCATCACTGAAGGATAATTCGTATGTGTTTATGTGACTAAGGTGCTTATGTGCAGTGAATTAAATTGCTTGCGTGGCAGGATGTATATGGTTGCTTTAGCCTAACATGCAAAGTTGGTGGCGAGCACATTGGGAATTATGTGCTAAGTTATTTATCTTGTTCTCTATTAGGATGTCACGAAGGGTTCGAACTTGTGGTGGTTGGGGTGGAAGGTGAGGTCGAGGTCGCCGGGGTGTATTTGAGGTGCCGGTCCAAGAGTTCCTGGTACAAGAAGAGGGTTTAGGCCAAGCGGATATGGCCGAACAAGTGGGGCAAACGGAGGTGCCGGGGCAAGCCGACCAAGCCGCAATGGAGGCATTGGCCCGGGAGATGGCGGGGGCCTTGAGAGAGTCCATGAACATATTGAGGGCAGAGACCCAAGCGAGGGAGGCTGTCGCCGAGACTAGAGCTAGCTTCCTCATGAGGGAGTTTTTATGGGCCAAGCCGGATGAATTCCATGGCGGCCCCGATCCGAAGAAAATGGACGAGTGGTTGGAACAAACCGTGAAGACCTTTGATATGCTTCATATAGAGGATGGGGAGTTGAGGGTGACCCTAGCTAATTATTACCTCAAGGGTGATACCGGCCAATGGTGGAAGTATGCAAAGGGCCGGGTAGCACCAGTATGGGAGGCATTTGTGACAGCCTTCCAAGAAAAGTATTTGCCACCCACGGCAAGAGAGAGGTTGAGGCAGGAGTTCAAGGACCTTCTGCAATTGAATATGTCCGTGGCCGAAGTCGAAGCAGCCTTTTCTAGCTTGTCCCAGTTTGCACCGGAATTGGTAGCGACGGAGGGGCACCGTTGCTTTGAGTTTGAGCAAAGGTTGAGGACAAAGATTTTGTTCAAGGTTGCCAGGAACATGATCCGAGAGTATGATCGCCTTGTGGAGGCGGCCACACATGTGGAGATTACAGTGGAGGCCAAGGAGGCGAGACTTAGGAATTCGAAGTCTAGGGGCCAAGGGTCACAGGGGGACTTTAGGCCTAATAAGAAGAGCACGACCACCTTTTCATCCCAATCCCAACCGCAGTAGCCTACATCCACTTTTCCCTTGCCTAGTGCGGGCTCGGGGAAGAGTGCATCGAGTGGGTTTTCTTGCTTCAAATGTGGCCAACCAGGTCACAAGGCCCTTGTATGTCCGCAGAAGGGTGGAGGACAGCAAATGTTGCCACCACCGCCTAACAGATCTCGGAGTCAGTTCCAGAGTAGGAGTCAGGGGCCTACTTGCTTCCAGTGTGGCCAGTCGAGGCATATGAAGAGAACATGCCCGTAGTTGGGAGGCGCATCTGGCGCATCAGGGTCTAGGCAGACACAAAGTCACCAGCAGGCTCACTCGGCTCAGGCTTTGAGAGTTCATCAGGGAGCCACTTCGGCTCAGTCAGTACAGCAGGCCTATGCCCCGAGAGAGGAGTAAGGGGTTGACCAGAGGCCACAGGGGCGCGTGTACGCTGTTACAGCGCCAGAATAGTTGCCAGGACCTTCGGTTGTGAGAGGTATTTTTATTGTGTGTAATTCTCTGGCTAGTGTGTTAATAGATACGGGTGCATCTTATTCATTTATATCTGCTGCATTCGCATCTGCATTGGGGTTAGAAGTGGCACAACTAGCGTCTCCACTCATAGTAGAATCACCAGTTGGGGGTACAGTTGACTTAGATCGGGGGTGTCGTGATTGTGAGATAGTGGTTGCTGAGCGTAGACTCCCGTTTGCTTTTGTGTTGCTAGACATGTCCGGTTTCGATGTTATTCTAGGCATGGATTGGTTGACTTCGTATCGGGCGATGATTGATTGTTTTCGTCGGAGGGTCACAATGTGAACCTCGAGTAGAGATTGTTTTTACTTTCTAAGGGACAAGAGTGATCGGGCCCTGTTGCCGGTATTTGATCCTAGTGGTAGGAATGAGCTTAGCGGTCTTCTAGCCACACTCTTGGATAGTGAGAGTGACGGGACTCGAATTGAGTTGCCGAGGGTAGTGTGTGAATACTCGAAAGTGTTTCCCGAGGACCTTACTAGTTTGCCACCTCACCGGGAGGTTGAGTTCACTATCAATTTAGTGCCTGGAATGGCACCCATTTCTATGGCGCCGTATAGATTTGCACCAGCAGAGTTGTATGAGTTGAAGATTCAACTTCAAGAGCTTTTAGACAAGGGCTTCATTCGCCCTAGTACATCGCCTTGGGGAGCGCTGGCCCTCTTTGCAAAGAAGAAGGATGGGTCGTTACGATTGTGTATAGACTACCGCAAGTTGAACCGAGTCACTGTTAAGAACAAATACCCTTTGCCCAGAATAGATGACTTGTTTGACCAACTTAAGGGGTCTTGTTGTTTCTCCAAAATAGACTTGAGATCAGGGTACCATCAGTTGAGGGTCCGGGAAGAGGACATCCAGAAAACGGCATTTCGTACGCGTTACGGCCACTACGAGTTCCTAGTAATGCCCTTTGGTTTGACTAGCGCACCGGCTTCTTTCATGGATTTGATGAACCGAATATTTAGGGAGTACTTGGATCGTTTTGTGGTCGTCTTCATGGACGACATCCCAATCTATTCGACCTCCGAGGAGGAACATGAGGCTCATCTGAGGATAGTGCTTGACTTGCTTAGGGAGCATCAGTTGTATGCCAAATTTGAGAAGTGTGAGTTTTGGCTCACCGAGGTGAAGTTTTTAGGCCACGTTGTGTCAAGAGAGGGAGTAACAGTAGATTCCTCGAAGATAGATTCTATGCAAGATTGGGAGCAACCTAAGAATGTCTTTGAGATTCAGAGTTTCTTGGGATTGGCGGGGTACTATCGTCGATTTGTAAGAGATTTCTCTAGATTAGCCACGCCTTTGACTAGATTGACTAGAAAAGGGGTTAAATTTGTGTGGAGTGAGGCTTGTGAGAAGTCCTTTCAGGAGCTAAAAACTAGATTGACCACGGCACCAATGTTGATCATTCCAAAGCGAGGTTTGGGGTATACCGTCTTTTGTGATGCATCTCGGGATGGGCTTGGTTGTGTTTTGATGCAAGAGGGAAAGGTTGTAGCGTATGGCTCCCGACAGTTGAAAACCCACGAGAAGAATTATCCGACCCATGACTTAGAACTAGCCGCAGTAGTGTTTGCCTTGAAGATTTGGAGACACTATTTGTATGGTGAAAAGTTTGAGGTTTTCTCTGACCATAAGAGCTTGAAGTATTTGTTTTCCCAAAAAGATTTAAATTTGCGTCAACAGGGATGGATGGAATTTTTAGAAGACTATGACTTTGAGTTACACTATCATCCGGGGAAGGCCAATGTAGTGGCCGACGCCTTAAGCCGCAAAACTGTGAGTAGTTTGGCGAGTGTGGCCATTCGAGAGTGGGGTATGTTGGGTGAATTTGGTAAGTTTGGGTTACAATTGGGTGAGTCCGAAGAAAGTGCTACTTTGTTTACCTTGAGTGCTCAACCTGTTTTGATTAGTAGAGTTGTAGGGGCACAACAGGGAGACCACGAAGTGGAGTTAATTCGGGAGAGAATCTCCAGTGGGAAGGAGGAGAAAGGCTTGAACATTCACTCGGATTAGAGTGTGCATTACCTAGGTCGTTTGTTTGTGCCGGAATCTTGTAGAGAGGAAGTGCTTCGGGAGTTCCATCACTCACGCCTTGCGGTACATCCGGGAGGCACCAAAATGTATCGAGACCTTAGCCGTCAGTTTTTGGTGGAGGGGTATGAAGCGGGATGTCGCATCCTTTGTATTGAAGTGCCTTACTTGTTAGCAAGTCAAAGCCGAACACCAGGGACCAGCGGGTTTGCTGCAACCCTTATGTATAGCCGAGTGGAAATGGGAGCACGTGACCATGGACTTCGTAGTTGGGTTTCCTAGAATGCAATGGGGCAATGATGCCATTTGGGTGATTGTTGATAGGCTGACTAAGTCCACACACTTTATTCCTATGCAGTTGAGCACTTGGCAGAATTGTATGTTAGAGAGATAGTTCGGCTTCATGGGGTTCCAGTAACCATTGTATCAGATAGAGACCCTTGTTTCACTGCCCGGTTGTGGCAAAGCCTTCAAGAGGTGTTGGGAACTAAGTTGACGTTTAGCACCGCTTATCACCCCCAAACCGATGGGCAATTGAAACGTGCAATACAGATTTTGGAGGATATGCTTAGAGCTTGTGTCCTAGATTTCAAGGGGTCTTGGGAAAGGCACTTACCGTTGATTGAGTTTGCTTACAACAATAGCCATCAGGCTAGTATCGAGATGGCACCGTTTGAGGCCTTGTATGGCCGACCTTGTAGGTCACCCGTTTGTTGGGCCGAGGTAGGAGATGCACCATTGTTGGGACTAGAGATTGTTAGGGAGACTACCGAGAAAGTTGCTCTCATTCGGAAGAGATTAGCTACGGCCCAAAGCCAACAGAAGAGTTATGCCGATAAGAAGAGAGGACCCTTATTCTTTGAACTAGGTGATCATGTGTTCCTTAAAATCTCACCTAGATGGGGTTTGATGCGGTTTGGTAAAAGTGGGAAATTGTCTCCGAGGTTCATTGGGCCTTTCGAGATATTAGAGAGAATCGGGGAAGTGGCATATCGGTTAGCTTTACCGCCACAACTTTTGGGGGTCCACAATGTGTTTCATGTGTCAATGCTTAGGAAATACAAACATGAGCCTTCTCACGTGTTAGATTGGGTTGATTTGGAGGTAGATGAGGATGCCTCCTACGA
This sequence comes from Camellia granthamiana, assembly GCA_036172215.1. NCBI lineage: Eukaryota > Viridiplantae > Streptophyta > Magnoliopsida > Ericales > Theaceae > Camellia > Camellia granthamiana. Next base: position 89,953,785 of record CM069908.1, on the reverse strand, counting down.
GGAGAGACCAGTGTGGATCTTAGATAGACGGGACCAAGTTTTGCGAGGCAAGACTATTCCTTTGGTGAAAGTTTTATGGAAACATCACAGAGCGGAAGAAGCCACTTGGGAACGCGAGTTGGAAGTCCGAGAGAAATATCCGGACTTGTTTATTAATGTTTAACCATGTATCAGAGATGTTGCTTCATTGATGAATTCTAGAAACATTGTAGGTGTTTGAATTATGAGAATGTTGTAAATGTTGAGATGTGTTTCGGAAACACGAGTTGAACTTAAACGTTGCATATGTTATTTGAGTTTCGAAAATATAAACTATTGTAAACATTGAAAATGTTTTGAAAAGGCATGAGTTATATTGCTTATGATTCCCTTGGAAGGAGATGAAATGATCGGTTATGATTCCCTTGGAAGGTTATAGCGATCCCGGTTTTCCTCTCATTGGTTTTGTATTCCGGACTCGGTTCCGTGGTTGTCTGTTGTTGTATATATTGCATTTCCATCCTTTAACTCCTTGAATTTGAGTTTAGAAATGTTTTGGGCGTGTTTCGAACAGGTTGGTCGAGTTTTGGTCTCTAAACTTGTTGCCTAGATTTTTGGTGATCCGCTCGAGCGGGTATCCTTGCGCTCAAGCAGAGTTTGCACCCTCTCAGCATTTTGTCCGTCTGCAAAAAAATACTGCAGATGTGTTTTTCACGCTCGAGCAGATTTCCTTACGCTCGAGCGGGTATCCTTGCGCTCGAGCGGGTATTCGTAGTCTATAAAAGTACTGGAATAGTGTAATCTACATTCGAGCGGGTCCCTTTTTGCGCTCGAGCGGGTGGTGTCTTGTTTTGTTCCTTGGCGCTCGAGCGAGTATTTTTGAGCTCTAGTGGGTGAAGTTTTTTTGTGCCTTACGCTCGAGCATTCTATTCTATGCTCGAGCGGACTAGTCGTATATCAGATAGCAACTGGGTGATTTTAAATCACTTTTCATCTCTCTCTCTCTCTCTCTCTAACTTTCAAAAAAAAAACTAATTTGAGAGCTTCTCTCACTACCATACACATTCTCTCTACATTTTGAGCAAGATCTAGTAATCTCCTCACCCTCTTCCCTTTGTTCAAAAGCTTGAGCTTGGCGTGACCTTCATTTTGATCCGAAGAAGTTGGTGATCGGAGCATCTTGAGTTTTGTTCTTCATCTCCTTTGAACTCCGAAATTTGAGGTAGGGTTTTCTTAAGTTATATATATACATGTTTTGCTACTTAAATGTTGATTTTGAAAAAGTATTTTGAGATTATTGTGTTGAGTTTGGCTTTTGGCTCCAAAGGTAAAACGGGGTTTTGAAAATGGGGGCTTAAATCTCAACCCTTTTGCTAACCCTAGTGGGTTTCCGCGTTATTTAACTCAAAGAATATGATTTGGGTGGGTTTTACCATGGCAGGGAAATGGTGGGGGTTTTTTTTTATGAAAACCCTAGAGATTGGGAACTTTTGGAAAATATGGGAAGTTTTGATACATTGAAATGAGTGTTTTGTTATAAAAACTATTGTTGAATAAATGATGTTATGTAGTTGTGAATTGACATTATTGTGGAGGCATTGGAAATGAAGAAAATGCCATGAGGTATTGTGTTTTGCATCGTGTTCTCTTTTGATTCATCAATCCTGTTGCATATATTGAAATTAATGGGAAAATGTTTACTTTGAAAAATGATTAATGTTGTAATGAGATTTATGGAAATGTGATTGGGGTAAATACGTGGTAAGTCCAGTTAGGGGGTGTAGTTGAATATGTTAAGTTGGCTTGAGTGTCTAGGGGGAAAGACTCGAAAGCCGCGCGGATAGGTGTCGAGCCTTCCGGTTAATATCGGTAAAAATGACAGTTTGGTAGCACTCATAGAGTCTACTTGCAGACACCAACCTAGGGATTACCAGCGTCGTATTTACCGCCCCTTTTAAATTAATGATGAAAGCTTGAAAATTGATAAGATCACATAATGGCATTGAGAACACGGTGATTTTGAAATAATGCATTGAAATGAATGTTTTTCCTCTTTAATTAGCCTTGGCATAGCATTGCACTTCATTTACTTTTGTGCTGAGAAAGAAGCATAAATGTATATACTTCGTGAGAATTTCTCTACTGGGCTTTGTGCTCACCCCTATGGGTTTTGGTGCAGGCAAGGATGTGGTGATCTCGCCGAACTGAGGGCATGGATATCTTGAGAAGAGTACTAAGCTCTTTTATTTTGGTGTTATTCTTTTGAGCCAAGGGCTAACGTGTATGGGTTGTGAAAACCATTTTTGTGTAACCAGGCTTATGCCCTGGAAGATGTAAGCCCTTAAGGGCATTGTGTTGTTTTGAGGATGGATGCTTTACATGCTATAGATTCATAGGTTTTTGTATCGATGAATGTATACCCGTATGTAAAACTTTTGTAAAGACTTATTATTAAATATGTAATGATGGGCAGATTGTCATTATTGTTATGTGGATGTTGATTGCTTGTGGGTAGTTCATGTCAAATTATTCTGAGGCGTTACAGTAGGAGTAACAATAACAATAACGGTAGCAGTAACAGTAACAGTTAGTTGCTATGGATGCCACGAGTACAGTTCATAAAATAGGACAAACATTCATTTAATAAATAGTATCATTTCAGAAAGCAGTACAGTTAATCATTCAGAAAATAATTATAATTGAACATAGCTTTACAACATTGTTACTCACAGATTACTGGGATATAGGCAGTCTAATCAGCGTCCTCGGGTGCCAACCCTACACAGTTGCAGAATGAACACACACTAACACTCGGGATTAATAACTTAGCCCCTAACTTGATTTGGTGTGGTTCTAGAACATTATCCTCATTATGATGCCTTAAACATGGCCTAGGAACTTTGAATGGAATGAGGATACAAAAATGTACTTAACAATATTTTTCAAAACTTGCTAAAAACAGGGGTCTCGCTCGAGCATGGCTTTCTTCGCTCGAACGAGCTTACCGAATGAGAGAGGTCGCTCGAGCGTAGACTCCCTCGCTCAAGCGATCTACAAAAATGTGAAAAGTACAAGTTGCTGAAATTCTCCGCTCGATGCTGGCTCGATGCTCGCTCAAGCGTGAAACACAGTTCCTCGCTCGAGCGTAGGTCTCATCACTCGAGCGTGCGTCTGCACACGCAAAAACCTGAGAGCTTGCAATTTACGTTCAAGCCAGCATTTCGTCGCTCGAGCGGAATTTTGAAAACAAAGGTGGTCGCTTGAGCGTGGAATCCTTCGCTCGAGCGAGGAAGCCAAATTTTGGATTTTCCAGATCTGCTCCCAAAGCTCAAACCATGGATCAAACATTTCAAAACTCATCATTTTGGGCCAATTTTCTGGAAAACACTTAGAAACTCATAATACAACATGATTTAAAGACCATTTCATAAAATCAAAGCCCAAAAGTATGACAATTGAACACAAATTCAACTTCAAATAAAAGAACATGATGTAATTATGCCATGCATGCATTCATTTGAATTCATAGCTTCCATTGCATGATCCCAAGAGACATTTTTTTCAAAACATGATGAATTCTTAGATTACAACTATAATATGAACATCCATGGAAGAATTTCATGCAAATTAACTTCAAAACTCCATGATATGGACATGCATGCATGACTTAACTTAGCTCCCATGAATTTAAGCTCAATTCTCCCATTAATTCACCTATTTAATCCACGTGCAAGTCCTAGATGACTCAATTTCAAGATTAAGAGGTTGAGCCCTTACCTAGGCTTCTCAATTAAGCTTTACTTAAGTAAGGTTCTTGAGCAAATGTACAATTCTTCAAGGCTCCTTCAAATTCCTCAAAATTTTCAAGCAAAACTCTAATTGAAACCAATTCTTCCCATTCTCCCTCTCTCTCACATTTTGGGGCAAGAAGATAGAAAGATAGATGATGTCAAACGTGTAAGTAATGAGAACCAAAACAATAGTTTTTAAGGGAGCCCACTCAAGGGCAATTATGTAAATAACTTACTTTCAATTAATCTAACATTATTTATTCTAATTTAATCATTCCAAATCGAATTTTAATTAAGCCTACCATAAAATGATATAAATCCTAATTAGCATATAACACAAATCAATTTCTGAATCAGTCGCCGATAAGGCTTTCAATTCGCAATTTAAAATCAAAACACGAACAGATCTTCCTATATCAAACAGATAAGAATGCAATTAAAATAACACACTCATGTAATCAATTTAGAATTTCATCTTAATCAATTACTTATCATGCGTAAACACAAATTAACGCTAATCAGATGTGAGGGTTGTCACATAAACCTGCAGGACCTCCTCCAGCTGGGAGAAGAAAAGGGAGACGGGCCCCAATGAGAGGTAGAGAGCGAGCTAATCGTGGGAGAGGTAGAGTGAGATGACGCTCGCCTTCTTTCGAGGATACCTTTGATGAGCATGCCGAGTGCACTACCTCTGAGGATGAGGGAGATGGTGCCGACGTCCAGTCCAGTGGTGCTAGTGATGATAGTGATACGCCTCCTCCATGGCCGAGAATGAAGAGGGCCAAGATGGGTTAATTTTTGTTTTCCTTTTGTTTTTTGCTTTGTAGTTAGGAATCATGTAGCTTCAGATGGACCTCTTGTTTTGTTTTTGAAGACTTATCTTTTATTTTTGTTGTTGTGAAACAATGATCGGGGTTGGACCCAACAGTTTATGAAAAGAAAGATTTTGTTGTTTTTGCACAACACGTGGTGAATGGCATAGCGCCTGCACAACAGAGCACTTGGAACCGAGAACGCTTAATGTTGAATTCATTCTAAACTGGGTAAAGAGCCTACAACTGGACAAAATGCAAAATGCAACTCATCAAAAGAGAAACAAAACAAAATCAACCTAATAACACCAAATAACACATGTTGAAACCAAGGCAAGACTCAAGATAAGACCGCTGAACTCTGCGCCAAAGTTGGCTGTCTCTGCAGCTACCACTGTTTTGGGAAGAAATTTAGAACTGGCCGGGCCCAAATAAACACGACTGGGCTTTGATATGCATGACTGGGTCTAAAAAGGTGGCTGGGCAGTATGCCACCGCTGCCATGCACTCACCAATTCCTAATCTCTATAAAAGATGATTCCTACTTGCCCCTAGTTGTAGCAGATCTAGCATTAGGCTGATTTAAAGTGGCCCAGTGCCTCGAGGAGGTTCAAAGCCGCATGGGGTTGGCATCGGCCGAAACCTTAATGGGTTTGGATGTTTTTTCTGACTTCTCGATTCGTGAGAAGCCTGTTGCTTCTTCAAGTTCTATTTCTCACCTTTTCTTATTTGTGATCCTTACATCACTTTGGCACTCAATCTCTATTTTCTCTCAAAGCCCTTTCCTTACTTTTTTCTCACAACGCACATCTCTCTATTCTTTAATCTCCCTTATTTTTCATCCCTTCCCAGGTGTGGTTGATGAATAAGTTGAAGGTTTGTGGACCCTATGAGGGGGTCGAATATCCAGCTCTCGATACCTTACTACTTAGAGGATGATAGAACTTGTGAACCCTACTGCAAACTTCCATTGTGCCCTTTATGGCGAATGTGTTGACAATGGGGAAAAGACAGAAAACTTGACTCGACAGTGCCCCTAGTTCATCGCTTTGACCATTTTTTGTTTTTGGCTTTCTACTGAAACAATTTTGACCAACGCGAGAGTTTAGATTAACATGTTTGTTCCACTTTCTAATTTGAAATCATGTAAGTCAGATTCTAAGCATTGAAATTTTCATTTTTTGTATCCAAGAAATGGTCTTTTTTTTTGTTTTTGTTTTTGTTTTGGGAAAAATGGAATAATTTCCAAGAAGATTAGTCAACTTCACTAAAAAAAATCCTCAAAACTATTTTTGCCAATGGCCACTACCCGACCAATCATGGAATTAACTCTTGAGATGTGCAACCTTAGATCTAAACTTGATTTGTCTTGCAGCTGAATCTTGTATTGAAATAGGACAACTGAATTTGAATGAAAATAAGCCAATTGTACATGGATAAGACAGTCGAGTTGAATAAGGATGAGCCAATCAACATGGATGAGACAAACAGGCTGAAAAATGGTTGGGGCCGAATTTTAGGATGAAACTGCTTACGTGTAATGACCCCAAAAGTCGTCATTATCTAATTAGGGGTTAATGTGTTTTAATTCAACTATATCCATTGGAATTGAAGAACTATCCGTCGAGTTATGCCTTTGAAACTGGAGTTGGTGACCTTTACCAACCAATCTGAAAATGTTCCCTCCACTCGAGCGGAGTAGTTGGCGCTCGAGCGTACTTTTGGGGTTTCCAGCAATTTTGCAGACGGCCTGAGATTCTGGGAGTTGTGATTCTCCGCTCGAGCGGGGGAGTTTACGCTCGAGCGGACGGCTTTGTTGGTCTGCACGCTCAAGCGCAAGGTTGGGCGCTCAAGCGGGCCTCCAAGTTTAGTTGTACTTCTGAGGCACGTGGGCTCGTTTCTGACATTTTATTAATGTATTTGGAACGTTCTTATCTTATTTTGGGGTATTGGTTGAGGTGGTAATATAATGGTAAAGTAAGATTGGACCAAAGAATTTAATTCGGATAGTTACCTTACGATCAGCCGTCACTCTTTTGCCCTTTCTTTTTTCCACACTTTGAATTTGGATGTGAGGTTAGAACCATTGGAAAGCTTATTTCTGGGGCTTCAATTTGGACACAAGAACGACCTAAAACGGAGTCCGGATGGGAGAGTTATACCTGTTCAAAGTTTCGACATCTGTTCTGAGGGCAGGTCCGCTCGAGCGGAAATAAGTCCGCTCGAGCGGGAATTACGGGACAGCAGCTTTAAAAACGTGATTTTTGGATCTTTTCTTATATTTTCTTCTTCCCTCTTCCTTTCTCTTTGCCTTAGTCCGAAACCCTAACTCTCAAACCTTTGATTTCACCAATTCTTACCAACAATCCACCATGGTTTTGGGCATCAAGGATGGAGAATAAGGGAGGATCAATGTTTTTACCCGATTAGAACTTGGATTTGTGGAGGCTTCTTCTCAAGCTCACCCCTTTGCTTGATTGTTGAGGTAAGGGTTGAATACTCTTCAATACTTACATCCATAGATAGATTTGTGACATTTTATTATCTAAATGCAAAAATTTCCATATTTGGAGCATGTAGTGTATAGTATGAGATTTGGGGTTTTATGGTTTGTGATGTTGGGAGTTAAATTAGTGGGTTTAAATGATGGTTTGAGAATCCTAGATGTAGAATCATTGGGAAAATGGGAATTAAAAGTGATGATTTAAGAAGTTTGTTTTTTTGTTAAAAATCCTTATTTTTCTTGAAACCCTAGGTTGGGTAATGATGTTAATTGATGATTTGGCCCAAATTGGAAGTAGAATCATGAAATTAGTAGGTTGAATTACATATGTGCAAGTTTAATTGGAATTTGGTGATACTTGAAAATTATGTTTAAAATTTGCGAATGAACTACGATACGAACATTGTAATTCATGCTATATGTGAAGAGGAAATTGGGAAATAATCTATGACTGACATGGATTATGTGAATTCGGTTTTGGAATGTTGAAATGAGGTTCAAGGGGTATTTTGAATTATGTTGTATTATAAATGGTGTTAATGAACTAAATGGTATTGACTTTGTTGGACTATGATGTGTTGATCACTATTGAATTTAATAGACTATGATGAGTTATGTTTGAATTACGTGAATTGTGTAGGGTCAGCTACAGGGGCGGACCAAGCATCTAATCACCATGAGTAGTAGTACTGTGGTAGTCCGTTTAATTACTGTTAATGATTATTATGGTTAATGTTCTGTTCCTTACAAGTAAGTATGTCAATAATATATTGATTGGAAATCTAAACGTAATATTGGGCAGTGCATTCTGTATACTGTTGACAAGAATACTAACATTCCGCTATTTGCAAGATAGCTATAGTGGTTCGTGATGAACAAGTGGAATGTATGAGCATTATGGAAGTATGGTATCCACATATCTCTAGACTCATACAATTTGTATACTGTGTTTACCTTTCAGTAATAATTATCAGAACGTTTAGTCAAACTTAAGTTAACTATGTTAACTCCTATGAATGATGCAACGATTACCATTGGCACTCTCTTAATTGCAAACTAACTATGTTAATGTATATGAACGCTTAGACCATTGTGTATACTTTTGTATGCTATTGATTATTAGCTTAAGTGAACTACGTTAAAGGATTTATGTTTATTCTTGAAAGATTGGCTTCTATGTAAATATGAGGGTATGCTGTTTGTTATTAATGAACCACAGGCCATTCAATTACAAGTTACCAAGTAAGTGTGGTCACCTTCGAAAAATCAGAACAAGTGAAAAGAGCTACGTATACCCATATGAACTTGAAGTTATTTTGTTGTGTTACATAAGAATTCTGATTTTGTTATGATTCAAGCTTCATGACTATGTATGACTTTGTTTCCGTTTATATATGACATGACATGTATGGTTTGGTCTATAAATCTATGAAAGTCATGAGGCCTATGGCCATTATGTGAAAAATACAATATGTCGAAAGATATAATGTGTGAAGTAAGAACCTTCACTTTGTGAATTTATGAACTTATGGGAACATCAAAAGTGTATACTATGTGAGGAATATTGTGAAATTATGGAAACATCAAAAGAGTTTGAGAAGTTATGTGTGCCATGTGAGAAACAATGTAAAATTATGAAGGCTTTAAAAGAAATCATGAAGTTACGAACCTTTGTGGCCCTTGCCCGGGGGTAATAATACCATGGTTTGTGGCCCTTGCCCGGGGGTAATAATACCGTGGTTTGTGGCCCTTGCCCGGGGGTAATAGTACCGTGGTTCAAGAATATATGATATTGTGAAATATTGTGAACTTGTGAACTATGAAGCTATGTGGCCAAGGGCCAACTTGTGAACTATGTGAAATATGACCTATGAGGCCGAGAGCCAACTTGTGAACTATGTGAAATGTGAATCTATGAGGCCGAGGGCCAATGTGTGAACTTGTGAATCTATGAGGCCGAGGGCCAATTTGTGAACTTGTGAATCTAAGAGGCCGAGGGCCAATTTGTGAAACTATGAAGTTATGGATCTGTTAGGCCGGGGGCCAAAGTGTGAATGTGTGAACTCTTTAGGCCGAGGGCCAATCTGTGACTTTGTAACTGACAAGATCAATCTGAACTTAAGACAGAATTAACTTAAGTGCTCTCTTCATTTATATAAGCATTGTTTTATTTAAGTATTACTATTCACTGAGCTTGGCTCACTTCATGTTACGTTTGTTCTGTAGGTATCCTACCTGGAGGTCAGTCTTAACCCATGGCATCCACTCCTTTTGGTGTCAACCCCGGAGAGTCCAGGCACTTAAGTAGAGGCAGCCATTTTATGGAGTTTTATTGAACTTTTGGTTTTATACCCTGATTACCTGTCTAAGGTTGAAGTGTATATAATTCTTTTCCTTCTTATTGTTTTTGTTGCGCCCAATTATGGGGGCTGAGTCTATATATGTATATGTCCATAGCTAATTTTTTTTTTCGATGCATACTACTACATGTTTGTTTGCTTTATGTTCAGTTTGTGATCCTGGCATAATAGAGGTTGCTCAATGGATATAGTTCTTTTTTTTTATGTTCGTTTATATTGTCAAATGCTTCCGTTCAGGCCCTATATGTTATGTATGTCAGGTTAAGAGTCCGGTCATGAATAGGTCATGCCCAAACTTTTAGGGGCGAGTTTGGGGCATGACATTACGTATCCCAAATATGGGAATCAGGCCTTACGTAGTTCCCGGGTTAAGGTGTACTTGAGTATTAACGCTCTCCTTTTGTGCCCTAACTTTTGCCAAAGCCACCCTCTCTAGTTTTTGACCTTGTGGGCTTTATTTTTCTTTCTCCTTTTCATTTTTCCTTTTACTTTTCATTTTTTCCTTCTTTTTTTTTCTCTTTTTCTTTTTCTTTTGTTCTTTTTTTTTTTTTTTTGTTCTCTCTTTTTTTCATGCTCTAACTTTTGCCTGGGTCGCCCTTTTGGGTTTTCGGCCCAACGAGCATCTCAAGGGTAGAGGATTTTAACTTGTCTATGTTGATTGGTTTTGAGATCTCTAAGCTATCTAAATCCAGGAGAATGGTTGTTATTCTTGACCAAATAGTCGCTGATGAGGTAAGGGCCCATCCATTTGGGCTTGAATTTGCCTCTAGTGGTGTGAATAGAAACTTGATTGTCCTTCAACAATAAATTTTCTCCTCTCAAATTTTGGGATTTGTCTTTCTTGCCGATGTCCATTGGCATGAGAAATGACCCATCTCTGAATCTTCAATCTCATCTGACGTGTTTGCCCCTAGTTCAAGGGATGCTTCTCATCCAGCTATGTAAGCTTCCTTTGATCACATTTGACGTTATTGCCCCTAGTTCGAGGGCTGCTTCCAAGTCAGCCACGCAAGCCTCATATTGTGATTGATCATTGAATATTCAGAATCAAGGTTTGAAAGCAAAGGGATCGAGCCCTAAGGCTAAGAGTGATCCTATGTTGTACAATCTCAAGATCAATTCCAAGCATGTCTTCGTGGGACCACGCAAAAATATTTTTGAAATCTTTTAATAAAGCGACGCGTCGTTCTTGCTCTTCTAAAGACAATGTAGAACCAATCTGGACCAAGTCAGGATCCATCTCAGTATCCACATTAATAGATATGATCTCATTCATTAAGGGCTTTAGCACGCCTCTTCCTCTTAGTCGATCAACTTTTTGCAAATCCCGAGGAATTCCTTCCTCTTTGTTTTCATTGCAATTGTGGAAATAGTTTTGAAAATTTTTTTTTTGGGTCAATATAATGATTTGAAGGCACAAAGAAGTAGGTGAAAATTAATGTCGTTTCATTCAAAACTTCTAGTCTAATTGGCTCGATGATAGAAACAGACTCAAAAGAAAAAGAAAGACAAACAAGACAGTGACGCCCAAGTTAACACTGCCAAAATCACCAACTCTGACATAACAAGACTGACTCAAAACCCAGTTCAAAAAGTAAAATAAACAACATTTTCAAATCACTGAAATAAGGGCATGCCATTCACCATGCTCGGAGTAAAATGCGCATCATCAGCAGGTGGTTCATTCTCGATCATAGAACAAGTTATACCCCAAGTTCATTGAGCCAGCGCCGATAGACTTTACGGGACCTGGTGAGGTGATGACCTTGTTGTCAATCAAGTCTTGTACTTCATGGCGAAGGCGAAAACAACGGTCAGTGCTATGGCCGAGTTACTGATGGAAGGCACAATACTTGGGTAATGTCATGCTTGGCTGGAAAGTGATCAGGGAGAGGCCGAGAGTCCAGGGGTTTGAGATGGCCTTGTCCTATGAGGATTTGGAGGGCCTTGGACAAGGTCATGTAAAGAGGACTGAAAGTGCAGTTACCAGTCCTGGAAGTACTGACAGAGGATTTGGTAGGTATCAACTAGGTTTGGAGACCTCCTCCTACATGGGTAGGATTGGAGCGACATCTCTTTCCATGGCTTATCTCCTGATTCAAAGTGCTCCCAACTTGAGCAACGAAAGTGTCATCCACAGTCTTTGTAATAATTGCAAGCACTTGTTGTTTGCTCAACTTTTTCGCCTTCAAAGCCTCCATAGCCCACCAGAGATGCACATAGGGATCAATACTTTCCTCGGCTTTGTTCCTGCCATTTGCTTTAACTTTTTCAAGGGAATTGGTCGCTATATCAGAGTGAGGCCTATTTGTTGTTGATATGTCATCACCTAGACTTGAGCTAGCTTTGGGCTGGCCTTTTGGGATTTTGGAATGAACACCTTAGGCTTGGGTAAATGGGCTGGGGTGATGTATATGCTAGGGTTGTAGATGGATGGCAGTGTATGGATTAGGTTCAAATTTTGAGGAGGATGAGGCACGCGATCATGTACAGGGAGTGGGTTTTTGGTTACATTGGATTTTCGAGGTGGAGCTATAATCTTATTGTTGATGAGACCCTGGATCTCATGACGAAGGTGAAAGTAACGGTCGGTATGATAGCCGTGATGCTGATGGTATGTACAATATTAGGTAGGGTCGTACTTAGCTTGGAGTGGGTCAGGAAGGGGTCGGGGATCATGAGGTTTAAGAAACCCTCTTTCCATTAGGACTTGTAGTGTGCGAGTGGGACTCATATGGAGAAGAGCGAAAGTTCTGAGATGAGCTCGGTGTTAGGTAGGTTATTTGTAGGCCTATACTTGCGAAAGAATCGGCAATCTCGGTAGTTGTGGTGACGGTACTGATTTCGGCAAGCCTAGAAATAGCGCTATTGCTAGCATTGGTACCCCTAGTAAACGACGTCTTTGCTGGTTCACTTGTTCTTTGGATGATGCCTTTCTTAAACGCACTCTTAATTTGAACCCCCAACTCATGTAAAGCAGCAAATGTAGACAGTGGCATGACTATCATCCTTTGTAACATATCCAGTTTGAGATTCTGAACTACCAACTAGACTTGTTCCCTTTCTAAGGGCCTGTTTGCCATTATGGCTGCCTTTGCCCTCCATTTTGCAATAAATAAAGTCAATGAAGAGTTCCTTGGGATTTTGGGTGGTCACTTCCAGCTCGTTGATTATTACTTCTATCTGAGTATTGTATGAATATTGATTAACAAATCCCTCAGATAGTTCTTCTCAATTCCGTTTAGTCGAGTCCTCCAGTTTGGCATACCAGATAGCTGCCACGTCTAATAAAGTTCTTCTAAATAATGACAATTTTTGAGCCTGAGTCAGGCCCATTAGTTTCAGAACATCTGAGAAAAGACGAACATAAACAATAGGATCTCCGCTACCATGAAATCTATCGATGTGAGGCATCTTGAACTTTTTTGGCAATCTTACAGAGGCCTTGGTATAACCGTCTTCAATATCTGGGATGGAATTAAAGCCTTGAGATTTCTTGAGCGCCTTCTCTAGCCTAGAGATTTTTATCATAGCCGAATCAATGTCATTGATGTCGAAGGGAAGAAGTCCCCCGTGGGGTTATGCCAGAGGCCTAAAAGCTTGAGCCAATGCTAACATCTCTTGGGGATATGGGACTTAAGGGTTTTCAACTAGTGGAGGTGGATCAAGATTCGGCTGGTCAGCCAGGACTGGATGTACAGTAGATGCTGATACCTCAAATGGGCATTGCATTTTAGCAATAGATTCATCCTAAGCGATAATTCTTTGATTCAGTGTATCCATGGTTCTTTAAAAAGCTACCATTATAGCAGCAACCTCTTCTGGACTACTGTGTGTCATTGCGGGTTTGGAAGAGTTAGTTATTGGCGAGCTAAGTGGGTGAGAATGGACATGCGACTGTTGAGTGTTCTATGCTGGCAAAAACTGACTGGTTCTTTTCTTTCGAACAACTGGTGGATAGGACACTAACACTGGTTGACCGTCAACTAGATCTTGGATTTTGCAAAGCCTACCAGAGTGAGTCCACAAAACTTGGGAGATATCAGGTCTCTCTGAAGCTATGATTGCAAGACTACCTAGCAAAAGAAATAAAGAAAAAGGAAAACAATACTAAAAAATTGGACAACACTCCGGCTCAATTTGCAATAGATATGATCACAGCTAAATGATTGTATTTCCTGCTGAATTCTGCCCCACAAACTAATATCAACTGTACCACTGATATGAAACATTCCTATATAGTTTCACTGTAAAGTACATACCAGGTAAAGAAAGCCAAAATACCCCTATGAGGGGGGTAGGGTTACCCCGTCCTAGATTTTGACATGATCTAGGGTTTTACTACTTTAAGCAAATAGACAAAATCCTGCATACAGGTGAGGATCATGTCCTATGTTAGAACAGTCACTGTGGCTTTACTATGTGCAGCTAGGCCAAATGGTCAAAGAGGGTACCTTAGCAAGATTACCTAATATATCTCTCACACTTAACACCGAGAAGTGAAAGGAGGATCAAGTGGTATAACGGTAATCCAAATCCAAGGGTTGTATTTCTAATCTGGCAGAGCGCATGACCGGCCAGCCTTTTAGCAAGCTTTTTAGGCATGCCATCTAGGAATAGCAGATAAAAAACACAGTGACTTAAAGTACCAATGCAAATGTAATGCGATAAACATATATCTGTAAATAAAATGTCACATCATAAAGTTCAAGTCAAGTTCTCTAATTTCCCCAACAGAGTCGCCAGAAACTGTAGCTCACTTTTTATGCTCCTCGGAGGGGTTTAGTCTCCTCAGATATGATAGCCCTATAGTTTGGACTCTTGTGATTTTGAATTTGGTTTCATAAGTGCAATGTGAAATAGAAAGAATACAAATGAGTCCAAATCTGACAAAGCTTTAGAAAATCCATTTACAAACAGAAATGCCAAAAATAGACTATATTGCCAAATTTCAGAGTCGCTACATAAATGTTTTTGGAAAATTTAGGAAACTCGTGACTCGTGCCAAAGGCCACTTGTCCGTCATAACCAAAGTGTCTCGGCTCAGGAACATAGGTATGAGAGGGAAAGGTCATGAATTGAGCACCCCACTCACCCGATCAAAGATCGGCCTCTACTAATCATGATGTGATTTTTATGTACAGTATATGCTTTTGTTTCGATTATTACTCTAACATTACTATGTGAGGCACACAAGTACAGACTATTTCACCCACTTTGGAATGCTTTGATTTTGTGTTTGTTTTTGAAAAGAGGTTTGAATATGTGCCACTTGAAAAAAGTAAACTCATATGTACATTTATCAAAATCATCCTAACTTAAAACGAAATAGCCATCATCCACCAACATTCAAGAGGTATATTGAATATGCACTTAGCCTCATGGTAAATATGCTTGATATGGCAACACAAACTGTGGAGATGTGCCTAAGTAGACTCTCTCAATCCTCGAGTTTGTACCTGAAATGGGAATGAACAATCCGGTCAGGGATGCTAGAATTAGCACTCGGACGGGCAAGTTAGTATTCACTCAAGTCTTTCTTATATCTCAAGTTATCTTTTTCTTACATACCTCTTTCTGACTGATGCTCTTCTTCTTTTATATTACTCTTCTAGGGCCCATTTTCTGATTATGGACACCCTATCCTGACAACTGGATTCTTAATCATTCGGTAGAATTTATGGCCTATTCAGCCCTTAATCTAGTTCTATTCGGCCACGGTCAATCCACTTCACTTGTTATCTCGGCAATCTTATCCCGAGGGTAAAGCCATTATGAGCCGACTTACACGCGACTCCTACATATGTATGGCACATTAAACTCAGCTCCCACAATTGCCCCCTGAATAAATTCTTTACGGTCGGCATGTTTAGTTAACATCTCGAAGACATATCAGAGACTCGAAAGTCGAAAATATGGCGGTTGCACTTTTTGGAACTGACTCGTCAGAACAGGCACGATATTTTAATCATTATAGCTTCCTGCCCCTTCATATTTGACAATCATTTAATGTTCGATTTGAAAACCAGCCCTCCGTAAATTCTTCAATCAAAAGGCTCTCAATCTACTTTGGCACCCTTCACACCAACCTCTTTCAGGACTTTCGTATTTCTGCTTCACATTGTTCATGTTCTTCTTTGACCTGCAAGTTTCACTCTCCTTTCTCATCCTACTCTCATTCTAGTCCACTGTTGTGATTTGTTTTTTTTTTTTAGTATACATTTTGTTTGTATTCCGTTTTAAATGGCGAGGTATTTGAAAGCCCTTCTCTCAGAGGAGTGAATCGTAGCCTTCCATTATCATTTTTCCATCCCAGACGACATCCACATATCCCTTGTTTCAGACAATGTGGTGGACGTGGAGAGGGCTGACACAAGCACCATTAATATTCCTCTTTTGGCAATTGTTGAGGGTGAAGTTCGATTCCCCCTCCATCCTCTTCGTAGGACAATCCTTCACTACTGGGGATTAATTTCCTCCTAGCCAAATGAGAACTTCTACCAAATAATCATGGGTATAGTGGAATTGAATCGCCGACTAGGTCTTAACCTAGGAATCCCACCTATTCGGCACTGCTACGTCATGGTGAAATCAACCTGTTGGCAGGGCCCCTACTTTCTAAGAGCCAAGGACGTTGACCATCATTTGGTAACCATGCTCGCCAGTTCTGGCAAATAGGTTGACGATGTCATGGTCATCGTTAGAGGCAATTGGGAATTCGGTGAGAGAGAAGATCGCCATGACCCAGTGCCAAGGCAAAAGGGCGAACCAAGTGGCCGGCTAGAATTGTTAGCATGTCTTAAAATGAATGGTTTATTCAGCTCAAATACTGTGTTGATCACTTGTTTCTTGTAGGCAACGACTTGAAAAGAGCATTGACATTGGCGGACGAAGCCATTTTAGAGCAGGTTAAGGCGGTCCTCAATTACAAAGGCCATGCAAACCTTCAAGGACAAGGGCATGCAGCCCATCTTTTGCTGAGATACGATCCAACTTACTCTACTTTCTCGACCACAGATAATATCCCTGTGCTGACATATGAATGAAAGCTTACTACACTTATCTTTCCTAGCTACAAAAGTCTAAGGGATATTGGTGTCGAGGGTTCTGACACCGGCGAAAAGATTGGCCAAGAGGTCGATGAAGACGCACAATCAGAGGGCTATGCAGAGGACCAGGAGTTGAATAGAGAATTGAATTGGTGCTTGAGCATATCGACCTAGATCATTGCATCGAACTCCCTTCCACTTCTGGCCGAGTAGATTTATTTGCTCCAAAGGACGATATCTTTACTGGCTTGGAAAATCTTACTAAGGCTGAATCTAAAGTCAAAGAGATGAGCAGAGAATTACTTGCCCAATTTTCCAAGTGATGAAATGCAGAGAAGATGGCGGCTATGAGGCAAGTTAGCAGGTCTGGGAGGAGCCAAATAACGCTGACTCGTGAGGTTCGTCAAAAAGAAACAGCCCGCTAAACAATTGTGGCCGAGTTGGTTCCTGAATAGAATCAGGTAAAAGTCTTGGAAGCTGATCTGACAGGGCAGAAGCAACCTGCCGAGATCTTCACCGAATTATTAGAGGCGCCGACCGTGAAACAGCCAAGGGTGGATATGCCGCCCATCGAAGATGATTTAGCTGAGGCATTCATCATCCAACCATGGATGAAGAATGCACCGGCACTTACCAGTGGGTTGGCCATCAGAGATCCCATCATGGCCCTGAGTGTGGCTTCGGCGTTCTTGCTGTCGACAGACCATGCAACTTTTCGTGCCGAACCGGATGTCATCTTGATTGCCTTGGCGGCATAGTCGGCCATTTTGGTAAGTTATTAAAACACCCAAAATTTCCCAATAGCTTAAATATTTATTCCTACTCAAACTAATGTCTCAACTTCATTGCTCATCCAGACGGCAAGAAGGTAGTAGATGACGTCGTAGAGCGATTCAGTGTTCTTGAATGCTAGTTAGAAGAAGAGAAGGGCAAGGCCATTGCAGCAATCACCGATTTGTCTACAGCGACAGCAAAGGCCGAAGAAGAGCAAGCAAGGGCAGTTGCTGATCAAGGGAAAGCTCAACACACTGATCTGCTCCGCATGACTGTCGAAGAGAGAGCTAACTTGATAAATGACTCTCTAAAGTCAGCTCAAGAAGAAATCTCAAAGCTGAAGGCCAATCTTGAAGCAGAAAAGAAGGCGAAGGAGCTCGCTGAGGCAAACGCGGCCAAAGCCTTTGATGCCGGCCAGTTGAAGGCCAAGGAGTTATACACTGATGAAGCCTTGAAGTTCAAGAATCAAGGCTTCAAGCACGGATGGCTCAAAGCTTTGGCGGTCACCAAGGTGACTCTCGATCAGCTGATTCCGTATGAGCAACTGGAAATCGAACTGCTGGAATTGGATACAAAGGATTTGGACTTTTGATCGACATTTTTTGTAATGGATATTTTGTTGTCTTTGTTTTGTGAGCTTTTATTAGTTTTTGTTAGCAGTTTATTTTGGACTTAGGCTATTTTCATGTATAAAGTGGATGTTACTCGTGCAGTTTATTACTGAAAATGTCCGTTTTGTTAATGAATGTTAATGATTAAGTATTGACAAAACTAAAATATGCCATATCAATTAAGAACATGACTTGTAAATCTTACTTTGCCCCAGTTGACGATTGAGCATAGCCACTGAATACATGGACAAAGCATGTTCATGGGATCAGGTGGGGCATTGTCCAAATTCGGCAAAATGTTTGAAGATAAGCTGAATATATTAATAAATTTGCCATTGCCCCAGCTGATCACTGAACATAACCGCCGAATACATGGACAAAGCATGTTCATGGGTTCAGGTGGGGCATTTGTTATAATTCGACAAAATGTTTGAAGATAAGCCGAATATATTAATAAATCTACCCTTGCCCCAGCTGATAATGGAGCATAACTGCTGAATACATGGACAAAGCATGTTCATGGGATCAGGTGGGGCATTGTCCGAATTCTGCAAAATGTTTGAAGATAAGCCGAATAGATTAATAAATCTGCCCTTGCCCCAGCTGATCACGGAGCATAATCGCCGAATACATGGACAAAGCATGTTCATCGGATCAGGTGAGGCATTGTTCGTGTGAGACCATGAAATATCCTCTCACATAGATTGTAGAGATCCAACGAAAAGATGAACTTTACTCCAGTAGACCTACACAGATGAGCATGATCAGCGCCACCCAATCAGGGTTACTTGCCGGAGACACTTCGATGCTAAAGTTAGTCCTTTGATTGTAAGAATAGAGCTATGGAAATCGAGAGTGTTGGTGTGTAGTGTAGGGAGAGAGCACATACCTCCTCTTCTGGGATGCCCCCCTTTATATAGATGGGAGGATGTGATATTTGTTTGGACTGGACCTATTGTAGGCCTTATTTGGGTTAACCTCAATAAGCGGATACATATTTTAATTCTAACTCCCACAATTACCCCAAAACTTTAATTGCCTGCGGTAGAAGGAATGAGAGTTTTTCTTGTCGAGTTACGCTGTTCAAATAACTGTTAGGTTTTTTGATAAAGAACACTATGGATAAATGAATAAAATGTATAAATGAATGACTTCATGTATGCTTGAATGTACGCATAAATGTACGTATGTCTTGAATGTATGTATAAATGTATATATGTCTATCATAGGATGAAATTATATCACATAAGTTCCAAACAAATCATAATGATGGGCCACGGTATTGTTACTCCCAGGCAAGGGCTGTAGGCCGCAGTATTATGACCCCTAAGCAAGGGTGTAGTATATTATCGAGTGCAAAGAGCACTTCAAAATATGGACTTTCATGCCGAACTAGTGATATTTCTATGTACCAAGCACAAAAATGATTACCTGAACCAAATAATGTAGATTAAATAAGGTAGATATATCAGCCAAAAAAAAAATGGACCACGGTATTCTAACCCCCGGGCATGGGAGCAGGCCTGCAGTATTCTAACCCCTGGGCATGGGAGCAAGCCTGCGGTATTCTAACCGCTCAGGTATGGGTGTAGGCCTGCGGTATTTTAACCCCTGGGCATAGGTTTAGGCATGCGGTATTCTAACCCCCGGGCATGGGTGTAGGCCTGCGGTATTCTAACCTCCGGGCATGGGTGTAGGCTTTTGTTGATGGTGCTCCATGCCGAGTGCGAAGTTTATGCTGTTCTCGGAGACTTATGTTAATTTTAAGTGGCGATCAAGTGCTAATATTGCAAGGATTTTGAATAATGCATCATGTGTCAGTGATGGCCTGTACCGAATGAGGTAGACGTGTTAATCACAAATAATATTGCTCTGCTTGTAAGGAATTGCCAAGTAGATATTGGGCCAACTATTTAATTGCCAAGTAAGTTTTGGGAAAATTAGCATTGCTTGGTTTGCATTTAGTCCAATGTAGACCTGCCCCATTGCTTTCGAATGACAAGTGTTAGTCGAAAGGAATGCAAATTGTTTATGCCCTATTGCCCTATGTTGCGAGGCAGATTCCACTTTGGTAAAATGATGGCGCGCAAAAATATGCGAACTGCCGATTACGAAATGCGTAATATATTGCCCTAAAACTGGCGCTTGCTTGGAGCGGTGTGAAAAAGAGCGAGAGTTTGCAACTCCAATAAATGTTTGTAATATTTATACCAAGTTGGCCGAGTATAGCAGAGGTGCCGAGATCTGGATCGGCTGAGATGCCCCAATAGGAAAGTAGAAAAGTGACTAAGATATCTCAATGGGCGAGAAAATGGCCAAGGTAATGAAACAGTGGATCGAGGAAGACAGAGGATTATTTCCTATTATTTCCTAGCCCCAAGATCTTGCTACTAAAATTGCATGCCGATTGGATATGATTTGATCGTTGATTTTGCATTTAATGTTCCCGATTGGCCAATGTATTGATCGTAATATGTGACTTAGAATTTGCAAAATTAGACCGCTCGGATGTGTTCAGAAGGCTCAAAATAGCTGGAAACAACTATTGGATCATTGAAATCGGACTCCTAATGGCGTAGTTTTATCCAAAATGGATATGAGGGTTCAGATCAACATGGTGTAAGGCAACTGCGAAGCACAGGATTATTTTTTCATTGCTTGCTGGGGTCGTCTTCTCCAGCGAAAGAATTCATTTTCTGGGCAAACTTTGATCAGCCCGTATGACTTCGTTTTAGCACCGATTTTGACGCGGTTTGTTGCGCTGGATTTATTTCGATGAGTACTTCACATTGGGATGATCAAAACTTGATTTCAACAACTTTGCAAATTTTAGTTTTTCTGAAAATTTGGTCCGGTCTCAACTACCGACAAACTGTGGTTAGTTCTTGGCTCCTTGGATTGGTGGGTTTGGACTCCTTGAGTTGACACGAATCTGCTAGTATTTTCAAATGTGGGTTTCAGCAAGCCGAGATGCTAGTGTTATGCCGAGATAGTAGTGCCGAGTAAGATTATGTAGTTTGTAGCTGATATAATATACGCGTACCAAATTGATAATATACGGAATGAAAAGCTGAATTGCAGAGTTAAACAACGTTGCAATATAATGTGTTGCCGGATTAATTGCCGAAGTCAAATAATGTTGATGAATTAATAATGGTGAACGCACTTGAGATTTGTGCTCGGCAAAAATGTAGTCGGTGGAAGAATGTGTTGTATGGGGGAATGTATTCGGCAAAAAAGCTTGTTACATGGGGTTATAGAGCTATGTATTTGGCAGCGAGAAATCGAAGCCGTTCTTGTGGCCAATGAATAGAGCTCGGGGTTTTAGAGCTATCGGGCAGCTTTGTAGCTTTGCCGAGCAGTGTGCTATGAGTCGCAGCAGTGCCGAAATGCAAATATATGGTCTCACTGTAATGTTGATGTGCGACCTCGTTGAATTGCCGAACAGCTCTATTGTTCATAAACTTATGATCGGCAAGTCCGTAATGGCGTTTGTGCAAATTCAACATGTTGGTAGCTATTCTGCATGACGATGGCATTGCCGAATAACCAATATGCTGCTGAGGGTGATGGAGTTATGGAACGGCTGCACATTCAAGGTGGTAGCTACTCGACATTACCGTGACATTGCCGACTGACCGGTGCTGGTGTGGCCAAGTAATGATGTTTCGCCGAATAATGATGTTGCCAAATTATGGGTTATATTGTCGAATAATATGAATTAATAGTGGCCCAAATGGTGCAAAGCCGAATTCTTCATGCTACAGGTCATGAAATGCAGAATTTTCGATTCAAACTCCCAACTTTGAGCCCTTGTATCTCCCTCGTTTGAAGTCTGATTGGCCTCATTATTGCAGCGTTGGATTCACCATTCGGCCTAGTGTTCATTCCACTATTCAGACGCGTCATTCCGCCTCAAATTGGATGCCGTTGGACCTCCGAAAGTTGACCAAAAATAAGATTGGTCTACTCTTTGTGTGTGTGTGTGCGTGTGTGTGTGTGTGTTTGGATCTTCAATGTTGCAGAGTAAGTAGTGGTGAGCATGGCTGCGCAATGGAAGTAACTCGGCAAACTCCAAATGTAACTCGGCTCCTTGGTTGGCAGCGTTTTTATTTATTTATTTATTTATTTTTATTTATTTATTATTATTATTATTCGCTTGCCATTTTGTGATCGTCGCCGAGAAGAGGCTAGCTTGTTATAGGTGCTAAGCGGTTGTTGAGATTTTGATCAGCATCAACATAAGCCATTCATGACAATTGAAGTTGCCTCTAGATCAGACTATTTGAATTTATATGCAAAGATATATATATATATATATGGCCAGCCGGCTACCACAATTAATTAAATAAGAATAAGAATTTGTTTTTATCATAACTTATGGTCCATTCTAGAGAGAGGAAAATTGAAGACCCAGCCTTGGATTCTACAGAAAGCTTAGCATAGGTACACATGCACACATGTTAAGAATCAACTTTAAGCTAAGTTTTGAGAAACAAAGAATAAATAAATAAATGGATAGACCCACGTATGAATTTAGCCGAGCAACTTTATTGAATTGCCGAAAAGATGTTTGCACCAAGAAAGGTGTGAAACCCATTTTTAGAGAGAGAAAACAGTTACTAACTTCATCTTGTTTTGACAACCTTTCTAAGCAATATTAATATTCAACAAGGGTTTGATCAAATCTGTGAGCATAAATAGTTACATACATAGATGTGTATGTATACCTGAACTTTAGCAAAAAAACATAATCAGAATGAAAGAAGCCAAAAACCCAGTTATGGGTCTCCCTTTTTTAGAAAAGAATGGTTAACCTTAGTGCTCACTAGTCCGAGTACCTTCGGTGTCATATTGATTCTTCTCTTCGTTGAATTCTTTAGCTCTTTTCCACAGACGACGCCAATTGTGAGACCATGAAATATCCTCTCACATGGATTGTAGAGATCCAACGAAGAGATGAACTTTACTCCAGTAGACCTGCACAAATGAGCATGATCGGCGCCACCCAACCGGGGTTACCAGCCGGAGACACTCCGATGCTAAAGTTAGTCCTTTGATTGCAAGAATAGAGCTATGGAAATCAAGAGTGTTGGTGTGTAGTGTAGGAAGAGAGCACATACCTCCTCTTCTGGGATGCCCCCCCTTTATATAGATGGGGGGTGTGATATTTGTTTGGGTTGGACCTATTGTAGGCCTTATTTGGGTTAACCCCAATAAGAAGATATATATTTTAATTCTGGCTCCCATAGTCCGAATTCGGCAAAATGTTTGAGGACAAGCCGAATAGATTAATAAATCTGCCCTTGCCCCAGTTGATCAAGGAGCATAGCCACCGAATACATGGACGAACCATGTTCATGGGATCAAGTGGGGCATTGTCCAAATTTAGGAAAATGTTTAAAGATAAGCCGAATAGATTAATAAATATTTCCTTACCCAGCTGATCACGGAGCATAGCCACTAAATACATAGATAAAGCATGTTCATGGGATCAGGTAGGGCATTTGTTATAATTCGGAAAAATGTTTGAAGATAAGCTGAATAAACCCAACTGATCACGGAGCATAACTGCCGAATACATGGACGAAGCATGTTCATGGGATCAGGTGGGGCATTATCCAAATTCGGCAAAATGTTTGAAGATAAGTCGAATAGATTAATAAATCTGCCCTTACCCCAACTGATCAGAGCATAACCACCGAATACATGGACGAAACATGTTCATGGGATCAGGTGGGGCATTTGTTATAATTCAACTAAATGTTTGAAGATAAGCTGAATAGATTAATAAATCTGCCTTTGCCCCAGCTGATCATAGCCGCTGGACACATGGGATGACCGCGACAACCGTGGGTGCTTCGTAATTGTTACAACCGTAATTAATAAACAAGGTGGCCAAGCGTGTGTGGGGCCTATGGCCTCTTTAAATAGAAGTTCTCAGACTTAACTGAACGTAAGAGGGAAAAGAGCACTACGTCGATTGGAGTACAATTCGTATGTCCAGTAGGGTATTCTTCAACAGCAAGGGGGAAAGAAAGACGTTAGCTGAACTGGCGACGAATCTTCTCGAACGAGTAAAATGGCATTGGAGGAGAGAGAGAGATGTGTCGATCCCCCCATCGTCGAAGTAGGTCCCCAAGAGGGGCCGAGGTAGAAAGATCACCAAGGAGAAGGGTGCAGCAACGAGGGAACGCAAGAATTGGGGGTCCACCCGTTTCAATGCGGAATGAACTGAGCAAGCCACCGCACCCGTTAATTTTTTCGATGTTTATTAGAAACAAACTAATAACTGAAGGGGACTCAATTATTCGCGATCCAAACGTGGCAGTCGAGTTTACTCGACAAAGGTTTCCACCCGAAGTGCAACAATCATTGATTAGACGGTGTGACTATGAAATCTTTAGAGAGGGCATTCATGGAGCTGTCAGGGGACTCTATAGCTCATATGAGATTGGCATGCACCTTCGAGCTGCGAAAAGAGAAATTTAACAGAAAGACGAGCGTATTTGGGACTTAGAGCGCCGCACGGAGAAGGTCGAGAATGAACTGAGAAGGGCCAACGCCACCAAGACTCAATCGACGGACACAACGAACTCGGTTGTAATAGACAGAGTAAACCAGCGCCTACTTGATCATGCCATAGCCGATTGGGATACAACAAGCATGTTCGCAAAAGAAGAAATAAGAACACGAGGCTATGAAAAAGGCTTTTTTGACGGCCAAAAAATGGGCATTGAGAAGACTAAAGAAAAGTTGGCAAATGACGTTTGTTGATGCGAGAACTGTGGCTTTAAGCATGGATGGACCAAGGCTTTACAAGCCGCTAATATCGATTCTGTGTCACCGTTGTTCGAAAGCTACAAGTTTCTCTTTGAAGCTTATGACGCCGAGAAGTCTGATGATGAAGAAAAAGGAGGAGCCGATTCAGAGAAGGCTTAAATAACAAGAAAAATATATTGTTATTTTATTTTATTTTTTTCAGCACCCATGTATTTGCACGTTGAAATAAATACATTTTGCTTGTTTGTTTAATGCTTGTCATTGTTGCATATGCCCCATGCCACTCTATTGTCCTTTTAGATTGCTGATGCATTTTTACGATTGTTAATCGCATTTTCGGAGACTTATTTGGCCAAATATGCCAAACATGAAGGGCGCTCCGAATTCGGAATCTTATTGATGGCCAAATGTGATTATGCAAGAAAGGCAATCTGAATTCAGAGGCTTATTCGGCCAAACATGCTAAGCACGAAGAGCGCTCCGAATCCGGAGTCTTTTTGATGGCCAAACGTGATCATGCACGAAAGGCGCTCCGAATTCAGAGGCTTATTCGGCGAAATGTGCCAAGCACGAAGGGCGCCTTGAATCCAGAGTCTTTGATCGCCAAACGTGATCATGCACGAAAGGCGCTCCGAATTCGGAGGCTTATTCAGCCAAACGTGCCAAGCACGAAGGGCGCTCCGAATCCGGAGTCTTTGATGGCCAAACGTGATCATGCATGAAAGGCGCTCTGAATTCGAAGGCTTATTTGGCTAAATGTGCCAAGCACGAAGGGCACTCTGAATCTGGAGTCTTTTTGATAGAGAAACGTGATCATGTATGAAAGGCGCTCCGAATTCGGAGGCTTATTCAACCAAACGTGCCAAGCACGAAGGGCGCTCCAAATCCGAAGTCTTTTTGATGGCCACAAGTGATCATACATGAAAGACGCTCCGAATTCAGAGGCTTATTTGGCTAAACATGCCAAACACGAAGGGTGCTCTGAATCCAGAGTCTTTTTGATGAGCAAACGTGATCATGCATGAAAGGTACTCCAAATTCGGAGGCTTATTCAGCCAAACGTACTAAGCAAGAAAGGTGCTCCAAATCTAGAGTCTTTTTGATGGCCAAACGTGATCATGCACTAAAGGCGCTCCGAATTTGGAGGCTTACTCAGCCAAATGTGCCAAGGATTAAGGGTGCTCCGAATCTGGAGTCTTTTTGATGGCCAAACGTGATCATGCACGAAAGGCGCTCCGAATTCGGAGGCTTATTCGGCCAAACGTGATCATGCACGAATAGCGCTCTGAATTCGAAGGCTTATTTGGTAAATTTAAATGAGACGTCAATGTGGAAGGCGTATTGTATTGTTGAGTAACTATATAGATGCATAAACATTTGCGCGGCAGTATAAACAAAAATGAATTGGAATATCCTACAAGTCAGTTTTAATGATAAAATTTACGCAGGTGGGTCGAATTCTAGGGTCGTGGTAGATTTCAGCCAGTCATGTCTGAAAGGTGATATGCCCCTATGCCAGCAATCGAATTAATTTGATAGAGGTCGTCCCAATTGGAACCTAACTTTCCGTCTGTTGGGTTTTTCGAAGCAGGAAGCAGTTTCTTGAGGACCAATTCACCGGGAGCATAACGGCACAGCTGCACGCGTTGATTATATGACTTGGCGAGGAGTTGTTGTTATCGCACCATGTGTGCAAGAGCCTGATCCCGGTGTTCCTCAAGCAGATTTAGATCCAAGGCCAACATCATGTCGTTGCGCCCTGTATCAAAAGCCTTTGATTTAAGAGTGAGCAGGTCGATTTCTAGAAGGATGATAGCTTCTGTCCCAAAGCACAAGGCAAATGGCACTTCTCCAGTGGCGCACCTCAGAGTGGTGCGGTGAGCCCACAATACACTAGGCAGCTCTTCAATCCACTTTCCCTTGGCCTTCTCCAATCGTTTCTTGATTCCGTTCAGGATCACTTTATTTAAGGACTCGGCCGAACCATTACTTTGTGGATACGTCGGTGAGGAAAAGTAAGGCCAGATACCATATGTGTTACATAGTTCCCTCCCCAATCTTCATCCGTGTGAGCAAGATGCAAATCGTCATCTTCCCACCACATTCCTCCAGCAACCGACAAGCAACTGTCCAGTTCCGTTGTAAGTATTCCCGCATCCAAAACACAGTCAATCCCCTCAGGGCCTTTGGCTTTTCTAGCCTTTTGATCATTCTCGATTCTTTCATATTCGAACCGCTTTAGCGTGGCCTCCTGTTCTGTATCGGCTGTACAAATACTACCCAAATCGCAAGCAAAATTCTTAGTACCGGTGCTCTCCGGCAACTTTTCCTTGTCGTCGAGCATTCCGGCCGTTGCAGCAATTCTCGTTTCTAGCTGTTCCTAATTTGGTTGAGACCCCTCATCAACATCTGGTTCATCACTGAGCCACCCTGTATTATTCGTTGATCCGTTCATATCAAACCATCCAATCTGTACATTCCCCAAGTCTTGTTCATCGAAAAACTACAGATTACTGATGTCCTCCTCAAGCTCGGCTAAGTCATCCAGTCCCTGGCCTGGTCCGTCCTCCAGGACTACATTAACCTCCATTCCCGTCAGCAATTCCACCCCTGGTCTGGCCTGACTTGTTGGCACAATGTAGCGACATGGGTTGTATGCTTCTTCAATTAAGCTTACAGAGCCCTCAGGCATGCCTTCTTCTACCACAGCCACCACCATGGGTTGGAGTTGGGATATGGACGTGCTCATCATACACAAGTCTGTGCTTTTCGGAATGAACAGCGCTGGCTTAGGTAGGTGGGAGGAGGTGATGTATATACTAGGGTCGTATGGACGGCCAGTGTTTGGATAAGGTTTACTTACCTAGGTGGAGGAGCTTGGTTATGTAGTGGGAGAGGATTTGTAGTGACGTTAGGCTTTTGAGGAGGCGATATCACTTTGTTGTCAATGAGATCCTCAATGTCATGACGTAATCTAAAGCATAGGTCGGTATCATGACCATGTTGCTGGTGGAAGGCGCAGTACTTGGCCAGGTTGTGCGTAGGGAGGAAGGGATTAGGCAATGGGTGCGGCTTCAAGGGCTTTAGATGCCCCTTTCTGATCAGGACCCTCAAGGCCGCAGACAGAGACATGTAGAGTGGAGTGAAAACCCTCTGGCCTCGGGTTGGTGCTTTGCAGGTTGTGGGGTAGTTTCGGATGTACTAACAAAAGGGGTGGTTGTTTTCGGTGTAGTGGTGACCATACCAACATCAGAAGTCCTTGCAGCTGCATTACTACTCGTAGCCGCATTTGAACTGCATGTAAAAGCCCTCTTGGGCTACTCTTTTTCATAGTCTATCAAACCCTGTTTCATTGTGTCCTCTATCTGCACCCCTCTCTCATGAAGGTCAGCAAATGTAGGCAGAGGTAAGACTATCATCTTTTGTAGCAGCCTCAGTTGCAAATTACGGACGACCATTCTGATTTGGTCCTTTTCAATTGGTCGGGTGGTCATCATGGAAGCCTTGGCCCTCCACCGAGTAATGAAATCGGAGCCCTCCTCCGGCTCTTGACGAGTTGCTTTGAGATCACGAGTTATGACCTCGATTTGAGTGTTATAGGAGTATTAAGCAATAAAGGCCTCGGCCATCTCTTCCCAGCTCCTCTTCACAGAATCCTCAAGTTTAGCATACCAAATGGCCGCGATACCTGACAAGGTCCGGCCGAAGAGGGATAACTTTTGTAGTCTAGTTAGGCGCATCGGCCGCAAAATGTCTGAAAATAGCCACAAGTGGACCATAGGATCACCCGAGCCGTCAAAACGATCTATATGTGGCATTTTAAACCTATCTGGCAAGGTCACCGCTGCATCAGTATAGCCATCCTCTATATCTGGGATCGAATTAACACCTTGAGCTCGTTTGAAAAGCTTCTCAAGCTTGCTCACTTTCAGAGCGATAGGGTCGACCTCAAACTCAAACGGTGCCTCCGTTGGGTAGACCGGTACTTTGGAAGTCTGGGGTGGGATTGGCTGTACCAGAATGTTCGCATTCTCCTGGACATTAGTTGTATCCCCAGGTATCAGAACCCTGACTGGGGGTGGATGCGAAGCAGAAACTGCTGCTTGTTGTGGTTGTTGTTGCTGTTGAAGCCTAGCGATTAACTCAACCTACTGGGCTGCAATTTCCGCTTGGCGAGTGGTGACTTCCGCTTGGCGAGTAGCATCTAGCTGCATTACCTCAATGGTCTGTTGAAGTTGATGCAACATATCCTCCATGTTGTCTACGGGGTGTTAATATATTAGAACCAGTGTATAATCTCTTTTTGATGTGGAAGCAGAAAACTGGACTTCGCTGTAGGAAGGTAACTGCCAAACCAGTGAATTATGCCTAACTCTCCTCCATTTTGTAACCGGGGATAGCGAAGCAAACACTGGTTGTCCTCTCACAAGATCCCCAGATCGATAAAGCCGCCTTACTCTGGTCCAGAGTGCTAGGGGGTAACTGCCTCGTCGGAAGCAATTGTGAAATACTACCTTGCAAAAATAAAATAAAGCAAAAGAAACAAAAAAATCAGGATACACACAGCACCTCAGCTTAGACAGAGACAACACACAGTTGAAATCATAAGCTGGACTACTGTCCTCAAACACTAAATTTTCTGCCCCAAATTTTCTGCCTCCAAACTGATACCCTCAAACTGATACTCAGACTTGCAACTGATACATACATTCCTGCAGAGTTACACTCTAAAAGCACATATCAAGCAAGTGAGAGCCAAAACACCCCTATAATGGGGTAGGGTTACCCTGTCCGAATCTCGTCAAGAGCTTGGGATTCACTATGCAAACAAGTGGTTTCATACAATGCTGTAGTCGGGTGAGCAACCTGTTCTAGTTTGGAACAGTCTCTATGGCTTCCGATATGCAACTAGGTCAATTGGTCAAAAAGGGTACCTCAGTAAGACCACCTAATATACCTCTTGCTCCTAACACCGAGAAGTGAAGGAGGATCAAACGGGATAGCGGTAGTCCAAATCCAAGGCTTGTGTTCCCATCGTGGCAGAGCCCGCAACCGGTCAGCCTTATGGCACGCTTTTTCAAGCGAGCCTCCGACAAACCGTTCAGGAATAGCATATGGCAAACACTGTGACTTAGGCACACCAATGCAAATGCAATGCAAAGAAACACATAAGTGTAGATAAAACCACATATCATGAGTTCGAGTCAAGTTCTCGAAGTCCTCAGCAGAGTCGCCAGAAACTGTAGCTCAACTTTTTCGCGCCCTCCCCCCCTTTTGGAGAGCTCGAATTGGTCCTACAGTTCGGACTCCTGTCATGGTTCTGAATCTAATTTCACAAAGTGCAATGTGAAATTGATAAACACCAAAGAGTCCAATCCGGCAAATCATTTTGGAAAATCGATTTTGAATCAAATAATGCCAAAACTAGACTACTTTGCCAGATTACAAAGTCGCCACCTAAATATTTTATTTTTGGGTAATTTAGGAAACCCTGACTCGTCGCGTGTCTGTCATCACCAAAGTTGCCTCAGCTTGGGAACTTGGGTACGAAAGGGGAAAGTCCTGAAATGAGCACCCCCGCTCGCCCGATCAAAGATCGGCTCTACTATCATGATATGTTATTCTATAAACCTCATGTGTTCTTATTTTGGTTATTAGCCAACTTTACTATGTGACGCACACAAACAAGTATAGACTAAAATCGCAAGAATTGGAACAAATTCAACTCATGTTTGCTTCCGAAAATGGTTTGAATTTGCCACCCTCAAGTAGGCTAAAACGCGGATTTTCCATCAAACATGAAAAACATGATTTGCACTTCGCGAAGTGGGCTTTAAAACACACATTCATTAAATTGTTCCAATTCAAACAACAAAACCTCTATCCACAGGCATTCATGCAGTTAAGCAAGTAAGCACGTAGCCTCATAGTTAGCATGCGAAACATGGTAATATAGCAATTACACTCATGCAAGTATGCTAAAGCATAAAACTTACCGAGTACTCCGAGCCAAAACAAAAACTAGTTAGAAAAAATGCATGGTCCTAACTATACAAGATGCCTAATGCAACACATGCAAAGAATGCAATTAATAGGCTCGGCTACTAATATGGCATACGCGGCAACTTGAACAACATGCTTTTAAACACGTATTCAAAGAAGTGTATTGAAATTGCAATGCAGTTTGAATGATGCGCCAACCCTCGGTACATGCAAGACAAATGAATGGATGAAAACATGCAAGCATAAGGTATGCTAATCGAAATATGTCCCTAATCTAACTAATGAAAGCGGGTAAATAAAAGGGAGAAAGACGCGGGGTTAGAAGACATGCACACACACACACACACACACACTTATTACAACATTATGCCCTCGCGAAGGAGGGTCTGAATGAATAAGCTCTAAGCTAAGATAATAAAACTAATCTAATTAAACTAAATAGACTAATTATTACAAACCAATCGAATAACTAGCAAACTAATTACTAATTATTACAACACTTAACTAATTAGCAAACTAACTAATTAAAGCAAATGTACATCAACTAATCATGCAAAACACTGAACTACACTGCCTAAACTCTGCTTTGGGAAGTGGAGGATGCATGCACTCGGTTTTCGCCCTAAAAAGCCCTCCGGTTTTGCCCTTGAGAGGCTCTGTTGCAGGGTTGAGTACACTTCAAAACCTTCTGCTCCAGCTTACCAAACCAATGCTGAGGATTGCACCAGTGGCCTGCCGGCCATGATTGGTTGCTGCCGGACCCCTACTAGCCAAAAATGTGCCTTGCCAACCAAGAGTGAACCACTGCCGGCCACCAATGAGCCACTGTCGGCCACTGGTATTTTGAATTATCACACTACAACAGAGCACAAACAGAGAAAAATGGAGGGTTTTCCAAGGGCATGTTTGTACTGTACCTCTTGTTATCATCTCAAAGCATCAAAGGAGTGGCGCTCTTGGATCCAAAACCATTAATCAAGCATTTTCAATGCATGATGGCCAAAGATCCAATGAGTACAATTTTAATAAATGCACAAAACAAGACTCGAGGCCATCACCTTATCATGTGTGATCAAAGGCAATGGAGACTAAAGAGATTGGCTCATTTCATCACTTTGAGTATGAAATGCTCCAATCTTCCTTATGTTCAATATAACGTCCAATTGAACACATGCAATGCAACACAACATGCTTATCTTGCTCAAGTTTTACTTGTCATTTTTGTTTAATCATTTTAATTACCGATCCATTCTTTAACCGTTTAAGTCCAAGGTAAGTGTCCTCTAATGGAAAGAGGGCTTAAGCCACACGTACCTTGAGCATGAAAGAGGCCTCATGCTGTTGGTAATGAACTCCCGAAAGAATTAAACCATTAGGCATGAGGGTCTCAATTCCACACTCAAGCCAACAAAAGGCTCAAAGCCACTTTCAAAACAAAAGGAAGAGTGAAGAATAGAGAGACATTACAGAGATTTCCATGCTAAAATGACATACAAAATGATACTACAACATGCAAGCAACTCATGCAAATCATGTTCAACAGCCAAAAAACACCAAACTAGTGAAGATCACTACATTATAAGCATGTAATACAAAGCTCCAAAGGTACAAACACTTCAAAACAATCCTAAAATAGCCTAAGAGGAGTTCTAAAACATGCTTGAAGTAAGCTAAAAATAGCTAGAATAGCAAGCCAACACCTAGCACAAACTAAACTATTAAGCACAATTGCAATACAAGCATACAAAGCAAGCCTCAAGTGACCAAACCAGCTCAAAACAAAGCTAAAACTAGCCAAAAAAAGTAGCAAAAACTTGCTGAGATTAAGGTGCAAAATGCTAGAGAATCATGTTCACATGTTAAGCTATCTAGGCTTACAAACAAGACACAATGAGGGGATGTTACCCCCTCCCATTTTGGTCCTCAAAACATAGTTTTTACCACTAAAAATCCCCTAGAATTCAGTGGTTAAAAGAGCCAAAAAAGTTGTTTTAGAAAGCTTTGAAAGTTGGTACAACAACTTAATAACCGAGCAACAAGAAGGGTAGACTACCCCTAACTCCAAACAAACCTCAAACCACCATTTTAGACCATAAAAATAGAGATTTTCAGAGGTCAAAACCAGCCTCAAAACAGTATGCAAAGATGGCAAAACAAGTATTTAAAATAAGCTTAAAACACAAGTGTTCTACCTGTTGAAGACAAGATACAATTTAGGTACCAAAATCAAGCCAAACCAAGCCAAAATCCTCTTCTAGAGCTCAAATAGGACCTCAAGCAACCTCAACTCAATGGTGATCAAGTTTGATCAAAGGGCTTATATGCAAGAGTGTAGAGAATTTAAGCTATAAGGCACAAAATATTTAGAGAGGATTCTAGAGAGAAAGAGAGAAATTTTTTGTCTTCAAAAATTTCCAACCCTCCCACATGCAAGAAAGGGGCCTCTATATATAGAAGATGCAAAATCCTCTCAAAGAGATCTAGCCATACACGTGCAAGAAAATGGCTCAATCTGTGTAAACAGCTTGCACAAAATATCAGAAAATATCTACTGATACACTGGTGGTCGGCCTGCCATCAGTGATGGCTGGCAGGGGCTCATTGATGGCCAGCAAGCCACATCAATGGCCGGTAGGCCAAAATCCATGGCTGGCAGTGCCCAGACATGGCT
Organism: Camellia granthamiana; assembly: GCA_036172215.1. NCBI lineage: Eukaryota > Viridiplantae > Streptophyta > Magnoliopsida > Ericales > Theaceae > Camellia > Camellia granthamiana. Next base: position 89,920,449 of record CM069908.1, on the reverse strand, counting down.
GGTAGTGCATCAAAAACATCATGCTAAAAGAACCTAAACATGGTCCAAAAATGAGACAAAATTGATGTAGGGTTTGGAAAGCTTAAACCTGTGGCATTCCCCCTGCGGATTTCGAGCACTCGACGAGCAATCAAACTCATCACTGGATATACCTGCAAGAACATCCAAGTCTTGAGGACGATCAAAAATGGGGTGTCTACATCCCTTAAATCACCATTTATGGCCAGCTATAACCTATATAGATACTATGAATGTACTTTGAGACAATTTTGCATGATTTAAGAAAAATATATTTGACTTGGTACAAACTTTTATATATATATATATGTATGTATGCAACTAGGTTGGTTTGATTAGGAGGAAAACCCTAACTAGATCATGTTTATGAACCTAATTAAGGCCTCTAATCCTCCACTATTCCATTGAATTCAAACTAAATTCAAACTATTCAATCCAATTCCAAAGAATGGGCATTTATAATCTTTTGCACCAAATTCATTATAAAAACAACCCCTCTCATAGCATTTTACATGCAAGAACACACACATACACACTATATTCAGCTGAGAGAGAAGAAAGGAAGAAGGGTGAGCTTGGCAGAAGAGAGGAGAGGAAGAAAAAGTTTGCTAGCAATTCCAACAACCCTCAAGTAAGCTACAACACAACTCTTTCTTTTATTTTTATTTTTCAAATACATGTTATTAGATGTTTAAAATGGTATTTTTAGATGTGTTTTGATGGTATTCTTGTGTTAAAAATGAAAGGAGTTGAGTCTTGATTCTACCCTTTTTGTATTTCTCTTAATCAGTATAAGGTTACCTTTTTCGGTATCAATCTCTCAAAATTTCCAAAGGCACGCCTTCACCTCAAATATTTGAGTTTAATACATATTATTAGCATGTTTTCATCACAAGATAAGCGAAAAATTTTCCCTAGTTGACCTCTTTTCTCACCAATTTTCTTATTTCAAGAATTGTGCTAGAGAAATCTATTTTACAGCCAGCTTTCAAAATTTTAGAAAAATGTAAAAAAATCTTATAGACCTCCATTTTGTGTCAAAATCTTCCTTAAGAAGTTAGCTTTCAAGGAAATTTGGTTTCATTGAAAACGAATGAGCAGTTTGTGAGATAATCCAATTTTCGTAATGGTCGACGAATCTGGACAAAGCTGGGATATTTCTAAAATAACTAAAAATTTGGAAAAGCTATTTCATTTCCGAAAAATGTTCTAAAAACCAGATAAAATTTTGTACGAACCATAGGAGGGCCGGGCACGGTAAAAATCTGAAATGGTCCTTTTAATTTCAATCTTTAAGTGGTTTTGAATCTGGAAATTTTGTTTCACCTTAGTGATATAGCAGATGAGAGTTATAGATTTTATCAAAGTAAGATCAGAGTTATTTTTAGAGATCTATGGAGAAATATTGAGATTAGAATGTTGGTGACGGAAGAGATTGATTTGAGATAATTCGAATGGTATACAATATGCTTCCTTTAAATCTCTTTGCAAATAGTGTTATTTTAATCACCTTCAATTTGCACTCCTCTTGATGATTTTGATAATTTGATAAATTTTGTGGAATTATTCGTTGTTGATTCTTTTGATTACTCTAGTCATTTGATGAACTCTGTGTAGTTATTTTGTGTTGAAAATGTTAATTTGTCTGGCTAAATGATATGGAAATGCTCTGTACATGGATCGAGTGGACTTTGTCAATATGCTCTGTACCAATAGCCCGGATAAGCACTTGTGCTTGGGTGAGGGGGGTAAGGCTAGTCATTGATCATGTACGGAGTAGGATCGGGTATTTGGTCCTGGACAAATTATCATATGTCGAGTTGACTTGTTTGTGCAATTAGGTAGATTGATTGGTATCTCGAATTGAATCGTTTGTGTAATTATTAGATCTCTGTGAATTTATTTTTTGTCCGAGTTTTGTTATTCCTATTGTATTGTATACTTCCCGAATTAATCTATTTTTCAGGTATGGAGCAAATTTAGTAGCGGTTGGAGTTGAAGAATTTAAAGGATTATTGAGTTAAGGATTTTTAGACTCCTCACTATATATTGTTTTTAGAGATTTGTATAAGTTATATTTTGGAGACATTTGTGTAATTATTTTGGAGACAATTTTATATTTTTTAGGTTATTAATTAGTTAGAATTTTAAATTTGAGGTTGAATTGATTTATTAAAGGCTAAGAAATTGAGGCGTTACAGAAAGGATCAGAGTGACACATATCAATAATTTAAAAAATCAAAATAATATTTTTCAATAGTTTAAAGAGTTTGTATAAAAATAATTCTTGATTCACTTATCTTTTGTGTGATAAAAAAAGTGATTCTAACCTGAACACGCCCAAGTTATATATTGAGTTGGGTTGGATTCATTTTAATGCATGATTAATTTGGTGTTGAATCTAAAATTTTAAAATCAATCTAAGATTAGTTTCAAATTTAATTTTAATCCAAATCAAACCAACCAAACGCCTCTATTTGTTGGTAACGACAATCGAGTACTCCGTCGTATCAACTTCAATGGACAAAAGACAGTTGTGTGTCCCACAAACAAATGACGAGAACGCATCATTGAGAAAGAAAGGTAGCGTTTGGTAGAGTTTTGTAAATGTGATTTGAGAGTATGAGTTATGTTTTGAGTTTGTGTGTTGTGGAATTATGATTTGAGTGTAAAAAATTTGTTTGGTAAAGAGTTTTGAAAATAGTTTTGGAAAAGAGGTTTAATTTGAGTGGGGAATTGTTGATGTGACATTTGATATGTGATATAAAAATTTACAACTCATAACTAAACATACAACTCAAAATTATTTTAAAGCACATAAAAAATTTTAAAAATTTCAGAAAATATTTTCCCCGATTATATAAATCAATTGCAAAAAAAAAAATTACTGTTCCGGACAGCCGGCCGGTCAACCGGCCGGACGACCGGCCGGACGTCCCGTTCCCTCACAGACTGTTACAGCTTTCGGCAGAACTGTTACAGCTTTCGGCAGAATGTTACAGAGCTTTCGGCAGAGTTTTGAAAAATTAATTCCAAAACTCCTACCAAACACCATGCTCAAACTCACACGTTGAAAACGATTTCCAGAATCGTTCCAAACAGACCCTAAACTAATCGTTCCAAACAGACCCTAAATTTTTAGTTGGCAAATGTGAACTAGTGGTCCTTAAGTACGATTTGATATTAAAAATATATATATAAAAAAATGATCTGAAAATATGTAGAAACATTAAAAATGAATATTTATTCATAATTTTTTTTTACTTACTTATGCTTCACTTAATTAAATTATTTTTTTATATTTTAATAATTTCTATGGGTGACATACTTATTAAAATATTTCCAATAATAATATTCACATTGATAATATGAATATTCACACTATTAATAATGTGAACATTCACATTATCAAATATGAATGTTCACATCACTAAATTACTAAGTGTTTAAAAAATATTTATAAGAATAAAATTATCCATAAAATGCTTTAAATATGAGAATTATGATTTAGTGAATTAAATGTCCAAATAATAAAACTTATTAGAGCACAAAAATATGTTATGGACTAATTAGGATACAAGTATTTAAAAATATATTTCAAAATAAATCTCTCTATTAAAAAGGGGAAAATTACTTGAAAACTCCACTTTAAAAATCTATATATCATGAAATCTTTTTATTTATTTATTTTTTTAATAGACTAATAGGTCATGTTCATTTAGAAACATTTTCTATGAGATCCAATTTAATATATTATTGGGTCACGTTAAAATGTTTTTGCTCTTAGTGATTGTTGGGTTCATTTTTTTTTTTCATATATATATATATTTGAATGTGATTTTTGAGTTGTGGCATAATGATTGATTTTCATAATGGGCAGGTTACATTTGGATGGATTGAATGTAGAATGTAATTTGCCCAAACTAGTGATGCGACTATAAAAATCCTTTAGTTTACTTTTTTGAAATGTGACATTTGAAATGCAGTTTGATTTTCAAAATAGGCATGATAGAGCACCTCTACCTAATACTTCAAATTTGATGTGGCACTCTAATAGTCATATTTTGGCGTCAAGCATCAATCCCACCCAGTATGTCAAATGTTAAGTTGGCATTTGACAAGAACTCAACTTGTCAAATTTGACATACTTCATGTTGATGTCAAATGTTGAGTTTACCCAATAAAATGATTTTATTTTTAAAAAATAATATAATAATATATTTGACATATCGGGTAGAGAGTTTCTATGTCAAACTGACATGTGCTAAATTGACATATGCCAATTTGTCACCTAAGCCTTCAAAAAGATTTCATACACCAAATTTTGAAGGTTTGGTTGGAGATGCTCTTACATTTTCCAAATGTGGTTAATACAGAACAAATAAAAAAGCCCTTGGTGTACTTTTCCAAATGTGGTTAATCCATGTTACATTTGAGTGGATTGAACGTGGTTTGTCTAAACCAATAATGTGACTATAAAAATCCTTTAATGTACTTTTTTAAAATGTGACATGTCCAATGTGTTTGATTTCTAAAATAGGCAAATTATATTTTCTAAATGTGTCTAATACAGAATAAATTAAAAAATACTTAATGTATTTTCCAAACGTAGCTAATATAGAACAAATAAAAACCGTTAGTGTATTTTCCAAACGTGACTAATACAGAACAAATAAAAAAATACTGTGCATTTTTTCCAAGCATAATTAATACAAAACAACTAAAATTTTGAAAATACAATAACATGCCTTACAAAGTAAATTACATGGGCAAATATGTTACTGATTGATCCACAAATTCACTTTTTGTAAATTATAGGTCAATCACCCTCTGTATTAATTTTAATGAAAATACATAAAAATTAATAAAAAAAAATATCTTATATTTTTTTCTTTCTTTCTTTCTTTCTTTTCTTTTTCAATCTTTTACTTATGTCATATGGCCACTTGTTATCCTTTTAAGTTTCATATCTGAAATGGTCTTTTTATTTGGTCTGATAAATATATTCAAAATTTTATGCTCAATAATATGAGTTAGGTTAAATCTGACTGGTAATCGGTTATCTCGAGATCAGGAGCTACTGAAGCAATGATGTCCCAAAAAGCTTCTTTTTTTTTAATAACAAATAAAATAAAATAAAAAACCATGTGGCAGGCTCCACATGAGCAGATTATAATTGCCATATGTTTGGCAACCAAACATTTAAACGGTGCTCAAATTATAAATTTGTGTAACGATTTAAAAATAAAAAATAAAATGAAAATAAAATTACAGGACGTATACTTACATTTTATTTATATTTTTCATTTAACTTTTCAAATTCTTATTCAAATATAATCTAAAGTTAAAAAGTCATTATAAATAATTAAATCATTCTTTTTATTTTTTTACACGTCTTTTTATAAAAATTCACTAAATAAGCCAATTTTTAAGCAAATCCTTGTCTAGCCTCATATCTTTCTCTTTATGGAAGCTTGTTATAACCTATTTCACCTCGTGTCTCTCTCTTGTTATGGAGCCATTGCTAAATTATTTTTTGATCAAATTAAATGAATACACGATTAGATTTATGATATGATTATGGATAGGATTATAGAAATAAGTTACATGAAGGGATAATAATTGAAATAAATGATTGGACAAAAAGTGTGAAATATTATATTTGATTAGAATGAAATAAAATGATATAATTATTTTTAACCATTAGAGGAAGAAAAATAATAATTCAGAGAGAGACACATTCTTCTAATATTACACTACTTATGGTAATACTTGATCTCTCATTTTTTGTATTTAATCTTTCATATCAACACTAAAATTATTCAGAGCTTAGTATACTGCAAAACAAACATGGGATTGGACTACCGTGTGGGACTTATATTTTCTCCACCTCAATTTTCTTCATTGTTTTCTCACAATCAAATATTGAACTAATAATTCAATGAACCCCACATGTTTCCTTCACTTATAATCCTACTAATAGTAAGGTAACCAAACATGTCTTATGGGAATTTTTTTTTTTTTTTTTAGAATTAAGATTGTAAGACGTTAATTTATTAGTAAAATCATATTACAACTAAAAAAGTCATTACTATTTTATTAGCTCAAATCTTTCTTGGGCAGATTGTCGAAATTGTCACTTTCACCATTCACTAACATTATGTTTGGTTGGGGGATTTGAGGAGGGATTTAGAAAGGAAAAAGGAAAAGGTGTGTGAAACTAGGTGAAATGTAGATATATTTTATTCACATTTCACCTAACTTTTCCTTTTCCTTTTCCTTTTTCCTTTCCAAATCCCTCCTCAAATCGCCTAACCAAACACAACATAAGAATTCGTGGTAATATGCTTTTAGTTAAATATCCTTTAAACCCCAAAATAAAATAATACTATAAGTTGTTTGATAATTGAATTTTTATTTTTATTTATAATAAAGATTACGAGAATGATTTGATACCTTGTATTTACTTTTTTAACTTTTCTAACTAAAAATATCAAGGTTCTCAAAGTATCCCAAATAGTCTATATATTATTCTACACAATCTCCTCAAGGAAAATTATACATGGGTTTGACACTCACACCATATTGGTCATATATATATATATGTGAGACATTGGATAGAATATTTAAAATCCCTGTCATTATTGTTAAATATGAAAAATGGCTGAGATCTTTTAAAAAAATTAGCACAATTTGATCCATAATGATATGACAGGAGAAGTGTGAATTTTTAATTTAGTACACACCTATGTAGAACCCAACTCTATTACCACATCATTGTGAGTAAATTTAAGAGTTTAAATTATGGATATCTAACATTTTTGACAAAAAAATAATGTTATGCATGTCTTTCAATGAAAATTTGTTAGTCTCAAAATACATGTTGTATCAATGAATACTCTCTGCCAATAAAAAATTACAACACATACAATGTTTCATTCTTTATCTCATAATTATCTATTTGAGATATACTTACTTCGGCTGAAGAGTAATAAGAGTTGGTTTACTCCGGCCAACCACTCTTCAAACTATTCCCTTACTTCGGCTGAAGAGTAATAAGAGTTGGTTTAATCCAGCTAACCACTCTTCAGCCTAAACCCTTACTTCGGCTGAAGAGTAATAAGAGTTGGTTTAATCCAGCCAACCACTTTTCAGCCCATACCCTTACTTGGGCTGAAGAGTAATAAGAGTTGGTTTAATCCAGCCAACTTCTAAATTGGTTGTTTCAACCAACCTAGAATAAAATGTTTGGTTGTTCCGACCAAACGTTTTGCAGCCTGGATCCTTATCCTGGGCTTAGGAGGGGTGTTAGTTTAATCCAGCCAACCTCTAAGTCGGTTTTTCTAGCCAACCTAGAATAAAATGTTTGGTTGTTCCGACCAAATGTCTTGCAGCCTGGATCCTTATCCTGGGCTTAGAAAGGGTGTTGGTTTAATCTAGCCAACCTCTAAGTTGGTTTTCCAGCCAACCTAGAATAAGATGTTTGGTTATTCCAACCAAACGTCCTGCAACCTGGATCCTTATCCTGGGCTTTAGGAAGGGTGTTGGTTTAATCTAGCCAACCTCTAAGTTGGTTTTTCCAGCCAACCTAGAATAAAATGTTTGGTTTATTCCGACCAAACGTCCTGCAACCTGGATCCTTATCCTGGGCTTAGAAAGGGTCGCAGTTGGTTATTCCGGCCAACTGTGTTTTTAATACCCCTAATTCACCTAACTCACTAAAACAAAATTTTTACAGAAGGAAACATCTACACTGAAAAGAAACTACTTGTTTTATTGATAAAGGAAAAAACTACACATACTTAAAGAAAAAAGGCTAAAAATAAAATAACTTTAGATTGGCAGCATTCCATGGCCTGGGAATTGCCTTGTCATCCTCATCTTCTAAGTAGTATTCCCCTTTGCCTACTAATCTAACCACTTTGTAAGGTCCTTCCCAATTAGGCCCTAACTTGCCGTCTCCTGGTACCAAGGTGTTTCCCATCACTTTGCGCAGTACCCAATCTCTGATTTTGAATTGCCTTGGATGTACTGTCTTGTTATACTTTCTGGACAATTCTTGTTGGTATGAGGCAATGTGAACCAGTGCTCTGTCTCTTCTTTCCTCTGCAAGGTCGAGCTCCAACGTTATGGCTTCGCCATTCAAATCTGGATCAAAATTTTCGCTTCGAATTGTGGGGAGGCCAACTTCTAGTGGGATTACTGCCTCCATACCATAGGCTAAGGAAAATGGAGTTTCTCCTGTTGATCGCTGAGGTGTGGTACGGTAAGCCCATAAAACATGAGGGAGCTCTTCTGCCCATTTGCCTTTGGCTTTCTCTAATCTTTTCTTCAATCCATCAAAGACTACCTTGTTTAATGCTTCTGCCTGACCATTTGCTTGGGGATATGCTGGTGTAGAATTGTAGAACTCTATCTTGTACTCTTCACAAAAGCCTCTAAAGATTCGGCCGTCGAACTGCATGCCGTTGTCTGATATTAGTGCCTTTGGTATGCCAAATCGAGTGATGATATTCTGCCAGACAAACTTCTTCACATCTTTTTCCTTGATTGATGCCAAGGCTTCTGCTTCCACCCACTTTGTGAAGTAGTCGGTTGCTGCAAGAAAGAACTTCCTGTTGCCTGGTGCTGTTGGAAGTGGCCCTACTATGTCCAAGCCCCACATTGCGAAGGGCCATGGGCTTGTTAATGGTAGGAGTTCTCTGGCAAGTTGGTGTATTTGGTGTGCGAACTTCTGACACTTCTCACACTTTTTAACATACTTTTCTGAATCTGCTTGCATGTATGGCCACTAGTATCCTTGCGAGATTGCTCTGTATGCTAATGATCTTCCTCCTTGATGGCTTCCGCATACACCCTCGTGTATCTCGAATAAGAATGCTTCCACTTTGCTGGGGTGAACACACTTTAGATAGGGTCCTGAGAATGATTTTTTGTATAATGCCGATGATGGGGAGAGCCAAAAACGCTGCGACTTTGCTCTTATTCTGTTGGCCTCTTTCTTTTCTTCCGGTAAAGTGCCATCTTTCAGGAACAGTATGATGGGATCCATCCAAGAAGGGCCAAGCTCGGCGCAACATACCTCTTCTGCTCCGGGGTCTTCAATGCTTGGTCTAGGTAAGTAGTCGATCAGCAATAGATGGGGGATGTAAGTATCTGCCATTGAAGCAAAGCCTGCTAATTCATCTGCTCTGCTGTTTTCTTCCCTGCCGATTTGTTCTATCTGCACTACTTCAAATTTCTTGATCTCTGTTCTGACCAACTCTTGGTACTTAGCCATCCTGTCGTCATTTGCCTCGTAGTCGCCTGATATTTGGTTTACCACCAGCTGTGAGTCGCTGTAAACCATTAGCTCGGTGGCCTTCATGTAGAATGCCGATTTGAGGCCAGCAAGAAGCGCTTCATACTCCGCTTCATTGTTTGATGCTGGGAAGCCAAGGTTGACTGCTTACTCTACTACTAGGTTGTCTGGAGACATGAGGACTATGCCGAGTCCTGCTCCATGCCGGTTGGATGCTCCATCCACAAAGAGCTTCCACATCTCTCCAACGAACAACTTCCAGCAAGTGGTGGGATCAGATGATGCCTTGGGGTTAAGAACGTTGCTGGTGTCTTCTTCAGGGTCCATGCTTGCTGTCTGCCCCTTGCTATCTGATTGTACCAAGCCATCATTTGTTGGTGAGTCTTGGCTTGGTGTAGTATGGTTTTCTTCTTCCTCCCTTCCTTCACTCTGGTCTGCCTTGGGACCTGACTGGGTAACTTGCACCAGGGGTTGCGTTATTCCGATGTCAACTTCTATTCCTAGTTCAGTTGTTTTAGTCAGGTCGATTGGGCAGATATGATGACTTCTTGGGGTGAATTCTGCAACAAAGTCTGCCAAAGCTTGAGCCTTTATCGCGGTTTTGGGTTGGAACTTGATGTCATATTGTCCCAACTCTACTGCCCACTTCAAAATTCGCCCAAAAAAGTTCGCCCTTTCGAACAAAGTTTTTAATGGGAAAGCTGTGAGGACGACTATGGTGTGGGCGTGAAAGTAGTGCATCAACTTTCTTGAGGCCATCATCAAGGCCAAGGCCAGTTTTTCTAGTGGCAAGTACCTTATTTCGGCGCTCAACAATATCTTGCTGACATAAAAGATGGGCAAATGTTGGATTCCTTCCGCACGAACCAACACTGCGCCAATTGCGTGCTGAGAAACTGCTAGGTACAGGAAGAGTTCTTCTCCAGGTATTGGGGTGACAAGCAGTGGCGGAGAAGACATGTATTCTTTCAAGCTTTCTAGAGCGCGGTCGCATTCTTTATCCCACTCAAACTTGGCTTTTAGAGCATGGAAGAATGGTCGTAGTCTGTCTGACGACCGGCTTATGAACCGATTAAGTGCAGCTGCCATGCCAGTGAGATGTTGTACTTCTTTTACCGAGTTTGGCCTCTCCAGAGCCTAAATTGCCTTGATCTGAGAGGGGTCTGCCTCTATACCCCGGTTGGTTACCAGGAAGCCGAGGAATTTGCTAGATCCTACTCCGAATGCACACTTGAAAGCATTGAGGCGCAACTTGTGCTTCTTCATAATCTGGAACATCTCACCTAGGTCCTTTAGATGGTCGTTCTTATCCTTGCTCTTGACCACCATGTCGTCGATGTAATCCTCCATTGTTCTGCCTAACAACGGCTCAAACATCTTGGTGACCATCCTCTGGAATGTTGCCCGTACGTTCTTCAGGCCAAAGGGCATGACCTTGTAGCAATACAGTCCTCTTGGAGTTATGAAGGACGTGACCTCCTGGTCTGGTTCGTACATGGCGATCTGATGGTAGCCTCTGTACGCATCAAGGAAGCTAAGTCGGTTGTGCCCCGTCGTTAGGTCTACCAATTGATCTATTCGTGGTAGGGAGAAGCTGTCCTTTGGGCATGCTTTGTTGACTGTCTTATAGTTGACGCAGACACGCCATTTGCCATTCTTCTTTGGCACCACGACTGTGTTGGAAATCTATCTAGGATAATGCACCTCTCTGATTGCTCCTGCCTCCAGCAGGTTTCGTACTTCTTCCGCCACTATCTCGGCGTGGTGGAGTGCCGACCTGCGTGTACACTGAATGATTGGTCTGGTGGATGGATGGACATTGAGTTGGTGACAGATGAAGTTAGGATCAATGCCTGGCATGTCGTATGGTGTCCAGGCAAACACTTCGATGTTAGAGGTCAAAAATTCCAAGACCTCTAATCTCTCAGTACTGGACAACGACGAACCGAGCAAAAAGAACTTATCCGGGTTCTTTTCATCTATTCTTACCTCTACCAAGTCTTCCACCGCTTTTTGATTAGCTGCTTTGCCGACATCTGCGAACAGTTCATTGCTCTCAAGTTCTTCCACCGAATGAACATATCCCTTGGCAGCGCGGCTGCCATTCACAGGGACAAAGCATTGCTTGGACATAATCTGATCTCTATAGACCTCTTCAATTACCCCAGCCTCGTTGAGGAACCGCATTACTTGATGGTAGGATGACACTACCGATCGCATGGCATGCAGCCATGTTCTTCCCAAGATTATGTTGTAAGTGGAGAGGACTTTCAACACCCAAAATTTCACTTGTTTTGTCACGCTTCCTACTCTGACTGGTAGGATTATTTTTTCGACTGGCCATTCTGGCATTGAGTTGAATCCAATCAGGGGAGATACGGCTGGCACCAAGTCTTTGTCTTGTTGCTTCAATTGTTTGAATGTTTCGTAATACATTATCTCACATGAACTACCCTGGTCAATCAAAATTCGCTTGATGTCAAAATCCTTGACTCGGAGAGTAACAACCAGGGCATCATTGTGAGGGCAATATATCCTCGCCAAGTCTCTATCTGAAAAGGACAAGATGTTCGTGGCCTCTGTCTTCCCGTTTTTTACGGTAGGTTGTGCACTTAGTACCTCTCTTAAGTGCTCAGCCTTCTTGATTGACCCTCTGAGCTTGCATACACGCTCAGGTTCGAAAACTCTATGTATCACATTCATTACGCCTTGAGGTGGGGCGTCGATGGGTATCCCGTTGGGGTTATTATGGTCCTGGGAGGCTGGTTGCGTTCCTCCTTCAATGTATGTATCCAGGTGTCCTGCTGCCACCAACTCCTCCAGGTGCTGTCTCAATGGTGTGCAATTCTTAGTACGGTGCCCCTTTTCTTTATGGAAGGTGCATCGTGACCTTTCGTCATAGTCCTTCTAAGCCTCTCCTAGCTTAGCAGGCCATCTGACGAAAGGTTCATCACGAATCTCGCTTAGAATCCGGTAGATCGGTTTCTTGAATACCGTGGTTATGGCAGTGCGGACTCTCAACCATCTTTTATCCTGGTCCTCTCCGTTGTCTCGCCTTCCTCGTCCGTTTCTACTCGGACGATGTACCGCGTTGACCTTTGCTGAGGTCTTTTTCTCTGGTATTGCGGTCGTGCCAGATTTCGTTTTGGCCCGGGCGCCATCCTCTTCCACCCTGATGTGCTGATGCACTCTTTCCATCAGGGCCTCCATGGTGAGGGGTGGGGTCATGGTGATTGAGTCCCTTAGTCTGTTCCCGACTAGAAGGCCTCTTTTGTACTGTGCAATGGCGAGATTGGTGGGGCAGTCCCCAATCTGGTTGAAGGTTTCCCAGTAGCGGCTATTATAGGATCTTAGGGTCTCCTTGTCGCCCATGTCGATGGAGAGTAGCTGGTCGATCTCCACCGAGGTTTTGGTGTTTGTTCTGAACCTTGTTACGAATGCCTCTGCCAATTGCGCCCAGGAGGCTATGCTGCCTTCTGGAAGTTTTTCGAACCAAGTCAAGCCTAGGTCGCCAAGGCTAGATGGGAAGAGGATGCACATCAAAGCCTCGTTTCACCGGTATACAGCCATGACTTGGCGAAAGTGGCTCAAGTGTGAGTAGGGGTCCGTCTTTCCCTCATATGTAGTGAATTTGGGTTGAAGGAAGCCTGATGGTAGGGGCGCGTTTTCGATTGCAGGAACAAACGGCGAGGTCTGCAGCCTCGCTAACGCTTTGTCCATTGGTTCGTAGGCAGGGCGCGGAATTGGCATTTCAACCTCGACGCTTCCATGCGTCCGAGGAGCCAACCGCTGCAAGGCAGAAACTTTGTGCGGGTCGCACGCCCTGACATCCTTCTTCCATCGTGCCCTTTCATCTAGCACGGTTCGTAAGTCAGACGATCTAGGCAACTCTGTTTGCCTGGATGATGTCTGGTGTGTGCGCGAGAGCCAATAGGTGCTTTCTTCCGTGTATGACCTCTCAGATCTCGTCCTCTTAGACCTGGAGTGACGAGTTCTGGAAGTCCTGTATTGTGTATCGCCTGTCTTGAGGCTTCTACTCTCTACTTGAGATGGTGTGGTACGTCTACTACGATCTTCCGAGTGGCGAGGCGGCGTCTTGTCTTTGTGCCCCTCTCTTGTCGCCACTCCTTTTCCCTTTATCTGGCGCTTCATAGACTCCATGTCCGCCGTCATCCGTCGTATCAGTTCGTCCTGCTCCTTCACACGGTCCTCCAGAGTTTGAGGATCAATCCTCCGCCTTTATCTCTCAAGACTTTGTGAACGAGAGTGATGGGGGCTGTTAGTCCGCCTTCTCCCCCTCGCATCCCTCCTGGGATTCTGTCATTATGGCTCTAAATCCGCCATAGGAGGGATAAGAGGTAGACCTTCGCGCCTTGCACCCCCTTCTGGTGTTTGTCCGTCGATGGCAGATTACGGCAAATCTTCGTTGTGCGCCATTGATTCTAAAGAGGAAAATCTTGATCAAGAGGTTTTTGTTCTTGTCTGTATTCCCACAGACGGCGCCAATTGTACGGGAAAGAAATAAACCTTCTCGTATAATGCTGTTGATCAAGTCTGCGTTCCTCCGTACGACGTCACTCGACTACCTGAAAATACAAACGTGAGCTAGCCGGCGGGTGTGTGCCGAAAACTTCTCCGATGCCTAAGTCAGCAAACTAGACAATTAGATAAAAGCTCTGTGTATTTGGGAATCAAAGTTGCGTTACCTCTCCATAGGTGATGTTTGTGAGCTTTTGTAAGTTCCGCGTGGCACAATCCTAGTAAGACTCTTACTTCTCCATGTAGAGTCCTCCTAGGATTCATATTTCTGAAAGATAATGCTTATCCTTCAACACCCCCCTCACTGCTTAAACCAAGTGAGATGGTTTTACCATAGCCGGATTCCAATATGACCAAAGTAAGCATGACTATGCCAAGCCGTAGAATAGACCGAACTACACTTAGTTCGGTTCTTCCTTTTATGACACTTACTTCGGTTCCTCCTGCTCAAACCGTGCTGACCATAGTGTTGCTTGGACCATGCTAACCATTAGCTAGGTCCGACCGAGCTAGCTATGTCGTGACCGGACTAACCTCCTGAGTACGCCAACCGGACGACCGAACTAACCACAGCGCTCTCCTGGACCGAGATAACAATAGGTACTTAAGGACCGGACTAACTTCAAGGCCCCTTTTACTCTGATTTTCTTACTCTGGCCCATTAACGGCCCATTGCCCAACTCGGCCCAATTTAACTATATAAATTACCCTCTCAAGAACAAATGGATATTTGTAATTTATAAAATCATAAAAGGCAATACATATTTTAAGTAAATAGTAAGAGATATATTCATATTTCATCCTAATAAAAAAGTTAAGATAAATTATAAATACACAATTAAAATTTACTTAAAATATGAATTGCTCTTATAGTTCTAAAAATTACATCCCGACTTCTGAAGTTTTTTAATTTCATAACAAACTCATTAATAATTTTTAATGATGTCAAATATATTTTAATTAATAATTCAAAAAATTTAACATTGTATAAAAGAGTAATTAAAAATTTTATTATTATAATTAATTTTATTAAATAAAAAATTCTTTCAAAATATTTATAATTTTTTAAATTATGGGAAAGAATCTATATTTTAAGCATACCTGTAATTTACCGAAAAAGTTACAGTTGGGTGGCAAACGAAGCCTAAAGAATTACAACTCCTCATCAATAATGCTGTGTAGGTCCATTACATGAACATGACACACGAACCAACCCCAAAAAATCCAAGCAAACCCACAGTCAAAGGAAGAGTTCTCCCCCACAAGTCACGTTTAAGAATAGATTATTTTAATAATTTTTTAATTTTTTTAAATAAAAAAATAATATGATAATTTATAATAATTTTTTAATTTTTTTAATTTTTTAATTTTATTAATTTTTTAACTAAAACTACATAAGAAGTAACTCAGACTTAAATGTGCAGGGTGTTAAGAAGTAGTAAAAGAGTGGAGAAGGTGATAATAGATTGCAAAAATCGGTGGAATAAAATAAGGGCAATGCTAGAGAATATTAAAAATGGTGTTCTAAAGCAACCGCTAATGACGTTGTATCTATTTTTAAAAAAAATTAAAAAAATAGACACAACAATATTGTGGCAGTGGGTGGGACCCACTGCCACATTATTAGTAGTGGCACTAATTAGTGCTCCCACTTATTTTTCATAAAATAAAGAAAAATTTTGTTTTGCTCACTTCATTTTAGTTTTTCTTTTCCTTTTTTTTTATCAATAAATCTTAGAACCAAACACAGGGTAAAATAATAATAAAATATTTATTGCATGAACCAATACGGCCTCGTTTGGGATGCTACCTTTTTAGGCAATTAGCCAAAAAGTTACTAAATTAGCCAATTAGTCAATTAGTCATACCAAAAAGTCAACAATTATGGCTACTCTCTACTTTTTGCACAGCCTTTCGTAATTAGCTAAAAAGTCATCCCAAACATACAAATTTTTTTTACTTACATTTTTAGCTAATTAGCCAAAAAATTACTAAATTAGCATGTTCCCAAACGAGGAATGTGTGGGACAATGGGCCGATGTGTTTAAAAAATTAAAATCATTAAACTGTTTATTCAAAGAGAGTAGTTGTAAATAAAATATCAGAACTGATTGGGAGCTCGAATTTGAGCTCCCTCGAATGCCTCGAATTTATTTTTTTATTTTTTTATTTTTTTATTTTTTTTTCAGCAGAAGAAGAAGAAGAAGGAGGAGGAAGGAGGAGGAGTGGACTGGAAGGGGCCATACCAGTTGGAAGGAGGCGGAGGCGGGGCCGGAGGCGACGGCGGTAGTGCTGCGACGATCGGGGCTGGGCAGCAACGACCGGGGCTAGGCCGACGACGACGTCGACTGGCGAACCACCTCTCTTCTCTCTCTCTCTTTCTCCCTTTCTCTCCCTCTCCCTCTCCCTCTCCCTCTCCCTCTCTGGTTCAGCTCCGAAAATGGAAGAAGAAGAAGAAAAAAAAAACTAATGCCCAAAACAACGTCATTTTAGGCATTAGGGACATTCGGGGAAGGAAATTCGGGAAAAAATCATTTTTCATAAAATATAAAGATGAATCTAGTAATAAATGGTTGATTTAAAAGTCAAGGGCACGAATATCATAAGTCTTTTAATATTATTTTATGTATAATATTCAAAAGTGAGTGGTTGTAAATTAAACAATGGATACTGTAATAAGTGTTTGATTTAGAAATTAGGACACATATAACAAGTTTTTCAATGTTGTTTTAAATAAGTCAATATTTTGTCTTTTTATGAAAAGATAGGTAAAAAATAAAGAGATGATATTATGAAAAAGAATAATACTATATATACTAATTAGTATACTAACTAATATACCAATTAATGATATGACATAATTTAAGAAATTTTTAGTATTTGTAATGTGATTAATGAGTTGGATCAATAATAACGTCATAACTAGTATTGGTACATTAGTTAATATACTAATTGGTGCATTTAATACCATCGGATGAAAAAAAAAAATGAGTGCGGAACTCACACGGGACCCACATTGTGTGGGTCCTACACTCATGTGAGATATTTGGTAGAATTTTTAGAATATCTATCATTCCTCTTATGGATAATATTCAAAAAAGAGTTATGAAAAAAGTACAAAAGATGGACCTGGTAATAAGTGGTTGATTTAGAAATCAACAATGATACATCTTTCTAAAACTAGAGCTCTAATTGAGCTCTAGTGAGATAGAAAATAAAAAAAAAATAAAAAAAAATTAAGACCAAAACATCACATCAAATTAACCAAACACATATTAGAGCTATTAGAGCTCACAAATTAGAGTTCCAAAATATTTTTGTTTAGAAATTAGGGATATAAATACAATAAAGTCGTTCAATATTGTTATATATATAATATTTAAAAGAGAACCATTGTAAATAACACATAAAATATTAACCTGATTAAAAGTTGTTGATTTAGAAATCAATAATGTTTTGTAACTCAAAACATTGGTGGCCCGAATGGCTCGACTTCCAAAACGGCGTCATTTTGGTAGGTTTTTGTTTTTGTTTTCTTGTTTTTTTAATTTTTTGTCTTTGAACAAATGGAAGGAGATAGAAGGAGAAGCAAGACAGAATAAGAGAAGGAGAAGACAAAAAGACAAGACAGAAGAAGAGAAGGAGAAGACATATTTTTTATTTGGGTTTGATTTGGCTCTCTCTCTCTCTCTCTCTATCTCTCTCTCACTCCAAAAGCCTCATCCTTCTCCGACACCCACAATCGGGATCACCGTCGGTGTCCATGACGAGCCCCTTCTCTTTCCCCTTTGTTTTGGGTTTAATTTGGTTTGTGACTGATTGGTTTTGATTTTTGATTTTTGGATTTGACTGATTTGGGTTTGATTTGTTAGCTTTCCCAGATTTGGGTTTGAGAAATTAAACACAAAAGTAACAAAGATTGATGAAGAAATAGAGATGGGCAGTTACCAAAAACATCAAAAATGAGAAGGATTGCAAGCTTGGAATCTTAGAGACCAGTGACATAGGTCTTAAGCCCTCCAATCTCTTGGAGATTCCCTGATCCACATATTGAGCTCAGGTTTGGTGGGTTCTCAAAGCATTGCGAGGTTGCCATTTCCAACTCTAAATAACCCACAACACCACCACTTGAATACAATATATATATATAGGCATATCTGCAGAAGATTTGGACAACGGGAAGAGGGCATTGGTGGAGAAAGACAGTGAAGATTTGTAGAAGAAGGATGTGAAGCCCCTGAAATATGTATTCACTGTAAAGACCCTAATGTTTGAATTATTTTCTTAAAGTCCCTCGGTTACTTGAATTAATTCGAATCTTGTCGGTTAGCATTACTTTTTTTTTTTTTTTTATCAAAACAGGAATTATCCTAGCCGGATTAGGTTCCCTAACCTAATTTAATTAAATTCTACATAAGTAGGGTTCCAATACATGTATTTAACTCCAAACCTTCACTCTTTATTTAAATTCAAAATTTACCCCAAAAACTAGTACATGTACCCTTGTACCATAGTACCATCAATCAAGTGAGATATATATATATACACCTTGAGGAGTGTCCCCTAGAACCTAAATTGATTAAAAAATAGTCCCTTCACCCTTCCCTAGGGCCGGCCATTCTAGGAGAAAGTGATGAGACAATTTTCAAAATTTATCATCATAAAATTCTAGAAAAACCACAAACTTAGTACCCTAGACCTACGATGCTAATTCCAAAACTAGTTTCATTTTAATTAGATGTTGCCTAATCCTTGAGTAAGCCTCCCAAATCACTCCTATTCCTTTAAACTTCAAACAAATCCTAACCTTTCCATCCATTTCTAACTAATGGGCTTTTAGGACATTTTACATCAAAAATTGTCTATAAATACCAACATCCCCTAGCTTGGCAAGCACAAACAACACACTCACACACACATTCGGCTAGAGGAGAGAAAGGAGAGCAAGAGAGAGAAGTCTAGAGAAGAAGAGGGAGGAAGAAGAGAGCCTTCTTGTTCAAGCTTAACAAGTAAGCCACAACACAACATTTTCTTTCATTTTCCTTTTCAAATACATGTTTCTAATGGTTCTAAATAATGTCTTCAGATATGTTTTTGATGAGTTACTTGTGTTAAAGGTGCTAAGAGTTGAGTATTGACTCTACCTCTCTTGTATTTTTCCCATTTTGGCACAAAACCATCTTTTTTCATACAAAATTTCTCAAACTTTCCAAAGGCACACTTCCAAGTAAATTTTTTGAGTTTAAGGTATGTTAGTTGGCCTGTTTTCATCACAAAAGAAATGAAAATTTTCCCTTGATGGACCCCTTTTCTCATAAATCTTCTTGTTTTTGAGCATGGTACCTTAGAATCTGTTTTTCGCAGCCCACTTCCAAAAATTTCAGAAAAATGTATAAAATTATTCTGGACCTCTATTTTATGTCAAAATTTTCCTTGAGGAGTTAGCTTTCAACTAAAATTGGTTTCATCAAAAAACATTAAGCGGTTTGCAAAAATCAAATTTTTGTAACGGTCGACGGATCTGGACAGAATCTAGACAGCGCTGGAATATTTTCTAAATAACTTGAAATCTAGAAGAGCAATCCCATTTCTGAAATATGTTCTAGAAATTAGATCAAATTCTCTACGAACCATAGGAATGCCGAGTCCGGTGAAAGATCTAGAATAGTCCTTTCATTTTGATCTTTATGCGATATTAAATCTGAAAATTTCGTTATGCATGGATGTTTTATGCCCTCGTATTCATGAAAATGTTTATTAGCTTATGAGCATATTTTGACATGATATTATATGTGTTATGGTTATGCTATTTATCTTCCTCATCTTAAAGATGCATGCTTATGTGGATATTATTGTTTTGTAAGTTGGACTAACCTTGATGTAAAACATTTAACTCAACAGGAAATCTAACTGGAAGGGTATTAGGTTTTCGAACACTTGAATAATGAAAAGATGATAATATGTGATGTATGGTTTGTTGGTATGCGTTCCCTATTTGGAAGTTAAAGTCTTGCGCAAGTGATTTTCGGGACCCTCGAACGGAGCAGTTGTATTCAGACCCTAGGTGGTTTGGTGTAAGGAGGGATTCGGGCAAGGCCCTATTTTACCGTTTCTTTTGAGGCCCTGCGGTTGGCGCTACACGGCACATAACCGTTGGTAGGCATCCGAGGTTAGTTCTGCAACAAAGCAGCAAGAGATGGGGCATACCGAATAATCCGCGTCCGATTCTTGTGGTTGGGAGGACGAAATCTCTTTGGGGGATTTCTAGTTTACTAACATCTAACTTAACCCTTTATTTATTTATTTGAGTATCATGCTTTACTACTTGATGTTATAATTGTGATTGCGCATTGGACTGGAAAAAAGGGATGGGGTGTGTGTGTGTTTACTGGGCATTCAAAACTCACGGCATATCATGTCAGGTGACGAAGTGGAACTCATAGTTGAAGACGGCAAGCTTGAAACCTTCGAAGACTTTTGGCTAGGGATGATAATGGATAACCTACCATGTGGGTATCCATGGAGACCCAACCCAAATACATGGATTTTCTCCTTTTTTTCTTATCTATGGGTAGGGTAAATGATATTCTTTAAATATCCACAGGGGATGGGTACCCACTAATTTCCCCATGTTTTTTTTTTATTTTTTTGTTATTTTTAGATTCACAACCAAAACTAAATATACATTCAATCTTTTTTCTTTTATTATTATTATTTTTTTCAAGTTCACAACCAACTTTTTTTTTTTTTTTTTTTTTTTTTTTTTTTTTTTTTTTTAAGATCCACAACCAAAGCTAAATATACATCCAATCTTTTTTATTTTTATTTTTATTTTTATTTTTATTTTTAAGGTTCACAACTATTTTTTTTTTTAATTTTTAAGATTCACAATCAAAGCTAAATATACATTCAATTTTTTTCTTTTGTTTTTTTTAAGATTCACAACCAAAGCTAAATATACATTCAATCTTATTTTATTTTATTTGGCTCAACAATAAAATCAAATACACATTAATTAATATTGTCACATTATTCTTGTCAAATTTTATACATATCTAGAATTTTTTTAATTTATTTAAAAAAATTAAGGACACTGTCTAGTGCAGGTTTCAATTTGCTTTTCTATGTTATTTTATTTTGTTATGTATTGTAATTTTCAGAATGGTTTGCTTGTTCTGAAATTTCAATTAACGAGTATGAATCTATTTATTTTATGTTATCACACAATTTATACAACATATATATGTGTGTGTGTGTGTGTATTTGAAAATAAGGAAATTGTAGAGAATCAAAACAAGCATGAGTCGTGATTGGTTAGAAAGGATGGGTACAAAGATTTATTTGCTGGAAAAACAAAAAGGGGATACAAAGTCTTACTAAATAATTTTTTTAAAAATAAAAGAATTTTTCTTAGTTATGAACAGATTTAATTAAAATCAACTTGTTTCCCAATGTTATGCTTCATCTATTTAGATAGAAAATATTTTTTAATGAAAAATATTTTTTATAAAAAAAATTAAAAATATATTTTTTTTATATTTGGTGGTGGTGGTGATGGAACGAAGGTGAAAGTAGAGATTGTGACATAGTGGTGGGGTGATGGCGGCAGTGATGATGGTAGTGGCTATGGTGATGGTAGTGTGACAGTGAAGGTGAGAATAGTGGTGATGGTGTTGTGAAATTAGTAAAAATTTAATTGAAATTTTTTTTTTTTAAAAGTAACAAACAACAAAATTCGTGGGGGACTAAAGGAAGAAGATGGATGATGGATTGGGTGTGGTAAGGCATAGATATCTTAAAATGAGTGGTTCAAATTTGTTAAAAGGTATAATTAGATTTTGGATAAATTAAAATAAATGGTTCAAATTTGCTAAGAGAAAGATGGTTTAATGTCTAAAATGTCCGTGGCTAAGAGATCAACAAACAATTCCTTGTTTATGCCCTGATACCATTTAATATGGGTCTTATAAAACTTTCTTCAAACAGGTTCTTTCACATTTTATTTCTTCAAATAGGCTCTTATAACATTGTAATTAGGTTCTTATAACATGTAGGGGAGAGAGTGAGAGTGAGAGTGAGAGAGAGAGAGATGGTTGTAATTTTTTTTAATCTTCCACGTTCTTCCACATTTTTTTTTCAATTACTAAAACTTATTTGATTGTCTCAAAATTATGTATTTGATTATTATAAAACAAACTTTTTAATTAATTAATTAATGTGTATTTGATTTTGTTGTTGAACTAAATAAAATAAAATAAGATTGAATGTATATTTAGCTTTTGTTGTAAACCTTAAAAAAAATATAAAAAATATAAAAAAAAGTTGTTAACATTAAATATATTAAAAAAGAAAGAAAAAAGATTGAAGGTATATTTAGCTAAAACCTTTAAAAAAAAAAAAAAAGGTTGTTAACATTAAATATATTAAAAAAGAAAGAAAAAAGATTGAAGGTATATTTAGCTTTTGTTGTGAACCTTAAAAAAAAAATTAAAAAAAAAAATGTTAACATTAAATATAAAAAATAAAAATGGGGATTAAAGTGGGTTGAGAAAAATCCATACCCATTAAGAAATGGGAAGGGTGGTACCCATGGGGAATGGGGAATGGGGAATGGGAAAAATTTATTATAGGGGAATGGGAATGGGGAATTAATATCCACCCCATTAACCCCCATTGCCATCCCTACTTTTGGCTATCCTAGAAAAATTAGAAGTTTCTTTTTGGATATTTTGTACGACTCATGTGAAGATTTAAGCTTTCTTTTGGGATGTAATGTAATAGAACTATCCTTTGAATTAAGTATATTGTGGTTGTTATGTATTTGTATTCTACGTATATGTATGAGCCTTATCGTTACTCATGAGACCTTGTGTCAATATCTTTTAAGATCTGTCAAAAGGGTAGTGCGCTGCCTAAGAAATCTGGACTTAGAAGGGAGGTTATTTTGACTCCTCCAGAGATTTGGGATCTTACTTGGTTATTGACCATAGGACTCATTAGTGACTCTCCCTTGACTGTAACCAATAATGTAGAATCAGGGCATCACAAAGGAGAAGAAGAGAAGAAACAGAGGAAGGAGAGAAAGGGAGAGAGAGGTTGAAAAGTGAAAAGTCGGGCCACTCGAGCCACCAAAAATCGAGCTACAACAACATTATTGTCTAGAAATAAGGGACACAAATACAAGTCTTTCATTATTGTTTTATGTATAAGAAGAATGTTTGGAACTCCAACAAAAGAGGATTTTCACGACCTTCATTAATGTATTGATTATTTATGTATTTAAATTTGTTTTGGGAATTGTGTCTAAAAGTAATATAAATAGTTCAGATCATTTTAAAAGTTATGAGGATTATATTTTGTGGGATCTCTATCATTACTATATATATAATATTCAAAAGAGAATGACAGTCAACAAAATACAAAAGATGGACTTGACCTCATAAAAAATGATTGATTTAAAAATTAGGGCCTAAATACAATAAGGTTTCGTTTGGGGTGGTTGCCTTTGGATTATTTTAACAAGATGGTTAAAAATCATCTTTTAGATTTTAATTTATTTTGGATCGCATCATTATTTACATTTTTTATATGTTTTTTTTTTAAAAAAAATTTTAAAAAGTCAACTTTCAATCATTCTTCTAAAACATCTCTTTTTAGCTTTTTAGTTTTTTATTTTTTATTTTTAATTTAGGATTAAAAAGGTCATTTGAGTTTATTTTTTTAATTTTATAAGAGAAAAAAATAAAATAATTATGACTTAAATATAATATTTTATTTTATTAATATTTTAATTTAATTTATTTTATTTTTTTATATATTAATTTAACTAAAAAGCCAAATTAGCGAGCATGCCAAAGGAGGGCTGTCATTATTGTTTTATCCGTATCTATACTACTCCTCTCGATAACAGGCAGCTGAGGGAGCTACAGTATCAACTATACACAATGTTTTGCATTGGCCTTTGGAGTATTCGGTAAATTCAGTCTTTCTCAGCTAATTGTGACCGTTGGATTAGCATCTTAGATCATTGCATTAGCAAGAACTCTTGGATCTTTTTCACTTTCTGAATCCCAGCTCTCTTGAGCTTGTGTGGTTTTTTTTTTTTTTGGGAAATTACCCACAGGTCCCATGTAAAACATATGGAGACCATTTAATTCCATAACTTTTTAAATACACCCAAAAGTCCTTTCCTCTCTCTCTGTTTTTTGCTTCCCTTCCTCTCTAGCTTTTTTCCTGCATTTTTCTCTCATCGTGTTTGTCATGGAAGACGAAAACCGGTGATCATGTCTTTCTCCATTGATCGGGGTTCACTGATAATCACCAACCATCGAAATCAACTCCGATGAAGAAGATGATATATTTTCCAACGAAGAAGATGAGTGGATCTACTTAGATCTGATGTAGATCTACTCGGATCTACATCAGATCTGAGTAGATCTACACAGATTTGGCTAGATCTAAACAAAAAATAGTTGTCGGAGTAAAATCCTCTCTCTACATCCGCCTTTTCCCTTCGATCTCTTTTTTTTTTCTCTGCTATACACTTCTGTTTTTCTGTTCTAATGGAAAAATTTTTCGAATTCTGAACAAGTAGTTTTCGAGTTTTAGTTACAGGCGGTGAAAACTGTAAAATTTTGCAGTTTCAAATTTTTTTTTGGTGCTGGAATGAAACATGGTTTAAAACTGTAAAATTTTACAGTTTCATAACATGTTTTTCAGTTTGATTAATAAGAATAAATGCTTAATAGATTTTTGTTTTGAAACTGTAACATTTTACAGTTTCAAAACTTACTTTTCAGTTTAATCACTATTTAGATATTATTTGCTTGAACCTTACAAAAATTGAAAAATAACATATGTTTTCCCCATTGTTGCTGTTTTTTGTCGTTTCATTTTTTTTTTCCTTTTAATTTATCAATATTTAGTACATTCTGCTATGTTTTTTTTGCTATAATTTATCCATTTATTCTTTTTTTCCTGCAATATTCTAGACATTTCGGTGAGTCACCAGTGATGTTCTTAACGTCCAGTAAACGTTCTGAACATTTCAGCGACTTCCATTAACGTTCTTAACACTCCGGCGAATTTCCGGCGAAACTCTGGTGACTTCCCGGTGATACTCCGGCGACTTCCCGGCGATGTTGAACATTTCGACGAGTCTCCGACGACCGTTTGACGGAAGTCCAACGGTAGTAAGATGTGAACAGTGTCTGTAAATTTAAACAAAAAAAAAAAAAAATTTGGGTAACAATTAAAAATGTGTTGTACTAATTGATACAAGTATTTTGTTTTGGGATTAGCTGGATTTTGAACTTGGTACATGGGACTTATCAATAAGTTCCCCTTTTCTTTTTTTTTTCTCTCTCTCTCTCTCTCTACTTTACTGAACTGACGATCTGAATGACGGTGAAACGAGAGCTTCACGTCGATGATGTCGAAACCCTACCGGATATGGGTTTGCAATTTGTATCTATACTCTCCAAGCCTATCAGAAATAGGTCCAACCAGATCGATGGCGTCAAATACTTGATCGGTGACCTCTGCTTTGAAACCCTTGATCTTCTACTGAAGCCCTTGGTTCTCCATTGAAGCTTGTTCGAGATTTCATCCTATTTTGTACCAGGTAATTCTCTTGGTCGTTGCATGCAATGTTGTTTTAGTTAGGATTGCAATGTTAGAAGCTTAACCCAGCTCCACTTCGGCTCTATTAAGATTGCTGGGGTTGAAACTGAGTCACGATCATCAATATCAGCTCTCGGTGTTCTTCAATTGCTCTCAATCACTACTTAGATAGTTGGGTTTGAAAGGTCCGTTGACTTTGTTTGCGGTTCAGGTGAGTGATGATGTGACCAGAACTTTGTTGTATTTTTACTTTATGCAAGAGACGAAGATAAAATTTTCTTTCTTTTGTATTTTAGAGTGTGCTCGGATCATGAATTTAACTAGGAATTTGAATTGTTCGGATCATGTATTTGGGTATGGATTTGGAAAGAAAAAAAAAGTTGGGTGAAATATCTGAATCTAGTGTTTGTAATCAACTTTCTTTGATTTTTGCTTTATAAAAAATGGCAAATTCAAACATCAAGGTGCTTAGCAAGTGACCAAACACTATGGTTTTTGTTTTCTCAAAAAAAAAAAAAAAAAATACTGCGTAAAGAATGAATGTTAAAATTTGATAGATAGACGCTGAATGTTGAAGAGAAAGGAGAATTTTGACTGGCTTAAAGGAAGATAACTTTGACCCACCTGGGTTGATATACAACAATAATATAGTGTATCATTATGTTATACAAATCAAAAGGAAGTGGACCTTGAGTAGATTGAAGCCACCCTTCAAAGTTGCACACCATGTATTTGAAAAATTGTTCCAGTCATGAGATGTGTCAGAAAATTATAGCCACGTGTGATTGCGAAACTGGTAGTCAGATGTCCTTAAATGTGAATTTAATCCGTGAAATTTCTTGGTCTTTTTTTTTTTTTACAGTCTCTTAGACTATTTAAGAAAGTTGAATGTATAACGTATTATGATTCTTTGGTTATATGGTGGAAGCAGGTGGAGTTTGGAGCCCATGGCTATGGTTGTAGTATAGCTTATTCATGTGGCTGCCTTTTTTTGGTACTTTAAAAAAGCCTCAAGGTAGTTGTTTGTGTTGGTGTTCTGGTTATTCTATTTTGCTGAAGCTCAGTTAGGTGGAAGCGAGTGCAGGACAACTTATGCTTTTGCCTTTTGCACTTGTGTTCTTTCTTTCAAGTAGTTCTGTACTAGGATTTGAGATATATGATTATGTTTCCTTTTTTTTTCTTTTTCTGTTTTTGGCTAAGGCCATTTACAGTATTTTATTTAAGTTTGTGGAAGTATTAAGATTATTATATCATGTTTATTTTGTCCTATTCGTTGACAAACATTCATATGAATTTAAAGTTTTCGCTGAATTTTTAATCTGTAACATTTGAAATTATTTTGGCAAGATTTAAAATTGAGTTTATTGAGCTTGACTAATCCATTTTAAAAAATTTCTTCCCAAGGTAATGTATTTATGTGCTTTATTCACCCTATAACAGTGCAATAAATATGCAGAAGTGCACATTGTTAAAAATGTTGAAATTAATCCCCTGTAGTTGTAGACCATTCATGTAGAAATTCTATAAGATAAATTCTGTTATCATACATCTTAAACTTTGTTCTCCTTTTATTTCTTCCAGATTTTGACATGTCAGATTAACTCCCGACTCCATCAAAGAGGAAAAGAACCAGAAAGTCCGCAAACTCCATCGGCACCAAAGCCATCTGCAAATCTGCCAAGAAGTCAGTTTATATATGTTTCATTCTCAACTATATATATGTGTGTGCACGCGTGGATAGTCTATCTTTATTGCCCATTGACATGCTTATTTTTGTAAATGTTGATCTTATTAATTTTTGTATTGATAGTGAAAATTCTTCTTGTATTTGCTAATTTTTAGGGTACTTACTCACCTTTTTATGTCCATTTTCGTGCTTTCTTTTTACTCACCATTTTCTCATATTTTCTTTTTATCAAACACATCATGAAACCAGAAAAATGGGGTATGAATCCTAATCAAACTCGTACATTTTCTATTCATGACCAAAAATATAACTATTGGGACTATACTGAAGCTTTTACCAAATCCTTTCTTTATATGATCCCTAACCGTATTCATTCATGGTTCATCAAAGTCTGTCCCCAAACCTACCAAGCTGGCATTCCCAACTGTTTTTTTGCTTGGTGGGATAAATTTGGGCCTGAACCGTCTATTTTACCCGCACCTGTCCATATTCAATTTAATCTCTGGGGGGTTAATGCTTTTCAAGTCATGCCTGGTAATCAAAATCATTCCCTATCCAAATCCTTTGCCATTTTTATGATTCACTTCGGCCTTCCTTGGATTTGGAAGGTGGGATTGTGCTTGTGATTTTCTGAATAAACTTTTCTGTCTTAAAAGAATTTTTTTTTTTTAAATGGTGGAAGACCCTTGATGAATCTCAACCTGACCTAATTGAGCAAATTAAACTTAATACTCAACCTTGTAGGGATTTCATCCCCAAACCATCCATTTCGGAAAATAGTGGTGTTAATTCTTTTATTTGTATTCAATCTGAATCAAAGAAACAATTTCCTGATGTTTCTAATAAACATTTGATGATCAGATGCATGGAATATATGAAACATCAATTTCTCCAATCCATAGAATCTGAATTCCAGGATGATGTTTCTATGATATCAGCAACCAACCAGGATAAGGATATGGATGAGCATGATAACTCATACAATAATGTCCTTGCAGGAGAGGCCCATGAGCCTGATGATGACAATGATGGAACCGTCAGTGATTTTTGGGATTTCCTTACCGATATTATTGTTGACAAAGTTGAACACAACAAAACTCGCAAAGGAAAAGCAAAAGCTAAAGGTGTATAATCATTAGCTTTATCCGTACTCGCAAGAAAAAGAAGACCTAGTTGTCTTTTCGAATGTGCTAGCACAACAGAACCACCGCAAGGTGTATTAATAATGTAGTAATAGCTCCACTCAGCAGAAGATAGACTTGAAGATAAGGATGAACGACTCCGGCCATCAAGGACATGCCACCCGGCTTCAATTATTTTTGGGATAAGTCAAGAATGGCTATGTAAGGTCAAGTCTCGCTCTTGTTGAGACATAAGTTTTTCTTTTGTTCTCTCTCTCTCCTCTAAAATTTTTTAAGTTTTATGATATATCATTTATGTGTGGAGCAATTCTCTTGTTTTGAGCCTGCTACTATATTGTAAGTATTTTGTAATGTTTTATGTTTGTAAATACTTTATCTGAATTGCATGCATTATTAGATTGGCATAAAGAAAGATTAGCTACTTTATTGCATTTATAGCATATACCCATTGTACAGTTTTAGATTGAAGAACTTCATAAATTAATAGATTTAATAGGACAATCTCTGCAAGAGATTATTCGGTTGGCCCTTAACCAACGACCCCCTTTGTAGTAATTACATATTCATGAGATCATATATGTATTAATTTGTAATTATTACATTGTTCATATGAACAGTAATATTCCTGGATTTGTGCTAATTAGGAACATAAATTATGTGTCTGTAAGTGGGATGTCACCTAAGTCGATTTTGGGATTTTGCCATTTTGGGATTGAATTTCTATACGGCATGTATCTCCCATAAACGGTTGATAGATGTGTTTGCAAATACATGGTTAGCGCACCTATTTGGTATCAAAGCCAAGTTTATTACTGTTTATATTAACGATATAATACTAACAAACTAAGCACATATGATCATACAAGACCTAATGAGTACCGAGATCACATAATCAGAATCTGTTCCAAGTGGAGCAGAAATATTACCCTCATCTTCTGCAGGATCATCATCCGGATCAACTAGTAATGCTAAACTAATTGAATTTGAAGAAATTCAAGAGAAACTGGGCAAATGGAATTGAATTTGTACTATTATTAGATACCAATTCTACTGATTGAGTAGGAGGATAAATGAATGAAAAGGTTTGTCCTTCAATAGTGGTCCAGGTTTTGTAAAAAATATATAAAGTATTGATTTCAGATTCTGAAAGAATTTCCATAACAGTAACCAATTCATAAAACCCTCAAGTAAAAGGAATAATTTTTTGATGAAAGATGGAAATAATACTGATTTTTATAAAATTGTTGTTGATTTTTGGTATATCTTTTGAAATGCCACTCCCTAAACTGCTGGTATTGGGGATGCTGAAACTCCTGATTAATTTGTTTACGAATTTCACTTCCTGCTAAAAAATCCATAAAAACTAAATCTGAAAATTCATTGCGTTGGTTATAGGGCTTTCTCTACGTTCTGATGCTGGAACTAGCCGTTCTGTTGTATAAACCCCATGTGAGATTCTATGTTCAGATATACGGAGACCTCTAACAAAGGATTCATTTAGATCTTGTGAAGATACAGAATTTCGCGACATTTGGGATAAATCAACCTCATACGGTAAGCCTCTAAGTATGCTAGTACTGGATGTACTCCTTCCTAGTATTTGAAGCCTGGTTTTCGAAAAGATAGGTAAATATCACCATCTTTATTCTGGATAACATCTTCGATTTCATGATGAAGTATGGGAGTTGGTGGAACTGCGTGTTGGAGTTTCCAATACTGGGGGAATTCAATTTGATTTCATTTTATTTTTCTGGAGACAAAAATATTAGCACACGTATTGGTTTCAAATAAGACAGTTTCTCCAATAGCACTCTTTTTTCTGACATATGAAGAGTGGGTAGAAAGAACCTTAAAATTGATCCTATATATTAAAGATATAGGTCTAGTTCCTGGTTTGAAATTATAACTTTTAGTAAGAATCCTAACATTCAACACATCTAAAATATTAGCATCTTCAAGGGCTACAATAAGATGCGGATAAACATCAAAATATACGGATCCTTGAGACAAACTTGTCTCAACAGTTCCCATAAGGAAATTCTACCAATCAAGACAACTCCCATCTATAAGACTGAGGGTCAAGCAAGTATTTTTCCCTAAAAGAGTCATTGGCTTTAAAGCTATTTGCACAAGTCCAATATGAATATAAACATATTTTTTGTAATAAGGTAATAAATCTATGGCTTTAAAAAAATTATGACTTTCATCATGTTGAAAACGAATATTAGTTTCTACAATTTTAATTGTTGTTTTTGATTTAAAATCAAAAGTTCTTATTTTATAAATATTTTTTAGAGCCACCTTTGGGATGGCCACGGTTGCATCCCCTAGCTGGGCAGCTCATTGGAAGATCCCTGCAAATATTCACGAGTTAGAAAATCAGGGAGACAATTGTGTTCTCCTTTAATATATTCGATGTCAAAATCAAATGCTGATAACTGGCTTTGCATTTGTGCGAAAGATTTTCAACATCTTTTTTAAAAATTTGTTTTGCTGCACTACAATCAACACGAAGAAGAAAATGTTGATTTAATAAATCATCTTGAAATTTAAGAATACATTTAGGCCTCATTTGGGAACAGGCTTTTTTAGTAACTTTTTGGTTTTTTGGCTAAAATGTGATGTTAAAAAAACTAGTATGTTTGGGATGATTTTTTGACTTTTTACGAAAAGATGTGCAAAAAGTAGAGAGAAAAGAGAATATTTGACTTTTTGGTATGGGTTGTTGTCTTTTTGGCTTTTTTAGTAACTTTTTGGCAAAAAGGACACTTGCCAAACGAGGCCTTAACAATAGAAAAGCATTCTTTTTTAATTGTTGGATAATTTAAAGATGTTTTTTTTTCCAAGCTCCAGATGTAAATCGAATTAATTCTTCTTTCGCAATATTCGGATTATATTGCTTAAGAATTCCTCCATAACCTTTATCGGAAGCATCTGTTTCAACAATTTTCTTCCAATTAGGGTTAGGAATGGCTAAACAAGGTAATTGTTTAACCCTAAGCTTGATTTTTTGCATTGCTTTCGTATGTTCAATAGACCAAGGTTCATGGATTCCTTTTCAATCTTGAATATAAAATAGCAGTGTCAAGCGGTAAATTTTGGCAATAATCTGCAATATAATTTAAACAACCAAGAAATCTTTATAATTAAGTTTTATCTCTAATTTCATCAGGGAATTTAGATGCAAACTCAATGCTTCAGTCAATAGGTATAATAGTGCCATTATAAATATTATGGCCAAGAAATTATACTTTTGTTTGGAAAAGTTTCATCTTTGGAGCTGACACAACAAGTACATTTTTAATAAAGGCATTCTTACAAATATTAAGATGTTTGATATGATATTCAATAGATGAAGAATTAAATAAGAACATCATCTATGTAACATATAGAAAATTCGAAATAAGGAATAAAAATATCATTCATAATATTCTAAAATTCTGAGGAAGCATTTTTTAATCCAAATGGCATAACATTCCATTCGTAGTGCCCAAAAGGTACGGTAAAAGTAGTTTTATACCGATCTTGTTCAGCAATTTCAATATGCCAATATCCTGATTTAAGATCAAATTTAGAAAAAAAAAAAAAAAAAAAACCATCCTGTAATCTTTTTAAAAGATCTTTTTTGTTCGGAATCGGATATCTAATCCATTTAAGAGATTCATTCAGAGGCTTAAAATTGACCGACAGACAGGTGAGATAGGTATCCTAAAATCAAAAGTAGGGAACAATAGCAATATTTCAAAAAATAAAAGAAGTGTCAGTGTGATTTCAAAATATAAAGCGAGTGCAAGTGTAATTTAATTTACAAATAGAGGAGTGTAAGTGTAATAGTTTACAAATGAAAAGCTATTGGGTGTGCTTAGGGGATTATACAAACAGTTTATAACTTATATTAATTTAAAATTTTGTACTAGATTGTTTAATGTAATTTCTATTTATAACTTATTAAGTAGATTTAACTTAAATAAGTTAAAAAAATTAACTTTTCAAAAATTGTGAAATGAATATTTTTGGTTTGGGATGTTCTAAAAAAGTGTACTTTTTGACTTATTGGCTTATATGGGTTGGGTTTGAGTTGGGTTTGATGTGATGTGTTAGAGAGATGATGTGATTTAAATAAAATGATGTGACTTAAATAGGATAGTGACTTTTTAATTTTTTGTATTATTTAGATTATGCCAAACTTAACCTAATTCCTATTGTCTTGCTATCAATTTTTAGTTTAAAATAATATTATTTAAACAGTTGGTGTCTTGCAATGAAAGTTGGATGGCGTTGTGGTTTAAGGAGGCGGTAGTGCATCAAGGCAAAATCTGCAATATTCGTTAGTCAACAAATAATTGACTGATAGATGGGTGAGATAGGTAACCTAAAATCAAAAGTAGGGAAGAATAGTAATATTTAAAAAAAGAAAAGAAATGTCTGTGTGATTTCAAAATATAGAGCGAAGTGTATGTCTATATTAATTTACAAATTGATGAGTGTAATTGTAATTTAATTTACAAATGAAAAGCTATTGGGGGTGTTTAGGGGATTATGCAAACAATTTATAACTTATATTAATTTAAAATTTTATACTAGATTGTTTAATGTAATTTCTATTTATAACTTATTATGTAGATTTAACTTAAATAAGTTTTAAAAAAATAATGTTTCAAAAATTGTGAAATGAATACTTTTAATTTCTATTGCCTTATTATCAATTTTTAGCTTAAAATAATATTACTAAACGCCCCATGGCCAATACTGAAAGTGGGAAATGTGATTTTTGAAATGTGACATAATGATTGATTTTCATTATGGGCTTGTTTCATTTGGGTGGATTGAATGTGAAATGCGATTTGCTCAAACTAGTAATGTGATTATAAAAAATTTTCAGTATACTTTTTTGAAATGTGACATGTGAAATGCGGTTTGATTTTTCAAATAGGCATGTTAGAGCACCTCTACCCAATACTTCAAATTTGATGTGACACTCTAACAGTGATATTTTGACTTGAAGCATTAATTCCACCTGATATGTCAAATGTTGAGTTAGCATTTGACATGAACTCAACGTATCAAATTTGACATATGCTCCATGTTGATATCAAAAGTTGAGTCCATCCAATAAAATAATTTTATTTTTAAAAAATAATATAATAATATATTTGACATATCGGGTAGAGAGTTTCTATGTCAAATTGATATATGCTAATTTGTCACCTAAGCTTTCAAAAAATTTCATCCACCAAATTTTGAAGGTTTGATTAGAAATGCTCTTACATTTTCCAAACGTGACTAATACAGAATCAATAAAAAAAACCCTTAGTGCACTGTTCCAAACGCGATTGATCCATGTCACATTTGAGTGGATTGAATGTGGTTTCTCCAAACTAGTAATGTGACTACAAAAATCCTTTATAATGTACTTTTTTGAAATGTGACATGTAGAATGTGTTTGATTTCTAAAATAGACATATTATATATTTCAAACGTGGCTAATATAGAACAAATAAAAAAAAAATACTTAACGTGTTTTCAAGACGTAGCTAATACAAAACAAACAAAAGTGCGTAGTGTATTTTCCAAACGTGACTAACATAGAACAAATAAAAAAACACTTTAGTGTATTTTTTTCAAACATAATTAATACAAAACAACTAAAATTTCAAAAATACAATAACATGCCTTACACAATAAATTACAAGGGAAAATATGTTAATTTCCATTTAATGAGACTTCCTTGTTCATTAAAATAAAATTGGGACTGATTCATCCACAAGTTCACTTTTTGAAAATTATAAGTCAATCACCCTGTGTAATAATTTTAATAAAAATACATTAAAATTAATATAAAAAAGTATTTTATATTCTTTAATTTTTTTTAAAAATCTTTTACTTACGTCATATGGCTACTTGTTATCTTTTTAAGTTTCATATCTCAAATAGTATTTTTATTTGGTCCGATAAATATATCCGAAATTTTGTGCTCAATAATATGAATCGAGTTAAATCTGACTGATAATCAGTTATCTCCGGGTGAGGGCCTACTGAAGCAATAATGACCAAAGTGCTTCCCTTTTTTTCAATAATAATAAATATAAAAAAAAAAACATCTGGCAAGCTCCACTGAGCAGATTATAATTGCCATATGTTTGGCAACCAAACAATTAAACGGTGTTCAAATTATAAATTTGTGTAAGGATTTAAAATAAATAAATAAAATGAAAATAAAATTACATGAAGTACATTTACATTTTATTTATATTTTTCATTTAGCTTTTCAAACTCCTATTAAAATTCATGATCTAAATACAATCTAAAATTAAAAAGTTATTATAAATAATCAAATTATTCTCTCTATTTTTTTACACTTATTTTCATGAAAAGCCACTAAATAAGCCAATTTCTAAACAAATCATTGTTTAGCCTCGTATCTTTCTCTTTATGGAAGCTTGTTATAACCTAAATAAGCCAATTTCTAAATAAATCCTTGCCTAGCCTCATATCTTTCTCTTTATAGAAGCTTGTTACACCTATCTCGCCTCATATCTCTCTCTTGTTATGGAGCCACTGCTAAATTATTTTTTGATCAAATTAAATGAATGCACGATTGGATTTATGATATGATTATGGATAGGATTATAGAAATAAGTTACATCAAGGGATAATAAGTGAAATAAATGAGTGGACAAAAAGTGTGAAATATTATATTTGATTAGAATGAAATAAAATAATATATTATTTTTAACCATTGGATGAAGCAAAAATAATAATTCAGAGACAGACTCATTCTTTTAATATCACACTACTTATGATAGTACTTGGCCTCTCATTTTTGTCTATTTAATCCTTCATATCAATACTATTCAGAGCTTAGTATAATGCAAAACAAACATGAGATTGGACTATCGTGTGGGACTTATATTTTCTCCACCTCAATTTTCTTCATTCTTTTCCCACAATCAAACACCCAACTAACAATTCAACGGACCTCACATGTTTCCTCCACTTATAATCCTACAAATAGTGAGATAACCAAACATGTCTTGTAGGAATTTATTTTTATTTATTTATTTGATTAGGATTGTAAGATGTTAATTTATTAATAAAATTATATTACAATTAAAAAGATTATCGCTATTTTATTAACTCAAATCTTCCTTAAAGTGTGATAACTGTAAGATTATTGAACCAAACCCAAATTCTGCCCTATAAGAACTTTTTGGGTAATTAGCCTTAATTTGGTAAACATATTGGGACTAAATAAACACGTGAGGACAAAAGAAATTTACAAAATCACAAAACACTTGGCTTTTGATATAAAATTACTAAATTGATCCATATACAAACAAAAAGTCAAAAAAACATCATTTCTAAGTGGAGGGTAATTTTGTCATTCCAATAAAAAAAGTCAAAAAAACCAAACAAAAAAACCAAACGAATAAAAAAATTCCAAGCTAAAAAAATTAAAAAAACCAAAAAATCAAGTTTACCAAACGACACCTTAGCCCTATAGGAATTGTTGTAGTTCACATCTTCAATTTATCTGTCCCAGTCCTCTGAACTGCCATTTTCCTATTGTCACGTGTTCTTTAGTGAAAAAGAAAATAAGTGAGAGCACTAATTAGTGTTATCATTAATGATGTGGTAGTAGATCCCACCATGAATGATTTGATATTTTGACCTTGATATTTTATTATTTTTTTTATTTATTGAGTGTCATATCATTAGTGGTCTCTTTAAAACTCCAAAATTAATAGTCTCTATCATTATTATTACTGAAAAATAGTTGTTACTGAAAAATAGATCCCTCTCTCGTCTCCTCTTGCTGGTCAAAACGTCTAGTAGATTTCTCAGTGGGTTACATCACCTATGTCCTGATGATTATCTACTTAAGCGAGGATTGCAACGATGTGAGTTGTTTGTGTGAAATCCCAATTTTTTTAGGTATGGGAAGTGCTACATCCCCTAATTTGGGAAGTCCTAATCCTCCGAATTTTCAAGTCAAGGCAAAAAAAAAAATAAATAAATAAATAAATAAAAATAAAATAAATCCCCAAAACGACGTCGTTTTGAAGATTAGGAGATTAGGGGAGATTTTTTTTAGGGCTCCAAATCATTTTCCTTTAGGTATTCATATTTTGATAAGTGGCATTGATAATTTATTATAATATAATGACCAAGATTTTTAAATCAGAATCTAATTTAAATTATTTATTTATATTTATTTTATTTCTTTTATATCTATCTCATTATTGTTTATTTAAAAAATAAATAAATTTGAACCCCTTTTTCTCCACGTTTCCTATGACCTTTCGGTGAAAAAAACATAATAATAAAAAATAAAAATAAAAAAAAGACAAAAACTTGGCTGCCCACCCTCCACCGCCCAACCTTTCTTTCCTTTCTTGGATTCCATATCATTCTTTTCCTTTTCTTTTCTTTTCTTTTCATTATCTTAATCCTTATTTCTTTCTTCATTTTTCTGCAAGTGGATCTAGTGAGGTTCAATTCTCTATATTATCTTCTTCCTCTATCGTTATTCTTTTCCTTTTCTTTTCTTTTCTTTTCATTATCTTAATCCTTATTTCTTTCTTCATTTTTCTGCAAGTGGATCTAGTGAGGCTCAATTCTCTATATTATCTTCTTCCTCTATCGTTTCTTTATCTTCTCTGGATTCGATTCGATTCTCTCCCTTTCATAGATTGTGTAGGAGAGAAATTTTAAATTTAGTTTGAGAGCGTTTAAAGTGAGAGTTGGTAATTTTATTTAAGAGAATATAGTTATTTTTGGAGAATTATGGAGTAATTTTAAATTATCAAAGTGATGGTGATGGAGAGATTATTTTGAGGTAATTCAGGTGACATATATGTTGTGCTAGAGGGCCTCATATATGAATACACAAGACAAATTGTTGCTACATATTTTGTAAAAGTCAATTACAATTCGACGCGTGGCAGAATAAGGGTAATACAGGAAGATTATTCAAATCTTCGATCCTGATCGTACACGTGGCAGTTAGTATTGGTTATTACGAGATCTGAGTAGCAGTGAATCAACAAAGAGATGCAAGGTGATGTGGCCTCAACGGTTACTCACATTTAAATTCGAATTTAGGAGGGAAGCCTAACTGCAAGTGATGGCGTAGTGGAGCTAATTATAAGGTAACATGATCAATGATCATGGAGGAGTAGTTCGACAGTTTGAAATGCAGTTCGATAGTCATCCTTGAGTAGTATAAATAGCGGAGAAGGCCCCAGAAAAACGCCCAGACTCAGATCCAAAAAACCAGTCTTATTCTACTTATTTTCCTTTCCAGTTTTACATTTCCAGTTTTACATTTTCTGTTCTTTATATTCATGTTCTTTATATTCCTGCACTTTAAATTCCTGCACTGCACTTCATTTATAGGAGTAGTTTCAAGTAGTAGATTATTGCTGTAAAACCTCTACGAGGCTGAGTTTGGATCATAGTAAGTTTTTCATTTTAATGAAATGCTTCAATTGTGCTTCATTTAATTGTTATCTTGCTTAATTCTCCTGAATCAAGCCACCAGTAAAAGTCCTCTTCATTGAGGCTGAAAGAACTAAAACACAATCGTCTGATAATTGGTTGGCAATTAATTTTCTATAAGGACTGATTGATCCTTGCTGGCACGCTCGCAATTACAAAAATAACCTTCAAAAGCCAAAAAGTCAACATATATTTTTGGCACGCCCAATGGGACTAATTGAAATGGCTAGACGTAGAAGACAAGGAGAAAATTAACGCTTGGAAGAAGGCGTAAAGGAGAGGTAGAAATACCTAATCTATGGGATAATGTGGTAACACATCCTGTGGAAACTCTTATTTTATCAGAACCTATGGTCGAACAGACCAGTACTTCGGAACAAGAACCACATGTTCATAGTATTGGACGAAACCAAGGAATTGGACCATCCACTGTTCCATCTACTCAGCCAATAAATTCATGGGATGGCCTAGTAGATGCCATGGGACAACAATTAATGAACACAATGGAAATGTGGGCAACATCCTTTTTGGATCGAATGAATAACCACCAACCAACAAATACATGACACATGGAGGAAGTTCCAAATGTCCCTCAGCAAAGATTGGCTAGAGATAAACAGCCTATGCAAGTTAATGGACATTCTAATGGTCAAACTAGTAATCAGAATTATGAAAGACAATCACCTCAGTCTTAGTACGAACCTATTTCGAGGCCTATAGTAGGTCAAAATGCCTCAATATTTAACAGTGAAGCCATGCAAGTTGGTGGATCTGGCCCAGTACAAGAAAACAACATAAGAATGGTTCCAAATCCCATGTTCGAAGCCATACCTGGCACGAGGGGTTTCACTAATCCCTTATTTGAATTTATACTCGGGGGGTTGGAAGGTTTTCCTACAAATGGAAGAGACACAACGCCCTGTTCTAGTACCTTTCGCAGGACAGGCTCAAAGGGGTTACCCACACCCCCAATAGCAATCTGTACCACAGGGACAACCAGTCTCGAATATATCACCTTATGGACCAAGAGGACCACAAGCACAAGGTTGTCCACCAAATCTTGTGTTTGTCCCTCCAGTAGTGGTTCAGCAGGCGCAAAATATGGTCCCTAGGGACCAAATTGCTGACATTGTTAGAGAGATGTGTGGACCGATGGCTCGGGGGATCCAGACTCCTGTGTACAGAAAACCATACCCAGAATGGGTAGATAGGGTACATGAATACCCAAGAGGTTTCAGGATACTAGATTTTGTCCTTTTTTATGAAAATAGAAACCAATCAACAGTGGAGCATATTGCTAGGTTTGCTGCTCAATGCAGTGAATTTACTAATAATGACTATATGAAGTTGAGATTATTTCCAAATTCTCTAATTGGGGGAGCATTTGTATGGTACATTAACCTTACACCTGGCTCCATCCAAACTTGGCAACAAATGGAAGAAGCATTTCATGCCCAATTCTTCCAATCGGAGCCAGAGGTTTCCATAGCAGACTTGGCAAGATTGAGTCAAAGGCCTGAAGAGAAGGCTACTCAGTTTATTGCCAAATTTAAAAGGGCTCGAAATAAATGTAGAGTTATCCTGCCAGAGCCAGAATTCGTGAGATTGGCTCAAAATGGCTTAGAGTTTAAGCTTCGAAAGAAGTTTGACTCAACTGAATTCAGAGATTTGGTGGAACTAACCTATAAGGTGTCTAGGTATGAAGCATTACTAGAGGAGGAACAAGATCGAAATAATGCATCATACAAGACATACTATAGAGATCCTAATTATGAGATCGATGCAGCGGAGATTGTGGGGAAAGAACCTGTGATCTGTGAAACATTAATTCATAAGGATACAATAATTGACCAACAGTTTAAAAAGAAAGACCTTAATAGGAAATACTCTTTCGATTTAACTAAGGCATATGACATTTTTGATCATTTGCTTATGGCCAATTTCCTTAAGTTACCAAAAGGAGTAAAAATTTCATCTCCAGATGAACTTAAAGGAAAAGTATATTATAAATGGCATAACTATTGGTCTCACTCGACTAAAAACTGCGTTGTTTTTCAAGACAGGATCCAAGAACAAATTCGGAAAGGAAGCTTAAAATTCCCAACTAAAGCAGAAAAGGTCATGGGGATCGATAGTAATCCATTTCCAGAAGTTGGAGAAAGTGCAGCTAATGTTGTTGTACCAAACTTCCAGAATTTGTCTCTGCGGGAATTGGAAGAGGTCAATGCGTAGATGCATATTGCCAACCAGACAACTATCAAGAAGGACACCGGAAATCTACAAGCTATTGGACAAGGTTTCCCACGCTAGAGGGAAGACTCTGATGAAGAAGCATTGGATGGCGATTCCTTAGAAGCAGCTGTAATGCAAATGATGTGTCCCAGATGCAGACTGAGTTACAAATGGTTGAAAGGGCTTCCAATTGATGGGAAGCAATATTACAAGGATGTGCAGAGACGTCCTAAACCAACCAATGCTTATAACAAAAGGTCGTATCCGACTAGTGTTAGGCAGCAACCATTAGTGGTTGAGCCTACAGCTGATAGAATGCATTCTAAAGGCAAGAAACCTTTATATGAGTCCAGGCCACCTAATTACTACAGAATGGAGAGCGGTCACTCTGAAAGGAGACTGGAGAAGGGTTCAGTTCATGGGATCAAAGCCAGGGTTTGGCCCCCTAAACCAGCCTCACGCAGGACAGAAAGTGGTTACCTTCATCGAAGGCCTGAGTTAGGCCCAAAACATGAAGTCAGAACCAAGCAGTGGCCTTCACAGCTAGCTTCAAAGATGGCTTCGAAGGACGAAAAGAACAGTTCAACATCTAGGTCGGTAAGTTCGTGGGTACCTGGAGTTCCAGATTGGTTTGTGATGCAGAACAAGCCTAGGGAAGTGCCTATCCAAAGAGATGTTGTTGGAAACCAAGGTAGGATGGTCAAACATCCTTTGGTAGCTCTGAACAATTGGGTACTGCTTAAACACCCAAAAACAAATGAACCAGATATGGTCCCAGTAATTTCGAGATCACAGAGGAGAAAGTTCCAAAAGGTGATCAGTTGGTCCAGATAGACCTGAAAGAAAGTGGAGAGAGTTCCTCATTGGTCTAGACAGAAGGAAAGAAGAATCCAAAGTCAGACCATACT
This sequence comes from Camellia granthamiana, assembly GCA_036172215.1. Classification (NCBI taxonomy): domain Eukaryota; kingdom Viridiplantae; phylum Streptophyta; class Magnoliopsida; order Ericales; family Theaceae; genus Camellia; species Camellia granthamiana. The sequence continues at coordinate 89,879,499 of CM069908.1, read as the reverse complement.
CCAAAACCAACTCTACAAGGCAAAGCGGGTTGCAGCAGACAATAATTGGCTGAAGTTCACTCTGAACTAAAAGCCAGAGAGAAGTCCAGTCTAGCAGGATTGGAGAAGGCTTTGATGGAGAGTGACAGCGAGACAGAAGAAGAAGTTGGCCTAGGCCAAAAGAAAGAAATGGTTGAGGAAGAAATGTTCGAAGCCTTCATGGCTGAACAAACATTTTTGGTTGAAAAGCAGTCGAGAAAGACCATTCGAAGGAGTCTGTTAACAGTGAAGTGCCATAATGCAGCATGGAAGATGCTTTTGGAGTAACTGAACAAGGTGGCTAAGAAGGGAAACAAGCACAGCCAGCCATCCAATTTGGCTCATTTCCTCAAGTATCAGTAAATATGGTACACATACTACCGCATGAGTTCCGAGCTGAGGATGAGAACCAAGAGGGTCAAGAAATTGACCCAATTCCAGTCTCTAGTGAAGACTCACAAGTGAGTATGGTGCAAGATGGATCTAGAATGGCTACCCCAATGGAAACTGACTTCGAGAGTGAAGAAGAGGTGAGCATTAACCTCTCGTATCCTTTTGAGTATCCCTCGAACTCTATGACACAACACGTCAAGCCTTTGTATATCAAGGCCTTCTTTGATGGGATACAATTGAACCGAGTCTTGGTGGATAATGGGGCAGCGGTGAACTTACTACCGAAATCTTCCTTGAAGAAACTAGAGAAAAGGAACCCCAAGTTAATCCCAACCAGCACAACCATTGCTGGCTTTGCTGGAGACAAATAGATGGCTCAGGGAATTCTGCCCATCAACCTGAGTGTAGGAACCAGGGACTGCATGACGGCATTCTTCGTTATCGATAGCAATGCTAAGTACAATGCCTTACTTGGTAGAGATTGGATCCACACTAACAAATGTGTGCCTTTCTCTTTGCATCAGAAAATAATGATGGCCTTGGGCAATGGAGAAACAGAGGAAATTGATGCAGATCCTCAACCCTTCATAGCTTGTGCAGACTTAGCAGAGGCCAAATTGTATATTAAGGGAGTGACACCACTCAGTATACTGAGGAAACCTGATGGCTCAGCCGAAGTGACGACTGATGAGGAAGTGACACACCTGAAGTACTTAGTCCAGGAGAGTGTTGATGAAGAGGTTGTCGTTAAGGATAACAATGATGCCTGGTTGTAGGCAAAGAAATGAAGACCAAGAAGCCAAGTCTTCGGCTTTAATTAAGTTCTCAACATTGGATGTAAAATCAATAATCCAGAAAGTACAAGAGCAAGAGAAAGAAGCCATGATAATTGGCTGCAAGCAGGAGCAGCAACAGGTCAGAGTTTTGGCCCTTGATAAATACTGTGCATTAGACATTGAAACAAAAGTTCAGGAGATACAAGAAGAAAAAGTCTTGTGGACAGACTTTGTCTATGAGGAGGAGGGTAAAGATGTTGAATCAAAGAACCTGGAAGCAGAACAAAACAAGTAGATTGCTTCGAAGCCAGAAGGAATCGAAGAAGGAGTTTCAGTAAGTTCTCAGACACAAGACCCCTTAGAAGAAGTAAATTTAGGGGAAGGTTCTGTATAACAGCCTACCTATATAAGTGTTTGTTTGAATGCTCTGGACAGAGACCAGTTGTTAGTTGTTCTGAAGAAATATAAAGATTGCTTTGCATGGCCTTATAATGAACTACCAGGATTGGATAGGTCATTAGTGGAACATAGGCTCCCTATGAGGCCTAATTTCAAACCATACAAGCAAAAACCAAGAAGAATGAGTCCAGAAGTGATTCAAAAAGTTAAGGAGGAAATTCTTAGACTACTCAAGGCAGGCTTTATTAGGACAGCCAGGTATGTTGAATGGCTATCCAATGTTATGCCTGTAGTTAAGAAGAATGGTAAAATGAGAGTATGCATTGATTTCAAAAATTTGAATTTGGCAACTCCAAAAGATGAGTATCCTATGCCTATAGTAGATTTGTTGGTAGACAGTTCAGCAGTGCATCAAGTTTTATCAATGATGGATGGGCACTCTGGTTATAACCAAATTTGCATTGCAGAGGAGGATGTCCATAAGACAGCATTCAGATGTCCTGGGAATATTGACACCTTCGAATGGGTTAAAATGCCATTTGGTTTGAAGAATGCTGGGGCTACATATCAGAGGGCTATGACACTATCTTTCATGACCTCATTGGAGGGTATTTAGAGTGTTATATTGATGACATTATAGTTAAATCCCAATCCATAGAGGAGCATCTGTTTCACTTAGAAGCAACTTTTGAAAAAATGAGGAAGTTCAAGTTGAAACTCAATCCTCTTAAGTGTGCTTTCGGCGTATGGAAACTTCTTGGGCTATGTAGTACACAAGAAAGGAATACAGATTGACCAAAATAAAGCCAAAGCCATCATTGAAGCCAGACCTCCATTGAGTAAGAAAGAATTACAAAGGTTCATTGAACAGGTTAACTTTCTCCGAAGATTCATTTCTAACACTGTAGGGAAAACTAAAGTATTTTCTTCCTTGTTAAGGCTGAAGATGAGGAGGAATTTCTGTGGACAGCAGAGCATCAAATTACTTTCGAAGGAATCAAAGCCTACTTGGCCAACCCTCCAATGCTAATGCCACCAAAGGGTGATAAGCCCTTGAAGTTGTACACAGCTGCAACAGAGAATTCATTGGGAGCTTTCTTAGCCCAAGACACTGAAGAAGGCAAGGAGCAAGCTGTTTATTACCTTAGTAAGTTTTTAAATTCTTGTGAATGTAAATACTCAGCTGTAGAAAAGCTGTGCCTTGCATTGTATTTTGCTACAATGAAAATAAGATATTATCTTTTGCCTACAACTGTCTTGGTAATTACAACCACAGATTTGGTTAAGTATATGTTATCTAGACCTATGTTGAGGGGAAGAATTGGCAAATGGATATTAGCCTTATCATAATTTTATTTAGAATATGTTCTCCAAAAGGCAGTAAAAGGACAAGTGTTAGCTAATTTTTTGGTAGACCATCCATCTCAAATAGAAAGCCAAGAGATAATAGAACTTGGTATGGCTAGTGTTGAGCCATGGCAAATGTGGTTCGATGGATCGAAAGCCAATGGCCTAACTAGAATTGGTATAGTGATCAAGTCACCACAAGGAGTGGAAACCACACATGGTTTCAGAGTGGATGAAATTACTTGTTCTAATAATCAAGCTGAATATGAAGCCTTAATAGTGGGATTGGAAATTCTTATTGGATTACAAGTTCATGCAGTTGACATATTTGGGGATTCTTAATTGGTAGTTAACTAAGTGAAAGGAATTTTCAAGTGTCAAAGTATAAACATATTGCCATACTATGTTGTTGCATTATATCTGCTTTCTCAATTTCAAGTAGCAAATGTAACTCATGTCCCAAGATTCTTGAATAATAGAGCTAATGATGTGGCTCAGAAAGTTTCGAATTTCAAGAGAAGAGATAATGCTCAAAGGGACATAAGCCAAACAACATATCAGAAATCAATACCACCCTTGAATAAAAGGAATGTAGTCCTGGAAGTCAATCATAATGACTTACAAGAACAAGATTGGAGGCATCCAATAATGCAGTACTTGGCTGGCCCATCTTTGAAGGCCAGTAGAAAAATTAAATTGCAATCTATGCAATACATGATATATGGTAATGCTCTCTACAAAAGGGGGGAGATGGTTTATTGCTGGAATGTTTAGGCCCAAAAGAAGCATTAACAGCTATGACTGAGGTTCATGAAGGCATCTACGGTGCTCATCAGCCTGGTGTGAAGATGAGATGGATGCTTCGAAGGCATTCCTACTATTGGCCAACTATCCTTAAAGACTGCATAGAATATGCAAAAGGTTGCCAAGCATGTCAAAAGCATGGCACCATAAGGCATGTGCCCATAACCGACCTGCATGCAGTAGTGAAGCATTGGCCATTTAGAGGTTGGGCCATGGATATGATAGGAAAAATACACCCACCTTCTTCAAAGCATCATTGTTTCATTTTAGTGGCCACTGATTACTTCACTAAGTGGGTCGAAGCCAAGCCATACAAAGCTGTAGACCAGACTGAGGTCATTGGATTCATTAAGGATTTAATCCATAGATTTGGTATCCCACAGACTATAACTGTTGATAATGGGACTGTGTTCGATGGGAAAATGGTGAAATCTTTTGTGGCAGAGTTTGGAATTAGCCTTGTTAATTCCACCCCCTATTATGCACAAGCCAATGGTCAAGCTGAATCATCCAATAAGTCCTTGAAAAAAGGAATACAAAAGGTTGTAGAAAACAATCCTAGGGATTGGCATAACCTATTATTGGATGTTTTGTGGGCTTATAGAGCTTCCCCAAGGTTAAGCACATGAGTCACTCCTTATGCCTTAGTATATGAGCATGATGCAATATTACCTGTGGAAATTAATGTTAAGTCCTTGAGGGTTAGATGCCAAGACCAGTTAGATCTTGAGCAATACCATCAGAGTATGTGCTTGGAGTTAGAAAACATAGATGAAGCTAGAATTCTGGCATTAAATAGCATTCTTTTCCAAAAGAATAAAACAGCCAAAAATTATAATAAGAAAGTCAAACACATTGGCTTTCATGAAGGTGATTTGGTATGGAAGACAATACTCCCAATAGGGATTAAAAGCCATAAGTTTGGCAAATGGTCACCTAACTGGGAAGGACCATATCAAATTCATAGAGTCCTGCCTTTTGGAGCATATCATTTGAGAAATTTGAATGGATACATATATCCCAAAAAGCTTAATGGCAGATATTTGAAGCCTTATTTTCCAACTATTGGGAAACACAAGGAATAGAATAAATGTCAAGCAAAAGAACACAAGGGTACTCAAATGATAAATCAGAATTTGTTTTTTTATAATGAGTTAAATACATTCTGCCATAAATTGGACCAAAAATCATTACAATGCCTTAATTGTTCTTTTACAACAGACTTCCTATTCTTAAATAAAGAAAACAACTGGATGGCTGTAGTCATTTCTTGCTTTCGATCGGCCAGTCCTTGGTTAGTGATCTGCAGTTTGGTATCAGTTCGGATTAAGGCCTGGTTCACTGCAGATAGCTTCTTCTCAAGTTGAGCTTTCCTCTCTAGTAGTTAAGTTTGAAAATGGGAGACAGAGGAATGTTGTGCCTTTAGCCCTGAGACTTTAGCATGTACTGTGGAAATAAAGCTCTGGTCTCTCACTAATTTCTCCTCTACAGCCTTGGCAGCATGACAAATGTTGATGTAGAAGTCAATACTAGCTGCTGCCTGAGATAGATGACTTGAGACAGTTATACTGGATTGCTCAACAACTTTGCAGCACTGAAGGAAGCCATTTCTTATTATAGGCCTTTGTAAAGCCTTGAAAGGAATCCTTGAAAAAGATGTCAATAACTCCAGACAGCTGTCTAAGTCCATCAGAGGTGCAGAAGGCTTGCTACTGGAGGCAGAGGAGCTCTCAAAAATTTCTAACAAGGAGTCAGCCAGAACTAATGGCTTAGTCTCATTATTAACTGTTGGAGAGGTAGAAAGTATGTCGAAGAGACTGGCTAGTCTTGCTTCGAAGATATCTACCTCATCCGTCGACATGAGGGGCGCAGAAAGAGCTGTAGTGGAAGGCACAAAGGACTGCATAAGGATAGGAGAAATGGATGGAGCATCTTCAGCAGTCTCTATGGTCCTAGCCACCAACAGGTCAAGAGAAGAAGGTCTAGAACTAGGTAAAGATAATAGACCATGTATTGAAGAGCTGCCAGCACCCTCTATAGGGAAATCAGCTACCATCAGAGATGGAGTAGCAGTTGGAATTTCCTTAGGAGGAGGGGGGAGAGCAAGGCTCGAAAGAGAACTGAATTGAGATAGATCAAAGGATAAATAAGGAAGATATGGATTTAATCCAAAGAAAAGAGATGCAGGAATGCTTGGCCCCAAGGAGGGTACAGAGAATATAGGCCTAGGAAGTGGAAGTGTTATCTGAATGGACTTCACCTTTTGCAATTGATCAACTTCAACTGAAACTGAGGGAGTCCTTATTGGAAGAATAAGCTCAGTAGTTGTTGTTGCAAAAGAAGAAATACAAAGTAATGTCAAGTCTTAATACCAAGAATTTTGACAAGAGAATAAAATAGTAGAGGCTTGAAAGAAGTTACTTGTTTCAGAAGTGATGGCAACAATGGGAGAGCTATGAAGAGAATAGTGCTCAACAATATGTTGCCTTCTTGTAGTTTCCCTTTGGATTGCATCAGCAGCAGTAGCTTCATCTCTTAAGAATTGCTGTTGCCGTCTCTTTTCAGCTCTCTCAAAAACAATTACGGCTTTAGAATGTTTCTGCTCTACTGCCTTGGCAGCTGCCTCATGAATAGGGTCTTTGACCAAGTCAGTAGCAGAAACAATAATCTTCTTTCTCTTCCTTCTCAGTAATGGTACTTCTGGCTCTTTCTCAACCTCCCTCTCTTCAATTTGGGATTCAAGTTCTTCAGAAGTAAGTTCTTTTTCCACTGCTTTGGCTATGGTCTCGTGATTAGGGTCTTCGACCAAATCAGAAGGAGAGACAGCCACCTTTGTTCTCTTTGTTATTTGTAATGGTGTTTCTTGCTCTTGCTCAATCTCTCTCTCTCTCTTCGGTTTGAGATTCAGATTCTTCAGGAGTAAGGATCAGCTTCCTTTTCTTTCTCTGTTGTTGTTTGTCTTTGAGGGCAGCTAGAGTTTTAGCTCTCTTAGGGGATTCTTCTTGTGGAAACCCTGCATCAAGATGTTTTAGTATAAAGGAAACAAACAGAAGAGTCTAAAGAAAAAGGAACCTGAAAAATACTTACCCTTTTTCAAAGCAGCTTTAGTAACTCGAGCTGGATGGGGTGAGGCTGCAGGAGCAGTTTTGGCAGCTGTGGAAAGAGAGGGAATGTTCTCAACTGTTGTTGATTTAGCCTTCGAAGGTACTCCTAACCCTATCAGTAAATCATGAGGGTGTACGGATAGGCGCACTTCCATATTGGCTGTCCACCAGCTTTGAAATCTTTTTAGAACCAAGCCAGAGGGAAGGAAGGGGACAAATTTGAACTCGCTCAATTCTTTCAACAGTTTAAAGGTTGCCTCTTCCAGTTTTGATTTGGGTATTCTCAGGTCTTTGGCTGTAAGATGGACATTCGAAATGCTGCAAAGCGGAATGGGAATCCCCTGAGTTAACCCAAATTGCCTGGCAAATTGAGAAGGGCAGTATACCTCAGCTATACATTTATAAGCTCAAGTGTTTAAAGTGCTAATGAACAACTCCCTCGGCAGCAAAATGGAAGCCCACATGTCTTTGTGAGGTGAGGTGGAGCACTCTTTATCAGCCAAGAATGCTTGCAGCCAAGCAGGTCCTTTGTTGGCATCAAAGGGGCAGAAGAAGTTGGCAGATGGAGAGATAGGAAGTTGGTGAAAAAAGGTGAAGTAATAGGCAAAGGAAGCAGGGTAGAGAACAATTCTGGCATACTTCTCCCCATAAGTGCTAGGGTCCTGAACAAGGAATTTTAAGCATTTGGGATGTAAATCAGTGAAGTAAGCGAAGAGCCAAAGTTGGAGCACCCAAAGAGGACCCCCTTGGTTAACATCAAGAGGTTTCTCACAAAATTGGGAATAGGCTCTATAAACATGGCCTAAGAGATAAGGAGCCAGGGCTATGCGTTTTTTCAAAACAAGTGCTTTCGCAAGTGGAGCGAACTCAGGCATGATCTGTTGAGATGATGTGCAAAAGAGAAATTTGCACAACCAGTATAAAAAAAAGGAAAAAAGTTCTCTATCTCTCACGGGGCCTTCCCTCTTATTTTCAGCCTTTACAAAATCGCTGTAAGAGGAGTTTAAGGGTGGAAGGGAAAAATTAACAGAGAGGTTTGGGTAGCTGGGAGTAAAAGGAGAGCCAAGGGGTGAACGCCCCAAGAGATGAAAAATATCAAGAACGGTGGGGGCCATTGTAACAACCCTCGTCACTGTTTATCAAATAACCACTGATTACCGTTAAACTGAGACTGATAATGACTGATAATTGAACTGATTAAAGCACTGAACTGACTGACTGAAATCTAGAACTAATTGATTGACCATATCTGTTAAATGCATAACCTATCTGTTTGATTGTTTGATTATCTGTTCATGTTTTATATGTAAATTGCGAATTGAAGGCCTTATCGGCGGCCGAACCAGAAATTGATTAGTGTTTCATGATCAGTAGTATTTATGTGAATTTATGGTGTAATTATCTGAAAACTGATTTGGTAGGACTAAATTAGGTTAAATATTGATAAATTGTAAGTTTGCCTTAATTACCATCTTGCCATCCTAGTGGCCCACTATCTCAACCTTTTGAATTTCATTACACTTGAAACAAAACATTTTGCTTAGCCAAGTTCATTGTTTTGCCGACTAGAGAGTGAGAGTGTTTTCATCTCATTTTGCTTGGTCTTGCTTGGAAATTGAGAGGATTGAAGTATAGATTTCATATTTAAGCCTCTACACTTGAATTACAAGACCTAAGTAAGGTAATTGAACCTCTCATTGTTGTATTTAAGATTGTTCTTGCATGATTCATGTCAAATTGTAGAGTTAAGGCATGAATTGGTTCAATAGTGTTGATATAGAGCTAAATTGTTGCATGCATGTACATGTCTCTCATTTTTGAGGTTGTTCTTCATAGATTATCACATGCATGTCCATGGTAATGTTAAGGATCATGTTTTCACCATGTTTTTGAAGGAATTGGCTCATTTGAGCTTGTATTTAAAGCTTTGAAATGATTTGAATTCATGCATGTTTGCATGTCCCTCATGTTTATGAAATTGGTTTGAAAATGTGTTGAATTAAACCACCCTTGGGCTTTAATTTTACAAATTGGTCTTTGAAACATATAATATCATGTGTTTACAAGAGTTTTCCAGGTTTTCAGCCTAAGAGGATCGAAAATTATGCATTTAAACTTGGTTTTTGGCTTGGAGGTGCAATCTGGAATTTCCAAATTTTGCACTCCCGTTCGAGCGAGGGAAAGTGGTGCTCGAGCGGGGAATTCGAGCATCCAGTACTTTGCACTACTTTACAGTCCGCTCGAGCGGAGAATCGGGCGCTCGAGCGGAGTCATGTGTCTCATGCTCGAGCCTCATGCTCGAGCGGGAGCGTCGAGCGTCCGTCGAGCGGAGATTTCACCCATCCAGTACTTTTACAGTACGCTCGAGCGGGGGATTTGACACTCGAGCGTGTACCTTTGTTGTATGTCCGCTCGAGCGGGGAAACCTGCGCTCGAGCGGGACTTTATTTTTCTGAAAATTCTAAAACTGTTTTCTGTGCACATCTTTGCATCCTCATTTCATCCTAGGCATTCTTAGGCCTAGTTTAAGACATCTTAACAAGGACATAGATGTAGAACACACCGACGCAAGTTAGGGGCTAAGTTATTATCCTCCCCACCTGTGTAGCTTAGTGTGTGTTCAATCTGTTGACTGTGTAGGGTTGGCTTCCGAGGAGACACTCTAGCTTACTGTAGCCCAGAACTCTGTGAGTAACAATTGTGTAAAGATATGTTCAAAATGATTATCTTCTGAATACTGAATTGTACTGTTTTCTGAACTGATACTGTTAACTGAATGAGTGTATGTCCTATATTCTAAACTGTATTGTGGCATCCTTAGCAATTATTGTTACTGTACTGTTACTGACTGTTACTGTTACAGAGATCTCTATCGGTTCCCTCGTTGGAACCACTACTGTTTACTGATTGATGGCCATCATTTACTGTTCGGTCTTTTAAGACCTACTGTTTACTGTACTGTTATGCTAATGGATGTACCACATATGACTGAATGACTGATATACTGAATCAATGAACTGTTTTCATTACTGTCAGGACATTCATTCTTAACCTCTTTACGCATTATGTTATTCACTGGGCTTTAGCTCACTGTTTATATATATATATATATATATGTAGGTGTTCAGGCACCAGACCGCAGCTAGGAGCGTCGGGTAAACTCCAGTTTTGTCAAGCCAACTACTGTGCCTCACTGCGAGGTTCCGAGCCTATCGAGTTATGGCTTAAGGGTGTCTTGTTATCCCCCGTCTGTCTCTGTATATGATTGTATAGACTGTATATTTTGTACTGCACTGTACTGTTCAATAGGGATCAAGTCCCTATCTTCTGAATGACTGTACATATACGTATATACTGTTTTTGCACCGAATGTATATATGCATAAAAAGTCTTTTTGCATACAGACTGTCACAGCTCATTGGACATTGTTTATTTACTGTATTGGCTTCCGCCATGCCCCTGTACTCTGTTTTACTGTATTACTGTTAAGCAGGCCTTCGGTAATCTCGGATTACTGGCCGGTTACGGTGCTAAACCCATAGGGGCGGGTTTGGGTCGTGACAGAGTGGTATCAGAGCGATACTTACCACGAGTTATACCGCACACACGTGTCCAAATGAGCTATAGGGTGTCCTAGAAAAGCGATTAGGGCATACATAAGCATGATAAGTGTGTGGTTATGACATGACTGAATATATGTTAATGTGTTAATCTATTTAAACAAATGACTGCTTATGTGATAAATTGTTTAAGTATGCAACTGCTTATGCTTGAAACTGCTATAACTGTTTATAGTGAAATGGATAATGCAAACACTGCAAATGAATCTGAATCCTCATCCTCTGAGGCCAGAATGGCCAGACTTGAAAGAATGATGGAACGAATAACCGAAAGATTGGATCAACAACAGAGTCAACAGCCCCCACCTCTTCCTCCTCCGGTACAGCCGGAACAGAATGTGAATGTTAATGATGGGGATATTATAGCTCTCACCCATAAGTTCAGCAAGATGAAACTGCCATCCTTTCAAGGAGGCCTTGAACCGTTAAAAGCTGAAGCATGGGTTCTTGAGACAGAGAAGCTGTTTGAAGTTTTTCCATGTTCTGAAGCACACAAAGTGCTACTAGCCACCTTTACCTTGCAAGAGGAAGCTAGAAGGTGGTGGATGTTAGTCCGCGACACCAACACTGTAACGACTTGGGCTCAATTCAAAGGAGCCTTCTTCGAAAAGTATTTCCCACAGTGTGTCAGGGACAGAAAAGTAACCGAATTTGAGCAGCTGAAACATGGCACAATGTCCGTTGCTGAATATGAAACAAAATTTACCGAGCTTACTAGATATGCACCACATATGGTGGACACTGACTACAAGAAGGCCAGAAAATTCGAAGGCGGCCTTAATGTTGCAATTCTTGACAGAATAAATGTTCTGAAACTACCGAATTATGTGAATGTTCTTGACCGAGCTTTGATGGCTGAGGCAAACATCGAAGCATTGAAAACTGAAACACCGGCGTCTAAATGGCGTGGAAAAAGGCAGGGTTTCAAGTTTAAGAAAGGCAAGCATAATCCATCGAGTAAGAAACAGAATACGGGGTCAACAACTAGCCCTAGCCAAGGGAGTGGTTTTATACCACCTTGTCTTGAGTGTGGCAGAAAGCACAAAGGGGTTTGCTACAAGATATCTGGAGCCTGTTACAGGTGTGGCAAAATAGGCCACATGGTTAAAGACTGCCCCTCTGCTCCGCAAGCCAGTAGTAAAGCTACGCCAAGCACAGCAGCATCAACTGTAGCACCAAAACCGAACCCCAAAGCTACTGGGAAAGAGCCTATGAGGCAGGGCCGAGTGTTCGCCCTAGTACCGGGAGATGTACAAAATACGGAGATTGTTGTGTCAGGTATCCTCTCTATTTGTACTCAAAATGCATATGTATTGATTGATTCGGGGTCTACACATTCATATGTGTCGCATGCTTTTTCGCGAAAATTGAATAGGCCCTTAGAACCCATGAATTATCTGTTAGCCATATCTTCACCCGTTGGGGGATCTATGACCTGTGCATATATGTACCCTGCTTGTGAAATTATTGTCGGAGATGCACATCTGTTTATTGATTTACTGCCACTGAACATTGACTATTTTGATGTTATATTGGGGATGGATTGGTTAACGAAATATCATGCCACCATAGACTGTGTAACGAAACAAGTAGTTTTCCGTCCACCGGGTTTACCTGAATTTGTGTTTAATGGGGTTGGAGTAGTACCTCCTCCATATCTGATTTCATCTGTGAAGGCTGTTAAATTGATTAGAAAGGGGTGTAAAGGGTATCTGTGTTCTGTATTGACTGTATCTACTGATGATATTGCTAATGTGGACAGTATTCCTATAGTCAGAGAATTCCCAGATGTTTTTCTAGATAATCTGCCAGGGGATTTGATTGACAAGGAGATTGAATTCACCGTTGATGTGATTCCGGGAACACAGCTGATATCTAAAGCTCCTTACCGAATGGCTCCAACTGAACTGAAGGAACTGAAAGTGCAACTGCAAGAACTGTTAGACAAAAAGTTTATTCGACCCAGTACCTCACCGTGGGGCGCACCTGTTCTGTTTGTGAAAAAGACAGACGGCTCACTGAGACTGTGTATTGACTACCGCGAACTGAACAAGGTAACTGTGAAGAATAAGTACCCATTACCGCGTATTGATGACTTATTTGATCAGTTACAGGGTGCTCAAGTATTTTCTAAGATTGATCTCAGATCAGGATACCACCAGTTGAAAGTTAAACCAGAAGACATTGCTAAAACTGCTTTTCGAACGAGGTATGGACACTACGAATTTTTAGTTATGCCTTTCGGAGTTACCAATGCACCTGCTGCATTTATGGACCTCATGAACAGAATCTTTAAACCATACCTTGATGACTTTATTGTTGTATTCATTGATGACATACTGATTTACTCCAAAAGTGTAGAAGAACATGAACATCATCTGAGACTTGCCCTACAGACCCTAAGAGAACAGAAACTGTATGCTAAACTGTCTAAATGCGAATTTTGGCTTGATCATGTTATGTTTTTGGGGCATGTTGTTAGCAAAGATGGAATTTCTGTTGATCCGCAGAAAATTGAAACTGTAGTGAACTGGCCTAGACCAACAAATGTGACAGAAGTCCGAAGCTTTTTGGGTTTGGCTGGATATTAGAGGAGATTTGTCGAAGATTTCTCCAAAATTGCCTTACCATTGACTCAATTGACACAAAGGGGGATATCATTTGACTGGACTGACCAAAGGGAATCAGCATTCCAAGAGTTGAAAACTCGACTTATGACTGCACCGGTTCTTACCCTACCTTCAGGTACGGATGGTTATACTATATTTAGTGATGCTTCTCATAAGGGTTTGGGGTGTGTTTTAATGCAGAATGGGAAAGTAATTGCTTATGCTTCCCGACAACTGAGACCGCATGAAAAGAACTACCCGACCCATGATCTGGAACTTGCTGCAGTAGTATTTGCACTGAAAATCTGGCGTTACTATCTATATGGGGCAACATGTGAAGTGTACACCGATCACAAAAGTTTAAAATATTTCTTCACACAGAAAGAACTGAACATAAGACAACGGAGATGGCTAGAACTGATTAAAGACTATGACTTACAGATTTTGTATCATCTGGGAAAAGCCAACACTGTTGCCGATGCACTGAGCCGAAAATCAATTGGGAACTTAGCATGTTTGCTCACCGGACAGAAAGAGTTTCTTTGTGACCTTGAAAACTCTGAAATAGAAATTATTTTGCGAGAGCAAGGTGGAACCTTAGCTGCTATTTCTGCTCAACCGGCACTGATTAAAGAAATTAAAGAGAAACAGCAACTGGATGACTTCTTGAAGAAGGTCATCGAAGAAAGGGAATCTAAACCGAGATCGGGGTTCAAATTTGAAAACAATGTACTGAAATTTCAAGAAAGACTGTGTGTGTTGAATGGTACTGAACTGAAAAGAAGAGTTCTGCAGGAGGGCCACAATTCTAAATTTTCTATCCATCCGGGGAATACGAAAATGTACCAAGACCTGAAACTGAATTTCTGGTGGCCGGGAATGAAGAAGGAAATTGCTGATTTTGTATCGAAATGTCTTCATTGCCAACAAGTCAAAGCCGAACATCAACGACCCGCAGGCTTATTGCAGCCCTTACCGATACCGGAGTGGAAATGGGAACATATTACCATGGATTTCATTGTTGGATTGCCTCGCTCCAGTAAAGGTATGGACTCAATTTGGGTTATTGTTGATAGACCGACCAAAACTGCTCACTTCTTACCTGTCAAGACAATTTATAATGCGGACAAATTGGCCGTGATTTATATTGATGAAATTGTTAGACTGCATGGAGTGCCTGTGTCCATTGTTTCTGACAGGGATTCGAAGTTTACATCAAGGTTTTGGCAAAGCCTACAGACTGCATTGGGTACTGAACTGAGACTAAGTAGTGCCTATCATCCTCAGACAGATGGCCAGTCAGAAAGAACCATCCAGACTCTGGAGGATTTATTGAGAATGTGTGTCCTTGATTTTCAGGGAAACTGGGAAAGCCATTTGCCTCTAGCTGAATTCGCCTACAACAACAGTTATCATTCAAGTATTGATATGGCGCCTTTCGAGGCATTGTATGGCAGAAAATGTAGATCTCCGATTTGCTTGGCAGAAGTTGGAGATAGGCCTTTGCTTGGGCCCGAGATTGTATATGAAACAACTGAGAAAGTGAAACTGATACAACAGAGACTGAAAACTGCACAGAGCCGACAGAAAAGTTATGCTGATGTTAGAAGACGAGACAGAGAGTATGAAGTGGGTGATCACGTGTTTGTGAAAGTGACACCGATGAAAGGCCAGACTCGTTTTGGAGTCAAAGGCAAGTTAGCGCCGAGATATGTCGAACTGTATGAGATTATTGAGAAAATCAATCCGGTGGCGTATCAAGTTGCGCTTCCTCCTGAAATGGAACATATGCACAACGTCTTCCACATCTCTATGTTGAAGGACTACCTCCGGGATCCTTTCCATGTGATAGAGCCGACTCGTGTAGTGCTGAGTGATGACTACACTTACGAGGAACGGCCCATACAGATTGTGAATAGACGAATCAAGAAACTGAGAAACAAAGAGATCCCGTTAGTGAAAGTTGACTGGCAAAACCATGGTGGCGTGTATGCCACTTGGGAAAGGGAAGATGACATGGTTAAGAGATATCCTGAACTGTTTCCACTGAATCCTGTTTTCTTCCAGAATGAAAGTAACTCGAGCTTAGAGGACTAAACTCTTTTTAAGGAGGGGAGACTGTAACAACCCTCGTCACTGTTTACCGAATAACCACTGATTACCGTTAAACTGAGACTGATTATGACTGTTAATTGAACTGATTAAAGCACTGAACTGACTAACTGAAATCTGGAACTAATTGATTGACCGTATCTGTTAAATGCATAACCTATCTGTTTAATTGTTTGATTATCTGTTCATGTTTTATGTGTAAATTGCGAATTGAAGGCCTTATCGGCGGCCGGACTAGAAATTGATTAGTGTTTCCTGATCAGTAGTATTTATGTGAATTTATGGTGTAATTATCTAAAAACTGATTTGGTAGGATTAAATTAGGTTAAATATTGATAAATTGTAAGTTTGCCTTAATTACCATCTTGCCATCCTAGTGGCCCACTATCTCAACCTTTTGAATTTCATTACACTTGAAACAAAACATTTTGCTCAGCCAAGTTCATTGTTTTGCCGACTAGAGAGAGGGAGAATAGGGAGTGAGAGTGTTTTCATCTCATTTTGCTTGGTCTTGCTTGGAAATTGAGAGGATTGAAGTATAGATTTCATATTTAAGCCTCTACACTTGAATTACAAGACCTAGGTAAGGTAATTGAACCTCTCATTGTTGTATTTAAGATTGTTCTTGCATGATTCATGTCAAATTGTAGAGTTAAGGCATGAATTGGTTCAATAGTGTTGATATAGAGCTAAATTGTTGCATGCATGTACATGTCTCTCATTTTTGAGGTTGTTCTTCATAGATTATCACATGCATGTCCATGGTAATGTTAAGGATCATGTTTTCACCATGTTTTTAAAGGAATTGGCTCATTTGAGCTTGTATTTAAAGCTTTGAAATGATTTGAATTCATGCATGTTTGCATGTCCCTCATGTTTATGAAATTGGTTTGAAAATGTGTTGAATTAAACCACCCTTGGGCTTTAATTTTACAAATTGGTCTTTGAAACATATAATATCATGTGTTTACAAGAGTTTTCCAGGTTTTCAGCCCAAGAGGATCGAAAATTATGCATTTAAACTTGGTTTTTGGCTTGGAGGTGCAATCTGGAATTTCTAGATTTTGCACTCCCGTTCGAGCGGGGAAAGTGGCGCTCGAGCAGGGAATTCGAGCATCCAGTACTTTGCACTATTTTACAGTCCGCTCGAGCGGAGAATCGGGCGCTCGAGCGGAGTCATGTGTCTCATGCTCGAGCGGGCATCGAGCGTCCGTCGAGCGGAGATTTCACCCATCCAGTACTTTTACAGTACGCTCGAGTGGGGGATTTGACGCTCGAGCGTGTACCTTTGTTGTATGTTCGCTCGAGCGGGGAAACCTGCGCTCGAGCGGGACTCTATTTTTCTGAAAATTCTGAAACTGTTTTTTGTGCACATCTTTGCATCCTCATTTCATCCTAGGCATTCTTAGGCCTAGTTTAAGACAACTTAACGAGGACATAGATGTAGAACACACCGAGGCAAGTTAGGGGCTAAGTTATTATCCTCCCCACCTGTGTAGCTTAGTGTGTGTTCAATCTGTTGACTGTGTAGGGTTGGCTTCCGATGAGACACTCTAGCTTACTGTAGCCCAGAACTCTGTGAGTAACAATTGTGTAAAGATATGTTCAAAATGATTATCTTCTGAATACTGAACTGTACTGTTTTCTGAATTGATACTGTTAACTGAATGAGTGTATGCCCTATTTTCTAAACTGTATTGTGGCATCCTTAGCAATTACTGTTACTGTACTGTTACTGACTGTTACTGTTATAGAGATCTCTGTCGGTTCCCTCGTTGGAACCACTACTGTTTACTGATTGATGGCCATCATTTACTGTTCGGTCTTTTAAGACTTACTGTTTACTGTACTGTTATGCTAATGGATGTACCACATATGACTGAATGACTGATATACTGAATCAATGAACTGTTTTCATTACTGTCAGGACATTCATTCTTAACCTTTTTACGCATTATATTATTCACTGGGCTTTAGCTCACTATTTATATATATATATATATATATATGTAGGTGTTTAGGCACCAGACCGCAGCTAGGAGCGTCGGGGTAAACTCCAGTTTTGTCAAGCCAACTACTGTGCCTCACTGCGAGGTTCCGAGCCTATCGAGTTATGGCTGAAGGGTGTCTTGTTATCCCCCGTCTGTCTCTGTATATGATTGTATAGACTGTATATTTTGTACTGCACTGTACTGTTCAATAGGGATCAAGTCCCTATCTTCTGAATGACTGTACATATACGTATATACTGTTTTTGCACCGAATGTATATATGCATAAAAAGTCTTTTTGCATACAGACTGTCACAGCTCATTGGACATTGTTTATTTACTATATTGGCTTCCGCCATGCCTCTGTACTCTGTTTTACTGTATTACTGTTAAGCAGGCCTTCGGTAATCTCGGATTACTGGCCGGTTACGGTGCTAAACCCATAGGGGCGGGTTTGGGTCGTGACAGCCATCATGCCACACCGAAATTGAAAAAAATTGAAAGCCATGTTCCAAAAGCAAAGAGCAGCAGGGGTCAAGAAAGGGTCTTCAGGAATGATAAACTTGGAAATACGAAGGGCATCGAGAATATAGAGATCTTGCAGGTCATCTTCCCTTGCAGGCATAACTCTGTCATACCATTCCTCCCATTCAGTTCTCAATGTCGGCCAGCAACGGTGGGGTTGGGTCATTCTCCAATTCCCCCCATCGAGCCCTCCTTCATAGAGAAGAAAGTGGTCTTTTAAGCGAGGGTACAGAGCTGGAAGTTGAGCAGGAGCTTCTCAAAAAATGGGACCTAAGACGTATTCTTGTTTGTTGCTGTGGCGAGGAACAAAGAGGCGTCCATCTATGGCGCTTGACCCATCAGTTGTTAACTTAGCGATCTCTTCATCAATATACCTTTCAAAGCCATGGTTGGGCTTATACGATCGCCAGCAAGTACTTTCAGAGAGGAAGAATCCATTGGTAGCAAGCAGCAAGGAAGAGAGGGTTAACAGAAGAGAAGGGTTTGTGTGTTAAGCAAGCGAGTGATTTCAGAGTACAAAATAAAAGGGTTTTAAAAGACTTTGTGTCTGAAAAATATATCGCGTAATTCGTTAAGCACTAAAAGTACGAATACGAAGAGTTTCCTTCAATATTGATACTTTTGGAGGGAAAAACACATCCCAGATGTTGATGCTAGCTTCGAAGTAAAATTTGGCTTCGAAACCAGATTTTGGTGCCAAAAGTCAAATAACAACAGCTTCGAAACAGAGAAACCGGCTTCGAAGCACATTCCATACTTAAAGATGTAAGAATATTCAAGTTTTTGGTTACTTCAAAGGGACTGAAGACCTGTTTTAGGTTTCTTAATGGGAGTAATGTCTTTCGAAGCAAAACTTGAGACCTCTTAAGGATGGGAATTGGTGTTCGAAACATCAAAGCCAATAGTTGGTTTGTATATGTACAGAAAGAGATTGTCTTTTGAACTAAAACAGCGCAGCCCCCAAAAGGAGCTTCCATATTTTGAAAGTATGGACAGTTGTTCGAAGTAAAAAAAGGGTCAATTTAAAACTGATTGATCATACTAACCATGACCATATGTTGGTTATGATTAAAACAAGCTTTAAGGGGTAAGATTGTTAAATTCGAAACACTGATTCTAAATGAAAATCAACAAGAACTGTCAACCATGTTCCATAAATTGTTCATGTTGATTCCTTTTCGTGTTTCATTTAAAACGATTAAGTCCAGATTCGAAGGATAAGATAGTTCAGTTCAAAGTCCTGAATTTGCTTTCAAAGACAAACGGAGACAAGATCAGACAAGGCCAAGCAAAGAAAAAGTCTTAGTTGTATTAAAGCAAAAGCAATTACATCGAATGGCCCTATTTGGGTACAAACTCAAGCTCATAAAAATAGGGAATGGAATAAATAACAAGATCATGAAATTTAGTCCGACTGTGATCAATGAATTTATGTTCTTTCTTTATTCTATCATCTATTTCTTCTAGGATTGGCTGCATAAGTTGATGCACTCTCACTTCATAAAAGAGCTCTTCAGCCTTTATTTTGAATGATGTTTCTCTCAATCCTTGTTCCAACTCGTCTATATCCAAGTCATCTTGGTACGCATAATCTTTATTTCTGAAGTCATCGAATTCTTCAATGAAGTTCTCTGCTTCGTACTGGGCATGAACTTGAAGGGGCGAGAGTTGGTCCAAAGACTAAGTGGTGGCCATAGAGATCCAATGCCAGTGGAGAAGCAATGGAAGTTAGTCCAAAAACATGTGAAGCTCTGCTTGGGCGAGGGGATTGAGGACATGACCCCGAGTCAGAATATCACAAGCCCATCGAAGGTTCTTGAGAGGGACTACATCCTCAAGAACATTGAAGGGCTAGTGAGAGAAAGCCGCGAGCAAAAGTTGAGCTTGCTTCTGCTCAGCTGGAGTAGGGGAAGATGGAGACTTGTAAGGTGGAAAGACCTTATCTGCGGAGAGGGCAAGCCTCAGTCTCTCTATCCAGCAAGGATTTGGCAGAGGAAAAGGTGTGGATGCTTTTATTTCAGGAGATGGAGCAAGGGCAGAAGGAACAAGGGCATTAATATAATCGAGCCAGTCAGAAGAACAAATCTTCGCCTTCTGGGCTAAGAATGATAGATTGTACCCTTGTGCCTCTTCTAGGCGTCGGGCGGCGTGCACTATCTTTGTAGGCATGGAGGATATATACCATGCCATAAGCAGATTCTCTTCTAAACTGCGTCGATGGTCATGGGCACGTAGGGATAGACCACCGAGCTTCGCGCATAGGAAGGGAACTCTAAAGGGTCAGTAAACTCGACAAAGTGATGGTTGATTCATTCCCTCAAATCACAGGCCTCAGGTTTTGACCAACTTGTCCAGTCAGAAGCCCTAGAAGAGGAAGAAGTTGCAGCCTTATCCCATGCAGAGGGTTGTGAAGAAGAACTTCCCATGTCCATATTTGCGACTTTCTGAATCAAAGGATTTAGAGCAGTTTGTTCGTAGTCCAAGGGTGAGTTAGAGGAAGAACTTCCCATGTCCATATTTGTAAGTTTCTGAATCGAAGGATTAAGAGCAATATGTTCGAAGTCCAAGGGTTGATAATTTACAAAGGCATCCATGACCTGAATATAGAAAGGTGGATAAAGGTGGCTAATTAATGCATGGAGGTTCTTTTGAGGAGGAATAGCATCATCATATGACTCTTCGTGTGCTCGATCAATGGAGGAGAAGATTGATTCGGCCATAAAAATGTATCAGCCTGTTCGAATATTAAGGTGGTGGGGGTGTTTAAAGGGTTGAAGGAGAGTTTAATGCAGATGATGAATGACAATTGCATTTCTAGAAGAATGCAAAGCCCATGCACGTTCTAAGATGTGGGAAAAAGGCCTTGATCCACTAATATCACCAAGTATTGGGTATATTAGTACGGGGGGTAATGTTGGCTACATATTTTGTAAAAGCCAATTACAATTTGACGCGTGGCAGAATAAGGGTAATACGGGAAGATTATTCAAGTCTTCAATCCTGATCGTACACGTGGCAGTTAGTATTGGTTATTACGAGATCTGAGTAGCAGTGAATCAACAAAGAGATGCAATGTGACGTGGCCTCAACGGTTACTCACATTTAAATTCAAATTTAGGAGGGAAGCCTAACTGCAAGTGATGGCGTAGTGGTGCTAATTATAAGGCAACATGATCAACGATCATGGAGGAGCAGTTTGACGGTTTGAAATGCAGTTCGATGGTCATCATTGAGTAGTATAAATAGCGGAGAAGGCCCCAGAAAAACGCCCAGACTTAGATCCAAAAAACCAGTCTTATTCTACTTATTTTCCTTTCCAGTTTTACATTTCCTGTTCTTTATATTCCTGTTCTTTACATTCCTGCACTTTAAATTCCTGCACTGCACTTCATTCATAGGAGTAGTTTCAAGTAGTAGATTGTTGCTGTAAAACCTCTACGAGGCTGAATTTGGATCATTGTAATTTTTTCATTTTAATGAAATGCTTCAATTGTGCTTCATTTAATTGTTATCTTGCTTAATTCTCCTAAATCAAGCCACCAGTAAAAGTCCTCTTCATTGAGGCTGAAAGAACTAAAACACAATCGTCTAATAATTGGTTGGCAATTAATTTTCTGTAAGGACTGATTGATCCTTGCTGGCACGCTCGCAATTACAAAAATAACCTTCGAAAGCCAAAAAGCCAACACAAACACAATAAGATTTACATGGTTGGACAATTGGCAACTCCACAAAGACATCTTGATTTCATTAAATTTGGAGAAAATTTACAATCACTCAATTCCTCACCACTCTCTACAATTTGATGTTTGTCATGCCAAAATACAATTCCCTACCTCTCTATTTATAGGTTTCTGATGAGGATGAGAGATGTATGCAGTGACGCCAAAATACCACCTCACGAGAAGTTTCACCGTAGCTTCCATTGTTTGACCTTCAAAGGTTGAACTCAAGATGATGGTTCCTCACAGCAGCTTCTAGAGATTTTAGGATCTTCCATATTGAGCCTTCGAGTCCTTTCTTTCTTCATGGTGAAGTAGATGGAGGAAAGAAAATAAGTTTGAACCAACTTCTCTTACAATTCTCCACCTTGGCGAAAATTCTCCTTCCAAACTATATAGTGAGCAATCAACGCTGTCATGTATCCAACGGTGCTTAGTTGCGAGAGATATTGATCAAGTCCAAATGATGTTGGAACTTCATCCCAGACACAATCTTTGTGAGCATATCAGGTGGATTATCTGCAGTACTAATTTTCTAGAGCAGTTGAAGTACTAATTTTCTAGAGCAGAATGTCCCTTTCATTTACAATTTCTCGAATGAAATGGAAACGGACATCAATGTGCTTGGTACGAGCATGATAAAGCTGGTTCTTTGTCAAACAAATGGCACTTTGGCTGTCACAATAGACCTCAACATTCTTCTGAACAATCCCCAAGGCTCTTATCAATCCATGTAACCATATAGCTTTTTAAAAGTTGCTGTTACTGCCATGTACTCAGCTTCTATAGTAAACAAAGCCACTGTTGACTGTAGTGTTGACCTCTAACTAACCAGTCCTTTGACCTCCAACTAATTGGCGTTTGTCTTGATCACCAGCATAATCTGCGTTCACGTATCTAACTAGATTCTGTCCGAGTCTATTGTCTCTCTCGAATTTCAATCCCATGTTGATTGTGCCATGTAAGTACCTTAGGATCCACTTCACTACCTACTGGTGACCTTTTCCTGGATCATGCATATACCTGCTTACTATACTCATAGCATGTGAGATGTCAGGCCTTGTACAAACCATAACATACATTAATGTGCCAACGACATTTGCATATGGAATCTGCGACATATGCTTACATTCTTCTTCTAAGCGCAGAGACATCAAAGCACTAAGCTTGAAATGGGCAGCCAACGGTGTACTTACAGGTTTTGTGTTCCCATCAATGCCAAACCTGTCTAATACATTCTTCAAATACTGAGTCTGTGTTAAACAAGTTGTGCCCTTCTTCCTATTTTGCTTGATCTAAATGCCAAGAATCTTCTTTGTTTCACTCAAATCTTTCATTTCAAACTCTCTGCTGAGCTATATCTTAAGTTTATCAATCTCCACCTAGCTCTTAGATGCAATGAGCATATCATCTACATGTAAGAGCAAATAGATAAGGGAACCATCGAAAAGCTTACGGAAGTATACACAATGATTATATTGGCTTCTGGTGTATTTCTGTTCCGTCATGAATTAATCAAATCGTTTGTACCACTATCTCGGGACTGCTTCAACCTATACAACAATTTTTTCAACTTGCAAGCCCAATTCTCCTTGCCAGCAATTGTGAAACCACCTGGCTGAGCCATGTATAGTTCTTCTAGATCTCCATGTAAGAAGGCAATTTTGACATCGAGTTAAGCTAGCTCAAGATCAAACTGTGCAACCAAAGCTAGTAATACACGAATAGACATGTGCTTTACAACAGGAGAGAATACCCCATTGTAGTCTATTCCTTCTTTCCAGGCCTAGCCTTTAGCCACCAATCTAGCTTTGAACCTAATGTTGTCCTTCCCCACAATGCCTTCTTTCTTTGTGTAAACCTATTTGCAACCAATTGCTTTCTTTTCCTTTGGAAGTTTCACCAACTCCCAAGTCTGGTTCTTGTGGAGTGACATGATCTCGTCATTCATAGCCTCCTTCCACTTATCACTTTCTACATCATGCACGACTTCTCTGAAAGCACACGAAATTCCATTTTCAATGACTGGAAGGGCATAGGTTACCATATCAGCAAGCCATCTAGGCTGTTTGATGACTATTTTTGGTTTGCTGGTTGCAATAGATTCTGTCTATTATGAGATCTCTTTGACTAAATCCTCATGTTCATCTACACTTTGCTCATAATTTTTTTCAGGGTCATTGTCTATCACTAGGTCTTCTTCGGGGTTGTTTGTTACTGGATTGTTGATTGTCGGAACAGTCCTTGCCGGTGCTTTTAACTCCACATGTGCTTGAGGGTTTTTCTATTTCATCATTACAGACTCATCGAAATTGATGTCTCTACTCAGAATTACTTTCTTTGATTTTGGGCACCAAAGTCTATATCCTTTGACACCTTCACTGAAGCCCAAGAACACAACTTTCTTGCCTATAGGATCTAATTCTAATTCTGTAACATGAAAATAAGTCGGGCATCCAAAAACGCGTAACTGATCATAATCAATAGCAGACTCTCCAAACCATACCACCATGAGTGTCTTCTCATTAAGTGCTGCAGTAGGTAGTCTATTGACAAGATGTCAAGCATAGTTTAATGCCTCACCCCAAAATGCTTTGCTCAATCTTGAATGTGATAGCATACACCGAACCATCTACCAAGGTGCGGTTCATGCGTTCTACAATGCCATTTTGTTGTGGCGTACCTCAAACTGTGAAATGTCGCACTATCCCTTCATTCTGGAAAACTTCATGGAAGCGATCTGATGTGTATTCACCATCATTGTCAGATTTGAGTCTCTTGATCTTCTTGTTTGTTTGAGTCTTGATCATTTTCTTCCAATTAATAAAGATGTCTAACATTTCATTTTTATGCTTCATTGTGTAGACCTATACTCTTCTTAAGAAATCATCAATAAAGGACACAAAATAGCATTTACCTCCCAAAGAAGTATTTGTGGACGGTCTCCATACGTCTGTATGAACGTAATCCAGAATCTTTTTGGTACAGTGAATAACAATACCAAACCTGTTCCTCGTTTGCTTGCCCAGTACACAATGCTCACAAAACTCAAGCTTCCCTATCTTAGTGCCTTTTAGCAGTTTTTTCTTGATCAATCCTTGCAAAGCATTTTCGTCGACATGCCCGAAACGCATGTGCCAAAGTCTGGAAGTGTCTATTGCATTGTCCTCTAAACTGGTGGAGGCAGCTACACTCCCTGTGACTATAGACCTGTCTAAGAAATATATGTTTCCTTTTAGCTTACCCTTTACTGCAACAAATGCTCATCGTATTATCTTGAGGACTCCACCTTCTATGGTTATTTTGTAACCACTGGAATCAAAAACTCCTAGCGAGATGAGATTCTTTGTTAGGTCTAATACATACTGAACATCTGTCAAAACTTTGATTGTTCCATCATGCATCTTTAACCGAATTGTTCCAACACCTTTTGTCTAACACGTATTGTCGTTGCCCATTAGCACAACTCCTCCATTGAACTCTTCTAAGCTTGAGAACCAATGCTTGTTAGGACTCATGTGGTATGAACATCCGGAATCTAGCACTCATTCATTAGAATAGCTACTTGTTAAAGTTGTGAAAACTGATTCTGTATCTTCATCTCGTGCAACATTCACATTTGACTATTTTTTGTCCTTGTTCAGGCAGCCTTTAACCCAATGCCCCCTTTTGCGACAAAGGGCATACTCATCTTTTGCAGGATGTCTTCTTTCTGATGATCTTCCCCTCATTTTTTATAGAGACTTGTCTCGCCCTGTAGATTTTCTGTTAGTTGTTCCGCCTCTAACTATTAATGCCTCTGATGTTGAGTCCCTATTGACAAACTTGTCTTTTTTTTCCTGAACTCGTTATTCGTTAAGGCATTTGATACATCAACATACTTGATCTTTTTTTTACCATATAGTAAAGTGGTGGTAAGATGATCATATGTGTTAGGCGATGAATTTAATAACAGCAGTGCTTTGTCTTCGTCATTGATTCGAACATCTAGATTTTTCAAATCGGCAAGAATTTTATTAAAATAATTCAGGTGTTCGTTCATTGAAATACCTTTCTTGTAGTCAAAACGAAATGGCCTCTTCTTTAAGTAGAGCCTGTTCTCAATACTTTTCGTCATGAACTTGTCTTCTAGTGCCTTCCATAACTCCTTCACAGTATCATATTTTGTGAAGGCGTATTTCTTTTCCTTTGCAAGGCAAAGTTGTATGGAGTTGCAGGCTAGGAGATTAACTTTCTCCCATTCTATCTCATCTAAGTCCTCGGGCTTGTCTCTCAAGGTGAAATGCAGATTCATCTAGACCAATATGTGCTTAACCTCGCATTTCCACATTCCGAAATTGTTGTTGCCATCAAATTTTGCCACCTCAAACCTTGCATGAGACACTGGCATCCAACGGTCGGAGTTACTAGTAGATGCTGGGTTACTAATAGACTCTTCTGCTCTCTTCTGAATAGCTACATCCATGGATACTTCTCAATAAACTCCACCACAGTCAATAACGAATGCTTGAAATGCCGAAAACATGGTGATTTCTATACTCTCGAAGGATTAACTCTAACTTCGGGTTTGAAATGCAGAAAAAACAAAGTGTGCGGTTGCGTCCAGAACGGTCAATTTAGATAGGAATAGGTCTTCATACGTTAAAAATCGCCCAAAAAATGCTCCAAAAATGAACTAGAACACTTCAGGAAATATTCTGTTAACAGGGGAATATTCTGTTTGCTGATGTGGCACCCTGCTAACGTGACAATGATGAGGTGGCATTGCTGACATTGTACCTTGCTGACGTGGTGACCAGTCAACGCTGATGTGGCGAGTGGTCAACGCTGATGTATTGTTTAACTGGGTGCTAACGTGGCACAAAATATTCCGTAGAATGTCCTACAGTGATGCCACAATGATGTCACAGTGATGTCACATAATATTCCACAGAATATTTTTCTCAGCTTGGCTCGACTTCGCGGCTTGGCTTGGTCCGTCTTCTCGGCTCAACTATTGACTTTTTCAAGTCAACTTTGAACGGCGATTGGGAGAGCTTCCAGTGTCCGTTTCAGTTTTTTTTTTTTCTTTTCTTTTCAAATTGCTCTACTCGACAAGAGCTACGCAATGGTATATTCAGAAGTTGGTTTCGGTAGGTTCAAAATCTGTCAAAATTTCGAAAACAGAGAGTTGAACACTTTGTTTTTGCATAACAATGCTCTGATATCAAATTGTTGTGCCAAAGGGCCTCAGATATGAATACACAAGACAAACACAATGAAATTTATGTGGTTGGGCAATTGCCTACTCCACAAAGACAACTTGATTTTACTAAATTTGGAGAAAATTTATAATTACTCAATTCCTCACCACTCTCTACAATTTAATGTTTGTCATGCCAAAATACAATTCTCTACCTCTCTATTTATAGGTTTCTAATGAGGATGAGGGATGTATGCAGTGACACCAAAATCACCGCCTCATGGGAAGCTTCATTGTAGCTTCCATTGTTTGACCTTCAAAGGTTGAACTCAAGATGATGATTCCTTACAGCAGCTTCTAGAGATTCTAGGATCTTCCATCCTGAGCCTTCGAGTCCTTTCTTTCTTCATGGCGAAGTAGATGGAGGAAGAAGAAGAAGTTTGACTCAATTTCTCTTATAATACAATATATATATACATATATATTTAAAATTTCTTTACAAAGAGTTCTATTTTAATTATTCTCAACTTGTAATCCTCTTGATTATTGTGATTATTGATAAATTCTATGAAAATATTTGTTGTTGATTCGTTGATTATTCCGGTCATTTGGTAAAATTTTGTAAAAATTGTGTTAAAAATGATGATTTGTCTGGCTGAATAATGCGAAAATACTTCGTACATGGATCGAATGGACCTATTTAATTAGTTTACACCAATATGCCCGGACAAGCGTGGTGCTTGGGTGAGGTGGATGAATGAGTGAATTTGTCCACTGGTCATGTACTGAGTAGGACCGAGTATCTGGTCCTGAATAAATTATCATATGTTGAGCTGATCTATTTGTGCAATTTGGTAAATTGTTTGTTATAATGAATCGTTGTGCAATGTTGTAAATTGCTGGATCCATGTCGATTTATTCTCTATCTGAGTTTTGTTATTCCTGTCGTCTTGTATACTTCCCGAATTAATTAGTTTTTCACGTGTAGAGAAATTTAATAGCAATTGGAGTTTAAGCACCAAAGAGATTATCTGAGTTAGATTTTGGGACCTACCACTATTATTATATTTGAAGATGGTCTAAATTATATTTTGGAAACAATTGTGTAATTATTTTTGGAGGGCATAATTGTATATTTTTTAGGTTGATTTAATGTGTCAACGGCTCGAAAAGTGGAGCGTTACAGTTTTGTGAGTTCAACTTTGCTCAATTTGTTAAGAATTTGACTTGCTCAATTCTTTAGGTAAATAAATGAGTTCGAACTTAATTTTTAAGCTCGTTTAGTAGATAAATTGAACTTGAATCTGAATAAACTTGATTCGTCAAACTTGACTTGTTATCTTTATTTAAATTTTTTAATAATATATTATTTATATATTAAAGGGGCATTTACATACAAGTCTCATTTTATGAACTTATAATTCATCAAGTCCTAAATAAAATTATTTGCTTCTTCAAGTCCCATTAATTTTTAATAGACCAATTTACCCTTCTAAGACCTCTTCCATTGCTGCCAACAATTGTTGTCTTTATTCTCTCTCTCTCTCTCTCTGTTACTTTTACACCCACTCCCCAATGACAACAACCAAACTGACTCTCTCTCTCTCTCTCTCTCTCTCTCAAAACTCCATAGCAAAGAAAGTTTTCAATCACCATAGCTCACAATCATTCGTCTCTTGCAAAGACGGAAATGTCGTTGTCGTTCTCGTATACGTCGCTACCTCAAACTTGGAGTTTTTACAGCAACATTATTTCAGACATGGCATTCTACTACTTGATCATCATCATCTTCTTCTTTGTCTGCTTGATGATGGTTGTCATCGTTGATGATGATATTATTAACAGAATGACCAAAAGTGTTTTGTCGATGGTGTGAATGTAACGACTTGTTGATGTTTTTTCGAAAATCGTTATTGTCGGAGACAACGTATTTCAAACTTGTCGTCTGAAATACCAGATCTAAAACTAGGTTAGAAGATTTCCAGATTTGGAAAGTGTAGATGGAGGAGGAGAAGGTAAATGTGAGAGAGAGAGAGAGAGAGAGATAGTAGATTGATAATATTCTCAATTTTAATTATGAAAAAAATTGAGAAATTTCTCAAAACTAATAATATTCTTAGTTAATATTAGAAAAAAATTTGAGAAATTTCTTAGTTTTGATAATTATAAACTAAAATCATTATCTGTTTTGAAATTGAAAATATTCTCAGTTTATAATATTCTCGATTTTAATCATGAAAAAAATTAAGAATTTTTTAAAACTGATAATATTCTCAATTCATATTAGAAAAAAATTTGAGAATTTTCTTAGTTTTGATAATTATATACTGAAATTATTCTTTATTTTGAAATTGAGAACATTCTCAGTTTTGGCGTTGATCCAGTTTAACGACAATGCTATTATATATACACTTGTTTGGGTTAAAAGGCAAAACATCTTTTTACCTATAAATGAGACTTATTGGTTCAAGAAAATTTTGACAGGACCTAAGCTACTACTAAATATGTAGATAGGACTTTTAGGTAATTAATCATATATTAAATAATACGAAAATATGTATAAATAATAGCACAAATATATATTTACATGTTAAATAATATAAATAAAAAATTTTAAAAATAGTAAAAAAAATTCATTATTGAGTTTCGAGCTGAGCTCGAGCTCTATTAGTTAACAAGTCAAGCTTGAGCTGAATAATCGAGATTGAGAAACAAATAAGTCAAGTTCAAATTCTGCAAAGTTAAGCTCAATTCAATTTGTATGCAACTCAAACTGCAACCATGGCAGATTGTCGAAATCGTCACTTTCACCATTCACTGAGAGTTCGTGGGCATATGCTTTCAATTAAATATCCTTTAAACCCTAAAATAGAATAATACTCTGAAGTGTCTGATAATTGAATTTTTTTTAGTTTTTTAGCTTTTATTTATTTATTTATTTATTTATTTATTTAAAGATAGGGAGAATGATTTGATACACTTTTAACTTTTATAACTAAACCTCAAGGCTCTCAAACAAGGATCTAGTGTCCCAAATAGTCTATATATTATTCTACACAATCCCATCCCGGAAAATTATACATGAGTTTGACACTAACGTCATATTAATCACATATATATGGTAGGGAAAATAAATAATTTCTCACAAGTAAATCAATTGATAAAAATAAAAATTAAATCAATAACGATACAAGAATTTTTATGTAGTTCTCTCAATGTGAAGTACGTTTACGGGATCGAAATCCGATTCCGCTATCAATCAAAAAATTTCTAAATGATTACAAACGAGATACAAATAGTCTCACAAAATCTCCCTTAAGTTAATTTCAAATATTTATAAATAAATAAAAGGAAATACCTCACTAAATAAATGAATAAAAATCTTCAAACAAATTGTGGAAGACAACCAAAATTGTATCAACTCTATGACCCAAACAGTCCCTTGAATCACACACCATGTAACACAAAAATCTCACCCAAGCAGTAGACTAACTCACAGATTGATTGAGCAAACAAGTCTTCAAAAGCTGAGCACAAATTTCAATTGAATCAAAATTGAATCAAACAAGTCTTCACGTTGCTACCCACCGAATATCAATATCATAGATGCCGCCGCACACATACGGAACAATAAACAAAACCTTTTTTATTTTTTTATCCAAGCCTTAATTGTTATCAAATAAATTATTAAATACTCATTAAACTTTCAAAAATCAGATAAAATATATTAAAAATATATTATAACTAATCCTAAATCAAATTAAATATTTTTAATAAACCAATTAGATTGCATTCTCCACTAAGGAGATATACCTAATAATATATATATACACGTGAAATATTGGATAGAATATTTGGAATTCCTATTATTATTGCTAAAAATGAAAAATGGATGAGATCCTTAAAAAAAAACTAGCACAACTTGATTCATAATGATGTGGCTGGAAAAGTGTGAACTTTTAATTTAGTACACACCCATGTAGAATCTAACTCCCTTATCACATCATTGTGAGTAAATTCGAGAGTTTAAATTATGGATATCTAACATTTTTGACAAAAAAATAATGTTATGCATGTCTTTCAATGAAAAATTATTAGTCTCAAAATATTGTTGTATCAATTGAGGAGTCAAAGTGGGATAAAGGGTTCATCAGAGAAGAGGAAGTATGCACCAAGGTGCTAGATCCGAGGATAGGGTCTAATGATTGTCATTTGGGCGAGGAGGTAAACACAGTTATTGAGGAGACTATATTGGAGGAGTCAGTGCACAGTCCAAATGTTATTGTTGAGCAAGTATCTACTCCTGGTTTCATCAAAAGCTTCAGTGGATCTCGCGTTGGAAGTGGTTTTGGTATCAATCTTGAAGTGGATTTGTCTCAAGCTCTTAGTAAGAATCTAAATAGGAAGGGTCTTTTGAGCCTTAATCAGTCGGGCTTAGTTAGGCAACCTACTTCTGTCCCAAAAATCGTGCGGGATGAGAAGAGGAGAAGAAAGAAGAAGGTTCAGCTAGAGGGGTTCACCAGCTTTGCTAGACTCCATGGGCAGAAAGTTGCAGCAGCCAGCAAGCACACTTCAAAGTCCGTCATTTTCAGACCAGCAGCAGCTGCGATTGCTCGTTCAGATCTATCGGAGGATATTACTAGTCCGAACAATCTCCTCCTCAATGAAGCTAAAGCCACTATACAATTAGGTAAATCTCTTGGCATCAATTTCAATGGGGAAGAAGATGATGTACTAAACAAGATTATTGAGCTAGAGCTAAAGGACAAAGAGAGATCCAAATAGGAGGGTATGATCTCAAAAGGTTGATGGTTGGCTTCTAGTAAGCTTAGTTGGAGTTTCTCTTGTGGCCTTAAGCGTTGTTAGCTAGTTTTTGGATTTTGGCTTCAAGTGTTTGTGGTCTTGTGAGCTAGTGTTGGTTTCTCACCAACACTATGCTCGGTTTCTTTTCTTTTCCTTTCTCCTCCTTGTTGATGTTTTCTCATATGTAATGTATGTTTCTTCATCAATAAAGGATTTTCTTTGCTGATCAAAAAAAAAAAAAAAAAAATGAATACTCTCTGCCAATAAAAAATAGGTAAACTACTAATAAGTCTTAATAGTTAGACTTAATTATCATACAATCTTATTAAAAATATGTCTTGGTAAAATTATCGTTAAAAATAATTTTTTTGTGAAATTTTTTTATATGTCGCTAAAAACTGATAATTAGTGACTTTTTTTGTCATGATTTTTATAAATTGTTGCTAAAATTTATAATCAGTGACGTTTTTTTATAACAAATTTTTCCATAGAACCTATTAGACAATAAGTCCACTTATTAGGACATACACATAAATACCCCATAAAAAATTACAACACACACAATGATTCATTCTTTATCTCATAATTACCTAACAAAACTGAGTTATCATTTGACAAACTTTTTTAATTGAATTTTTTGAGTTGTGACTTTTTTAGGTTGGGATTAAAAAGCTCATTTGGATTGATTTTTTTTTTTTTTTTTTTTTATGTTTGTGAGAGAAAAAAATGAAATGATTATAATTTGAATATGATATTTTATCTTATTAACTTATTTAATCTATTTTCTCTTTTATACTTTTTTAGCCCCAAATGACTAGCCAAACAATCCCTGAGTCCATCGTTACCACTCATAAAATTTTCCACTACATATGATTTAGAATTGCACATAAACAATATTAGATACATCATTGTTATTCAAGTTTAAAAAATTAGACCCATTTTTTAAATTTAATGATGTGACAATCAATTAAGATATTTAAGGTAACGCTCTCTTTTATATTTTCTCTAATCATTAACCAATCATATCATTGAGTTTAGAAAATAGATTTAGAAAGTGGGTTTGTATATTATTTTAGCTATGATATAGTATTTTGATAACACTAATTTGTCATTTGGGATTGTTTTAGCCTTCGTTTGGGATGTAGGTTGACCTTTTAACTTTTTAATTTTTTGACTATTTTAGCCTGGGGTTAAAAAACGATGTTTTGGATGGATTTTTTTAGCTTTTTTGACTTTTATGAGAGAGAAAATAAAATAGTTATGATTTAGATGTGATATTTTATTTTATTAACTTTTTAGCTTATTTTGTCTTTTGTGGTTATTTTAGCCTAAAAAGTTTATGCCAAACATAGCCTAGTGATTTTTTTATTAACTTATTTTTTGGTCTTTGGTAAACTTATTTTTAAAAAAATTTAGGAAATTACAATAAATAAATAAACTCCTAAGATTTGAGTCTTGTAACAAAAAAGACCATGAGTTTTTAATTTTACTAATTCAAACCTTAATTTTTTTTAATTTTCAATTTAAATCATTAATCTATTTTTGTTAAGTAAAAATGACAAAAATATATATGATATTTTCGTCACTAAACTCAATAAAAAAATGTATTTTAGACATTTTTTGTACACCTATGTTGAATATAATAACAAAAATAATTTTTTTTGGTCAGTTCACTTAACAAAAATAAGTAAATGGTTTATATTAAAAATAAATTAAGATATTATAATTTGAATTGACAAAATTAAAACTCAATGTTTATTTTGTTATAAGGCTAAAATTCCGATTGTTTTTTTTTTTTTTTTGGGTAATTTATCCTTTTTTTTTCCCCCCAAAAACTCGAGACGAATCAGTAAAAGTTTAAAAAAAAAATTCTATTTTTAATTTTATTTGTCTTTACTGGACATTTTTCCAAATTTTTATATTTTATGGGTTTGTGTGTGTGTGTGTGTGTGTGTGTGTGTGTGTGTAGTGAACTTATTTTGGATTTTTTCAATATTTTTTTTCCTTCTATCCTAGATAGACTGAAAAGTAAACAATTTAAATACAAATTAAAAAAAATACTAATAACAAAAAGTGTAAATTCCAAATACATTCCTTAAAGTTTATTTAAAATAATGATTGTCTCATATGATTTTGAAAATTATATTGCACCTCTTGGAGTTTGTAATTGCATAACAAATGATCAATTTTATTAATAAATAATTATGTCGATTTATAGTTTTTGATGATATCAAAAATATATTTAAATCAATAATTTAGATATTTTTATCATTGTATAGAAGAGTAATTAAAAAATTTATTTTTTCTATTAATTTTGTTAAATAAAAAATTAGAATAAATGGATATTCTTAATTTATAAAATTATAAAAGGTAATATATATTTTAAGCAAATAGTAAGAGATGTATTCATATTTCATCCTAATAAAAAAGGTAAGATAAATTATAAATATACCGTTGAAATTTACTTAAAATAAAAATTGCTCTTATAGTTTTAGAAATTACATCTCGACTTCTGAAATTTTTTAATTTCATAATAAATTATTTATTTTATCAATAAATCATCAAGCTTATTAACAGTTTTTAATGATGTTAATAGATTGCAAAAATGGCCTTAGCGGCGGTGGACCTTTTGATTGGGAGGATAGTTTCCACACTTCAAAGCGAAGCATCGTTGATTGGAGGAGTACGTGATGAACTCAACCAACTCCAGCAGGAGTTATCAAGCATGAGATCTTTTCTAAAGGATGCCGATAGAACGACCGCCCAGACAGAAGGACAGAAGACCTGGGTGGACAACGTTAGAGACTTGACCTACAAGGTTGAAAATATCATAGACGAGTTCATGTATCACATGAACAAACAAGAAGTTCAAGGTAAATTCAGAAGGCTCCTCTGTCAGATAGTCTATGCACCAAAGAATCTGTGGGTAAGACATCAAATAGCCACACAGTTACAGGAGATCAAAAATACGATCAAAGCCATCCCAGAAAGAAACCAACATTATGGGGTCGATCGTATAGGAGGATCAAACTCAGGCTCAGGCTTCGGCTCAGGCTCCGGCTCCCATGATCATCAGGGACAGAAGCCAAACAACGCTGAGGACGCTTTATTTGTCAAAGATGATGATCTAGTGGGGATCGAAGATGCAAAGCGACGACTACTGGGCTGGTTGATGGACAAAGAACTACAGCGCGCTGTTATTTCTGTTGTCGGAATGGGTGGTTCAGGCAAGACCACTCTAGTTGCCAAGGCCTATAACAACCAAACTGTCAAGCAATATTTCCACTGCTATGCATGGATAACCGTGTCTCAAACTTATGTAGTTGATGACTTACTTAGAAGCATGATTAAGGAATTTTACTCTGCCACCGAGGAAGCAGTTCCATTGGATTTAAGTAGTAAGAGCCACAAAGAGTTGCTCGAGATGATTTCCAACTATTTAAAATCAAAAAGGTATTTAGTTGTCTTGGATGATGTATGGAGTCAAAACCTCTGGCAGCATATAAGTGTATCACTTCCAGATGAAGGAAAAGGAAGTCGGGTCATCCTTACAACCCGAAAGGAAGACGTAGCTTCCTTTAACTTTGGGGTTAAACGTCATGTTCATCATATGAACCCTTTGGGTGTGGATGACGCATGGGATCTCTTTTGTATGAAAGCTTTTTCGAGCAACCGTAGTAGATGTTGTCCTAAAGAGCTCGAATCCTTGGCTCATGACCTTGTTGCAAAATGTGAAGGACTACCTCTTGCAATTGCAGCTTTGGGTGGTGTCATGTCCACCAAACATATGGAATTGGATTGGAGAAAAGCTTATAATAGCTTGAGCTGGGAGTTGAGCAATAATCCTGAGCTAGAAGCAGTGAAAACTATCTTGTTGTATAGCTTTAATGAGTTGCCATACCAACTAAAGCATTGCTTCTTATATTGTTGCCTTTTCCCAGAAGATTATCGGATTCGACGGAAGAGGCTCATTAGACTTTGGATGGCAGAAGGATTCGTAGAAAAGAGAAAGGGGTTAACAGTAGAGGAAGTAGCAGATAGCTACCTTATGGATCTAGTTTGCCGAAGCATGCTTCAAGTCATAAAGAGGAACCAATCAGGTAGGCCCAAAGAATGTAAGATGCACGATATTGTGCGAGAAATTGCCCTTTCCACATCAGAAACTGAGAAGTTTTGTGTTGTATATGATAGCAAAGATGCTAAGGAAGAAAGTGGAACTGGAGCACGTCGCTTATCGATTCAAACAAATGGTGGAGAATTGCAATCATGGAAGGGCATGTTGCAACAGCTTCGGTCTCTTCTTGTATTTTATGACAATGAGATATCATTGCCACGAGGCTTGCGACTGTTAAAAGTCTTTGATCTGCAGGATGTACCAATCGAAAAATTACCAAATGAGTTTGTGGATCTTTTCAATTTAAGGTACTTGAACTTGAAAGGAACAAAGGTGAAGGAACTTCCAAAATCCATTGGAAGACTTCGCAACCTTGAAACTTTAGACATTAGCGATTCCAAAATACAAGTTCTCCCAACTGGAATCACAAAGTTGAAGAAATTGCGGCATCTAATTGTGTACCGCTACAAGAAGGTTAGAGATGGCAGTCAGTTTGAATATGTTTCTGGTCCAGCAGCACCAGCTAATATTTGCAAGCTAACAAACTTGCAAGTTTTGGCATCCGTAGAAGCAGAATCAGACTTGATGAAGCGACTAAGGAACATGACGCAGCTCAAGAGGATTGGCATTACAAAGCTGAGAGAAGCAGATGAGGTGGATTTGTGTATTGCAATCCAAAAAATGAATCTCCTTCATTACTTATTTGTGATGGTGAGTGATGAGAATGAATGCCTCCGAATGGATAAACTCTCCTCGGCTCCTCCCTATCTCAAGACGCTCATTTTAGCTGGAAAATTGGAGGAAGTTCCCCGTTGGTTCCACTCACTTCAAAACCTCACGTGTTTGTGTTTGCATTGGTCCAGACTGGAAGAAGACCTTCTTCCTTACATCCAAGAACTTCCCAGTTTGGGGAAATTGATTCTTACTAATGCATGTGAAGGAAGACAACAGCTATGCTTTAGTACTGGGTTCCCTAAACTTAGGACTTTCAATTTGTTTAACTTCCCCCAGTTAAATGAGATTATTATAGAAAGAGGGGTGATGCCAGGTCTCCAGGAATTTACGATTTTGAAATGCATACAGTTGAAGACGTTGCCTCATGGTATCGAGTATCTCGAAGATCTCCAAATATTGAATTTGCATTTTGTTACAAATGAACTCGTAGAACAAATACGTGGAGAAGAGAGCGAGGAACACCCACAGGTTCGACACATACCATGCATCAACATTATCTGGCAGTCACCAGAAGGGATCAAATTTGAAAGATTGTTTAATTCTAAAGGTGTGTCATTTGACTTTGATTAGATTATATATATGTCGCAAAGCAATTGGCTTCATTTCATTGTCTATTATTTGTCTCATTTGGTTTCTTACCAGTGGACTGACAAGGACAATCCTCCTGATTCCCTAGCATGAATGTAAAACTGTTCTTTCCATATCTTAAGTACTAAACTTCAAATTCCATCTTTGGTTGCATTCCAATTTCCACAAGCTTGGTTTCCCAATTCTACTAGCTTTTTGGTGTTATGTTATTATTATTATTATTATTATTATTATTATTATTATTTTTAATCAAAATAGTGTTCAAATTTTTCCTACTTTGCAATGTTGCTTTCCAGGTCTCCAGCTTGCTAAGATTATGAAGAAATAAACATTGTGACAAGTTTACTTGGTTACCAAAAAGAGAAGCTCCCCCCAGTTCCCTCTTTTTTTCATTAGAGTGATATTATTAAGAGTAATCCAGTTTTCTTGCTGTGTTTGTGTGTGTGCGCGTGCACGCGATGTGTTGTGCCATAAAATAAGTTCTATCCAGGACAAGACATGGTGAATGTTTTATCTTTGTAATTTCAGCTTTGTGAGATGAAGATTTCTTTAAACATTTTGATGAACATCTCTTCAATTTGCATGTATATGTATTTGCTGTTGTGGTGGTTGTCTTCTTTACTTCTGTATTGTTGATTTTGTTTAAACAACAGATTTAAGATAAATTACAAATACATCCCTTAAAGTTTTCTTAAAATATAAATTGTTTCATATAGTTCTTAAAATTACAAATATCTCCTTATCAAAATTTGTCATTTTACATAGTTGTCACAAAAAAATTAAAAATTAAAAATTAAAAAAATAAAAATAAAAACAGATTCATAACTATTCTTCTATATAATAATAAAATTACTAAAATTATTCATTGAAATATATTGTTGACATAATTATATTTATTTATTTATTATTTTTTTTTTTTTTCAAAAGGTGAAGATTTTATTAAAATAAAATGAGATCGCATAACAGAGAGAGGCCACCAGCCTTGACAAGTGCAAAATGCAGCCAAGCTGGGGGATTGAATTCCCATGTACAAATTTAATTGTTTTTAATTTTGTTGTTTTTGTTTTTGTTTTTGTTTATGGTTACATTATTTGTGCATCTCAATTATGTAACCACCCTTAAACCAACATTTGTAAGATTATTGCACTAAAAATCATTTTAGAGAATCATAGTTTGTCCAAAAAAAATTTTAAGGGTAAATTATATGTGTAGTACTAAAAATTTGCTTCTTGTGTTAATTTGATCATTGCAGTTTTAATTGTTTCAAAATTTTCTTTTAAGTTTTCACACTATATCAATTTAGTCTAATATCACACATATTAACAAAATTTGATAGCAATCTAATTTGCCTATTATGTCAATTTGGGTCTTTCTAGTTTCAATTGTATTATTTTTTTCATTTAAGTTTTCACACTAAGTTAATTTAGTCTAATAAATAATCCATTAAAAAATTGAATTAATATTAAGGGTAAAATGATTCATTTAAGGAGTAGGCTATTTCAAATTAGAAAGAACAGGGGTGTAATTTGTTTAAAAGGACAAGAATGTGCTACCTTTGTAATTCCAACACAATATAGAATATCAGTTAAATTGATTTTTGAGTAATAGTTTGGAAGGCAAAAAGGAATTTTTCTTCTCGATTATTTTGCCTTTAATTTCAATGTAATTTTTAAAATGATATTATCAAGTGGATTAAATTGACACAATTAAAAATATTTAAGAATAAAATTGATGCAATTCAAATTATAATAATCAAATTGACAAAAGAAATAAACAACATAAAAATTCAAGGACCGGGCTTCTCTAAGGATTGGTGAAGTGTTGTTCAGCGCATTGGGCCTACTTTTAGGTCTCATTTTGATAATTTGAATTATTCTTATTTCAGGATTCGCCGAGTACATCATCCCTGCAAAAAAATCAAGTCAATTGGATAATGGAAATTCCATGTTCGGATCAATTTTATATGAAAAAATTATGAACGGTGCGAAAATAAATAGTTCATACAAAACTGACAATTTATTAAAATCTTCATAGAAAAAGTCAACAATCGTAATTTTTTAGTAACATGTTCAGACAATCGTCAAAAAGAGTCCTTTTTTAGAGATGATTTTGATTGAACCAACTTTCAGCGATGAATTAATAAAAATTTTAAATGGACATGACACTACAAGAATTAACACTTTTGCCGACCAAAAAATTGGTCGCTAAAAGTCCATTTTTGGTCGGCAAAACATATTCCCGACCAATTTTTTTCGTCGCCAAGTTGGTCGGCTATTGAGGGTCGCGGAAAGTAATTAGCGACCAAAATTTTGGTTGGTCGGGAAAGGTCGAATTTGCCGACTAAATTTTTGGTCGCGAAATATATCATTACCGCGACTAATTCATTTAGTCGCTAAAACACTTTGGTCGCGAAAAGTGATACTTTCCCAACCAAAAAGTTTGGTTGCCAATTATCACATTCAACGACCAAAAAGTTTGGTCGCCAATTGTGACATTCCGCGACCCAAAATTTTAGTCGCCAATCGTGACATTCCGCGACCAAAAAGTTTGGTCGCCAATCGTGACATTCCGCGACCAAAAATTTTGGTCGCCAATGGTGACATTCCACGACCAAAAAGTTTGGTCGCCAATTGTGACATTGCACGACCAAAAAAGGTTTTGGTCGCCATTTGTTACTTTTCGCGACCAAAACTTTTGGTCGGCAAAAGTGAGTTTCCACGACCAAAAACTGTTTTGGTCGGCAATAGATGCATTTTTTGCGACCAAAACTCTTGGTCGACAATTGTCATTTTTTGATAAAAAAAAATTATTTATTTGTCGCGACTAATAAATTGGTCGCCAAAACAAGAAAACAATACACCTGTAATTCCTAATAATTCATTCAATCCATAATAAACCTATAATTTTAAAACATCATTCAAATTAACTGAATCATTAACATTCGACACAATACATAATTCATTAACATTCGATTTATTAAATTTCTGTCAAACAACTAGACATTGTTCCAATTCAAACTGAAACAACCAGACATCCCCAACTGGTGTTCCACCAAACATTGTTCACACAAAATAATGACAACCAAAGAATCCAACAACACCTTTCTAAACTGTCAAACAACCTACTTCTAAAATTTCTTAAATTTCCCAAAACACTAGTGTACATTATATACATCCTATTTATAGAACTACATTCCAATTCAAACTGAAACACCCTAGTTTTAGCAAGAACAAAAAGAAACAATTCTACGAGTAAATAATATGTGGAAGCTTTGACTAAAACAAGAACTCTGTGTCAGAAACTTCGAGGACATTGTGGATGCCAATAGGGTTCACACCTGGCTGGAAAGCATTTCCTTCAATATACCTGTGACAACATTTAATCAGTTAGCATTTGACCTAGTGTTGGGTAACTGTAATTTGCTTGTAGTGATTGAAGACAGAAACTCACATTTCTTTCAAGAAAGTGTGCTTATAGAATGCATCCGGGATCCTCCCAGTAAATTGATTATGATCCAGGTACCTGCAATGAAAGCAAGCTTAAGATGCTGTCCCATGCCTACCCAAAAAAAGATGTTGTCCCAGATACACAAAAGCACAAAGATGCAAAAAAAAAGGGAAAAGCAAATTAAAGACGGGAAAAAAAAGGCATTAATTGTGATAAAAACAACAGTTAAAAGCCATGAATCAAAGCCATAAGGGATGAAGAAATCTTCTCAATATTGAAGATTGGGTGACAGATGTCAAGGAACGAAACAAAGTGTATCGATGAAATAGGAATCCTAACTCAACCTTGGTTCCACTAACAAACTTGTCCTGCAAATCCAAATAACTTTTCAATATGCAATTGTAATATTGACCACTAGCAAAATTGCCCGTGCCTAAAGGTACTTCATCAGTAGGGTAATAACACCAACCATTAGATTTATTCAATCTTAACCCCAAACTATAGCACACAACATCTTTCAAAAACTGATGTGTTTTATTAATATAGACTAGTGCATAACCCGTGCCTAAAGGCACTCCCATATAAACTTTTTTTTTTCTTTTTTTTCTTTTTTTTTCTTTTTTTTGTTGGGATTGAACCCATATAACCACTTAAATAGTGGATTTTGTTCCTTGTACCAAAAAAACAAAAAACAAAAAACAAAAAACTATCACTCATACGATTTGTGGAGCTTTAGACTTGGAAGTCATATATATATGTTACATGACCTCATCACATTAATAGCATACATTCAAACCTAGGTTAAGTAAATCCATTTTTAATCCAACTTACCAAAATCAGCTGTCAAGAAAAATCATTACGGCCATATAATGCCAAGGTTGTTAAAATTGGGATCCTACATAGGATCGGTTACAGGGTCTCATAAATCGGATTGTAGGATCGAATCGAGAATCGTAAGATTCTACTTTCTTGGTAAAAATACAAATTAGAATGATGCATAATAAAAATAAGGTGAAAAATCATAAATCCAGTGATCCTACTTACGATCCTACTTGCGATCCTACTATAACACCGATCCTACAACGATTTGGATCGTTTTGACAATTTAGGATTGTAGGACTATGATCCGAATCGCGATTTTGATAACCATGTATAATGCCCTAATGTGGTTGAATAAATTACATGAATGAAAACATACTTCAAAGAGAGTAATTGTAGGGATAATGTAAAAGTCATCAATTAAAAACAACTATAAAATTGAAATTATTGCTCTAAAATATAGCCAAATAAAAGTATTTGCAAGTCATTCAATAGTAGTTGACAATTGCTAGTATCGATACCTGAACCCAAAAAAAAAAATCTAAAATCAAATGGATTAAAGAAGAAAAATGCCAAGAAAGAATGGATTAAAGAAGAAAAATGCCTAATGATATCTCCAAATAATGTCGCAATAGACTTTCTAAGTGCTCAAAAGTATCTATGATGTATCTTCAGCTAGTTTTACTACCTCCACTAAAGTACTCAACAAAAATAAGCACATGTTTTCCCTAGTTAACTAAACCATATTTTTAAGATATGTGCTCCCAAGAAAGAACAATGAGACAACAAAAAAAACTACACCATGAAACATGATACCATGATTTTCTTGTCCTTATATTCCAAGAGGATTCCAAAAATAAAATACTATGGCTGTGTCCTTATATTCCAAGAGGATTCCAAGTCTCTCGTGTAGCTGTAAATGCTATTGCAAGTCTCTCGTGCTCAAATTTGAACCGAACAACTAATAATAAGCATTCCAACACGCTCTCATTTAGATGTCAAAATAAAATTTGGACGATTTTGGAAAGGTAAAGTAACATATGAGGATTAGCCACTGGATATCCTTTATGCCAGAATAAGAGCTAGATTGTAGACGGCTGCATGTGCCTTTAAAGACATCCAATGAAAATGAAATTAAACAGTAAAGTAATTTTAAAGCAAAGACGGAATGCCAAACCTTGACTTGTTCGTGCAAAAAGCTAATATATTCCATTGTCTCCAGAAGAACGGAAGCTGTATCCGTCTGCAATGAATCCAGAATGCTTTATATGACACAAGGAAATACTTCTAACATCAATAACTTTTTAGACGAAGCCATGAGATAAAGTGACTCAATATGATAAGTCTCAACATAATTCACTTTTACATCTCTGAAGTTTAAAGTGTATCTACATATTATCATTAACTGTAAACCCATCTCAAAAGCCTTTGATATAGCATTGACAAAATCAATTTTCTTTTTTTCCTTTTTTTGTGAGATGCAGCAATGAATTAACAGATAAATGTTGATTCTTCCCTTTTCTCATGCAATAAATATCTCTTATGCTTTGAGTAGAAAGATTAAATTGTTATACCTTCCCATATGGCAAAACAAGCTGTTGCAGAGCTGCAATTTTTTCACCAAGCTTCTCTTTACTCTCCTATCACCCAAAAGTACGTATTATAGATGGAAAAGCAAGCACCACATGAAGAAGGATGCGCCAAACAAACGAGTGGACCTCAAATTATGTTTCATAAGCTCCGTATCCCAATTATTGGCTATCAAAAGAAAAGATCCACAACTTAATTAAGTAGACAACTTAAACTTATTGGTCAGTATAGATATCAAGCCCCCTAAGAGAGAACGATTTGAGAATCTAATAATTGCTGTGGGGTGTATGCGGAAACAGCTCCGAGGAAGAATTTTTTTAAATGGAAAATGAAATGAACTAGAAATCTCCAATATTTGAGGTGCTTATATTCTAGATTCCTGTATTTAATTATATGTTGCTGAAGGGCTGCTTTAGTAATTTTTATATAAAATGGAATAACAGTTTAAGTCATAGAAGTGCTCTGGTTTGTAATACAATTTCAAACAATATTAGCATATGATAATTTCACTGTTTCCAATTTCCATTGATCATTGTAGATTACCAATAAAGGTAATCTTAGCACCATCCAACGTAATTTAGAGGTGTAATACAAGAAGATTGCAGAAATATAAACGACTATAAGAAACCTTGGAGGAGATAGACAGATTGGCCTTATGTCGTTTTGATGCAAAAGACGTTAGACTGTCTTGATCAACAGAGACACAGCTCCTGTTGTGTTCCATCATTTTTTCCTCCTTTATTGCTGCTTCTCACTAGACAAAAGCCAAAGAAGAATTCAGTACAAATCAACAAAAGAACAAAAAAGCATACAAGCAAGTACAATCCACAAGGGAGTTTCAAAATTCCCACAAAAATAACTCCAAAGATGCTAATTAAATTAACCCAATTGGCTGATCATATACATCAAGCTCCATCCAGTTTTCCTGGACAACAAGACAACAATGAAGCAGACAATCCTAAAACAGAAAATTGTTGAGATTATCTGGCCAGAATCATTAAAAAGTCCAAATGATTCTATAACATATGACATCTTAACCAAAGGTGAAACAACCTCAACACAATATAATAAACATACATACAAATTTAAATTGGATTTACTAGTATGTTATAAGAGAAACAATAAATCAATGCCTGCAATACTTGCTAAATATCTATCTACTACGCCGTCAAACCACACCTCTCAATTTTATTAGCCTAATTGATGTCCTCTTAAATTTGATTGGGGTTTTAGGATCTTTTGTGTTCCAAATATTTTAGTAGAGCCAGTAATACTTGCTAGTTTTAGAAAGAAGAATGATCCTTGGCAGGAGGCCAGGGAATACAATCAAGTGAACAAATATGATAGTGCCAGCTAATTATTATGATACCATAAAAAAATAGTTCTTGACCCTACCCTCTTTTCTTTTTCTTTTTTTGGTTTTTTCTTGGATAAGTAGGTTCCTTGATCACTTTGAGAATAACAAAATGCAGAAGCAACAGACATTTTGGCAGTTATATAACTTATATCTAGTGGTCCTCCATTTTGGCACGAGAGACTTGCTCAGCCATTTACTTCATTCCACCCTAATGTGACATGCTCTCCTCCAAATAGTCCAGACCCTGAGAAATCAAGGGTGAAAACAGATTTACAGAATGAATTTGTTAACACCCAAGATCCATTAACACACAAGTTAACAAAACACACATAATTTATAACCTATCATCAGAAACATAAAACAGAAGCACCATGTGTAAATGTGTGGCCAAACCAATCATCAAAATTAGTTCTACAATTAAACAGAGAAAGGTAGTAGTGAAAGAATTCAAAACA
This sequence comes from Camellia granthamiana, assembly GCA_036172215.1. Taxonomy (NCBI): domain Eukaryota; kingdom Viridiplantae; phylum Streptophyta; class Magnoliopsida; order Ericales; family Theaceae; genus Camellia; species Camellia granthamiana. The sequence continues at coordinate 89,834,990 of CM069908.1, read as the reverse complement.
TAGTGGATTGAAATTGCATACCTCAGTTTCAGTGCTTCTATTTGCCTGATGAGTATGATTATCAGGAGGCAAAACAAGCTGGAGTTGAGGTCCAGGTCCCGTCCAGGTCAATTACAACCCCCGATGTTTGATCCAAGGCTGAGCCATGAGGCATTTAACTGGAAAAACAAGAATCATCAGTTCTTTCAATAGGCAATGAGATTTGAACTGCTGATAGTGATCCCAAGTCAAAAAAAATATACACCACAAGTTCATAATGAGCAGCACATCAAATACAAAAACGAATACATGATATGGGAAGACATTAACAACATTAGGAACGTGATAACTCAAGGATGTTACAATATTATGTAGACAAAGATGCCTCCATAATAGATCCACCCCCTTGAAAAAATAAAAATGTCTACCCCAACCAAACTTCTGTACCACTATACTACATGCGTCAATCAAGAAAACCAACACATTTTCCTTCATGACTCTACCCAATATACTCCTCCCAGACCCACATCAAATGGGGACCAAACTGGATGTATTATTTATTTTTATTTTTTTGGTTATTGGCTTATCACAAGAAAATTAGAGTCCTTCTAGATGTGATTACAGAATTACATATCAAGCATGAATAAATTCTTCTTGGGTTATTGATACAAACTGCTCCTGTTTATTCCCTTGCTAGGAACTTAGAAATCTTAATGATGCCATAGAAATCATACAATAACATCGACATCCCAGATCTTTGAGACAATCATGCAAGTAGTACCTCGGAAAAAAGCTCATGACAAACAACTGCCTTCTATCACAATTTTTCACATAACAAACATAAAATTGTCAAATGAGTGCCAAATTCAACTAATTAATCACCCATATGACTCCATCCAAAATAGCATCTATAAACAGGAAATTTTCTACAGGTTACACATGTCTACACTTTGCAATATAAGCCAATAGGGTAATTTGATGTTTACAAACTTGCAGTCAAAACATAAACATATACAATACCTGCTTTCCGACTCATCTCTCTATCATGCTCATCCCAATGCCTTTCCGAATGGCTTTTACTTCGACGTGACCGTTCTCGCTCTCTATCTGTCTCTTTCTCGTAGTCACGACCACGCTCTCTCCTATCCCTGTCGCGATCCCTGTCCCTGTCTCGATCTTGGTCCCTCTCTTTGTCTCTGTCTCGGTCACGGCTTCGGTCCTTCCCATTCCTCTCCCCCTTGTCCCTGTCTCTATGTTCTCGGCTACTTCTATGTCGGTCCATATCACTCCTTTCTTCATCTCTTGGAGACGAGCGGTGGTGTGATGAGCCCCTCTCTGTGTCATGGTCACGATGTTGTTCTCCAGACTTTGATGCACCATGTGTAAAGGTCTTACCCTCTTTGATGCTTTTAGGCAGTAGCAATCTCTAAGAAATTCTTCAAGGGCATGATGTCTGAAATCGTTGCTTCCGAGCTAGATAATTCTTCTTGTGGTTGATATTCTTCAGGTGCTACTTCCTTGATATTCTCCGTGAGAGAGAGAGAGAGAGAGACGTTGTTGTTTCGAAATAGGGCTCTGCAAACCTGAAAGGAAATGAAAAAAGGGGGGAAAGACGGAAAAAATGGGGGAAATAATTTTGGGCAGGCGGGCGGGTCAGCGAAAAAAATGGGGAAATTTTGTTTGATTTTTTTTAATGAATTTTTTTTTATTTGGTAGAAGTAGGGGGTAATATTTAAATGAAAAATATTTTTTGTTAAAATAAAATAAATTTTTTATGGTCAATTAAAAATATTTTTTTGTGGCTTATTTTTTTTTTATACTAAAAATCAAGAACTAATTTTTTGTGGTAGATGAGAGGAAGCGACAATAGTGGTGAAGGTAGTTGATATGAGGTGCTGGTGGTGGTGCTGGTGATGGCGAAGGAGATTAGTGGTAAAGTTGTGGTAGTGGTAGTGGTAAAGGAGATAGAGTGGCAGTGGTAGAGGAGAGGTAATAGTAGTAGTAGAGAGTGAGAGAGAGATAGAGAGACAAAGAGAGAGAGATAGGGAGTGAGAGACAGAAAAATAGACAAAGAGAGAGAAGAGATGAATGAGAGAGACAGAGAGAGAGAGATAGAAAGAAGAGAGATGAGCGAGAGAGATATAGAGAGAAGAGAGATGAACGAGAGAGAGATAGAGAGAAGAGAGATGAGCGAGAGAGACATAGAAAGAAAAGAGATGAACGAGAGAGACAGAGAGAGATAGAGAGAAGTGAGATGAGCGAGAGAGACAGAGAGATGAGAGAGAGCGAGAGGAGAGAGATGAGCAAGAGAGATAGAGAGAAGAGAGATGAACGAGAGAGACAGAGAGAAAGAGAGATGAAAGATAGCAAGATGAGATAGATGAGCAAGAGAGATAGAGAGAAGAGAGATGAACGAAACAGACAGAGAGAGAAGATATATGAGAAAAGACATAGATAAGTGAAAGACACAGGGGGAGAGAGAGAGACAAACAGACAGACAGAGAATAGTGATGAGTAAGAGAGAGAAATAGAAGAGAGAGAGGAAGATGACAAAATGGGTGAAGAGAAAGAGAGAGTGATGAAAGAGAGAGACAAAAGCATGAGAGAATCGATGGCAGAGAGAGAAAGAGAGACGTGTTTAAGCCCTAACTCATTTTAATGTGTTTGAAATCCCTCTAGAGTTCCTCACCAAATTAATTTAAAAATCCCTCCAAAATGATAATAAATAAAAAGTAAAATTATAATAATAAATAATAGAGAGAGAAGAGTGATGAGTGCGAGAGAGACAGACAGACAGGAAGAGAAAGAGAGAGACATAGACAAAGAGAAACAAAAGATGAGTAACAGATAGACAAAAAAAGAGAGAGAAAGAGAGCAAAAAGAGATGATCGAGAGAAAAATATAGAAAAATACAAAGATAGAGAGAGAAGAAAGATGAGTGAGAGAAACACAGAGAGAGATAGAGAGAAGAGAGATGAGTAAGAGAGAGAAAGAGAATACAGAGAGAAAGATGAAAAAATGGGTGAAAAGAGACAGACAAAGATAGAGAGAGAAAAAGAGCGAAAAAGATAAACAAGAGAGATACATGGAGAGATGAGCGATAGAGATAAAGAGAAGAGAGAGACGAGAGACGAGAGATGAGAGAGATAGAGAAAAGAAAGATAAGCGAGAGACACAGAGAGAGAGACAGAGAAGAGTGATGAGTGAGAGAGAGAAATAGAAGAGAGACAGAGACAAAAATAGAGACACAGAGAGAGACAGACAGACAGAGAAGAGTGATGAGTGAGAGAGAGAAAAAGAGAAGAGAGACAGATATAGAGACAGAGAGAAAAAGAGAGACAGATAGATAGAAAGAGAGAGAGTGATGAGTGAAAGTAATTTTTTATTTTTCTTTCAGCGACGAAAATATTTTAGTTGCTGAAACTATATATACCGCGACCAAAATAAATTTTAGTCGCTGAAATTAAGGTTTTGCCGACCAAAGTTTTGGTCGCGAAAGATACAAAACAATTTTTTATTTTTCTTTTAGCGACTAAAATATTTTAGTTGCCAAAACTATATATACCCCGACCAAAATAATTTTTAGTCGCTGAAATTAAGGTTTTGCCGACCAAACTTCTGGTCGCGAAAGATACAAAATAATTTTTTATTTTTCTTTTAGCGACTAAAATATTTTAGTTGCCAAAACTATATATACCGCGACCAAAATAAATTTTAGTCGCTGAAATTAAGGTTTTGCCGACCAAACTTTTGGTCAGGAAAGATACAAAATAATTTTTTATTTTTCTTTTAGCGACTAAAATATTTTAGTTGCCAAAACTATATATACCGCGACCAAAATAAATTTTAGTGGCTGAAATTAAGGTTTTGCCGACCAAACTTTTGGTCGCGAAAGATACAAAATAATTTTTTATTTTTCTTTTAGCAACTAAAATTTTTTTGTTGCCAAAACTATATATACCGCGACCAAAATAAATTTTAGTCACTGAAATTAAGGTTTTGCCGACCAAACTTCTGGTTGCGAAAGATACAAAATAATAATTTTTTATTTTTCTTTTAGTGACTAAAATATTTTAGTTGCCAAAACTATATATACCGCGACCAAAATAATTTTTAGTCGCTGAAATTAAAGTTTTGCCGACCAAACTTTTGGTCGCAAAAGATAAAAATTAATTTTTTATTTTTCTTTTAGCGACTGAAATATTTTAGTTGCCAAAACTATATATACCGCGACCAAAATATTTTTTAGTCGCTGAAATTAAAGTTTTGCCGACTAAACTTTTGGTCGCGAAAGATAAAAAATAAATTTTTATTTTTCTTTCAACGACTAAATTATTTTAGTTGCCAAAACTATATATACAGCGACAAAAATATTTTTTTAGTTGCCAATTGTGACAAATTTAGCGACTAAATTTTTTTTAGTCGCCAATTGTGATATTTTTAGCGACTAAATTTTTTTTTAGTCGCCAAAAATTAATATACCCCGACTAAAAAAAGTTAGTAGGTAAATATTGTACTTTTACCGACTAACATAATTTTTGGTCGCCAATTCCACAACTTTTGGAAACCAAAATATTTTTAGTCGGCAAAAGTGGTCGCCAATTGTGTATTTTCTTGTAGTGATTGGCTACTAAAAGAAATTTTAGTCGGTGATAGTATATATTTTAGGCTACCAAATTATTTTTAGTCGTCGTATTATACCTTTTGCCGACAACATAATATAGCCACCAAATGCAGGCAGATGATATTGAAAACTTTTTAGCGATCAAAAAAAATTTAGCCGCTATGTATGTTTTTTAACTCCATATATTAACATTTCCCGACAAATACAACATGTAGTCACTAAAGATCGAAATTTTTTAGAGGGAATTATTTTATATTCACGCCTCACACATTTTGCCTCTCTGTACCGCCACCGCCGCTCTCTCACACAGATCCTCTCTCTCACACAGATCAATCACCAGCAAACCTCACCACCGCACATCCTTAGCACCGTTTTCCCCGTATGCCTCAAATCAGCACTGCCACCGCAACTAACAGGTTCAGTCTCTTTCTCACTCCCTTTCAGTCTCTTGCTCTGTTGGTCTCTATCTCGGTCACACTCTCTCTATCTCGGTCGCACTCTCTCTCTCTCTCTCTCTCTCTCTCACACACACACACTCTCACTACCCCTTCTTCTATTTCCTCATCTAGTTTGGCTCTAGGGTTGTTTATTCTACCCATTCAGTTTAATTTTTTCTTCATTTTTGCAATGGGTTTGTTTGAAGTGGTTTCATTACTAAAGTTTTATGGGTTTCATGTTGTAAATGGGTTTGATTTTAGGGTTTGATAGCTTTCCCCCTCTTTTTCCTTTCTCTCTCATTATTTTCAAAGCCCTAATCCATTGATTGTCTATGTATCTGCATGTATGGGTACTCATTGATTGTCTATCTAATCTCATGTATTTTGATTATTGTCATTGAAATTTTATGTCTCATGTATTCTACTCGTCATTATTTTCTAAATCTGTTTATGTAAATTTGTGTATGAAATTTACATACACAGATTATCTGTGTATGTATTCTGAGATTGAGATTGAGATTATCTGTGTATGTATTCTGAGATTGAGAACTTTGTCACAAAAAACACACAAAAAAAGAAAAGAAAAGAGTAAGTGTTAATTAATATGTGTCTGAAAGTATGTGTTTGAAAGTATGTGTTTGACATTGTGTTTGAAATTATGTGTTTGAAAGTATGTGTTATAATATCAACATCTAATACATTTTTTTTTTTACATCATGATAATGAGTTGATTTTACACATATTTTTGAGAAGTAAAACACTCGTCAAACTCAATTAATTTCACTCATTTTGTAGCTGTGTATGTGACTGATTCATGCGTTGCTAGGTTTAGTGTTGCCATTAAGGCACAATGTTTTTTTATATTATTTTGCCAAATCCATCTCTATTGATGTTATTATTTTGTTTCCATCAAGTTGAAATTAGTTTGTAGAGTTTCCATTTTATTGATAATTTTCCCTTCCTTACTTGCCTGGTATCTATCTTTACATTCTACTTAGTAATCCGTACTCTTTGATATATGTTTTAGGAAACTTGGTCTTTATAATTTGCGTAGAGTTGTGAACATTAATTTTTATGTATGTATGTATATATATTCCTGATCTTAATGTTATGTTTTGCACCCATCAAAATATGCATGGGCATATCTCTATTGTAGACTTTAGTTCCTTTACTATTGCTTATCTAATTGTTCTAGATCAAATCAAGGTTGATGCCTAGGGGATCAAGTACCTAGAAACTAGCTTTCTCTTCTTGTAATGTTAATATATCTATAGTACTTTGAATAATTTAATTCTATATTTCTTAAGTTATTTGCATTCACCAGATCAGACTGTTCAATTGAACTAAAACATTTGTTTCAGATTTGTAAATTAAACTGAAATAGTGCATATGCCATTGGAAAAAAGTTGATAGCTCTGAAACTAATGCATAAATAGTGGAAATGATGGTGCAATTAAATAACTCAACTAGATTATTCTTAACAGATTTATGCGGGTCATTCGTGGAAGACAAATGGAGGACTAGGACTGTGCATTATGTAGAGCATTATGTAGGTCATTTGTAGGAGATCTAACATGCCAAGTTTCGCTATGGCTTAAATCAATTTGGGCTGTCTTGCTTAACACTGTTATTCATTCATCTATTTTTTTTTGTTTTTTTTTTTGCTATGTGGATGTATATTATCAATCAGCTAGATAACTGAATTTTGGTTATTTCTTCCTTGGCTGTTCTCTTTTTTCCTTGAGCTATTGGCTCGAACCTTTTGATAATGATCATGGGTGATGTCATTATGGTGTTGGTTTGGAATGTGCATGTGGTTGTATTGTTGTCGGTTGGTTAGGAATTTGAATGTAGTTGTGTTGCTAGCGCTTGTGTTAATAACACGTGGATTTTGAGGATTGATTAGTTTGTTCCATCTCCACCTCTATGTTGTCATAATATTATTCTCTAACAATCATATTGTTAACCTTACTAGATTGTCTAGCGGTTACAGCCTTACATGCATGTACAATACTAATGATGAATTTTTTTTTTACCAGCCCAATATGTAGTCAATACTAATGATTAATCTTTTTTTTTTTGTAGATGGTTTTGGACGTACAAATGTGGATATGACTTTTTTTGACATGTACGGAAGGGAATTCTTTTTATACCTCTGTCCGTATATATAGTGGTTTGTACAAATTAATTTTTTTATGTGGTAAATATCTAAAATATGGCATGGTAGAAATTAGCATTGGACGTGGTACAAATTAGTTTTTGGGGCAGTACAGATTAATTTTTTGGTGTGGTACAGATTTCCTTTTGGATATTAAATTTGGTTAATCCTCTATTATGTATGGAGATAAATTATTGAGGTTGGATTATACTTGGTTCATATGGAATTTGTATTACATTGACAGTTGGATGTTCAATATTAATATTTTGGACGATTGGAAGTGAAATGCATGCACATTGTCGAATGGTTGATAATATATATTCAGTATTGATGGATTATATTGTTTATACAGCGTACAGGTTGTACTAATAATGGATACAAGTGGTTCAGAAATTTAAAAAAAAAAAAAAAAAGAGTTTAATACAGTATTTGGCAACTAAATATTTTGGTAGTAAAAAACGTAAACAAATGTTTTGGCGACTAATAATTTAGTAGCAAAAAGAACCAAATGGCTTTTTGCGACCAAACAGTTAGTCGCTAAAACAAATCAAAATGAGGGAAAAGAAACTATTGCCGACTAACTATTTTAGTCATGAAAAAGTCGGCATCCTTTGGCAACTAAATTCCACAGTCGGAAAATGTATGTATTGAATTGGCAACTAAAACTTTAGTCTGTAAATAGTTCAAATTAGTTTATGTTAGAACTTTCGGCGACTAATATTTTGGTCGCCAAAATATCACCTTTGCCGACTAACCAAAGTTTCGTCATGAGCCGAACCCGTCCCTATGGGTTAAGGCCATAACTAGCCAGTAATCCTAAGATTACCTACGGCCTCAAACCAAAACAGACATAACTCATCAAAGTAAATGGGCCAAACGGAAGCAAAATTTAAAACTTTGTCCATAGAGCTGTGCTTACATGGCACATCAAAAACAAACCATACGTATAGACATTAATAACTCACAACAGAAATACAGTACCATAAGTTCTATACAAACAGGATCATCCAAAACTAAGTTAACCCATGACAACTATATACAGACATATTCAGAAACTTCGCCAACATGCCAACATAGAACAAAATAACAAAAAGGCGAAGGTGGGTCTCGTGCGTGAGACACAAGGGCTGACTTTCCAAAACCTTTGTTGTTCTACATAGACTTCACTGGGGCTGGGTTTGGACTTCTCTGGGCTCACCTACAAACACATGAATGAGCGTGAGCAATAGCCCAGTCAATAATATCAAATGTAGAAGTTATACAAATGATATGCAGAACAACATGCTCCAAACGGCCTTGGGCCCAATTCATATTTCTATTTAACATATATATACATAATTTAGGTCAAGTGACTGTGGTTCCAAACATACTGGCCTTTGGCCCATTCATCTTTCCATAACAAACTGGCCTTTGGCCTATTCAGACTTTCATTCGCGTCAAAATAGCCTCTGGCTCATTTATTCATGTCAAAACGGCATCTGGCCCATTCATTCATGTCAAAACGGTCTCTAGCCCATTCATTCATGTCAAAACGGCCTCTGGCCCATTCATTCATGTCAAAATGGCCTCTGGCCCATTCATTCATATCAAAATGGCATTCGGCTCATTCATTTATGTCACAACAGCCTCTGGCCCATTCATTCATGTCCAAACGCCCTTCGGCCCATTCATCTATGTCAAAACGGCCTTCGGCCCATTCATTTATGTCAAAACGTTGGCCACCAATCAAATCGATAGATTAATAAAACTTACATAGAAGTAAGCAAATGGACAACAATATATTCCAGATATCTCTGATAAGATATTACTCACAGTGATCGGCTTGTGGATTTGCCCTGGAGCTTGACCCTACATGTCACATAACACATATGGGTCACAAACAATTCAATCTGTTCTTTAATTCACATCTTCCTCTTTAGGCTTCATTCTTATCTCTTTAACTCAATTACAATGCTCAATGTATGCCTAAGAGTACTTGGAAGTGAAAGAGAACAGAAAACAAAACACAATGCATTTTCAAAATTTCAGAAAACAGGGTCCCCGCTCGAGCGGACCCTTAAGGCCTGCAAAAATACTGGTTATGTCGAATTTACGCTCGAGCGTGAATTCTGGCACTCGAGCGGAAGGCCTCTCGACATGGCTCCCCGCTCGAGCGTAAACATCCCCCGCTCGAGCAGACATCCAAGTCTGCAAAAATGCTGGGAGCATGAAATTCATGCTCGAGCGGCGGTTTCCCCGCTCGAGCGGACATCAAATTTTTGAGTTTTTCCAAGACGTGCTCTTGAGCTCCAATCGACATTTCACCCACATTTCTTGCATATGATGGCTCAAATCTCAGATATGCTTGTACTAACATGGTACCAACACCAAATTACAACACAATGGAGTTCAATTTCACGAATTGATCACATGCATGCCCCAAATTAACTCAAACTCATGCATTCAAGGTTCCCATTTTTAATAAACAACATGCATGCCCATTTTGACTTTCATTTTCACTTCTAATGATGCAATTAGTGCTCATTCCCATGAAACTCAACAAAAACATGCTTGCATGTGGGATTACACTTCCAATCTTTCATAATTTACAATTTACATGCTAGATTTTGTGATTCCATAGGTATTCTTTACATGCATGCACATATCAAGCTTTAATTCCAACAAAACCAGCTCAACTCATGCTCTTGGTTACAAACAAACCTTGAACACACAAGATTACACATTAAACTCATGAAGTCAAGAATCAATTGCTTACCTAGAAGCCCAATCTATGGTTAATTCTTGAACTATACTTCAAATATCCAAGCTTGAGTCAAAGATGCACAAATCTCTTCCTTCAATCTCTATGGCCGGCTCTCACTCTCTCTCAAGGCACCAAAATCAGCTTTTGAACTCAAGTGTAAGGATTAAATGTATAGTGCCTTTCTACATAAGCCCCCACTAAGTCATTACTTTAATATTAGATAATGGAGCACTGAATTGATCATTCTGAATCTAATTATTTTTATCCGAATCAAATTTTTAATTAAATTTCACCGTAGGCTTTAAAATTATGCCAATCATAATGGCGCGACCAATTTCGGTTTCTGTGACCGATAAGGCCTTCGATTTACTTTCCAAAGCAGATAATCAAACAGATATTCTTACGGTGAACAGATAGAAATTCAAAATTACATATTTTCACATAATGGCACACAAAAATCATATTAGACACATAATCATACTCATATTAAGGACTAATTAACATATTACAGAACAGGGGTATCACAAGTTTAGTAGCCAAACGTTGACGTTCGGCGAGCAATAATTTAGTCGCCAAAAGACCCATCTTTCCCGACTAACCAAAGTTTTGTAGCCAAAATTCACTTTTCGACGAGTACTGCATTAGTCACCAAAAGGTAACATTGCCGACTAAACAAAAATTAGTAGCCAAATGTTTCATTTTCGGCGACTAACAAAAGTTTAGTCGCTAATACTATCGCCGACAGGGTTTAGGCGACGACCTTGGCGACAAAAAATTTTAGTCACTAAATGGTATCGGCGACTAAAAATGGGACTTTTGGCGACCAATATTTTGGTCGCCAAAACTGTCATTTCCTGTAGTGGTTTCTTCTGTCTTGGCTTATTCATTCATGTGCGATTTGCTCGGCTTTGTTCTCCATGTGAGTTGTCTGAAAGATTCTTGTCTTTTTGGGCTTGATTTGTCATATGAACTTCTGCTTATTTTTCAGAAATGCAGAGGTTCATGTCTTGTATTGATTCATAGTAAATTTAGGCTATTCTCTTGATTTTGTAGAGTTCCCAAACATTATCTCTTCTTAAAGCATCTTAAGTATTTTCTTTGCTTTGTCTTTTCCTAGCTTGGAGAGTTCAATGAAGACTCTCTCGCTTCTTATAACCATAACTCTCTTCCCATCATAGTAGATTGTTGCTTCTAAATGGTGGAAAATAGTTTCTAATGTATTATAAAAAAATAAGAGTCTATCAATTTTGTCGATGATAAGATCATACCCCTTCCATGATTTTTCTTTTTTATCACAGTAGAAAGGATTTCGACGGGTTACTAGGTAAAGATATCAGATATAATATGGTTAATAAAACTGAATTTTAGTTCTTTCATCCAAAGTAGACACGAAATGATGTGTCGTGATAAGTTTTGGGTTTACTCCCATAACTGTAATAGCATATTTAACTATTACTGGAAATTTATTTAAAAGCTGAAAATCCTCACTATCAATTTTTATAAAATCAACAATTCCCAGCTCAATCCAATGCACATTAATTTTATCCACTGATAACTTAAGACTTGGCCAACCATAATCCCAATTTAAGGATTCTGCTAAGGATGGTATACGAAGGATTTCTTCATGTTCATCTTGTTGTTTGGCAATTCATTTAATTTTTTCAACCAGCTTTTTTTGGGGGGGAAAAAAAATGTTTCTATTTCTTTCAAAACATAAATTCTCTTTTCTCTTTCTTCTATCATTTTTTCATCATTGCAGATGATGTTAAGCTCCTTTTCTAGAAACCCAACATAATCAGTAATAGAATTGATAATTCTACGCACATCTTTTCATTTGTTATTGCGTAGAGCAAACCAAAAATCTTTAAAAAGTTTGCTACTTTTTGATTATAAAATGATTTTTCGATTATAGCAGAGATTTCGGCTATATCTACGTCTTCGAGTTCGAAGGTTAACTCATATTTTTGCTTTTTTGATGGTTCTCCTATTAAGAATCCCTTTGAATCCTTCCACTAATAGTTTTTAGGTTTATGGCCTAGTTTGTTACAGTTCCAACAAATTAACATGGGTTTCTTCCCTTTATCAGCTGCATTTGTGATTTCCTACACCATAAAACTTAATCCCCTTGTTAGAGAATCTGCAATGGAATTTCTCAAAAGAAATATATTTAACATCAAAACTAAAATTATAGCGACCCCGGTTTTCCCTCCATTCATTATTGTGTCCTGGGCTTAGGTTCCGTGGTGTGGGATGTTGCATATATCTTGTTTTCGTCCTTCAATACTTTGAATTTGAATTATATGATGTTTTGGGCAGGATTGTTACAGGTTGGGTGTGACTGGGGGGAATTGGTTGCTGCCCAGAATTTTGGTTCTTCGCTCGAGCGAGGTTTTTGTCGCTCGAGCGAGATCTGTGTTTTAGCTTCTTCGCTCGAGCCAGAGTTCCTTCACTCGAGCGTGCGTCTGCGTCTGGGTTTGGACCTGAGAGTTGCACTTCTTGGCTCGAGTGAGCTGTATGTTTTGGGTTTCTTCACTCGAGCGAGCATTCCGTCGCTCAAGCGTGCTTCTGGGTTGCAGACCTGAAGCTTCATATTGTTGGCTCGAGCGAGGCTTTCTACGCTCAAGCGAGGGTCCTTTGTGTCTTGTCGCTCGAGCGACCACTTCTTCGCTCGGGTGAGCCTCTGTTATATCAGCACGCAGCAACAGCTTCTTCCTCACTTTTTGAATACACTTTTTATCTTAAACCCTAGATTCGACTCTCTCTCTCTACATATATCTTCTCTCTTGGGTTTCATCTATTTTTAGGGATCTTCTACCCTAGTCTCTTTGTAAGAAAGATAGACGGTCGCGAGGGCTTCCTTTTAATCTGAAAAATAGTGGACTTGGAGCACTTTGGATTTTCTTTATCTACTCCTTTTGGTCTCTCCATTTCGAGGTAGGGATACCCTACTCCATCTTATGAGTTTTGATTAGTTGGTATTGTTGGGTAATATTGAGAAAGTTAGGGTTTGTTATGTAATTTATAAAATAGGGGTTTTCAAATATTGAAACCCATGTGTATGTGAGATAATGGAAAAATGGAATTATTGTTGTTAGATTGGTGAAATCGAACCTTATGGTTGATATTGAGAAATGGGGGAAAAAATGCCCTAATTATGTAATAACTTAATTTGTATAATTAATTTGGGAAAATACAAAATTGAGTTGAAAATCATAAAATTGAGAAATTATGAGATTGATTGGTGTAGTTGGATAATTTAATCACTCACCCATGAGAATGTCGATATTTTATGTGTTGATAAATTTATTATCTGTTTAGAGATAACTGCTTTGGGCTATCGGTGGAGGATAGTCTTGATTGTTGTAGACACTGTATGTTGATTAGGGAAAATTGAAACTAATCACATTGATTATGTCATTGAATATGACGGTTGGATTAATACAATAAATATGTATATTGATTGATTATTGTGTATGACAAGTGTTAAATACATTGTATATGCATATTGTTTGAGATGAGATAGGGGATGTACTTCATGGTTTGAGAGGAGATAGGGGATGGACTCCATAGATATAGCAAATGTGTGTATCGATTGAAATATGGAAGTGTTTTAATATGAGCTATGGTCTCATTTGAATTGTGAATGAAGGAAGTGTTTTAACATGAGTTATGATCTCATTAGAATGGTTGATGTTGGAAATATTTTTATATGAGTTGTTATCTCATAAAAATTGTCTGGCTAGGTTCTGAGCCATGTTTTCAAATTGATAATTTGTTAAGTAAAGGAAAGTGGTATGAAATATGAACATGTTTGTCATGGAATGTGATATAAGTTGGTTTATAAGTGTTAACCATCTGTCGAATGCTATTGTTTTAGTTAATTCTCATATTTGGTTTAGTATATCTCTACTGGGCATTGGCTCACCCTATATGGGACATCATTTTCAGGTTCAGGTGATTTGCTACCTCCAAGGACATAGCTTGGGTGGTTCTGGAAGTTGAGAACTCTTTTTGTTTATTTTGTTATTTTGATATTACATGTAAATTCAAGCCATGGGCTTAAAGTGTATTTGAGTTAGTACTCTCTTTTGTGACCAAGTGTTGGCTTAGAAAGTTATAAGCCCATAGGGCATTTACTTTTGTTGTCAATATGTAATACTTTTGTACTTAACTACTCTGATGAATGGAAAGATGTTTTATTCTCTTATATCTATGCATGTTAAGAATGTTGGGTTTTATGTATTTTTTTTAGGGCGTTACAACTTGGTATCGGAGCGTACCGGGTTTGAATACTTTGGGTACGTGGGAAGTGGTTAGTACCACAATGGGTTTGTCTCGCTTGTTAGAGACTTAGATGTAATGATATGCACTTATGTGATAACATGTTTACGTGACTATATGGGTATGAAATGTAATTTCTAGGATGTTGATTGGATCCTTGGGTTTCTGGGAGTCTTGTTAGAAAAGCACTTGATCAATGCTGTTTCTAACCAGAACTCTAGTAACGCCTCGGGACTGTCATTATCCGGAAATGAAGTTCGTAGGTGCTTATGTGATTATGTGCTTACGTGGAATGAATTATTGTTGTCCAGTGCATTAGGACGAGTGTTATAACTTCGGCACATTTGTGAATGTGCTAATGTTCTTCGTTACCTTTATTAGGATGTTAGGACGAGGACGCGGCGGTACGCGAGGTAGGCCTAGGAGGCAGGAGATGCCTATACCGAATGACATTTTGGCGCAGCAGGAGGGTGTTGGTTAGGCCAATGTCACCGAGCCAGTAGGTCAGCAGGCCATGGGCGCCTTAGCCCGCAAGATGGCAAAAGCATTGTGGGAATCCATGGACATTCTCAAAGTTGAGAATCAAGTCCAGGCCCATGTTGTTGAGGCAGGGCCTTCCTTTCTGAAGAGGGAGTTTTTTTGGTCTAACCCGGATGAGTTTCCGGGGGATCCGAAAGAGCCACTTAAGGCTGATGAGTGGCTGGAACAGATGATGAAGGCGTTTGAGATGCTTGGCATTGAAGACAGGGCTTTGAAGGTGACCTTGGAGTCCTTGCAACTGAAGGGAGACGCGGGTCAGTGGTGGAAGTTCATGAGGGGCCGTATTGGTGGTACATGGAAGGCCTTTGTAGATGCTTTC
Organism: Camellia granthamiana; assembly: GCA_036172215.1. Lineage (NCBI taxonomy): Eukaryota > Viridiplantae > Streptophyta > Magnoliopsida > Ericales > Theaceae > Camellia > Camellia granthamiana. The sequence goes on along the minus strand of CM069908.1, from coordinate 89,819,909 downwards.
CAGGAGAAATTTTTGTCTCCAGCTGTTAGAGAGAAGTTGAGGGACCAGTTTTGGCAGCTCAATCAGCTGAGCATGCCCGTGGCTGAGTTTGAGGCCGCATTTACTAGCTTGTCGAGGTTTGCTCCTTAGTTAGTGGCGTCTGAGGAACGCCGTTGTTTGGAATTTGAGAAGAAGTTGAGGCACGGACTCAAGACTAGAGTTGTGGGGTCCATGATCCAGGAGTATGGACGTCTTGTAAATGCTGCAGCTCATATGGAGATTATCATACGTGAGGAGGAGGAGAGGATAAGGGGCTCCAAGAGGAGTCAGGATGGCCAGGGGGATGGTAGGAGGCAGAGGGGTTCTAACCCTCAACAGCCCCAGAGAGCTTTTGTGAGATCTACCTTTCCAGTGCCGAGTTTAGGTTCTAGGAGAGGCAGTCAAGGAGACATTACTTGTTACAAATGTGGTCAGCTGGGCCACAAGTGTCCAGCTTGCCCGCAGAGGGAAGGAGGGCAGAGAGCCGCTTCATCTTCGGCTCGTCCTCAGAGCTAGAGTCAGGGTAGAGGTCAGCCACTCTTGTGTTACAAGTGTGGTCAGGCGGGGCACCTGAAGAGGTTTTTCCCACAGTTGAGTGGCATATCCGGTGCATCTGGTTTGAGGCAGACTCAGAGCCATCAGCCGGCTCAGTCAGTTCAGGCCTCGAAGGCCAATCAGGGAGTCTCATCGTCTTAGTCTGTGCAGCAGTCTTTTGCTCCTAGGGGTGAGCAGGTAGATTAGAGACCTTCTGGGCGCGTGTATGCTATTACCGCGTAGGATCTTGTACCGACTCCATCTGTTGTGAGAGGTACCTTTTTGTTTTGCAACTCGGTTGCCAATGTGTTAATTGATACGGGTGCATCCCATTCCTTTATATCTGTTGTATTTGCATCTGTTTTGGGATTGTTTTGGGATTGGAGTTGGCGCAGTTAGCATCTTCTATATGTGTTGTATCACCTGTTGGGGGTGAATTGATTTTGAAACAAGGGTGTCGAGGCTGTGATATAGAGGTCGCCGACCGCTGGCTTCCATTTTCTTTTGTAGTTATGGCTATGTCGGGTTTTGATGTGATTTTGGGTATAGACTGGCTATCGTCATACTGGGTTGTTATCGATTGTTACCGCCAGAGGGTCATAGTTTGTACCTTGAGCCGAGATTGTTTCCATTTTTTGGGGGATTGGGTTGGTAATGTCTTGCCACCAGTGTATGATCCGCGAGGGCGGAGTGAGCTTAGTGGTCTTCTCGCTAGCCTTTTGAGTAGTGAATGTGATGAGACCCAGACTGTATTGCCGAGAGTGGTTTGTGAGTATTCAGATGTTTTTTCCGAGAACCTTATTAGCTTACCACCTCATCGAGAGACTGAGTTCTCTATTGATCTAGTGCCCGTCACGACACCGATTTCTATGGCACCATATCGTTTTGCCCCAGCCGAGTTGATTGAGTTGAAGATTCAACTCCAGGAGTTGTTAGATAAGGGCTTTATTCGCCCTAGTACTTCGCCGTGGGGAGCACCAGCCCTCTTTGCTAAGAAGAAAGATAGGGTTTTAAGACTTTGTATCGATTACCAAAAATTGAATCGGGCTACGGTTAAGAATAAGTGCCCTATGCCCCGTATAGATGATTTATTTGACCAGTTAAAAGGGTCCCGTTGTTTCTCTAAGATAGACTTGAGATCGGGTTACCATCAGTTGAGGGTTAGGGAGGAGGATATTCCTAAGACAGCATTCCGTACACGGTATGGCCACTATGAGTTTCTGGTGATGCCTTTTGGGCTCACCAATGCACCGGCAGTATTTATAGACTTGATGAACCGGGTATTCCAGGAATTCTTAGATCGTTTTGTGGTCGTTTTCGTGGACGAAATCTTGATTTATTCACCTTCAGAGGAGGAGCACGAGGAACACTTGAGAATGGTGCTTGAGTTGCTTAGAGCCCATAAGCTGTATTCCAAATTTGGGAAGTGTGAGTTCTGGCTAAGAGAAGCCAAGTTCTTAGGCCATGTGGTCTCCGGAGAAGGGGTGTCTGTTGATACATCCAAGATTGAGGCAGTGCAAGATTGGGCACAACCTAAGAGTGTTTTTGAGATTCACAGTTTTCTGGAATTAGCTGGGTATTACCGCCGGTTTGTGAAGGATTTCTCTAGGCTAGCTTCGCCGTTGACTAGGTTAACGCGGAAAGGGGTCAAGTTTGTGTGGAGTGAGACTTGTGAAAAGTTGTTCCAAGAGTTGAAAGTTAGACTTACTACCGCTCCAGTGTTGATTATTCCGGAGAGAGGTTTGGATTATGCTGTTTATTGTGATGCCTCACGAGAGGGTTTGGGTTGTGTGTTGATGCAAGAGGGAAAAGTGGTGGCTCACGTTAGTTGAAAATACGAGGAATTACCCTACACATGACCTAGAGTTAGCAGCTATGATTTTTGCCTTAAAAATTTGGAGGCACTACCTTTATGGTGAGAGGTTCGAGGTATTGTCAGATCACAAGAGTCTGAAATATCAGTTTACACAGAAAGATTTGAACTTGAGGCAGAGGAGGTGGATGGAGTTTATTGAGGATTATGACTTCGAGTTGCATTACAATCCGGGGAAGGCCAATGTTGTGGCCGATGCCCTTAACAGGAAATCCATTAGTGATGCAGCTTGTATAGCCATCCGGGAGTGGAAGATGTTGGGTACTCTTGGCGAGTTTGATTTGCTTCTGGGCGAATCTATTGAGGCTGCGGCCTTGTTTTCTGTAGTTGTGCAGCCTACACTTGTGATTCGAGTGTTAGAGGCGCAAAGATGTGACCATGAGGTAGAATCCCTCCGGGAGAAGATCTCCGGTGGGAAGGTTGGGAAGGGTTTGACTGTGTATCCCGACCTGAGTGTGAGATACCGAGACCGTTTGTTTGTACCGGAGTACTGCCGAGAGGAGGTACTCCAAGAGTTTCACCATTCACGCCTTGCGGTGCATCCGGGAGGCACTAAGATGTATCGTGATTTGGGTCACCAGTTTTGGTGGCGAGGTATGAAGAAGGATGTGGCAGTTTTCGTGTCCAAGTGTTTTACTTGTCAGCAAGTGAAGGCCGAACATCAGAGGCCAGCGGGTTTGTTACAACCCTTGCCTATTGCCGAGTGGAAGTGGGAGCATGTCACTATGGACTTCGTTGTAGGTCTTCCGAGGACTCAGCGGGGTAGTGATACTATTTGGGTGGTTATAGACCGGTTGACTAAGTCGGCGCACTTTATTCCTATGCGCATGAGAGATCCGGTAGATCATCTTGCCGACTTGTATGTTCGGGACATAGTGAGGTTGCACGGGGTCCCAGTGTTGATCGTCTCAGATAGGGATCTACGTTTTACTGCTAGGTTGTGGCAGAGTTTATAGAGTGCCTTGGGCACTAGGTTGACCTTTAGCACGGCTTATCATCCTCAGACTGATGGGCAGTCCGAGCGTACTATTCAGATCCTTGAGGATATGCTTTGAGGTTGTGTTCTTGACTTTAGTGGGTCGTAGGAGAGGCACTTGCCCTTTGTGGAGTTTGCCTACAACAACAGTTTTCAGTCGAGTATCGGTATGGCACCGTTTGAGGCCTTGTATGGCCAACCTTGTAGGTCTCCGATTTGTTGGGCCGCGGTGGGTGATGCACCTTTGTTGGGCCCGGAGTTTGTGAGAGAAATGACGGAGAAAGTTGAGCTTATCCGTAGGAGGCTTGTTACAGCCTAGAGTCGCCAAAAGTGTTATGTCGACCGTAGGAGGAGGCCTTTGGTATTTGAGGTAGGTGATCATGTTTTTCTGAAAATATCACCTAGGCGGGGATTAATGAGGTTTGGTAAGAGTGGGAAGTTGTTCCCTCGGTTTATTAGCCCTTTTGAGATCCTTGAGAGGATTGGCGAGGTTGCCTACCGTTTAGCTTTGCCGCCGCAGTTGTCCGGAGTGCATGACGTGTTTCATGTTAGTATGCTTCGGAAGTACGAGCCGGATCCATCGCATGTATTAGATTGGACCGACTTAGAGGTTGATGAGGATGCCTCGTATGAAGAGAGACCGGTGCGGGTCTTGGATAGGCGGGATCAAGTCTTGCAAGACAAGACCATTCCCTTGGTAAAGGTTTTGTGGAAACATCACGGGGTTAAGGAAGCCACTTGGGAACGTGAATTGGAGGTCTGAGAGAAGTATCCGGATCTATTTGGGAATGTTTGAGCATATGATAATTATGTTGTTGTATTGATAAACCTTAAGAGTATTGTATATGTATCAAGTTGTAAAACATTGTATATGTTTGGTTTATGAAAATATTATGGAGGTATTATGAATTATGCCTTGAGAATGGAAGTTTATTTTAACATTGTGTATGTTAATTATGTTATAAAAATGCAAATATGTTGTTGGCTTTGGTTATGTAATTGAATTTTGGAATATATGTTGAAATTGGTAAATTTCAAATGAATGCATATTGACAATGCATGTTGGAAAGAATATTGTGAAATGCCTCTTGAATAGAGATGAGATGACCAGTAATGGGTCAGGATGTGGAATGTTGAACTATGATGTTATTGAGAATTGAGAAAAACATGTTTTTGAAAACTTGTATTTAATTTCGGGGACGAAATTCTTTAAGGGGGGAGGTTATAGCAACCCCGATTTTCCCTCCATTCATTATTGTATCCCGGGCTTAGGTTCTGTGGTGTGGGATGTTGTATATATCTTGTTTTCGTCCTTCAATACTTTGAATTTGAGTTATAGGATGTTTTGGGCAGAATTGTTATAGGTTGGGTGTAAATGGGGGCAATTGGTTGCTGCCCAGAATTTTGGTTCTTCGCTCGAGCGAGGTTTTTGTCGCTCGAGCGAGATCTGTGTTTTAGCTTCTTCGCGTAAGCCAGAGTTCCTTCACTCGAGCGTGCGTCTGTGTCTGGGTTTGGACCTGAGAGTTGCATTTCTTGGCTCGAGCGAGCTTTCCTTCGCTCGAGTGAGCGAGCTGTATGTTTTGGGTTTCTTCGCTCGAGCAAGAATTCTGTCGCTCGAGCGTGTTTCTGGGTTGCAGACTTGAAGCTTCGTATTGTTGGCTCGAGCGAGGCTTTCTACGCTCGAGCGAGGGTCCTTTGTGTCTTGTCACTCGAGCGACCACTTCTTCGCTCGAGCGAGCCACTGTTATATCAGCACGCAGCAGCAGCTTCTTCCTCACTTTTTGAATACACTTTTCATCTCAAACCCTAGATTCGGCTCTCTCTCTCTCTCTCTCTCTCTCTCTACATATATCTTCTCTCTTGGGTTTCATCTATTTTCAGGGATCTTCTACCTTAGTCTCTCTGTAAGAAAGATAGAGGGTTGCGAGGGCTTCCTTTTAATCTGAAAAATAGTGGATTTGGAGCACTTTGGATTTTCTTCATCTACTCCTTTTGGTCTCTCCATTTCGAAGTAGGGATACCCTACTCCATCTTATGAGTTTTTCCATAAACTTTGGTCATTTTGATTAGTTGGTATTGTTAGATAATTGTAATAACCCCAACCCTGATTAACGTTAATTGGCACTTAAATATGCCTAACAGTAATTAAGAGGAAATCCAGAATTAAGTTGCATGAGTATTGCATGATTTATGTGTTTCTATCTGTTTAGTGTCGAAATATCTGTTCATGCTTTAAACTTTAAACGGTTAATTGAAGGCCTTATCGACGGCCGAATTCGAAATTGATTGATGTTCTATGATTCTTAGATTTTATATGATTTTATGGCATATTTAATTAAAAATTGATTTGGTATGATTTAACTGGATTAAATTAGATTAGAATAAGCCAAATTAATAAAGTTGCATTAATTACGGAACTGCCATTGAGTGGGCCTTTGTTTATTCATATTGTTGAGCTTCATCACACTTTAATTAAAACATTTCCTCAGCCATTCTCCTTGTCTTTGCCGACTTAAGAGAGAGGAAAGGGAGAGAGAGTTGTTTTCATCTCATTTTACTTAGTTGTGCTTGGAACTTAAGAGGAATTGAAGTGTAGATTGTCAATTAAGTCTCTAAACTTGTGATTGAGGACTCTAGGTATGTTTTTCATCCTCCTCATTGTGTATTTAAGTTCCCTCTAGCTTGGTTCAAGGTAGATTAAAGAGTTAAGTCTTGAAAAATAGCTTCACATGTTGAATTATAACTTAATTCATGCATGCATGTTTGTATCGATGCATTTTGAGTTGATTATATGGCATATTGTTAACATGCATGCTCATATTTTTGTATAAGCTCATGTTTTCATCTTGTTTTGAAAGGATTGAGCTCATTAGAGCAAGAAATGAAGCTTGAAATGGTTTTAACCCATGCATGTCATGCTTGAAGATTGTTCTTGAAAATGGGTTTGAAAATGAGTTTGATTAAACACCTTTGGGCTTTGATTTCTTAAATTGAGGTTTGAAACATGTTATTCTAGGTGTTTAAAAGAGTTTTCCAGGAAATGGGACCAAGAGGATCAATTTCAGTGCATCAAAGCTTGGTTTCAAACTTAGAACTCAAACCTGGGTTTTCCAGATTTCTGCCTTCCGCTCGAGCGGAAGAAGTAGCACTCGAGCGGGGAAAACATACTCCCAGCATTTTTTGCACTGTTCATCAGTCCGCTCGAGCGGAGTATTGTACACTCGAGCGGGGAACTGGGTGACACGCTCGAGCGGGGAACTGGGTGACACGCTCGAGCGGGCGTCGAACGGGAATTTCACCCATCCAGTACTTTTTGGTCCGCTCGAGCGGGGAATTTGACGCTCGAGCAGAGGCCTTTGTTTGCTTGTCCGCTCGAGCGGGGAAACATGCGCTCGAGCGGGACTCTGTTTTTCCGAAAACTTTGAAAATGTTTCTAAGGCATTCTTTTGCATCCTCATTCCATCTTAGGTATTTCTAGGACATGTTTTGAACTCTATAGTGAGGACTAAAGGGTAGAAACACATTAAGAACCAACAAGGTAAGTTTGGTACAACTCGAACGTACATTTCAAGTGTGTGTATCTGTCTGTGTTATGTAGGTCACGTGCCGCAATTTGTTTGACCCTTTTGACTCCGTCTACTTGTATCAACGCCCACTGTGAGTAATAACTTAGTAAAGTTATGTTCAAATTATATCTACTTTCTGTGTGATGAAACAAGATCTGTTTTCTGCAATGATATTTCTGTATGAATGAATGGTTGTCCAAGGTTTTCTGAAATGTATTCGTGACATTCTTAGCCTCAATTATGTTCTGTTTCGTCCCTTTATGGGCCAACTGTACGTCTCATGAGCCAACTGTTTATGGATCCTTACGTCCCTTTATGGGCCAACTGTACGTCTCATGAGCCAACTGTTTATTACGTCCCTTATGGGCCAACTGTACCGTCTCCGTGCACGTGAATCAACTGTTTGCCTTTATGGCCGTCCCTTTTGGGTCAACTGTATCTGTGAGGACTAATGAATGTATCACGCTTATTTATGCAAGACTTCTGATTTTTGTAAATGATCTGTACAAGTATGGCTTTGTTATGAATTCTGAATCTCTATGGGCACATTCATTACAACCCCTTTACTCTGTTTATTATTCACTGGGCTTTCGCTCACAGTTTACTATATATATGTAGGTGAGCCGGCACAGGACCCGGGCCAGAGTTAATGGCCTTATGTTTCGTTTTGGTTAGCCACCTGTTGCGCCTCCCGGGGAGGTTCCGCCTGAAGCCTATCGCCATGGCTGTTTTGTCGTCATGCTAGTCAATGTTTGTGTTTTGTAATGTCGGATCTTGGGAATACAAGTTGTAAATATTTTGTACATATTGGGGTATCTGACTAGCATGTTTATGTATATAAATAAGTTTTTGAATTTTCTGTCCCATGTATATCATCACAGCTCATTGGACCTTGTTACTTCATGTATTTGCTTCCGCAGCCCCCTTACTATTTGTTATTCTGTTTGGAGGCCGTAGGTAATCCACGGATTACTGGCCGGTTACGGTACCAAATCTATGGGGGCGAGTTTGGGTCGTGACAGTAATATTGGGAAAGTTAGGGTTTGTTATGTAATTTATAAAAGAGGGGCTTTCAAATATTGAAACCCATGTGTATGTGAGATAATGGAAAAATGGAATTATTGTTGTTAGATTGGTGAAATCGAGCCTTATGGTTGATATTGAGAAATGGGGAAAAAAATGCCCTAATTATTGTAATAACTTAATTTGTATAATTAATTTGGGAAAATACGAAATTGAGTTGAAAATCATAAAATTGAGAAATTATGAGATTGATTGGTGTAGTTGGATAATTTAATCACTCACCCATGAGAATGTCGATGTTTTATCTGTTGATAAATTTATTATCTGTTTAGAGGTAACTGCTTTGGGCTATCGGTGGTGGATAGTCTTGATTATTGTAGACACTGTATGTTGATTAGGGAAAAGTGAAACTAATCACATTGATTATGTCATTGAATATGACGGTTGGATTAATACAACAAATATGTGTATTGATTGATTATTGTGTATGACAAGTGTTAAATACATTGTATATGCATATTGTTTGGGAGGAGATAGGAGATGTACTCCATGGTTTGAGAGGAGATAGGGGATGGACTCTTAAACCTGTTTGGGAGGAGATAGGGAATGGACTCCATAGATACAGCAAATATGTGTATCGATTGAAGTATGAAAGTGTTTTAATATGAGCTATGGTCTCATTTGAATTGTGAATGAAGGAAGTGTTTTAACATGAGTTGTGATCTCATTAGAATGGTTGATGTTGGAAATATTTTTATATGAGCTGTTATCTCATAGAAATTGTCTGGCCAGGTTCTGAGCCACGTTTTCAAATTGATAATTTGTTAAGTAAAGGAAAGTGGTATGAAAAATAAACATGTTTGTCATGGAATGTGATATAAGTTGGTTTATAAGTGTTTACCATCTGTCGAATGCTATTATTTTAGTTAATTCTCATATTTGGTTCAGTATATCTCTACTAGGCATTGGCTCACCCTATATGGGACATCATTTTCAGGTTCAGGTGATATGCTACCTCCAAGGACATAGCTTGGGTTAGGGGTGGGCGCGGATCGGTTGCGGCCACGAAACCTCTAATCCGCCATCCGTCCGCCAGATTGGCGGATTGGAGAAAATCAATCCGCATCTGTCCGCCAATCCGGCGGATGCGGATTGGGCGGATTGGCGGATGGATACGAATCGGTTTGGCGGTTGAAAATTTTACAAATTTTCCACAAAAAAAAAAACAATGAAATTAATAATAGTTTCCTTTCCGTTAAAGATTTTACTGGAAATCTTTCCGTAAAATAATAGTTAATATGGGAGACATTGTTATGTTCACAAAGTCCTCTGGTACATTTCTACAAATTAATACAGGTTGTAGACAACTCACCATTCCCTCCATCTTTGATGTGAACTGACCACCACACTGCTGCTTCAGCTTTATCAGGATACTTCTCTCATGCTCATCATTGGCACTCTTGTCAAAAAGTAAGCGTCGAGCAAGCTTTGTTCTAGCAGTCATTGCAACAAAAAATAAGTATCTATGAATCATCCAATCACAATATTCTACAATCACTTGAAAACCAACAAAAAATTAAATAAAATTACCGGTAGAATTCAGCGAACAGATCCTTATCACTAATATAAGCAAGGAGCTTTACTACCTGTAGAATAAAAAGAAATCCAATTGCAACTGTTTGTATCTCATTCTCAACAATAAGTCAAAGCAAATGCTATGAAAGATAGAAGCATACCTTCTCAAGTGTTTCCTCAATGGCTTCATCACTCAATTTCTCACTCCCACCTTTCTTAAGAATATTATCACAAAATGTGGCTAGTAGTTCTGCACTTGAGCTTCCACCAACACCTTTGTTACAGAAGACTTCAAAAGCCTCTCTGAGTGCCTAAGGCAAACAAAGGAGATTTTAATACATGAATAATAGGAAGGAAACCACGGCTATGCAGCAATTGTTTAATACAAACCTTGTGGAAAAGAGTATGGTTCATAAAACAATTATTTACGTACGCCATGTACTTGTCATGAAGCTCGATAACTTTTCTAACAAAAACCTGAAGGCCCACAGGTTTGTCAGTTCCCATACCAAGAATCCATTGACAAATCCAAGAAGTGAAGTTACTATAAGAATTTGAAATTACCTGTTCCTGCAGACCAACCACATCTTTCTTATCTGCCTGTACCAGGACACTACTTAGCATTAGAACCAGAAATAAAATTAGAAAAGATTATCACTAAGACATATACAAGAGTAGATATGTTCTTTCCATCCAGAAAAGGGGAAATAAAATAAAAAAAGGAAAAGAAAGAAAAATTTTAAGTGAACTAACCTTGGTCGATGATGCCACCACATCAAACAATTATTTGTACCCCCAAAGTCAAATGCAGTGCTAAATTTTGTACATTGCCATTCATTTAATTAAAATCCAAATTTAATTTCCTTCAGCAAAAAAAAAAAAGAAAAAAAGAAAAAAAAAAAAAAAGAGTATATAACTTGTTAACCAAGTCCAATGTAATGGCAGATCAATCATGAGCCTTGTGAAATGCACCTCCTCAGAAGACAAATTGCACAAAGACTATGGGATCTGAAATAACACAATCAAGATTACATCACCTTCTTATTGCTGGCTGCATCTTCCGCTTGTTTAACCAATGCTGTACCTTCAGCAGTAACATGTACAGAACAAATAATACCAGAGGCACAATGCTACATTCTTTACAGAACAATGTACTGCAAGTTAAAGACAAAAACCTATTTAAATATAATAGAAACCGGATCTAAACCTCGAGGTATTTTGGAAAAGAGCCTATACATCCTTGATAAATCCTCTACCTACAAGAGAACAGGAAAAAAATGTTAATAAACTTTAGTTAATTGCAACTGAAATAACAGCAAGAAGGCTTGAATAATAACACTGTCCAAGTCTGATAAAAAAAAAATGGTCCAAATGACTACCTTGTCATCCCTAAGCAATGCATGACATCCAGAGTGCTCCTTCTCGAGCAATTGGGTTGCATAAACAGACAACAATTCATGTTGAACCTTCTATAGGAAGACAACATTACCCATAATTATAACAGCAAAAGTGCATATCTTCAAAATTGGCCTTAAAATAAATAAATAAAAAAAAGAAGTAACCATTAAAAGACTATTATTATTGAGTGGAAAGAAATTTAGTATGACTTTACAAGAGGAAGAACAAACCTCAAGCAACTTCAGCTCGCTACTATATAAATTATTAGAGCATATAATATATATATAATATATTGACTTCTGTTTGTTACTTTTGTCAAGCAGATTCTTAACACTTCTATTTATGACAATACACAATATATATATACAGAGAGAGGTATCTGTATATCTTCTATCTAGAGAGAGAGATACCTCAGTGACAGTGTAGATCGATCGTCGTTCAATGCAACCGATCGCCGTTCAGAAGTGTAGATCGTCGGTCGTTCGGTGTAGATCGACGGTCAGAGGTTCGGTGTGTAGATCGTCGCTCAGAGGTTCACCGTGTAGATCGTCGGATGATGAGTAGGGTAGAGAGAGAGAGAGAGAGAGAGAGAGAGAGAGAGAGAGAGAGCCTCTGCGTGTGTGTGTTGGGTCTGTCAAGAAATTAGGGCAAAATCTAAAGAAAAGGGGCTTGTGGCGTAAGGGAAAAGTGGGGGAAAAAAATAAAAAAAAAAATTAGTGACGGGCGGGTCGGGTCTGCTGGGTAAAATGGCGGATCACCCGCCACCCGACCCGAACCCGAGAAATCTGGAAAACCAGGCCTGCATCCGTCTGCCAGAGGTCACGCATCCATCCATCAGCTGTCGGGTCGGGTCGGGTCGGGCGGGTTTGGCGGGTCGGTGGATCCGTTGCACAGCCCTAGCTTGGGTAGTTATGGGAGTTGAAGACTCTTTTTGTTTATTTTGTTATTTTGATATTACATGTAAATTCAAGCCAAGGGCTTAAAGTGTATTTGATTTAGTACTCTCTTTTGTGACCAAGTGTTGGCTTGGAAAGTTGTAAGCCCATATGACATTTATTTTTGTTGTCAACATGTAATACTTTTGTACCTAACTACTCTGATGAATGGAAAGATGTTTTATTCTCTTATATCTATGCATGTTAAGAATGTTAGGTTTTATGTATTTTTTTTTAAGGCGTTACAAAAATAATGAAGCCATTGCGGCCATCTGTGTATTCTGTCTTGACTTACATCTCTTAAATCATTTTTCAAAAAAAGTCTTGAAACACTGTTCGGTAACCATTCAGTTTTCAGTTTTTGGTTTATATTTACAAAAATTTTAAAAACTGTCATAAAAACTTGTTTGAAAATTTTTTTGGTTTATAAATGGTTATCTCGATTTATAAATTTGAGGAAAAAACATAAATTCAAAAAATGAGTTTACGTTTTCAGTTTTCAAAAAAAAAAATTTCAATTATTTTTTTTTCAAATAATTATCTTTTTCAATTAAATTTTTTTTTCAAATAAATTTTTTTTTCAATTAATTTTCAAATAATTTTTTTTTGAAATAATTTTTTTCAATTAATCTTTTTTTTTCAATTAATTTTTTTTTCAATTATTTTTTTAATTAATTTTTTTCCAATTAATTTTTTTTTCAATTATAATGTGTGTAATTCCATTGTCATAAATAATAAAAATAAATATAAATATTTTAGGCTTGAACAAACATATTTTTTAGTTTATGTTTTTAAATTTTTTTTAAATATTTTGTTCAAACCAAATGCGTGTGTAATTTATGTTTTTCTAAAAATAAACAAAAACCAGTTTATAAAATTTTTGTAAACATAAACCAAAAACGTAAACGTTACCAAACGTTACCTTATTATTTGTTCTGATAATGAAATGTTCAAAAACAAAAAAAAAAAATATAAAAGATTTTATATCATTTTTTATTGTAAGAAATTCTTTTTCATTTATGTGATATCTTGTTTTAGCTTCTTTAAAACAACCATTCAAATATCTACATATTTGTTCTTCAAATTTATTAGGAGGTATTGATTTTAATGCTGCTCCCCAATTAAGGCATTTGCTTCTAAGATTAATTTATCTCCTTGATTAGGTAAACTTAATTTAGAAATATTTTTTTATTATCTTTTTTATATTAGATACATTTTTAGTATCTTCTTAATTCAAACTCCAATTTTCTTTCCTAAGCTTTTTGCTTAATCCGTTTACTAATTTAGATAAGTTTGGAATAAACTTTCTAGTATAGTTAATTATGTCAAAAAATCACTGAAATTGTTTGATATCTGTTATCTCTTTAGGAAATTCCTTGACTTTTTCAAAGATACGATCTTAAAATACAACTTTTTTGTTGTCATCAATTACTAATCTAAAAAATTTTATGGAATTCTTTTTCCATATAATTTTCTTTCAAGGTAGTACTAATTCATGTTCTATGAATTCTTGAATTATGTATTTTTTGGAGATGATTTCGATGTTTTTCTCTAGTTTTAGAAAAGACAAAAATATCATTTGCATATACTATACAATATTCTCCATGTTTACGAAAAATATTATCTATTCTTCTTTGAAATATAGGTAGAACCTATTTTAAGCCAAATGATAAAACTAACCACTCATAATGTCCTTGTAGAGCACTAAAAGTAGTTAAAGGAATAGAGTTTTCTTTTATTCGAATTTGCCAATAGCCACTTTTTAAATCAAATTTAGAAAAAAAAGAAGAAAAAAAAAAAAAGAGAGAGATTCACTAATAATTCCTATATTTTGGATTTGTAATCCATATAGTCCCATATTTTTTATTGTGATCCATTTACTCTTTTTGGATATGTAATGACTCATTTACTCGCCACATTGGAGTGTCACATTTGAAAAAAGTACACTAAAAAGTATTTTAGTGTCACATCATACCCGCCATGTTAGAGTGTCATATTTAGAAAAAGTATACTAAAGAGCTTTTAATTTTTTTAGAGTGTTACATCATACCTACCATGTTAGAGTGTCACATGTCACGTTTGGAAAAAATACACTAAAGAGTTTTTAATTTTTTTAGAGTGTCACATCATACATGCCACGTTCTCACATTTGAAAAAAGTACACTAAGGAGTTTTATTTTTTTGGAGTAAAAGTTTTAGAGTGTCACAGCATACCCGCCACATTGTCACATTTAGAAAAAGTACACTAAAGAGTTTTTAATTTTTTTTGAATGTTGATCGTTAGAGTGTCATATTAATACATGTCACATTAGAGTATCACATCATATCTGTGACATTAATAAAATGGTATAACTGTCTATCAAAACACTACCAAATTAAAAATAAGACTACTCGGAAAGAAACTCTCCATTAATAGGACTTAACAGATCAATAACAAAAAAATTGGACTAATTAGAGTACTTGTTTGTGAGATGGGATTTATTGGTAAATATTCCAAAAAAGAAAAAATTGATTAATTGAATTTTATTTATCAAAACATCTTTGTTAGACAATTTATAACCATCTTTTATGATTTTCTTGTTTAAAACTCTATAATCTATTACCATGAGTTTTTCCTCTTAATTTTTCTGCATGGTTCATTGCCATTAATGCAGGGCTAGAATGAGGACTTTCATTAGGTCGTATTAACTCTTGTCTTAATAAATCAATTCCTTAATCATTTCAATACTATATTTAATGGATTTTATATTGATTACGTAGTTTGGATCCTCAAGCATTATTCTTGCCCAAAGCTTGTCGTTTGCCCATAATTTTAATGGGTTATCACTAAAACTATTTTCTAAAATTTTCTTAATACTATCTAAACTCGGAATATTTTTTTCTTTATTTTGCTTGATAGTGATTTGTGATATTAGTGATCCATTGTTCATCTTATTCTTCACTATCAGATATAGTGTCATTGTTGATATTAGTGATCCATTGTTCATTTTATTTATCAAAAAATGCTAACCTCATCTTCAAATAGTTGTTGCCAAGTTTTTTCTTTGACTTTCTGGTTGTCTATTGTTTTAAACTCATCACACTAGGCTACGTTGAGAGGTTCAATAGGTGTCAAGAAATTTGGTTCTATAATTTTAACAGAATTAAAACCAAATTTACATTTTTGAGATGCATATTTGAGTAATGGAATTTCATGCATTTGAAGAACAATATATGATTGATCTTGAAAAAAAATGTCTATTTTCTTCTTATTTCAAAAATACATTTCTAACTAAAAAATCACCATCCAAAAATGGAAATTGAATTATTTGTTTCATGATAAATTCTTTTTGATTAAGAATAATAGAAACATGATAACTTTCATATTTACTATCAGTTATAGTGTCATTGTGGCTGCTAATGTCATCTTCAAATATTTGTTGCCAAGTTTTTTCTTGGTCATTTTAGTTATATCAAGTTTGAGGATCTCACAAAATCTTATAAAAAAAAAAAAAAAAACTTTATTTTAACTATGAAATCATTAACTTGGGCTACTTTGCTATCTATGAACGTGTTATGCCCTTACCACACTAGATTATTTTCAAGATGCTTCCTGATAATTTTTTGAAGCCTAGTCTTTTGGTTGCAACTTTAAAGAAAATAATTTAGGATCTAATGATAAAATTTTAAAAAAAAATTAAATGTAAACATATTAATCCTTACTTATTTAGGTTTATAAATGGGGGATTTATTAGGATTTTTTTAAAGTACTTCTATTTTAATTAGTTTATAACATATTTTTATATTTTAATAAATCTTATTATTTAGACATTTAATCCTCCAAATCCTAATTCTTATAAATAAGGTATTTTATAGATAATTTTACCCTTACAAAGATTTTTTGAACGTTTAGTAACTTTGTGATGTGAACATTATAAAATATTCGCACTGTCAATGTGAAAATTATTATTATGGGTATTTTAGTAACTATATCACCCATAAGATTTAGTGGAACATACAAAAATAATTTGAATTAAGTGGAACATAACTAAGTGAAGAGGGATTTATGAATAAATGCCCTTTTATAAATTGAGTTTGAATTTCTCAAGTTATATAACAATTTGGCTGATTTTGGTAATTTAACCGTTCACCTTTTAGGATTTATTAAGTAAAATATTTATGTAAAAAATTAAAATGATTGAATATCAATAATTATATGTTTGAATCATATTTCTATTATAAAAATAAGTAATTATTTTTAAAATTATATTTGTCTTCTAACTTTTTTTAAGTTTAATTCGGTTGGCTTTTCTTTACAGGCTGGGCCGCAAGCTAAAACTTTAGGCCTCAGCCCTGTAGAGCAGCTTGGCCCAGATGGGATCATGGACTAGTTGACAAATGGCCAAGATTAAACCCTATATATATATGTTTTTTTATTTTCATATTTTTTGAATTTATTTAAATTTTTGCTCAAGCTCCCTGTTTTCTAATTCTGCTAGTGTTCAATTAAGGGGGCTGCTCGCTTGCCATGCACACCATTATTATTCCCTAGAACATATTGCAAATTATTTCTTCCAATTTAATAACTAAAATCTCATGGAATTTACACTCGGTTTAGAGCACTACTTCAGTAGAGAATCACTCTAAGAAAATGGCATAAAACCTTAAGCTTGTTTTATTTCTTGTCCAATTATTCCAAAAGAAAATTCATCTCCTACCTAAAAAATAAAGGACAATCCTGGAATCATTGAGCACAATTCAACCATTCCTAATAACAGATGATAGATAGGAGAGAACAAAAAACAAAATGCCAGAAAATATCTCAATTATAGTGAATTGTGGTTTGCGAGTAGGCCAACAGGCGGCCTTTCATGGGCTGTGCAGGTGGCTCGAGAGTCGGGCCAGACTTCAAACTTTATGTCCAGGTCCAACCCAAGCCTCATTTAGGTACGAATACGAGTTTTGTGGCAATTCTATTTGAACCTATAAAATTATTAAATACGCCTAATTTATCAATACATTTTATTAAATTATTTAAGATTGTAATTTACTCTCAAATTCTCAATACACCTTATATATATTTTTTCAAATTACCCTTCACGGTACATCCAAATAATAAACAAATCAAAAATGTCAAATCACACTACTTTGAAAAAGCCTTTTAAAAACACTGAGGCTTATTAATATTATTTTAGAAGGTGACTCTCAATGTGATTAAAGCAATTCAATCAACTAATCTTGACCTCTCTCTTATGTTGTGCTATTGGCTGCAAATGTGCGAGAAAATTTGTCAAGGCTTTTGGCAGCAAAATGCACCCATGTGTTGAGGACTGGCAGTATGGTTGCTCATGGTTTGGCTCACAAAGCACTCGGGTGAATAATTTCCATGCTTGGGTAGAAGTTTCCCCAAAAATTCATAAATTTGTAATCTCGGATCTTCAAGCTGCTAGGTCACTGCTGGAAATTAGGCTTTTAGTGGCGTTTAAAATTGCCGCTGTAGCTATCAAAAACACCGCTAATTGTTTGTGACATTTAGTACCAAACGTCGAAGATGCAACCGTCGCTATAGCTTTATGACGCTTTAAAAGCGTCACTATATTTAGTATAGGCGGCGTTTTTAAAAACGCTGTCAAATGTCCCACCCTAAGAGTACTATGACATTACTATGATTTTAGCAATGTTTTCAAAACACCGTCATATCTTTTTTTAAAAAGATGACCGTTAGCATTAGAGTTTAGGTGGCGTTTCTCAAAACGCCGTGATATCCTCTTTTTTTTTTCTTTTTTAAATTGTGCTAATTTTATGTGATTGAACTAAAAAAATCCCTCTAATAAAATTGAATAGCACTAATATGAAATAATAACTCCTATTTAAATAGTAAATGCAACATTAATTCACTTTCCCATTCATTTGAATATCCAATCATCATTACCCACAAAATAACATATCCACAAATAACGTTTTAACATTACCCACAAAATAACATATCCAAAAATTGAATTCACAATTCTCAACCAAAAAATCAAATGGTTCATAAGTAAAGGACCTGATCCTTGTATTTAACAATAATATTTTTATGTGTAAAGCACATGCTTCTTGTTATCACTGTTATTGTCAGGATGCAGCTCACCAACAAAACCTATAACATTGACAAGATGATAACATAAAACATTGAATTAAACATCTGAAAAGACTCAAAAATTAAAAATAAGTTTAATAATATAAGTACAATACAAAAAAAAAAATTTTAAAAATTAAAATTTGCTAATACATACCCTAAAGCCGGATAACACATAAGTAAAACCAAACTAGCATCAAATAACTTGTAAAGGACATAAAATGGGACCCAAATTGACCAAAAACTTGATTGGATGAGGCCTATAGGCACCAAAACCTTCACAAATTCCAAACTTTCACTTTCTAGTTTGCATTCTCTACATCATGTATCTCCCTCTTCTCAGACAATGTTAGCAATCTTGCAACTTCAACAAGAGCTTTGCAATTTCAATATTTTCTAAATTGGGACATTTCAAAGAATGATAACATTAAATTAAAACTCAAGATGGTATATAGCATGGAAAAAATACCAAAATCTGCAATATTTTAATGATATGAAATTCTCAAACGCAACCATTCAAGAAAATAAAAGACATCAACAAATATCAAAAACGCAATAAGAGTTAGGAAACAAAATACATACCTGAATAAATAGCCGATGGAGAGCTTCTTGCTCAGCATTAGAGATTTCCTATTGAAATGCATGAAATAAATATAGCATTCAGAAACAAACATTTCATAAAAAGAGCTTTATGATACTAGCAGAATAAATGAATTTTTCTTTTCCTTGAAAATCATGTGTCAAGAAGGGCATTGAAGTAAATAGACAGTTTATAAAACAAAAAAGAGTTTGGGACTTGGTTTCCACTAGGTGTGTAAACAAAGTGAATATATATGAGAATCTTAAAATTCTGCTATCCTTTGCTATAACGACACATTATGCTTTTCATTATCCAAACTCAATTTTTTTTAAAATAACCATGCATTATGATAGATAGGACTACAAATCTAACCCAAAAACACCATAAGAAAGTATCAAGCAACCCCAAAGTTTATACGTACCAGCTGAAACAGAGCCATATGATGTACTACCGCTATGTGATGTGGTAGGAAGTTGTCTAGATTTTTTTTTCCTTACACTACAAGAAATACAGGTGACTTGTATACTTAAAAATGGAAGGAGCAAGCTACTTCTAGAGCAGAAGTGCCTCATAAAATTGAGGCCTCAAGAACATTACCAGCAGCATTCATGAAAGGTTCCTCACCACTAAATTTGGCATGCTAATTGCATAATTATAGATGAAGTTTGAGGTACTTTCTGCCCCAATATCTACACCTGACAAGATAACCAAATTACAGTAAGCATAAAATATGAAGCTCAAGAAAAAATGAGCACTCGATCTTTGCATTCTAATTACCATAATCTATAGCAGAAATAAAAAAGGATGGACTTAAAATGATTGCAGAAAATTTGCATGCTGTCACACCCCAAACCCGGGTGTGACCGGCCGTGGCCCACAGGGCCTTACCCCAAGGCACACATAAGCCTAAACATGAATCCAATCACATAGAATAATTGTAACAATAATCCAGTAAAAATAAATCAAAACTTTATCCAATGACATGTCATGGGTGTACATGGCAAAACAAGTCATAACCAACTTCCAAAAATATATACTAAATGGGACACAACCCGCCTACAAAATAAAATAATTTTAAATAAAATTCAACCCCAATGTATGCACAAAACCAACATAACAAGCTAAAACAAAATAAATGAATGTCCTAGAAGTCCATGCAAATTGCATCCCTACTACGCCACGAGTCCACTCTAAATCTTTCTAACACCTAGAAATGATTAACAACTAAGTCAACTGATAGCTCAGTGAGTAGCAGCATGAATAGTATATACAGTTTTGAAAACAAGGTTCAATTCCAAAATAAGATATATATCACAGAAACTAGATTGGCATACAGTTTTGATAAAAATAATCAGTTTCAAAAAGAAGGTTCCACAAGTTAACAATTAAAATACTCATGTCTCTCAAGAACATAATAAATGACATTTTCCACTTAAAATAGATTACAACATGAACACCAATAATTTTCTGGGTACCAAGAATAACAAGTAACATTCCACACAGTTCTCAAGGCAATAAGCCCGTTAGATCCAATATCGAACCAAGAGTCATCCTCGGGGTGGCAACCCAGGCCTTTTCTCTAAGACGATTTGATTGAAGGTCACCTAGCTTAGCCTAGGTCTTTTCCTTACAATCATTGAGCACTAGAGTCATCACAACCCAACCCGGATCTATTCCCTAGTGGCCAGAGTCACCACACACAATGGAATAATTTCCCCAGACTAAAATATACAGATGGTCCTGATAATCAATACAATTCTGTTTCACAAAACATGGTTGTTCACCATTATAAACATGAGACCATAACAAATAGTTTACAGTATGCCAAGTTTACACATGTTTCAGAAATAATTTAATTCCATTGATAATATAATAATTTATCAAAATAGTTTAGTCTTGAAACAACAATTAAATTTTCCAACAGTTCAAGGTAGGGGAATATTTATAAATATGTAGCATGCAACTACATATTTATAAACATATGTTGCATGCTACATATTTAATGAAATTTTTCTTTGCCGATCAAAAAAAAAAAAAAAAAAATGTAGCATTCAACTACTTACCTGAAAACAAAATAATATAATCCTTGAATAGAGTATGAAAGTCCAACTAGTACCATGAACTAAGTATGAAAAATACATGTCACTACTAATTTAAAAATACTAAAGAATAAGAACTAAGTAACCCCAAACTAAAGTGCACTAACACAGCTCAACCTAACTCACCGTTACTCTTAAATATTACCTAAGCTCATGTTCTTCAAGGTCTAAAATCACCCAAGGCATAGGTTCAAATCGAAACTTAATTAAAAGTGACTTTAAAATAAAACAGAATTTTAAACAAGCTTTCCCATTTTATTCGCTAACTTTGAAAATCACA
Organism: Camellia granthamiana; assembly: GCA_036172215.1. Taxonomy (NCBI): domain Eukaryota; kingdom Viridiplantae; phylum Streptophyta; class Magnoliopsida; order Ericales; family Theaceae; genus Camellia; species Camellia granthamiana. The sequence goes on along the minus strand of CM069908.1, from coordinate 89,798,955 downwards.
AAACCCACTCCACGCTGTTTGAAAAATTCCAAAACCCTCTAGATATCAACTAATGTATCCTAAGTTTCAAACCCAATTGGTTTTACTTGATTTTCCTATCAAAATAATTATCTACAATTAATTATATCTAAAAAGGTTGTTTTCTGCAGCACTTTAAAGAAATTAATGGTTCTCTTAGTATACATAAGCAATCAACGCAAGGCCAAAAATTTAAGAAACTAGACTCGTAACCGGTTCTAATGACGCTGATTTGAAAGTTTTTGGATTTATACCCAAAGAGAACGCCACTTCCGAAGTTACTATTTTAAACTAGTTTTCTGGACAGATTTGAACGCACCAGTTAATATAGATTTTGACTCCCAAAAATTATGAGAAAATTCAAATATGCAATTCAATATTTAATTAATCTATTGTAAAATTTTCAATTTAAAATTCATTCACTTACTATGTTTTCTTGATTTTTAAAGTTTATAGCTGTGTGCAGAATTTCATACTTATAAATTGCACCCTCAACTTTATGTACCCGTTTAATTCCTTAATTACATAAAACAAAAACATGATATTCACACACAGTGGTGGCCAAGTACTCCTGTCCTGTCTATCCCATGCTTCACTCGCAAGGTCCACCATTACAAGCAAAAACACTCATTGAATATAACCCATGCCATATACTTCTTTTTCATACATCCACAATACCCATTACACTATTTCACACCAACTATTAACCTGATCAATCCTCCAGACACCTAATCTGTGAACCCATTACCCTTTTTTTTTCTTCCAATTAATACACCAAAGCATCTATACACAATAATCAAAGATATAATATATTATAGAAGAAAAATACCTTAAAGTTGTAGAACCACAAGCTCTCTCTCTCTCTCTCTCTCTCTCTCTCTCTCTCTCTCTCTCTCTTTCTCTCTCAATCTCTCACAGCTACTAAAAAACCTAAAGTGGTTGTTGTTGTGTTGTGAAATAATAAGAGAGTTAGGGTTTTTTGTTATCAATATATACATAACCAACAATCCACCTATTATTATTATTTAACATTATTACTATTATTTATTTTAATAGTAAATCTTGCCTCTAAATTAAAGATTTCCACCATAAATTTATTGTAGGTTTAAAATTAATTAAAAGACCCTCCAAATATTTAATTCTCACTTTAGGATTCACCATCAAAATATTTGAGATTGTAAAATTATTATTATTTAATTATTTACTTGATTTGTATATTTGGATTCTCACATTCCCCCCCCCCCCCCTAAAAGAAAAGTTTTGTCCTTGAAACTAACCTGAGTGAATCATGAGAATAGATGTGGGTACTTCTCGGGCATCTCGTCCTCCGATCCCAAGTCACTTCTTCAAGTAGATGATTCCGCCATAGTACCTTAACCAGTTTAATGACCTTTGTACACAACATTTTCTCTTTCAAATCTAAAATCTGAATAGGCATCTCCTTATACAAAAAATCCTCTCTGATCTGAAGCGACTCATAATCTATTACATGCGATGGACTGTGCACATATTTCCTGAGCATGGACACGTGAAACACATTATGCATTCCTGCAAACCTAGGGGGTAGAGCAATACGGTACACAACCTCACCAACCTTCTCCAATATCTCAAATGGACCAATGTATCTAGGACTTAACTTTCATTTCTTTCCAAACTTGATGACTCCTTTCCATGGTGATATTTTCAAGAATACCATATCCCTCACATGAAACTCTAAATCTCTCCTACGATGATGAGCATAAATTTTTTGTCTACTCTGAGCAGTCAATAATCTCTCTCTAATAGTGATAATTTTATGTGTAGCATCCTCCACCAAATCAGGTCCCAACATTTGCCTCTCACCAATCCCATACCAACACAGGAGACCTACACTTCCTCCCATACAAAGCCTCATAAGGAGCTACTCCCAAACTAGAATGATAACTATTATTATACACAAACTCCATGAGCGGCAAATAATCATCCCAATTACCTCTCCACTCCAAAACACAAGCCCTCAACATATCCTCAAGGGTCTGAATAGTCCTCTCTGATTGACCATCTGTCTGAAGGTGATAAGCTAAACTAAAATTTAACCGAGTACCCATAGCTGACTGTAACGCACCCCAAAACTTAGACACAAAATGAGGGTCCCGATCTGACACTATTGACACAGGTGCACCATGCAATCTAACAATCTCCTTCACATACAGCTATGCAAATCGAGCTAGAGAATAGTTCATCCGTATTGCAATAAAATGTGCTGACTTGGTTAATCTATCAACAACTACCCAAACTGCATCGTGATTACTACCAGTACGAGGTAATCCGCACACGAAGTCTATGGTAACATAATCCAACTTCCACTCTAGTATAGGTAAGCGTTGCAGTTTCCCCACGGATTTCTAATGTTCTACTTTAACCTGTTGACACACCAAACACTGAGCCACAAATTCTGCTATATCTCCCTTCATACCATTCCACCAAAAATGTTTATAAAGAACCCGATACATCTTAGTGCTTCCAGGATGAATGTTGTAACTAGGACTATGTGCCTCCGTCATAATCTCCTTCCTCAAATCACCACCAGCAGGAACACAAATTCGGCTACGGAATCTAAGCAACCCATCATCACTAACCACAAAGTCTACATGTTTACCCTCTGCCATCTCTCCTTTAATACACTCACACTGGGGGTCAATCTCTTGAGCTAAACGAATCTATTCTCTCAAGGTCGGCTGAACTGTCAATTGACTACAATAAGCCCTATCACCAGGCGAAACAACCTTAAGCCTCAAACGTCTCATGTCTTCCGCCAAACAATATTCATTCAAAAAAAAATATATGAAAATATTTTTTTTAAAAGAAAATAAAAAACACACAAATCCAATCTGTTCATAGGTGCAAATCAAATACAGAGGAATTTTGGGAAGATGGACAGATTGGATTTGTGTGTTTTTATTTCCTTTAAAAAAATCATTTTCATATGATTTTTTTTTTTTTTTTTTGAATGAAGATTGTTTTTGAGAATTTCAAAAATATATGATTTTTGTGTGTTTATTTCATCAAATTAATTTTTATATTTAAATAATAATAATTTCGAAACATAACTAAACATAGTAATTACTTTTTATTTATTTTAATTTTTTATTAAATATATTTAATATTAGTCTCACATTAAAGGTATATTTTCAATGATATTTTAATTTTATAAAATTATATATATTATGAAAATAAAATGAAAAAGATTAAAATAGTTTTTTTTTTATTTTTTATTAGGAGGGAGGAAGAGAGAGAGAGAGAGAGAGAGAGAGAGAGAGAACATTTGAGGGTAAATTACACTATGCACTTCTGCAATTTACACAAAACTCCACTTTAGTCGTTACACATCAAAATTGTGACACTTAACCCCCCTAAAAGGTAACTTATGTTAGCCTCACTGTTAACAGAAGGGCCAATGTGACACTTCACCAAAAGTGCAAGCGGTTAAGTGTCACAATTTTATGTGTAAGGACTAAAGTTAGATTTTGTGTAAAGTACAGGACTGCAAAGTATAATTACCCTTTGTTTTAAGTTTTATAATGTTGCTGTCCAGGTTTCTAGCTTGCTAAGAGTATGTATGAAGAAGTAAACATAGTGACCAGTTCACTTGGTTCGCAAAAAGAGAAGTGCCTCAGTGTTCTTGTATGTTTGGCTTGGTTTTGATGATGTAGCATGCATGACCATACAATTTTTGAATCAAATGAATAGGCAATGCAAAAGCCAAAAATGGGCCGGGGGTGGAATCGCGTGAACCATAAACTAGTAATTTCTTTATTTTATTGCAATATTTCCATTTTTGATAATTTTCGTTATATTTCTTTATTTCCGTATTGCATTATGGTAGTTGCTAATTTTGGTTGTTTCCTAATTAAGTTAGGTTTATATTTTGGTAGTTGCCAGTTCTGGTTGTTTCCTAATTAAGTTAGGTTTATATTTTGCTTATAAATGATTGATGTAAGCCTTAGGGCAAGAGAGAAGTTTTCAAGAATTAATATATTTCGAGTTTTATACTCTTTTAATCCGACTTTGGGTATTATTGTGAATCAACCATTGTTGAGCCTTTATTCTCAATATTCTTTGTGAATCAACGAGTTTAGAGAAGAAGTTTGTTTCCGGTATCCATGTTTGAATCAACGGATTCCAAGATTGTTCTTATTTCACGTATCGCGCTGCATCAGTCTTCATTAAGGACTTGGCTAATGTGTTTAGCTGTGTAATTTCGTATATTTGTAACTAGCAACTTTAATTGGCTTGTGGATAAATATGCAGACAATTTAGAAAGAACATCTAGTATTCTATAAAATAATTAATAAGCATGTATTTGTTGTTGATAACTCTGTTTCAATAGCATATTTAATTGGCTTTGTCTTTGTGTATGCTTTATCTACTTCAACCTTGATAAGAGCTTAACTGCGTGTCATCCACATTACTTCTGCATGTCAATTTTCAATATATTACAGTTTTTTTTTTTTTTTTTTTTTTTTTTTTTTTTTTTTTTTTTTCACTGAACAAAGTCAAATTCAGAGACTTGGGATGATCCTGAATTTTGCCTTTTTTTTGTGGATTTTGGTCCTGTACGATGACGGCCAGCAGCTGCAATTTTGGAGTTAATTGTTTGTGGGCTTTCAAAGATTTTTAATTTGCCTGTACTCATCTTTGCTAAACAAGGGAGGCATGGGAGGGTACTGAATTTTGCGATTGCTCTTTGGTTTGATTGCTCAAGTTTTTTTTTTTTTGCAATCTTCTTTGCTGGTAAGCTACGAGGTAGCGGATTGATGTCTGAGTTTTACTTGTGTTTTTGGTCACTGCTAAGGGCGGGGTTGATTTTGAATGGGCTGCAAAAGAATCTGAAGTGCATCATGTAGGTTATTGTGTAATTCGGAACAATGAGGTAACTAGAAATTTTATTCTGTTAAAAGGGGAATTTAAATCAAAATTTTCATTGCTTAATTGTCAATGTATATGGCCCTAATGACAATGGAGACAGATTGGTAACTGGAACAATCTCTTGAAATTAAGGAAAATTTTCAAACTTCCTTGGTGCTCAGGGTATGGTTATTTTGAACCTATATGAGATTAAAAATTAAACTGTTAATTATTTCACAAATGATATTTTCAAAGAAGATTTATGGATTAAATCTCTCAGTGTGATGGAGAGGTTCCTTTTGAAGAGAACAAAATTTAGAATGCAATTTCTTGGAGAGATGGTTTCAATTTTAAATTTGTGGAAAAATTTTGGCCATCGATTAAGGATTATTTGTAAAAATACTCGGAGAAGCTTAGGAGAGAGTGCTCAGAAAATGGATGGAAGAGATACAAACAAGCCTAGCAGCTTTTGATGACTATACACACTTTGCCCAGAATTTCTCCATTCTTTTAGCAAGCTTTTCACTCAAATCAAGGAGCCCTTTCTTTCGAGTTCTTTGGGCTTCTCTGCCACGTGCAAAAGCATCCACAAAGTTTTTCCACTTTAGACTTAAAAAATGAACCAAAATTGTAGCCTACTCTCTTTGACAATTTTACCACCCAACTTCTTTTGAGCCACCGAATATTGCATCTTTTTGAAACTTACAACATTTACCAAACAATACAAACTAAAATAATTATAAAAACAAATCAATCACAATAAAATAAATTAAACACAACTGATTTAGAAAATTAGGAGCAAGATAAGACAAAATAAAATAATAAAATCAAAATTGAAATCAATTAGTAAGAATGAGTTTTGTCAAAAGAGGTATTGTCAAAACATAAATCATTAATTTCTTTAGGATAAAAATCCTAACAGCATTTATTCAAGGGAGACAAATATTGGATTGAGTGCTTATAGCAAATGAAATTATTGATGAAGAGAACAAAAAAGAGAGGAGTGATATTTAAGATTGACTTTCAACAAAACAATGACACATTAATTGGGTGTATCTACTTCACATGGGCTGATATTAAATCTAATGGCTTGAATATCACCCATCCGCAGTAGTGCAAATGATAAAATCATTTATTGTAAAGTAGATACAGACGAATTATTGAATGTGAAAAGAGTTTTGAGTTGTTATTTGAGCTAAATGTTTGTTAGAAATGGTTTTGGAAAATATAATTTTTTCTTAATTTTGGTCTAATTTTTAGATGGGACTCATATGTCAAATTTGGCAGGTTTAAGTGGTACTGTGTTCTATGTCGCGTTGTGATTCACGTAGTATATTTGCTTGCTCAAAATCATTATCGGATGAATAAGAAATTGAAGTCAAAATGAGTTTCATGGAAATGGTGTTTTGGTGAAATTTTCATTAAGGTTTGAGTTAAAGCTTGTCCCACATTAGTTTGGTGGGCAAACTTTTGTGGGTTTATAAAGCTTGGGTTCGTAACTGGGGAGGGCCCCAAGGGGCACCCCAAGTTTGTAGAAGGGAGAGGTTATGGGCAAAATGGACTAGACCCATTGGACCCAAAAATTAACACACGTACGCGCGCCGCCGCCGCCGTCCATCCAGTTGACTGGGTACGAGTGTGAGGTTGGGTTGGGCTTGTCCAACCCAATACTAATTATTTTTGCACCAATTTTATTTTTTTTAAATTAAATTTTAATTTTTTTGGAATTCGAATTTCAAAAATTAAATTCAAAAATTGGTTTGTCACACTTGTCCGGTTTTTTCCCCACCCGAACAAATGTATATTTGTTTAAATTTAAACCAAACAGATTCATATCTGTTTGAAATTTAAACCCAACAGGTTCCTTACCTGTTCATTCAAACGAAACAGGTATAATACATGTTCAAACAGGTTTTGCACCTATTTAATTCAAACCAATCAGCCACAAATTCTCCTATAAATAAATAAACCCTCATGTGGATTTTATTTTCAGAAAATTCGTTCTTCCCACTGTAATAACTCTCTATATTTTGCTGCATTTAATTTTCTTGTGAAAAAAAGTGTATACAAAGTGTGTTCATTGTGCGAATAATTTGTGGTGCTGCAATTATTCGTAATTGATCATTTTATCCTGGGAGATAGATGTCCACAATCTGAAAGTATTGTGAAGAGAACGAATCTGTCTTAAGGAGACTGTGTTAAACACTGAACTTGATCAGAATTTTGTTCAATAAATACATAAGGTTAGTAATTAATTTAATTTCTGTTTTATTATTTTTTCTGTTTTAGATTTTGTTTTTGTTTTTGTAACAAAATAAAAATCTGTTTTTATTTATTTATTTTATATTCTGGTTTGATTTTTGTAATCAAACAATCTCTCTCTTTTTCTTTATTTCTTCTGTTTGTTGTTAAATATACAAACATAATTTATTCGTAATACAAGAAAAATTGTCCAACAATGTTAACTTCTATAAAAGTATGATTTAGAGGTGAATGTGGCGGATAAGCGCAACTTCTAAAAAGCTAAAATGCAGAGTGGGGAAGTTGCCTGTAAAGTAGTTTGGTGTCTCCCTTTCGGTGCTTATCCAAGTAGTGTACAGACTTGGGAGCATGTTTTGGATAGATTCAAAAAGAAATTGGAAAATTGGAAAATGAAATACATATCCACATCGCTGGTAGGTTAACTTTGATTAAAGCCATTCTCTCAAACCTACCAGTTTGCTATTTATCCATGTTGAAAGTTGGCAAGGATCTCAAGAAGATGCCGAGAAAGTTTGTGTGTATGGAAAAAGATTTCTACTAGAAAGGAGTTTTGGGGGCCAGAGGCATCAGAACAAAAACATGTTGCCAATCAAAATGGTGGGTGGAGATTTGGGAAAGAAAATATTTTTGTTTACACACATAAACACAAAATACTTTCAATACTAACATAATTCAATACACATGGAAATTCAACGCCCTAGACCCAACACTGCCAAAGGTATTTCAAATGAAAATTATACCTTTAGTTTACCTCAAACATTTTCCATAAACAATGTTAATATGTTTGATATAGATTTGATGGAGGAAACAAAAATGAAAGAAAAAATAAATCACTTGTTTCTATTCTTCTTCTTCTTCTTCTTCTTCTTCAATGGGTAACCAGCAAGAAAATAGATTTTTCAAAAAATGCCTATTCAGTTTGTTCTCATTTTCCTAGACCAACGAAATAAAATTTCTTCTTCTTCAATGGGTAACCAGCAAGAAAATAGATTTTTCAAAAAATGCCTATTCAGTTTGTTCTCATTTTCCTAGACCAACGAAATAAAATGAAGAAAATTTTAGCTAGCGTTTAGTAGACTTTTAAAATTATGATTTAAAAATAAAGTTGTATTTTGAGTTTGTGAGCTTAGGAATTATGATTTGAGTGTGAAAATTTTATTTGGTTATAAGTTTTGAAAAGAGTTTTGAATTGAGTTTGAAATGAATGATGTGACATATGATATTTGATTCAAAAACTTACAACTCATAACTAAACACACAATCCAAAATTCTATTCAAAACTCATAAAAAATTTTAAAAATATTCTGAAAATAATTTTTATTTAAAATATAAAAATAATATGTGCAAAAAAAAAAAAAAAAAAAAAAAACGAACGCTATTCCGGTCAACCGGGCGAATGTTCGGGGGATGGCCGGGTAGATGTGTTTTGAAAAGTAAATGTGAAATCAATTTTTAAAAGCGCTAACCAAACACGATACTCAAAATAAGAGGTGGAACTACGATTCCAAAACCTCTACCAAATAGAACCTTAGTTTTGCTCACTTCATTTTGGTTTTTCTATTTTTTTTTTTCATCAATAAATCTTAGAACCAAACAAAGGGTAAAACAATAATAAAATATTTACGGTATGAACCAATAGGTCCAGGACATGGACGATGAAAGATTTACTGTATGAGACAATGGACCAATGTGTTTAAAAAAATAAAATCATTAAACTATTCAAAAGAGAATAGTTGTAAAGTATATATAAAGATAGATCTAAGTAATAAGTGGTTGATTTAGAAATCAGGGCACGAATACTATAAGTCTTTCAATATTATTTTATGTATAATATTCAAAAGTGAGTAGTTGTAAATAAAGGGCTATTTTGACAACTTGGCTTTTAGTCATTTTTTTTTAATTTGTAGTAAAAGTTAAAAGTTGACTTTTTTGTATTTTTTTTCATTTGAGTAGTTGATTTTTAGCTATTGGTGAAATTACAATTCTACCCCTCATGAGTCAAAATGTGATACATGAGTAAAGTTGTAAATATTTTAAATTAATGGGGATAGTTTGGTCATTTTATTGTGTTTTGATATCATAAACAAATATTAATCAAAAAAGTCAAAAGTAATTTTTTATCAACTTCCCAAATTATTTGTCTAAAAAAGTCAAAAGTTTGGTTAAAAGTTAAAAAGTCACTTTTTACCATCTTCTCAAAATAAGATAGGCATGGTAATAAGTGGTTGATTAGAAATTAGGGCACAAATACAATTAAGTCTTTCAATATTGTTTTATATGTAGTATTCAAAAGAGAGTGGTTGTAAGTCTTACTATCTACTATTTTTATAAAAGTGTGAAGAACTTATCATGTTTTTTACTTTTTAAAATATCAATTTTATCCTTTCAAATCTACTCTATTTTTTAAAAGTCATGGAAAGTCCTATATAAACCAATTGTTTTTATTTTTGGAAATTTTAAGGCTTATAAAAAGAAGAGTTGACATTAAATATATATATATATAGAGAGAGAAAATTAGTTCCAAGAGTTCTATATATTTTCTACTTTTTTAAATCTCAATTTTACACTCTCAAATCTACTATACAAGCATATCACTCGTACTATGCACAAGACAAAATAATATATTATTTAATAAAAATATGGTAATTATATTTAATTTTTTTTATATTATGTAAAATAAAAGTTAAATAGAATTTAGCCAATCGGGATTTTCTTAATTGTTTAAAATTAAGAAAATAAAAAAAAAATTAGTATGAGGTATTGATCATAAGGCTTCTCACCTTAAATCTCATTTTGCTTATATAAATGAAAGTATAAGATTCACTTTATGTAAGTGAAACAATTCACTCTTTCCTTCTTTTCTTGATGTGGGATTATAAAATAAAAGTTAAATGAAAGTTAACCAATGGAGATTTTCTTAATTGTTTAAAAGTTAACAATTGTTTGGGCAGAAAGTTTATTTCGAATCAAGCAATCTTAACCATTTAATCTTTAATTAGATCAATCTTTAATTTATTTTGAATCAAACAAATTTATCCAATATATTTTGATAAAACCGCTAAAATCGCAGTTATACCAACGAATCAATCAAACCGAAAACGGTTCACCTTATCAGCTAGGTCAAAGGACCAACCAACTTATACAAAAAGTAATTAATTAAAACTTTTAAATTTTATTTTAATTTTAAAATTTAAACTGTCTTGAACTGAAACATACACAACACTACACTACAATATTAAATGGGAGTATAAGGTTTATATCGTGAAGCAACTCATTTTTCCCTCCTTTCCCTGATGTGGTAAAATAAAACTTAACAGTTGTTTGGATGGGAAGTTTATTTATAATTAAGCAATCTCAGTCGTTCAATTTTTAATAAGGTCAATCTTAGTTTATTTCAAATCAAACAAATCTAAGCACTATATATTTTGATTAAACAGCTAAAATCGTGGTTAAACCAGTGAATCAGTCAAACCGAAAACGATTTAGCCTAATCGGCTAAGACAAAAGACCAACCAATTTACAACAAAATTAATTAATTAAAACTTTCAAATTTTATTTTAAAATTTAAACCATCTTGAACTGAAATATGCACAATACTATAATATAATGAGGGTATAAGATTCACTTTATATAAGTGAAACAACTCACTCTTTATTTCTTTTCTCGATGTGGGATTATAATTATTTTAAAGTTAAATATTATGAGAGTTTTAAAATCTCATACAAAATTATTTTTAAAATCAAAATGTCTATGTGGGATTGTAAAATAGAAGTTAAATGGAAGCTAACAAATTGAGAATTTCTTAATTGTTTAAAATTAAGAAAATAAAAAAAAATGGTATTGATTATAGAACTTCTCACTAAAAATCTTCTTTTGCTTATATAAATGGGAGCATAAGATTCACTTTATATAAGTGAAACAATTCACTTTTTCTTTCTTTTTTCGATGTGATTGTAAAATAGGAGTTAAATAGAAGCTAACCAATGGGAATTTTCTTAATTGTTTAAAATTAAGAAATTTCAATAATTTATATAAATTGGAGCATAAGATTCATTTTATGTAAATGAAATAATTTATTTTTTCTTTTTTCTTTTTTCCCGATTTGGAATTATAAAATAAAAGGTAAATGGAAGCTAGCCAATGGGAATTTTCTTAGAGCAATGCTAGGGAGCTCGAAAATGAGCTCCCCCGAATCCCCCTAATTTTTTTTTTTTTCAGAAGCAGAGAAGGAGAAGAGGAGGAGGAAGGAGGAGGAGGATGGGACTGGAGAGGGCCATCAGCAGAGGTGGGGCTGCGACGGAGGGGCTGGGCTACGGCGGGACTGGGCTGGGGGACGATCGGCGGCTGGGCGGGGCGACGATCAGCGGCTAGACGATCGTCTTCTCTCTCTCTCTCTCTTCCCCTCTGCTTCTCTTTTTCTCTCTCTCTCCCTCTTCTGCGTTTGAGTCGAAAATGGAAGAAAAAAAAAACAAAAAAAAACAAAATGCCCAAAACGACGTCGTTTTGGGCATTAGGGGGAGCCAAATTCGAGCTACGAAGTTTTATTCATTTTCTTAATGATTTAAAATTAAGAAAATTAAATAATTTTAGAATGAGGGTTTAGAACTTCTAGAAAACTTCTCATTTAAAACTCACTTTATAAGATTCATTTTATATAAGTGAAACAATTCACTTTTCTTTCTTTTTTTTTTTTATTTTCCCAATGTGGGATTGTAACACTTTATATAAGTGAAACAACTCCTTTTTCTTTCTTTTCTCGATGTGGAATTGTAATTATTTTGAAGTTAAATATTATGAGAATTTAAAATCTCATACAAAATTATTTTTAAAATCAAAATTATGTGGGATTATAAAATAAAATTTAAATGGAAGCTAACCAATGAAAATTTTCTTAATTGTTTAAAATTAAGAAAATCAAAAAAATGAGCATGAGATATTGATTATAGGGCTTCTCACAAAAAATCTTCTTTTTTTTATATAAATGGGAGTATAAGATTCACTTTATATAAGTAAAACAATTCAGTTTTTCTTTCTTTTTCCAATGTGAGATTATAAAATAAAAGGTAAATGAAAGCTAGCCAGCGGAAATTAAAGAGGCATAGTTTAGGTGGGTGAATTTATCATAATCGATCATTTTGTAAACTCATACGCATATTAAAAAAAAAAATCAAATTCATTCTAAAGTCATGTTCATGTGAATTCAATGTATTTATCTTTAATGAAAAATATATGATTTATTTATAAAATTATATATATTATTTATTTTTAAAAATTAAATATAATAAAATTACATGATTATAAATGATAGTCTCGCTCAAAATAAATCGAACTTTAATTTGTTCAAAATGTTGCTAATAAAAACTGAAAATAAATCAAAGTCAATCAACCGACCTCTTCTCCTCTCCGACATGTGCCTTGTTACATTGTCGTCCATGTGGTCATAATCGTGGAATTAACTTGCTTCATTGCATTTGGAGCAAAATATTGTTTTAAAAATATAATTACTTGTAGTCATGAAAGCAAGATAGACCCAATTGGAGGAGATGTGTGGTGGCCTCCAAATTTCGAAACCCTTTTATTATAATAATAATAATAACATTAATTACTTTTTTTTTTAAAAAAAGCCTTTAAATTATATCAATTTGTCTCATATTAGAGAGGCATATTTTCACTGTATAGTTTGGTGAATCATCAACCTAAACTATGATAAAAACTTCCAACCTAAACATTCCCAACCTAAACAATTCACTTTTTCTTCTTTTCCCAATATGGGATTATCAAATAAAAATTAGCCAATAGAGATTTTCTTAATTGTTTTAAATTAAGAAAATCAAGAAACATTAGTATGAGATATTGAAATACTCACAACGCTCCTCACTAAATGGGATGTAAGTATAAAATTCTCTTTATATAAGTAAAACAACTCTTACAAGACTTCTTTTTCCGATGGGGGATTATCAAATAAAAATAATTATTTAAAACTAATAAAATCAAGAAAATTAGAATGCGGATTTGGAGCTCCTAAAAGGCTTCTCACAAAAAAGTCTATTTTCCTTGTATAATATATTAGCATATCACTCATGCTAAAGGATAAAATAATAAATTATTTAATAAAAATATGATAATTATATTTAATTTTTTTATATTATATAAAATAAAAGTAAAATAGAAGTTAGTCAATCGGGATTTTCTTAATTGTTTAAAATAAAAAAAAAATTAGTATGAAATATTGATCATAAGGCTTCTCACTAAAAAATCTCATTTTGCTTATATAAATGAGAGTATAAGATTCACTTTATGTAAGTGAAACAATTTACTTTTTCTTTCTTTTCTCGATGTGGGATTATAAAATAAAAATTAAATGAAAGTTAACCAATGGAGATTTTCTTAATTGTTTAAAAGTTAACAATTATTTGGGCGGGCATTTTATTTCGAATCAAGCAATCTTAGCCGTTTAATATTTAATTAGGTCAATCTTTAATTTATTTCAAATCAAACAAATTAAAATAATATATTTTGATAAAACCGCTAAAATCGCAGTTAAACCATCAAATCAATCAAACCGAAAATGGTTCACCTTATCAGCTAGGTCAAAGGACCAACCAACTTATACAAAAATTAATTATTTAAAATTTTAAAATTTTATTTTAATTTTAAAATTTAAACTGTCTTGAATTGAAACATACACAACACTACACTACAATATTAAATTGGAACATAAGGTTTATATAGTGAAACAACTCATTTTTTCGTCATTTTCCTAATGTGGTAAAATAAAGCTTAACAGTTGTTTGGATGGAAAGTTCATTTCTAATCAAGCAATCTCAGTCGTTCAATATTTAATAAGGTTAATCTTAGTTTATTTCAAATCAAACAAATCTAAGCACTATATTTTGATAAAACAGCTAAAATCGTGATTAAACCAGTGAATCAGTCAAACCAAAAACGATTCAGCCTAATCAGCTAAGTCGAAAGACCAACCAATTTATAACAAAATTAATTAATTAAAGCTTTTAAATTTTATTTTAAAATTTAAACCATCTTGAACTGAAACATGCACAATATTATAATATACTGAGGGTATTATAAGATTCACTTTATATAAGTGAAACAACTCATTCTTTATTTCTTTTCTCAATGAGGGATTGTAAAAATTTTAAAGTTAAATATTATGAGAGTTTCAAAACGTTTATGTGGGATTATAAAATAAAAATTAAATAGAAGCTAACCAATGGAGATTTTCTTAATTGTTTAAAATTAAGAAAACTAAAAAAAAAAATTGTTGTTGATTATAGGATTTCTCACTAAAAATCTTCTTTTACTTATATAAATAGGAGTATAAGATTCACTTTATATAACTGAAACAATTCACTTTTTTTTCTTATTTTCTCGATGTGAGATTGTAACACTTTATATAAGCGAAACAACTTACTTTTTTATTTTTTTTTCTCAATATGAGATTGTAATTATTTTAAAGTTAAATATTATGAGAGTTTCAAAATTTCATAAAAAATTATTTTTAAAATCAAAACTATGTGGGATTATGAAATAAAAGTTAAAAGAAGCTAACCAATGAGGATTTTCTTAATTATTTAAAATTAAGAAAATCAAAAAAATGAATATGAGATATTGATCATAAAGTTTATGACTGAAATTTTTTTTTTACTTTTATAAATGGGAGCATAAGATTCATTTTATATAAATGAAACAATTCACTTTTTCTTTCTTTTTCCGATGTAGGATTATAAAATAAAAGATAAATGGAAGTTAGTTAACGGGAATTTTCTTAATTGTTTAAAATTAAGAAAATTCAATAATTTTAGAATAAGGGTTTGTAGTTCCTAGAAGGCTTCTCTCTAAAACCCCAATTTTCTTTATAAAATATATAGATAGATTGTAAAACAAACTTTACTTTTTCTTCTTCTCACGATGTGGGATTATAAAATAAATCATAAACTAATTATAGTTTTATTTTTATATTGTTAAATGGAAGTTAGCCAATAGAGATTTTTTTAATTATTTAAAATTAATAAAATCAATATGAGAAATCGCGATTAAATCGGCAAATCGGTCAAACCCAAAATGGTTCAGTCTTTTAATCTTTTAATCGATAAAACCAGCAAATCACAATAAAAGTTAACAATTATTTGGACGGAAAGCTTATTTCTAATCAAGAAATCTCAGTCTTTTAATCTTTAATCAAATCAACCTGTAATTTATTTCGAATTAAACAAATATAATCAATATATTTTGATAAAATCGCGGTTAAATCAACAAATCAATCAAATCAAAAATGATTAGCCTAATCAGTTAAGTCATAATTAATTAATTAAAATTTTTAAAATTTAAATTATATTGAATTAAAACATGCACAACACTATAATATTAAATAGGATGGAATATAAGATTCACTTTATATGAGTAAAATAACTCATTTTTCCTTCTTTTCCCGATGTGGGATTATCAAATAAAAGCTAACCAATGGAGATTTTTTTAATTGTTTAAAATTAAGAAAATCAAAAAAATTAGTATGAGATATTGAAACTCTCACAAGGCTCCTTACTAAATGGGATGGGAGTATAAAATTTTCTTTATATGAGTAAAACAACTTATTTTTTTCTTTCTTTTCCTGATATAGGATTATCAAATAAAAGGTAGCCAATGGAGATTTTCTTATTATTTAAAATTAAGAAAATTAGTATGAGATATTGAAGCTCTCTCAAGGCTCCTCACTAAAAACATAATTTTCCTTATATAATATATTGATAGATAGATAGATTTTATAAAAGTCATGAGGAGTCTATATAAACCAACTATCTCTTTATTTTTGAAAATTTTAAAGTGTGAAGAGCTTACCATATTTTCTACTTTTTAAAATCTCAATTTTACCCTCTCAAATCTACTATAGTTTCTAAAAGTTATGAAGAGTCCTATATAAACCAACTATCATTATTTGGAAATTTTAAGCCTTATAAAAAGAAGATTTGGCATTAATTATATATATATATAGAAAGAGAGAAAATTAGTTCCAAGAGTCCTATATATAGCGATTCCGGGTTTTGACCCGACCTTTGATGTATTCCGAACTCGGGTTTCGTGGTTTAATATCCTTATCCATGTCTTGATTTCCCTCATTGTCTTTGAGTTGGAGTTTTGGAGTGTGTTGTGCATCTTAGGGACAGGTTGGTTGTTTGTTGTTCAAGTTGTTGCTGTCCAAAAATTTGCTTCTTCGCTCGAGCGAGTTTTAGTGATTTGCTTCTTTGCTTGAGCGAGCCTTCTTGCTCTAGAGCAAACTTTGAGAGTTCCCAATATTTTTCTCCAAGTCTGTAGAAATTCTAGGAAAAAATCGTTCTTCGCTCGAGCGAGGCTTCCTGCGCTCGAGCAACGGTATGGGTCTGTAAAACTTCTGAAGGCATGTATTCTGTGCTCGAGCGACGCTTCTTGCGCTCGAGCAAGGTCATTCATTGTGTCTGGTCGCTCAAGCGACAACTCCTTCGCTCGAGCGAGCCTCACATATATCAGTTCGCAGCAGAGCAGTTTTATATCACTTTTTGATCCCCTTTCTTCTAAAAACCCTAGATCGACTGTCTCTCTCTCTCTCTAAAACTTGACTTCTGTCTATGAATATACCTAGATCTAAGGATCTCTCTACCCTACTCCCTTTGATAAAGAGTTAGAGCATCTTGTGGGCTTCACTTTGATCCGAGTAGAAGCGAGTTTGGGCAATTTTTGAAGTTCTTCTTCTTCTTCTTTGGGCTTTTACACTTGAAGTAGGGATTTTCTACACTTGTTTATGATTTTTAACCTAGGTATTTGTTGTTATGAATATATGGTGAGATTTTGGATGATTGGAGAAAAACCTAGGGTTAGGTTCAAATTTATGAAAGAGGGGTTTTCATGTATTGTTGTATATTTGACCATGGGGTTGGGATATGAGATGATTTTGTGTTGAAATAGATGAATTTGACCTTTGGGTTAGTATTTTGATAAATGAGGAAATTTGTCCTAATATGAGTTAAATAATTATTTTGTATAAATGATGGAATTGGTGTGAGAAATATGAAATTGGGAAGATGTGTGAATGAATGGTGTAGTTAAATTAGCTTAATCACTCACCTATGGAAATTTGATGAATTATCTGTTACATAGATTGTATATCTGTTGAGAAATATATGTTTTGGGCTATCGATGGAGGATAGCTATGATTGTTGTAGAAATTGCATGAGGATTTGGTGAACTGAAACTAATCATTTGAATTATGTCATTGAATATGACTGTATGATTAAAACATTGAACATGTGTTGTGAATAGTCATTGCATATGACGATGCCTTTAAATACATTGCATATGTATCATTGTTTGGGAGGAGATAGGGGATGGACTCCATTAAAATTAAGTTGACCGGAGCGTCTATGGTGAAAGTCCTGAAATCTTGTGTACATATGGGTGCCGATTCCCTCGGACGAAAATTCCGTAAAATGGCAAGATTGAAGTGTTTGCATGATTGCTATGTTGGTTGAACATCATTGAGTTGTAGTCTCAATTGGATTATTTGGGAAGTTATGTATACTCGTTGTATAACTTGAAATGAATTGAACTGAATTAACTTGAAATGAACAAATGAAAATGGATTGAGATGTGAATATCTTTGTTGAATGGTCTTGAGAAGAATGTAAGTTGGTTATATATATCGAACCTTTATTCTGGCACTTATATCTTAGTTAAACTTCATATATTGTGTTAGACTATCTCTACTAGGTTTTGGCTCACCCTACTTGGGAAACCATTTTCAGGTACCGGTGACATGCCACCTTCAAGGATGTAGCTTGGGAGGATTTAGGAGCTGAAGGCTCTATT
Source organism: Camellia granthamiana (assembly GCA_036172215.1). Lineage (NCBI taxonomy): Eukaryota > Viridiplantae > Streptophyta > Magnoliopsida > Ericales > Theaceae > Camellia > Camellia granthamiana. The sequence continues at coordinate 89,780,931 of CM069908.1, read as the reverse complement.
TTGTTGTTTTGTTGTTTAGAAGTTTAAATGTTTATTCAAGCCAAGGGCTTTATATGTATTGAGCTTATGACTCTCTCTTTTGTTGTAACCAAGTAATGTCTTGGAAAGATGTAAGCCCAAAGGGAATTTGTTTATGTTAAACCCTCTTGTATTATCAACCTCATATAATGGAATGATTACTCATACTCTAATTTATGTAATTGTTGTTTATGCTTTGGATTATATCTATGGTATTATTTTGGGGGCGTTACATAATATATTTTCTATTTTTTTTAAATCTCAATTTTACACTATCAAATCTATTATATTTTCTAAAAGTCATGAAGAGTCCTATATAAATCAACTATCTCTTTATTTTTGGAAATTTTAAGCCTTATAAAAAGAAGATTTGACATTAATATTACATATATATATAGAGAGAGAGAGAATTAGTTACAAGACTCCTATATAAATATAAACAAACCATCTCCCTTCTTATTTTAAAAAAAAAAAAGTCGTCTCCCTATTTTTTACATTGATAATGATTGAAGAACAAAAAAAAAATTACTCTTTCTTATTTCCTGTGTCTGCTTCTATACTGATATACATAATATTTACAATTGTTCATCATGGATCAAATCACTATGAATAATTTTGGTTGAATCTTAAAATTGTATGCATTCATACTATGTAGTCCGATGTAAAAATTAAAAATTTTATGGTATACATTTTAAGGTATACACATATTATATGCAACTTGTTATACTTTTTGTGATGTGTATTACATATTTTTTAGTAAATATTATATATATATATTTAGAGACGTTACGAGAATTTGTGATTGAGAAATAAAGTTACGTATTTTTGTAATAGTGTTATACATTTTGTGGTTCAAAAATGTCTAGATAAAAAAAAATTGTAACATCACCGCAGAAACGTGTAATATTATCACAAAATACGTAATTTTATTTTTTAATCACAAATTATCATGACACTTACCAAAAAAATACGTAATATTTATCACAAAAATATGTTATATTTACCATAAAAAAGTATAACAGGTGCATATACCACAGTATTTCCCTTTAAAACTTCAACTATCATGAACCCCTATTTGTTTTGGGAGATAGAGGAAATTAGATGTATAATGAGTAGAGACCACCAAAAATCATGTTTGTTTGCAAAAGGGTGATTTTATTTACATTTAAATAATAACTTAATGCGTTCAACTAAAATTTTAAAATTTTAATTCTTATTATGTCTTAATGTAAATTTACTAATAAAAACAATACACATTAATCCTAAATTAAAAATAATATTTTTTTTTCCCTTATGGTACATCCAAATCAGTTATATATATTCTTTATATTCAACTATTTTCTGTAGTTGAGTCCGCAGCCTTATTTTCTGTAGTTGTACAACCTACACTTGTGAACCGAGTGTTAGAAGCACAAAAATGTGACATTGAGGTAGAATCCCTCCGGGAGAAGATCTCCAGTGGGAAAGTAGAGAAGGGTTTGATTGTGTATCCCGACCTGAGTGTGAGATATCGTGACCGCTTGTTTATGCTAGAGTCTTGCCGAGAGAAAGTACTCCGAGAGGTTTACCATTCACGCCTTGCAGTGCATTCGGGAGGCACAAAGATGTATCATAATCTGAGTCGTCAGTTTTGGTGGAGGGGTATGAAGAAGGATGTGGTAGTGTTTATATCGAAGTGCCTTACTTGTCAGCAAGTGAAGGCCAAACATCAAAGGCCAGCGGGTTTGTTGCAACCCTTGCCTATAGCTGAGTGGAAATGGAAGCATGTCACGATGGATTTTGCTGTGGGCCTTCTGAGGACTCAATGGGTTAGTGATGCCATTTAGGTGGTAGTTGATCGAATGACTAAGTCGGCGCATTTTATTCCTATGCGCGTAAGAGATTCGGTAGATTACCTTGCTGACTTGTATATTCGGGACATAGTAAGATTGCACGGGGTCCTTGTGATGATCATTTAGGATAGAGATCCGCGTTTCACTGCTCAATTGTAGTAGAGCTTGCAGAGTGCCTTGGGCACTAGACTAACCTTTAGTACCGCTTATCGTCCTCAGACTGACGGGCAGTCCGAGCGTACTATTTAGATCCTTAAGGATATGCTTCGAGGCTGTGTCCTTGACTTTAAGGGGTCATGAGAGAGACATTTACCCTTAGTGGAGTTTTCCTACAATAACAATTTCCAATCGAGTATTGGCATGGCACCGTTTAAGGCCTTGTATGGCCGACCGTGTAGATCTCCAGTGTGTTGGGGTGAGGTGGGTGATGCACCTTTGTTAGGTCCACAGTTGGTTCAGAAAACGATGGAGAAAGTGGCACTTATCCGTAAGAGGTTGGTTACAACCCAGAGTCGCCAAAAGAGTTATGCCGACCGTAGGAGGAGACCTTTGTCATTCGAGGTGGGTGATCATGTCTTTTTGAAAATATCACCTAGACGAGGTTTGATGAGATTTGGGAAAAGTGGGAAGCTATCCCCTCGGTTCATTGGCCCTTTTAAAATCCTTGAGCAGATTGGGGAGGTTGCTTATCGTTTGGCATTACCGCCACAACTTTTCGGGGTGCATGACGTATTTCATATTAGCATGCTTCAGAAATATAAGCCAGATCCATCACATGTGCTGGATTGGACCGACTTAGAGGTAGACGAGGATGCCTCGTATAAGGAGAGACTGGTACAAGTCTTGGATAGACGAGACCGAGTCTTGCGAGGCAAGACAATCCCCTTAGTCAAAGTGTTGTGGAAACATCACACGGTTGAGGAAGCAACTTGGGAGCGTGAATTGGAAGTCCGAGAGAAATATCCGAACTTATTTCTTGATGTTTGAGTATATGTTGAAATTTTAGTTTTGTTTATGTGAGACCATGAAATATCCTCTCACATAAATGTAATTGAGATTCAACGAACAGAAGAACTCAGTCCTTGTGTGTCTGCAAAGATGAGCGTGATCGGCGCCACCCAACCGAGGTTGCCAGCCAGAGACACTCCGATCCTAAAGTTAGTCCTTTGATTGAAAGAATAAAGCTATGGAAATCAAGAGTGTTGGTGTGTAGTGTAGGGAAAGAGCACATACATTTCTTCTGGGATGCCCCCGCTTTATATAGATTGGGGGGTGTGATATTTGTTTGGGCTAGACCCATTATAGGCCCTTATTTGGGTTAACCCCAATAAGCGGATATATATTATTTTCTGGCTCCCACAATTGCCCTAAAACTTTCATTGTCTGCGGTAGAAGGAATGAGAGTTTTTCTTGTCGAGTTACGTTGTTCAAGTAGCTGTTAGGTTTTTGATAAAGAACACTCTAGATAAATGAATAAAATGTATGAATGAATGACTGCATGTATGCTTGAATGTATGCATAAATGTACGTATGTCTTGAATGTATGTATAAATATACATATGTCTATCATAGGATGAAATTATATCACATGAGTTCCAAACAAATCATAATGATGGGCCACGGTATTGTTACCCCCGAGCAAGGGCTGTAGGACGCGGTATTATGACCCCCGAGCGAGGGTGTAATATATTGTCGAGTGCAAAGAGCACTTCAAAATATGGACTTTCGTACTGAGCTAGTGATATTTCTATGTACCAAGCACACAAAATGATTGCCTGAACCAAATAATGTTAGATTAAATAAGGTAGATATATCAGCCAAAAAATGGACCACGGTATTATTACCCCCGGGCGAGGGTGTAGGCTTGGGTATTTTTACCCCCGGGCGAGGGTGTAAACCTGCGGTATTATTACCCCCGGGCGAGGATGTAGGCCTGCGGTATTATTACCCCTGAGCATGGGTGTAGGCCTGCGGTATTCTAACCCCCGGGCGTGGGTGTAGGCTTTTGCTGATGGTGCTCCATGCCAAGTGCGAAGATTACACTGTACTTGGAGACTTATTCTAATTTTAAGTGGCAATCAAGTGCTAATATTGCAAGGATTTTGAATAATGCATCCTATGTCAGTGATGGCCTGTACCGAATGAGGTAGACGTGTTAATCACAAATAATATTATTTCGCTTGTAAGGAGTTGCCAAGTAGTTATTGGGCCAACTATTTAATTGCAGAGTAAGTTTTAGGAAAATTAGCATTGCTCGGTTTGTGTTTAGTCCAATGTAGACTTGCCCCATTGCTTTTGAATGACAGGTGTTAGTTGGAAGGAATACAGATTGGACTTGCCCCATTACTTTCGAATGACAGGTGTTAGTCGGAAGGAATGCAGATTGGACTTGCCCCATTGCCCTATGTTGCGAGGCAGATTCGACTTTGGTAAAAGGACGGTACACAAAAATATGCGAACTGCTGATGGCCAAGTGTAATGTATTGCCCCAAGTTGCCGAATGGAAAGTGTTGAGTGAGTGTAAGAGTTCAGTGAGTTCGGCGATGATCGTTAAGCTGATTAAATTGTACCATCACCATAATGAGAAGTAATGCCAAGTACAAAAATGCTAAGTATTCGGAAGGAATTCGGAATAGACTTCAGCCAAAATTGCCAAATGATGTGGATTGTTATTGTGGCGGAAAGATGCTAAAATTGTTGAATTCGAAATTTGATCAAATGCCAAGCTGGGCGGCAAAAGTGTTGTTGGAACTGTGATATGTAGTACTGCATATAAAATTTGCAAATTTATGGTATGGAATTTGCAAAATCAGGCCATACGGATGTGTTCGGAAGGCTCTAAATAGTTGGAAACGTCTATTGGCTCGCTGTAATCGGACTCCGGATGGCGTAGTTTCAGCCAAAGTAGAGCTGATAGCTCAGATCGGTTGAGACTTGTGCTCCGCGAAGCACTGGATAACTCCTTGGCTTGGCTTGGTGGCTTTTATAAAAAATAAAAAATAGGGAAAGATGATGCCAACAAGACTTGAACTCTTGCCTTTGAAAGAAGAGAGAGCACTAAACCATTGTGCCAAGACAAAGCATTCTATTAATATTTGGCAAGATATATATTTGAATGTGATTGTTCAGCTATTATGGGATGTAGCTTAGCCACAATGCACCAAATAATTTCTTTTGTTTTCCATGCAAACTCTGATCGTCTTCTCCGATAAAATGGGTGAATTTCTAGGCAAACTTCGACTAGCCCGTACGACTTTGTTTAAGCTCCGATTTTGACGCGGTTTGTTGCGTTAGACTCGTCTCAATGAGTACTTCACAGTGGTATAGTCAAAACTTGATTTCAATAATATTGAAAATTTAGTTTGCTGGAATTTTGGTATGTTCTGCAATGACTAGCGAACTTCGATTACTTCTTGGCTGCACAGGTTGGTGGGTTTGGACTCTTTGAGTTGGCACGAATCCTCTGGTATATTCAGAAGTTGACTTCAGCGAGCCGAGATGCTAGTTCTATGCTGACATAGTATCGCCGAGCAATATTGTTGTACTTTCGAGAGATTATGAGATTTTTACCGAAGAGGTAGATAATATGCAGTTGATAATAGGCCGAATGATATGCCGAATTGTAGAGGATTGGTATGATATTTTGCCAAATAGTGTATAATTCAGAGTTGATAAGCAATGCCGAAGCCGAATAATATTTTCAAAGCCAAGTTGACAATATGACACGCCGAATTGCAGAGGATAGCAATGTGGTATTATATAGCCGAATAATATTTCCGAAGCCAAGTTGATAATATGACATGCTGTAGACACCCCATTTTGACCGCCCTTAAGACTTGGGCGCTACTGATTGCTTACTTGGTGATGGAAGTTTTGCAGTGCAAAGGTTTGATTTCTTTGGCAATGAGAGCGTCAAATTCCAACCTTACACCCCATTTTTGGACTAAAACTATTTTGAATGGTTTTTAGACCTCAAAACCCTCTCTTTAAAAATATTTTTGAAACAAAGTTTCTACGATGTTCCGAGGCTCGCATTTCGTTAAATGTTACGCTTTTCGGTAAACTGAGCAAGGACAAAGTGGAAATGAAGGAAAAAGAGGTGAACTCTTTGGAAAAAAATCTTTAAAACACCTTATTTAGGGGTTTGGGATTGAAGAAAAGAAGAGAGGAGAGAAAAAAGCAAGTTAGGGAAGAAGTTGGGCATGAATTGTTAAAAGAAAGTCGAGCTACAGTTTCTGGCGACTCCGCTGGGGATTTAGAGAACTTGACTCGAACTCATGATATGTTGTTTTGTTTACACATATGTGTTTCTTTACATTGTATTTGCATTTGTGCGCTTATGTCACAGTGTTTTCCATCTGCTATGCCTGAACGGTTTGCCGAAGGCTTGCTTGGAAAAGCGTGCCATAAGGCTGATCGGTTGCAGACTCTGCCACGATGGGAACAAAAACCTTGGATCTGGACCACTGCTGTACCGTTTGATCCACCTTTCACTTCTCGGTGTTAGGTGTAAGAGGTATATTAGGTGGTCTTGCAGAGGTACCCTTTTTGACCATTTAGCCTAATTGCATATCGGAAGCCTTAGAGACTGTTCCAAACTATGACAGGTTGCTCACTCGAATGTAAGCTTGTTTGAAACCATTTGTTTGCATAGTAAACCCTTAGCTCCTAACGAAACTAGGACAAGGTAACCCAACCCCATCATAGGGGTGCTTTGGCTCTCTTTAACTGGTATGTGCTTTACAATGAAACTGTACAGGGGTATCTCTTTTGGGGCAGAATTCAGTAGAGAGTACAATCATTCAGCTATGCTCATATCTGTCCTAGTGAAATCAGGCTGAGATGCTATCTGTTTCCTCTTTTGCAAGGTAGTCTTGGAACCATAGCTTCAGAAGGGTCCAATATCCCCCAGGTACTCTGGACTTGTGTCAATAGACTTTGTCAGATCGAAAATTGTTCAGAAGCAACCTGTGTTTACCTCACCCCCACTAGTTACAAGATAAAGGAGGTTCAGGTAAAATTCACTAGTACAATTGCTACAGCAGTCACCCTTCAGTTCACCCGGGTCTAGTTTGGTATGGGAACAATTGCTTGCATTCAGCTCAACACGAGATCAGTCACCCATTCCCATGGCTCATATCCCCCAGCCAGTGTGGAAGAACAGATACAGCACCTGCAACAAACAATCGAGGCACTGCAGCAGGACGCAGTCCGTCAGGCTAAAGTCATTGCTTGTCAGGCCGAAATGATAACCCAACTACAACAATAATAGCCACAGCCAGCCACGGCTTCTGTATCTCATGCACCTCTCATGGATAACCCGACACCTAGAGCCACTGCCCATACTGCTAATGTCCAAGAGACTCTAGGCAATCTGGCGGAGCCAATCCCAGAACAAGCCTCGAAAGCTCATGTCTATCAAACCGAAGCTCCGTTTGAATTTCAGGTTGACCCAACTTCACTTAAAGTCAATAAATTGGAGAAGTTATTCAAACGGGCACAGGGAGTGAACTCCATCCCGGATTTAGAGGACGGGTATACCGAATCTGCAATTATCTTACCGGAGCGGTTCAAGACGCCACATATTGATCGCTTCGACGGCTCTGGAGACCCAATGGTGCACCTCCGCCTGTTTTCTGATATCCTCCAGTCCAGAAGTTGTCTCTCTTCAGCCGAACTATGTCTGGGATAGCCGCAATCTGGTATGCTAAATTGGAGGACTCTGTGAAACAGAACTGGGAAGAGATGGCTGAGGCCTTTATTGCTCAATACTCCTACAACACACAGATCGAGGTCACAACTCGTGATCTCGAAGTCACTCGCCAAGAACCAAATGAGGGTTTTTCAGAGTTTGTGACAAGATGGAGAGCAAAGGCCTCGATGGTGACTACACGGCCTTCCGACAAAGATCAAATCATGATGATTGTTCAGAATCTGCATGGCAAGTTGCTGCAAAAAATGATCGTTCTACCTCTGTCTACCTTTCCAGAGCTTCATGGAATGGGGGTTCAAATCGAGGATGCCATCAGGCAAGGGATCTTTGTGGAAGATAATGAGCCTTTGAAGAAGAATGTTGTTTGCAGTTCTAATGCTACTACTAATAATAGCATAGCTGCAAAATGCTCAGAAGTAGACACTATCACCACTTCCCTTAATGGCCAAAGACCAACCACTTCAACTCGGCCCCAAGCCCAAAATTTCCATCCTCTTTACATGAGTCTCTCTCAAGCTTTGAAAATGCTACGAGAAGAAGGGTACATACAGCTCCTAGAACCTCAACCCCTTCCAAATCCTCTTCCACCAAGATATAACCCAGCTAAATACTGTGCCTATCATCAACAGCACGGTCATGATACGAACCGTTGCATCCGTCTCCGTCATAAGATTCAGGATCTTATTGACGAAGAGATCATAGCTCCACCAAAAGGACCTCGGGCTAGTACTGACCCGTCACCTCTACATCTCAATCTAATCCATACACTACCATCCACTTTTGACCCCAGTGTATACATCACCCCAGCCCATCTACCGAAGCTTGAGGTGTTCATTCCAGAAAGCACAGAATTGTGCATGATGGATCCACTTGAACCCCAATCATCTCAAACCCCTGAACCCACTACTTCTGAGCTGATGAGAATGATTAAAGATCTTCAGAGAACCGTGGCAGATTTGGCCTTTGGGATATTGGCACTGTCATTGATCACATCGCATACCAAGAATTTCATGTCAAAAGGCTCCCCAATCTTCGGACAGGCTGTATTAGCAGAAGGCCAATCCCTTGGCAGAGTGGAGGCAAGTGGCAAGAACAAGGTAGGGGCAGACATTGGTCCCTATGAACACCTTCAGTGGGCTATTGAGGCTTTGAAGATTGAAGGACTGAACAAACAGCAAGTGCTCGCAATTGTTGCAAAGACCGTGGATGATACTTTTGCCACTCAAGATGAGAGCATTTTGAATCAATGGGCAGGCCGGGAGAAAGGATGTCATACCAGAAACTCCCCTTTCAGCTTCAATCCTACACTCGGAAGTGATCATCAAACCCAGTCAACACCTACCAACCCCTTTGCTAGTACATCTAACACATCACAAACCTCGAAGTACCAACCCTGAGACCAGAGGGTCTTCACCCCGCTTTATATGACCTTTTCCAGAGCTCTTCGATTCCTTATAGGACAAGGCCATCTCAAACCCCTTAAGCTTCGGCCTCTCCTGGATCCCCTTCCGGCCAAGCATGATGCTGCCAAGTATTGTGCCTTTCATCAACAAACCTATCATGGCACTGACAGTTGCTTTTGTCTTCGCCACGAAATACAAGATCTGATTGACAACAAGGTTATCTTCGCACCAGGTCCTGCAAAGTCTATCGGTACTGGATCAATGAACTTTGGGGATAATGTGACTATGTGATCGGGGGGATAAACCACCTGCTGATGGCGCTCATTTTTTTCTCCAGATGTGGTGGATGGCATGCACTGTTTTGAGCAACTTGAAAATGTTATTTATTGTACTTTCTGACTTGGGTATTGAGTCAGTTCTGTTGTGTTGTATTGTGTCTGTCTTGTTGTATCGAATCAGTCTTGCTGTGTTAGAGGTTGGTGATTCCAGATGTGTTAACTTGGGCATTGCCTTCTTGTTTTGTGTTTGTCTTTTACACTCTTTCTTTTGAGCCTGTTTCTGCCATGAAGCCAATTGTGCCAGAAGATCTGAATCAAACGGCAGAGATTTTCACTTACTTTTCTGTGCCTTGAAATCATTGTATTGACCTAAGTTTTTCAAAACTTTTTCAAACACTGTGATGAGAAAACAAAGAGGAAGAAATTTCTCGGGATTTGTAAAAAGTTGATCAACTGAGAGGAAGAGAGGCATGCTAAGCCCTTAATAAATGAGATCATGTTTGTTAATGTGAGTACTGAGAAGGATCCTAGCTTGATCCAGATTGGTTCTACATTGTCTTCAGAGCGAGCGACTAGTCGCTTTCTTAAAATATTTCAAAAAATGTTTTGCGTGGTTCTGCGAAGACATGCTTAAAATTGATCTTGAGATTGTACAACATAGGATCACTCTCGGCCTCAAGACTCGACCCCTTTACTTTCAAACCTTGAACCTTGATTCAGAATGTTCAATGGTCAACTACAGTATGAGGCTTGAATGGCCAAATTTGGAAGCAACCCTTGAACTAGGGGCAATCAGGCCGTATGACATCAAAGGAGGCCTTCCAGGCCAGATTTGGCAGCGACCCTTGAACTAGGGGCAAGAAGGTCAAATGTGCTCGAAAGAAGCTTGTAAAGCTGGAAGAGAAGCGTCCCTTGAATTAGGGGCAAAAAGGTCAGATGTGCTCGAAGATTCAAAATTGAGACATTACTCAAGCCAATGAAGACTGGTAAGAAAGTCAAATCCCAGAATTAGAAATAAGAAATCTTGCTAAAGGACAACCGAGCTCCTATCCACAACACTAGGGGCAAATTTAGACCCGATTGGATGGGCTCCTACATCATCAGTGAATAGCAGCCATTCTCCTGGATTCAGATGGCTTAGAGATCCTACGACCAATCAACATGGACAAGTTAAACTTTTCTATCCTTGAGAGGCTCGCTGGGTCGAAAACCCAGAAGGGCAACCCAGGCAAAAGTTAGAGCAGAGAAAAAGAAGAAAAAGAACAAAAATGAAGAAAATAAAAAATGAAAAGAAAAGAAATGAAGAAAAAGAAAATAAATAAAAAGAAATGAAAAGAAAAGAAAAACAAAGCTTGCAAGGTTGAAAACTCGGAAGAGCAACCTTGGCAAAAGTTAGAGCGTAAAAGGAGAATGTTAACACCCGAGTGAACCCGAACCGAACTACGTAAGGCTTGATTTCCGTCTTCGGGATACGTAGGCAACTTCATTCTGAAGTTCAGCCGTAAACACTTCAAATTCAACTGTCCTGTCCATGAGATTGAACGGATCATCTTTGTTGTTTTTGTATCTAAGAGTTCGGTTGTGATCTTCACTATGAGAGCTGGTTAAAGTGCATTACGGTGCTATTCAAACAAGGGGCAATTTTCCATTGCAGTACCGTTCAGACAAGGGGCAATTTTCCATTGTTTTAGATCTGAGGTTATGCATCTCAAGAGTAAATTCCATGTTGTTTGAGCAGTGGCCATTTGCAAAAATAGTTTTTGAGGATTTTTAATGAAGCTGGCTAATTTCCTCAAAATTATTCTTTTTTTTTCCAAAATTTGACCTTTTCTTGAACCCAAAAGAGGAAAATTTTCAATGCTCATAGTTTGACTTGCATGAGCTCAAATCAGAAAATCAAACAAGTATGTTAATCTAACTCTCATGTTGGTCAAAATTGTGTTAGTAGAAAGCCGAAAACAAAAATGGTCAAAATGATGAACTAGGGGCACAGTTGAGTCAGATTTTTTGTCTTTTCCCCCTTTATCAATGCATTCGCCAGAAAATGCACAAACTGGAGCTAACAGTAGAAGGCCAAAAGCCCTTCCATCCTCCAAGCAGTGAGGTATCAAGCTAAGTGCGAAGCACGAACTGAAAATGGAACGGGATATTCGGTTCCCCTATCTGGGATGGTCATATCCAAGTGCATCGTCAACCGATGTCAAAAAGGAGAAACTAGTAGAATACTAGGGGCAAGAGCCCACAACTTCCTGCTTATCCATCAACCACCCAGGAGAGGAATAAAAATCAGAGAGATTAAAGAATAGAGAGATATGCACTGAGAGAAAAAGTAAGGAAAGGGCTTTTTCAGAAAAATAAAGATTGAGTGCCAGAGTGATGTGAGGATCACAAATGAGAAAGGATGGGAAACAATATCCGAAGAAATAGGCTCCTCGTGAATTGAGAGGTTTCCTGCCGATGGAAAGCAAATATTCGAGTGTTGTGTTTGTTGTTTTTGTTTGTCTTGATTCTTGTTTTGAGTCGTTTTGATTTCAGTTTGTCTCGATTCTTGTTTTGAGTCGTTTTGACTGTCAGTAAATGTGTTTAGGTTGTTTTACCTTGTCTTTCCCTTTGTTGAGTCATTTTGACTGTGATCAGTCATAGGATCAATACCCAGTTAAGAACTCATTTCTCAATTTCAATTTTAAAAAAAATCGTTTTGTGCTCAGAGTGTTGTGTCATTCTCCACATTTATGCAAAACAAGATTCTTTCTTTCATAAACCGCAGGGTTCAACCTAGGTCATGTGAGAATAGTAGAACAAGGACCTATCTGAAGCTATATAGGTTCCAGACTACAAAGCAAAAGAAAAGAGGGAAAATTTGGAGCATCTGAGTTTGTTTTAACTTCAGCAAACTTCCGAGATTGCATTCTGGATGTACCTCCTCAGGCCTTGTCAATGCTCCGAAGTATGAGTGTACCTCTACCTCAAGCTCAAGCTCAAGCCTGCTTTAAGCCAAAATGGCAATCATAAGTGCTATCCCCGAAAACCATTCCATGCCATAGGCATCTTGGCTGTGTTTGCAATGAGTTCCTAGGAGACCAACTGTGACGGTGGAAACTAAAGTTCGAATGGCGATGCCTAGAACACAAAGGTTTGGAATTTCCGAGACTAAAGTCTGATTTGAATACTCAGGGGTGTATCCCCGGCTTGAAATCTGTATGGCAGCCCCATAGATTAAGATAGCATGTATGCGCCTCAATTCTGGATATTGAACCAACCTAGTCTGTCACCCTGTTAGAGAATAGGGAAAGTTGTGAATATCATCAAGAAGAAAAGCGACATACGTGGTTTTTACATGCAGAGGTTACCCCGTGTCAGCATTTCAGGACCTTTGAACTGTGAGTTGAAGGTAAGAGTTCGAAGAACACAAGGGAGGAGATCCCCGTCAGAGTAGAGCGGTTCATCGCCACTCACCCCATGAGGTGCTTGCTAAAGCGCCGCTTTGCTTGTTTATTGCATTTCTCTAAACATCATGCACTACATTTCTTGTACATTGTCATCACACTTATTGCATTTATTTGCATCTTATGTTATCTTGTATCTTTTATCCTCTTACGCTGAGCAGCGTTTAGGATCGTTGTCCCCCGGGGCTTTCTCAGGTTGCATGGAATGCGCTCCTGATTGGTTATTTTCGGACCTCTTCTCACGATTTCAGCGTGGTTAGAGTGTTCTTTTCCTCACACGATTTCAACGTGTTTGAAATTTGTCTCAGGTTGCATGAAACGTGCTCCTGATTAGTTGTTTTCGGACCTCTTCTCACGATTTCAGCATGGTTAGAGTGTTCTTTTCCTCACACGATTTCAGCATGTTTGGAATTTGTCTCAGGTTGCGTGGAATGCGCTCCTGGTTGGTTGTTTTCGGACCTCTTCTCACGATTTCAGCGTGGTTAGAGTGTTCTTTTCCTCACACGATTTCATCGTGTTTGGAATTTATCTCAGGTTACGTAGAACGCGCTCCTGATTAGTTGTTTTCGGACCTCTTCTCACGATTTCAGCGTGGTTAGAGTGTTCTTTTCCTCACACGATTTCAGCGTGTTTGGAATTTGTCTCAGGTTGCGTGGAACGCACTCCTGATTGGTTGTTTTCGGACCTCTTCTCACGATTTCAGTGTGGTTAGAGTGTTCTTTTCCTTATACGATTTCAACGTGTTGGGAATTTGTCTCAGGTTGCATGGAACGCGCTCCTAATTAGTTATTTTCGGACCTCTTCTCACGATTTGAACGTGGTTAGAGTGTTCTTTTCCTTACACGATTTCGGCGTGTTTGGAATTTGTCTCAGGTTACGTGGAACACGCTCCTGATTAGTTTTTTTCGGACCTCTTCTCACGATTTTCAACATGGTTAGAGTGTTCTTTTCCTCACACGATTTCAGCGTGTTTGGAATTTATCTCAGGTTGTGTAGAATGCACTCCTGATTGGTTGTTTTCAGACCTCTTCTCACGATTTCAGCATGGTGTAGACACCCCATTTTTGACCGACCTTAAGACTCAGACGCCACCGATTGAGCGCTCGGTGATGTTGCATGTTGTGCTCGTTCAGAAGTCTCAGAGTCACGGCCGTGCGCCCTGCCTCCGGACTTCCGAACCCTCTTCTGTGCCTTGCCTCGGTTTGCGAACCAGACTCGGTTTTCTCTGTTTTCTTTCCTGAGGGAAGGGAGTGGTCCTGTAGGCTATCTCTCGGTGGCCGTGGGCTACATTTCGTGGCCGTAGGCCATTTTGCCCATTTCGGAGCCCGATTCCCGGTTTTCGGAGCCGTCAGGCCGTGTGCCTCGGTTCGGGACCGCCCAACCATCTCCGATTTCTCCGATTTTTGGCAGGTACCTCTGTTTTATCATTCCGAGGGACACTGGGGTCTCAGATACCCACTTCGCAGCCGAACACCACTTCCGGTGCCCGGCAGCCTGTTTTCGGGACCCCGCGCGGTTTTGGCCCCGAGCATTCGTTTTGCATTAGTTTTTGTTCAATTTTGGCAGGTACCTCTGTTTTAGCACCAGGAAGATCACTGGAGGGTGGAAGGCTAGCGATTGTCTCAGCAACCCGTTATCTGCTTGGTCAAAAGTGGTTCAGCATGAATCCGGGAAGGAGAAAAGTCTGCGCGGCTTCACCGAAACAAGCGTAACTCTTTGCACAAGAGGAATTAAAATATGAGGCCACCACCATTGGAAAGATTACTTTCGCGGCTTCATTTTTCACTCAAGAATCTCCTAAGTCCAAATCCGGGGGGAGGAGATATGGTTGGTTGAAGTCCGGTTGGACTGAATCTGCGCGGCTTTACGGAAACTGGCATAACTTTTTCTACAGGAGGAATTTTGATGCAAGGTTTGCGGCATTGGAAAGATAACTTCCGGGGCTTCAATTTGGATACTTGAATGGACATTTTTGGACTTCCCTAGCACCCAACAGCCAGTGGTCTTCTCGGCAGTTTTGTTTATCTAGCTGGCCAGCCACCCCTTTTGTGAAATGACCATTTTGCCCTTGTGAGTTGGCCGACCATTTCTTGCTCCCTCAGTGTATTCCAGCTGTGCTAGCTCATTTTCCAATTGGCCAATCCTCCATACAAGTGTATGGAGGATTAGAGAGTTGCTTTTTAGATATTTTGATGCTTTTTAGATATTTTGATGCACTTTAGATATTTTGGATGCATTTTTCCTCTATAAAGGAGAGACTTGGGCTTCATGTTCAAGGGTTAGACATTATTTTGAGAGACATTTTGGGAGAGATCCATAGCCTCCACCTTCCATTTTCTCTCCATTTCAAAGCTCAAAGGTCATTTTTCTTGCATAATTTGTTCATCAACACCAAGCACCACCATCACCACTCCATTTCCAACACTTGGAGTTGATTTCCAGAAGCTAGGAGGTGACATTTTTCAAGCCAAGAGGTAGAAAAAGTTTGATCTTCAAGGGTAAGCCACTAATTCCCTTTTTCTAGCATAATTTTGAGTCAATTCTTTGCCCTATTTGCTTTCAGTTTTGGGCTCCGACCCCTACTGGTTTTAGGCTTATTTTGAGCCCCTATACAACTTTGTAGAAGGGCTCAACTCTGTTTGGTGTCTCCATGATGCACTTCTTTCAATACCACTCTTTAGGTCAATAATTTGCATGCTTTATTTGACTTATGAGTGATCTGATTTCGAGCCTAATATAAACTGTGAGTGGGCCTATTTTGAGCCCCTCTTCAACATTAAAGAAGGGCTCAATCATGTTTAGCCTCTCTATCATGCACTTTCTTTGTAATTCTTCCAATTTACCGTAAAATTGCGTGATTTATTTGGCCTATTTTTAATCCGATTTGGAGCATCTCATAAACTAATAATATGCTTATTTTGAGCCCCTCTTCAACATTGAAGAAGGGCTCAACCTGGTTTTCATGCTCTGCATACCACTTGCTTTGAATTCATGTTCTATTCTTGCTTTGCATGCTTTGTTTGGCTTTTGAGTGCTCTGTTTTCGAGCATGAAATATACTGTGATTGGGCCTATTTTGAGCCCCTCTTCAACATTGAAGAAGGGCTCAACCATGTTTTGCCTTTCTATCATGTACTTGTTTTGTAATTCCCTAAATTTACCGTAAAATTGCATGCTTTGTTAGGCTTGCTTAGCTTCTGTTTTCAGCCTTCATCAGACTTATAAAGTGTCTTATTTTGGTCCATGCTTCATGTTTTGTTAAGGGTCCAAGGTTGATTGGTGCATGCTTTGGGTACCTCATGTTATAGCCCTTGTTGGCTCATTATTTTGCATGCTATGTTTAGCATATCTACATACTGAATTGTGGCATGTCATCTCTTGTAAATGTGCATATTTTTGGCCCCTCTTTAATGTTGTAGAACTGTGTTTTTCAGTTTGAGCATTGTAGATACCACTTGCTTTGTAATTCTCCTCTTTTCCCCCATTTTTGCAAGCTATTTTTGCCATGCTTGTGATCATTGTTTGGCCATACTTGGTACTAAAGAAATGCTAGTTTAGGGGCTTCCTTGCTACTGTTTTACATGTCATGTCCATATTGTGCATGTTTAGTAGGGCTGTAGGCCATTTCGGGTGCATAACATTGCATTTCGGGCATCGGGTGTAATTTCGTCATAATTCGGGGGCTATTTATGCATCATCTTAGCTGCTGAAATTTGCATTTCCCAAATGCCATATGTCGCATCTCATTTGCATGCCATTTCATGCCTGTATGTCACCGCCTCGGTTTGCGTGCCCGCGTGCGCGCATTTCGAGGCGCTTCATTTTCATCTCTCGGCATCTTATGTGAGTGCGGCTGAGGCCCTCTCATGTTAGTGTAAGCCCAATTTGCATTTTCATGGCTTTATACCATTGCCTCGGTTTGCGTGCCCGTGTGCACGCATTTCGAGGCATCTCTTTTTTTTTATCCGACGGCCTCTTATGTGAGTGCGACTGAGGTCCTCTCATGTTAGTGTAAGCCCAATCTGCATTTTCCATGTCATTTGCATTGCGTATGCCACCGCCTCGGTTTGCGTGCCCGTGTGCACGCATTTCGAGGCGCTTCGTTTTTATCCGACGGCCTCTTATGTGAGTGCGACTGAGGTCCTCTCATGTTAGTGTAAGCCCAATCTTCATTTTCCATGTCATTTGCATTGCGTATGCCACCGCCTCGGTTTGCGTGCCTATGTGCACGCATTTCGAGGCACTTCGGTTTTATCCGATTTGCATTTCACATCATCGCCTCGGTTTGCGTGCCCGTGTGCACGCATTTCGAGGCACTTCGGTTTTATCCGATTTGCATTTCACATCATCGCCTCGGTTTGCGTGCCCGTGTGCACGCGTTTCGAGGCACTTCGGTTTTATCCGGTTTGCATTTCATGCCATCGCCTCGGTTTGCGTGCCCGCGTGCACGCTTTTCGAGGCGTCTCATTTTCATCTCATTTTCACAGCATTGTGCATACTAGGCTGTATCTTAGTTACATTTCATGCATATTGCATCGTGTTCGGGATAGGAGTTAGCCCGGGCACGGGAAACGAGGCACGTTTCGTACTCCGAGTGACGGAACGAATCTCAATTCCCAAGTCACCGACGCTCCGGATTACCCATGATGGAGTTAGGTTTATAGCATTCATCTGCATTCATCCGATATTGAGTTGTGCAATCCGACTCCTCGACCATCATGCATCGACATGCGTGATTGGTGGCACGAGGATCGAGGCATGCATATATTTGTGAAATACATTGCTATGCCCTTTTCCTGCTCTCTGTTACAGCAAAATCGAGGACCAACAACTTTTCGGAATCCGGCGCGCATTTCGAGAAATATTGCAAACAGAGGCTAATTGGGGCATCCCAATGGATTTCCGCCCGAGGCAGTCCAGCATACACTATTCATCAGAAGCAAGGCAGCCCCTGGCTTGCATGCCAGTTTACTGCTTTCTTAGTTAATTGTTAATTAATTAGGAATTTGTACTTTATCTGTATATTTCGGACTGTATTATTCTTTTATTCGGACTGTATATTTATTCGGACCCTCTGCGCGAGGGCAATATTGTAATAAGGGTCTGTGAGTTTGATGTATGTCTTCCAACCCCACGTCTTTCTCCCTTTTATTTATCTGCTTACGATGGTTAGATATAGGGCATGTTTCAATTAGCATACAGTATGATAGCATGTTTGCATTCATTCATCTGTTTTGCATGTACCGGGCTCGGCGCATCATACAAACTGCATTGTATTTCAATTCCAAATTGAATACATGTTAATTGTTGCATTTCACATGCCATGTTTAGAATAGCCGAGTCTGCTATAATTGCATTTTGCATGTGTTGCATTAGGCAATTCTATGCATCTAGGATCATGCATGAATTTCTAATCGGTTTTTGTTTTGGCTTGGAGTACTCGGTGAGTTTTATGCTTTAGCATCCTTGCATGCGTGTGAGTGTTGCCATGAATAGCATGCTTACCATGAAGCTATTTGCTTATGTGATATAACTGCCTTGAATGCCTGTGGGTGGAGGTTGAGTTATCTGAATTGGGACAATTCATCAACTGTTTGTTTTAAGCCCACTAGATAGTGGCAAAATCATATTTTCTAAAGCCCACCCGAGGGTGACAAATCCGCGTCTTAGCCTACTTGCGGATAGCACCATCAAACCATTTTTAAACAAACAAACATGAGATGTTTAGTTCCAATTCAAGCGATTCAGTCTATACTTGTTTGCTATGCGCATCACATAGTAACCTAGGCTAATAACCGGAATAAGAACTCACAATGTCTTCAAAAACAGATATCATGGTTAGTAGAGGCCGGTCTTTGACCGGGCGAGCGGGGGTGCTCACGATGTGACCTTCCCCAATCGTACCCAAGTTCCCGAGCCAACCTTGGTGATGACGGACACGTGGCCTTTTGGCACCGAGTCAGGGTTTCCTAAATTTCCCATTAAAAAATATTTAGGTGGCGACTCTGTTATCTGGCAAAGCAGTCCATGTTTGGCACTTCTTTTCTAAAAATCTGTTTTTTCTCAAAACGATTTGCCAGAGTTGGACTCTTTGGTTCAGATTTAGAACCGCAACAAAATCGAGTCCGAACTGTAGCGAGGTCCCTCGCGGGCTTGTTCCAGTTTCTGGCGACTCTACTGGGGATTTAGAGAACTTGACTCGAACTCATGATATCTGGTTTTGACTACACTTGTGTGTTTCTTTGCATTGCATTTGCATTGGTGCGCCTAGGACACCGTGTTTGCCATATGCCATTCCCGAACGATTTGCCGGAGGCTTGTCTTGTCAAGTCATGACCATAAGGCTGATCGGCTCTGGGCTCTGACAGCATGGGAACACAAACCCCGGTTTTACCGGGGCACCCCTTTTGACCATTCGACCTAGTGCATATTCGGATCCGTAGTGACCATTCCAAATTAGGACAGGTTGCTTACCCGTTTATAGGTTGTTTGAAGCCGCTGCGTGCGTAGTGAAACCCTAGTTCCTGACAAAATAGGACAGGGAAACCCTACCCCAACATAGGGGTGTTTTGGCTCTCACTTATCTATTATGTGCTTGTTAGAGTGCGTCTCTACAGGGAATGCATGTATCAGTCTATGAGTTTGGGCATCAGGCCTGCGGGCACTAGTTCAGTATTTCGGGATTCAGTTTACCCGAGGGTATCAGATTTGAGGCAGAATTTTGGGGGGCAGAATTCAGTAGAGGGCACAGTTATCCTGTTATGCTCATATCCGTTTTGGTGAAATCAGGCTGAGATGCTGCATGTTTTCTCTTTTGCTAGGTAGTCCTGGAACCATAGCTTCAGAAGGCTCCGATATCCCCCGGGTACATTGGACTAGTGCTGATAGACTTTGTTAGGACAGAAATTCAATTCAAGGGCAACCAGTGTTCTTTCGCTGAGGCAAGGCAAAGAAAGGTCAGTCAGGGCTTATCGATTCATCTGATCCGTCAGTCACCAGTCACATCACCCTTGTTCAGAATCGGCAGCCCGTGATGGCACAGGGTTCAGAAGAATTTGTAGCCGTGATAGCAACGTTGAATCAGGAAACTGCCATGCAGGCTGAGACCAGTATTGAAATGCAGCGCCCATCTGGGGCATCTGCCTCACATCCAGCTTTGGGACCCCAGCCGAACTTTGACCCACTTCCGCCAGTTGAAGATTTGCAGTGTCCGAATCCTCGAGAAGGGTTGACCCAAGCCCAAGTTTTCAGACCCCTGGTGTAGTCCAATGAGAGGCGTTATCCCCTTGATGCTAATGACCTCGATCTGACTGCAGTGAAAATTGCGAACCTTAAGGAGCAATTTAGAAAGGCACAGGGCCTTAACTCCATTCCCGACATTGAGGATGGGCACACTGAGTCTACCGTCCGGCTCCCAGACAGATTCAAAATGCCACATATTGACCGTTTCGACGGGTCTGGGGATCCAATGGTACATATCCGACTTTTCTTGGATGTCCTAAAGCTGATGGGTCTGACTAAGCCACAGAAACTCTCTCTGTATGGAAGAACCCTGTCGGGTGTAGCAGCCACTTGGTACACTAGGTTGGAGGATAAAGTGAAGCAAAACTGGGAAGAATTGGCTGAGGCCTTTGTCGATCAGTATTCCTACAATACCCAAGTTGAAATGACCATCCAAGAGCTTGAAGCAACCCGCCAGAACCCAACAGAGTCTTTTGTGAAATTTGTTGCGAGGTGGAGAGCAAAGGCAGCACAGATGACAGATCGCCGCCCTTCTGAGAGGGATCAAGTGCAGATGATGGTGCGGAACCTCGAGCATGATATGTTGCAGAAATTGATAGTCACTCCGTTATTCACTTTCAAAAGTTTGCATGAACTGGGGGTTCAGGTCGAGAATGCGTTCAACAGCGGGATCATTCCCAGAACAAGTGAACCGACAAGGAGGGTGATTTCAAGGAGTACCAATGCCGGAAGTAGCACTATTCCCGAACCCACTGAAATCAATACAGTCACCACAGCCAACCCTTTTGCCAATCCAAGCCTACAAACAGCCAGCCCAGCCCGAGCTCAGGGCAGAACTTTCACCCCTCTCCATATGAGCTTGACTAGCGCACTAAAAGTCCTGATGGAAAGAGGGCATCTCAAACCTCTCGATCCTCAACCTCTTCCCAACCCACTCCCAGCCAGACATAACCCCACCAAGTACTGTATGTACCATCAGCAGCGCGGTCATGGCACCGACCGTTGCTACCGCCTTCGTCATGAGGTCCAAAATCTCATCGACAACCGGACGATAGCTCCACCTTCAGATCCCAATGACCAAACATTTCCCGCCTACCTCAATCTCATCTATATACTGCCATCCACCTATGACCCCAGCATATACATCACCCCAGTCCATCTACCCAAGCCTGAGGTGTTTATCCCAGAAAGCCTGGACTTATGCATGATGGGTGCATCTGAACCCCAATCATCTCAAACCTATGAGCCCACTACTCCTGAGCTGATGAAAATGATTGAAGATCTTCAGAGAACAGTGGCGGATTTAGCCTTTGGAGTTTTGGCTCCATCATCAACCACATCGCCTACCAGGGAGTTCATGTCAAAAGGCTCCCCAAGCTTGGGACGGGCTACATTTGAGGAAGGCAAATCCCTTGGCAAAGTGGAAGCGAGTGGAAAGAACAAGGTAGGGGCAGGCATTGATCCCCATGAGCATCTTCTATTGGCGGTTGAGGCTTTGAAAGCCGAGGGACTGAACAAAGAGTAAGTCCTCGCAGTTGTTGCAAAAACTGTGGATGACACTTTCGCTACTCAAGTTGGGGGCAGTCTAAATCAAAGGGAAAACCAGGAGAAGGGCCGTTATACCAGAGGCAATCCTGTTAGCTCTAATCCTCCACTCAGAAGAGATCAGCAAACCAGGCCAGCACCTGCCAATCCCTTTGCTAGTGCGCCCAGTAAAAATCCACAAACCCAGAAGTACCAGCCCCGAGGTCGGAGGGTCTTCCATGCCCTCTATATGCCTTTGTCCAAAGCTCTCCAAATCCTGGTTGAACAAAGGCATCTCAAACCCCTTGAGCCTCGGCCTCTCCCGAACCCTCTTCCGGCTACGCATGATGCTACCCAGTACTGCGCATACCATCAGCAAACTGGCCATGCTACCAACAACTGCTTCCGTCTTCGCCATGAAGTACAGGATCTATTTGACGACGGGGTCATCCTCCCGCCGAGCTCAGCAAAGTCTATTGGCACTAGGTCAATGAACTTGGGGGATAATGTTATGTGAACGGGGGATGAACCACCTGCGGATGGCGCTCAGTTTACTCCAACTGTGGTGAATGGCATGCACTGTTTTGAGCAATGTACAAATACCAGTTTTTGTGCTTTCTGACTTGGGTATTGGGTCAGTTTTGTTGTTTTGTTTTGAGTCTGTCTTTTTGTTTTGAGCCAGTCTCTTTTGTTTTGGGTCTGTCTTGTTGTATCGAGTCAGTCCTGTTGTATAGGAGTTGGGTGATTCCGGGGGTGTTACCTCGGGCGTCACCATTTTGTTTTGCGTTTGTCCTTTTGTTTTGTTTTGAGTCTGTTTTTGCCAGGGAACCAGTTATGCCAACAGGTTTTGAATGAAACAGCAGTGATTTCCATACTCTCGCATTTGCTTCTGCCGTGTGCTAGTTGTGCCGGGATTTGAATGAAATGGCAGTGCATTCCACCTACTCTCTTGTGCCTTGAAGTCATTGCATTGACCTAAGTTTTTCAAAACCCTTTTGAACACTGCGGTGAAAACAAAGAGGGAGGAATTCCTCGGGATTTGCAAAACTTTGATCAAATGAGAGAAAAAGAGGCGTGCTAAGCCCTTAATAAATGAAATCATGCTTGTTAGCGTGAGTACTGAGAAGGACCCTAGCTTTGATCCAGATTGGTCCTACACTGTCTTCAGCGCGAGCGATTTGTCGCTTTCTTAAAAACTTTCAAAAAATGTTTTGCGCGGTCCTGCGAAGACATGTGTGGAATCGCTCTTGAGATTGTGCAGCTTAGGATCGCTCTCAGCCTCGAGACTCGACCCCCCTTCGCTTTCAAACCTTGAACGTGCATTCAGAATGTTCAACGGTTAACCACAATGCAAAGCCTGTGTGGCCAGATTTGAAGCAGCCCTCGAACAAGAGACACCAAAGTCAGATCAAGAAGGTCAGACCTCATCAGAAGAAGCTTGCAAACCTAGAACAGTAGTACCCTTCGAACTAGGGGCAAAATGTGTCAGATGTGCTCGAAGAGCCGAAGATGAATCCTTCTGCAAGTCAATACAGTAGCCACTCTCCTGGATACGGATGGCTTCAAAACCCTACAACCATTTGGCATGGACCGAGCTACACTTTTTACCCTTGAGAGGCTTGTTGGGCCGAAAACCCGAAAGGGCGACCCAGGCAAAAGTTAGAGCGAGACAAAAATTATATGCAAAAAATGCAAAAAGAAAAAAAGAGAAAAATACAAGAAAAAAAAAGAAAAGAAGAAAAGAAAAGAAGAGAAAAAAAAGAGGACAAAAAAATGAAAAGAATTGAAAAGAAAAGAAAAACAAAGCTCGCAAGGTTGAAAACCTGCAATAGGCGCCTTGGCAAAAGTTAGAGCATAAAAAGGAGAGGTTAAATACCCGAGTGTACCTTAACCCCGAACTACGTAAGGCTTGATTCCCATGTTTGGGATACGTAGGCAACTTCATCCTGAAGTCCAGCCGTAAACACTTCCAAATCAATTGTGTCTATGTAATGGTTTTGATTATCTTTGCCTTCTCTGTATCCGAGAGTTTGGTTGCGTTCGTCGCTCTGAGGACTGACTACAATGCGCTGCGGTGCCATTCAAACAAGGGGCAACTTTCCGTTGCCATTCAATGCACTGCGGTGCCGTTCAAACAAGGGGCAACTTTCAGTTGCCATGCAGTGTCCTTCAGACAAGGGGCAATTTTCCATTGCTTATGGATCCGAGGTTGTGCATCTCAGGAGTAGGTTTCATACTCGTTGAGTAGTGACCGTTTGCAAAAATAGTTTTTGAAAATTTTTACTGAGGTTGACTAATTCTCTCGAAAATTATTTCAATTTTTCCAAAACTGGACCATTTCTTGGACCCAAAAAAGGAAAATTTTCAGTGCTCATAGCCTGACTTGCGTGATTTCAAATCAAAAATTGAACAAGCATGTTAATCTAACTCTCATGTTGGTCAAAACTGTTTTAGTAGAAAGCAAAAACAAAAAATGGTCAAAATGATGAACTAGGGGCACAGTTGAGTCAGGTGTTCTGTCTTTTCCTCATTATCAACACCATTGACAGAAAGGGCACAATATTTGTCAAGAAGGGCACTCTACCTGCCAGAAAAGGCACCACTGAAGCTGACCGACAAACGGCTGAAGGTTCTTTCACCCTCCAAGCAACGAGGTATCAAGCCAAGTGCGAAGCACGAACTGGAATGGGGCAAGATATTCTACTTATCTGGACAGATCTGATCACGTCCGAACTCCAAGCAGAGCATCATCAATCGATGTCAGCTACAGATTTGCTACACACCCAGTTGTAGCACAACCCCTCTGTGGGAGAAACTCACTAGTTGCGTGCAGAAGAAGAAGAATCTAGCAGAATGCTAGGGGCGAGAACCCGCAACTTCCCATTTATCCATCAACCACCTAGGGGAGGGATTGAAAAATGAGAGATTGAAGAATAGAGGGATGTGCGATGAGAGAAAAAGTGAGAAAATGGCTTTTTGTCAGAAAACAAGAGATTGAGTGTCGAGCGATGTGAGAGACACAAATAAGAAAGGGTGGGAAACACTACCCGGTGAAACAGGCTCCCTGTGCACGTCTGAGTGTCGTGTCTTTTTGTTTTATCTCGATTCTTGTTTTGAGTCGTTTTGAGTGTTACTCAATGTGTCTAGGTTGTGTGCCTTTATTTCCCCGTGTTGAGTCGTTTTGCTGTGGTCAGTTGTAGGCTCAATACCCGGTTGAGGATCCTTTTCTCATTTTCAAAAATAAAATCGTTTTGTGCTCCGAGTGCCGTGCCGTTCTCCACATTTGTGCAAAATAGAATTGGTTCTTTCATAAAACCGCGGGGTCCAACCCAGGTCATGTGAGAACAGTAAACCAAGACCTATTTGAAGCTATTTAGGTTCCAGACTGCAAAGCAAAAGAAAAGAGGGAAAATTTGGAGCATCTTAGTATGTTTCAACCTTAGCGAGATCCGAGACTGCATTCTAGGTGCACCTTCTCAGGCTTCGCCATTTCTCTGGAGTATGAGTGTGTCTCGACCCCAAGTGTAAGCCTGCTTCAAGTCAGAATGACAGCCCAAGTAACACCCGAGGGTTTCACATGCAGATGTTATCTCTCGCCAATATGAATAGGGTGTGCCCTTTTTGAGCTGAGTATGTTGTAAAGTCCTCTAAGAGGCAAATCAGAGGCACCAGAGTACATATTTGATGCTCCTCTATTGCATAGAATGTGAACTTTCGTATACACTGCTGTTGCATGCGTGCCGCGCACGTTATGATTCATGCATAGAATATGCTTGCTTTCAATATTGCATAGAATATGCCCCCATACTTGCATAGAAGTTGCATTTTATCGCACTTTCTTGTGCATTTTATCTTGCTCGCACTGTCTTGTGCACTTACACTTTGTATCTCACTTGCACTATCTTGTGCATCTTGTGGTTGTCTCTCACTCACACTATCTTGTACATTGTATATCAATCGCGCTGTTTAGCGTATCGCACTGTCTTGTACATTTCAAATCACTCGCGCTGTTTAGCGTATCGCGCTGTTTAGTGCATTTCAAATCAATCGCGCTGTTTAGCGTATCGCACTGTTTTGTGCAGTTAATCAATCGCGCTATTTTGCGCACCTCAATCGCACTGTTTTGTGCAGTTTATCATTCGCGCTATTTTGCGCACCTCAATCGCACTGTTTTGTGCAGTTTGCATTCGCGCTATTTTGCGCACCTCAATCGCACTATTTTGTGCAGTTTACATTCGCGCTATTTTGCGCACCACAATCGCACTGTTTTGTGCATTTCAAATCAATCGCGCTGTTTAGCGTATCGCACTATTTTGTGCATTGTATCATTCGCGCTATCTTGCGCACCTCATTCACGCTGTTTAGCGTGTCGCACTGTTTCGTGCAGTTCATCACTCGCGCTATTTTGCGCATCGCACTGTTTTGTGCAATTTACATTCGCGTTATTTTGCGCACCTCAATCGCACTGTCCTGTGCTTTGCGCATTGTATCACTCGCGCTGTTTAGCGTATCGCACCATTTTGTGCATTTCAAATCAATCGCGCTGTTTAGCGTATCGCGCTATTTTGTGCATTGTATTATTCGCGCTATTTTGCGCATCGCACTATTTTGTGCACATTACTTGCATTGTGCATGCATTTTATCACGCTATCTTGCGCATCTCACCTGCACTTGTTAGTGCGTTGCATCGCGCTATCTTGCGCACCTTACCTGTATCATACTGCTCGATGCATTCACTCGCCGACACCGCGTGTGCCAAACTTTCGGAATCACAGGAATCACATTGAATATATGTTGTTAGCATATTGTTCTTGTTGAATTTCTCTATTTTGCAGGCACGATATTGTATGTACGGTTCATTTGAGGCTAGTGCGACCAGACGAATCGCGTAGGTATCGTATCTTCTCCGTGTGAGACGCGACGAGAATTGAATGATTCTCCGCATTCCTAACTGCATGAAATGTAGTTGTTGCTTTGCATTCTTGCTTAAAACTGTTGCATCCATTTGTCAATACTTGCTTCATTACAGCTTGCTGCATTTGCATGATCATCTGGCTCCGTGCTTATCATTTTGCATTTTGCCCCCTGCCTGCGGGTACGCCTGTGGGCACACATCTCTGTTCATCCTGTCTGATTGTCTAAGTCTTCGGCCTTGTCAAAAATGGGTCATCTCTGGGCTTTGACATTCACTCCCGTCACTTATTGACTTCCGAGTTCTGTCAAAGAGGGGCAACTGTAGACACCCCATTTTTGACCGACCTTAAGACTCAGACGTCACCGATTGAGCGCTCGGTGATGTTGCATGTTGTGCTCGTTCAGAAGTCTCAGAGTCACGGCCGTGCGCCCTGCCTCCGGATTTCCGAACCCTCTTCTGTGCCTTGTCTCGGTTTGCGAACCAGACTCGGTTTTCTCTGTTTTCTTTCCTGAGGGAAGGGAGTGGTCCTGTAGGCTATCTCTCGGTGGCCGTGGGCTACATTTCGTGGCCGTAGGCCATTTTGCCCATTTCGGAGCCCGGTTCCCGGTTTTCGGAGCCGTCAGGCCGTGTGCCACGGTTCGGGACCGCCCAACCATCTCCGATTTCTCCGATTTTTGGCAGGTACCTCTGTTTTATCATTTCGAGGGACACTGGGGTCTCAGATACCCTCTTCGCAGCCGAACACCACTTCCGGTGCCCGGCAGCCTGTTTTCGGGACCCCGCGCGGTTTTGGCCCCGAGCATTCGTTTTGCATTAGTTTTTGTTCAATTTTGGCAGGTACCTCTGTTTTAGCACCAGGAAGATCACTGGAGGGTGGAAGGCTAGCGATTGTCTCAGCAACCCGTTATCTGCTTGGTCAAAAGTGGTTCAGCATGAATCCGGGAAGGAGAAAAGTCTGCGCGGCTTCACCGAAACAAGCGTAACTCTTTGCACAAGAGGAATTAAAATATGAGGCCACCACCATTGGAAAGATTACTTTCGAGGCTTCATTTTTCACTCAAGAATCTCCTAAGTCCAAATCCGGGGGGAGGAGATATGGTTGGTTGAAGTCCGGTTGGACTGAATCTGCGCGGCTTTACGGAAACTGGCATAACTTTTTCTACAGGAGGAATTTTGATGCAAGGTTTGCGGCATTGGAAAGATAACTTCCGGGGCTTCAATTTGGATACTTGAATGGACATTTTTGGACTTCCCTAGCACCCAACAGCCAGTGGTCTTCTCGGCAGTTTTGTTTATCTAGCTGGCCAGCCACCCCTTTTGTGAAATGACCATTTTGCCCTTGTGAGTTGGCCGACCATTTCTTGCTCCCTCAGTGTATTCCAGCTGTGCTAGCTCATTTTCCAATTGGCCAATCCTCCATACAAGTGTATGGAGGATTAGAGAGTTGCTTTTTAGATATTTTGATGCTTTTTAGATATTTTGATGCACTTTAGATATTTTGGATGCATTTTTTCCTCTATAAAGGAGAGACTTGGGCTTCATGTTCAAGGGTTAGACATTATTTTGAGAGACATTTTGGGAGAGATCCATAGCCTCCACCTTCCATTTTCTCTCCATTTCAAAGCTCAAAGGTCATTTTTCTTGCATAATTTGTTCATCAACACCAAGCACCACCATCACCACTCCATTTCCAACACTTGGAGTTGATTTCCAGAAGCTAGGAGGTGACATTTTTCAAGCCAAGAGGTAGAAAAAGTTTGATCTTCAAGGGTAAGCCACTAATTCCCTTTTTCTAGCATAATTTTGAGTCAATTCTTTGCCCTATTTGCTTTCAGTTTTGGGCTCCGACCCCTACTGGTTTTAGGCTTATTTTGAGCCCCTATACAACTTTGTAGAAGGGCTCAACTCTGTTTGGTGTCTCCATGATGCACTTCTTTCAATACCACTCTTTAGGTCAATAATTTGCATGCTTTATTTGACTTATGAGTGATCTGATTTCGAGCCTAATATAAACTGTGAGTGGGCCTATTTTGAGCCCCTCTTCAACATTAAAGAAGGGCTCAATCATGTTTAGCCTCTCTATCATGCACTTTCTTTGTAATTCTTCCAATTTACCGTAAAATTGCGTGATTTATTTGGCCTATTTTTTATCCGATTTGGAGCATATCATGAACTAATAATGTGCTTATTTTGAGCCCCTCTTCAACATTGAAGAAGGGCTCAACCTGGTTTTCATGCTCTGCATACCACTTGCTTTGAATTCATGTTCTATTCTTGCTTTGCATGCTTTGTTTGGCTTTCTAGTGCTCTGTTTTCGAGCATGCAATATACTGTGATTGGGCCTATTTTGAGCCCCTATTCAACATTGAAGAAGGGCTCAACCATGTTTGGCCTTTCTATCATGTACTTGTTTTGTAATTCCCTAAATTTACCGTAAAATTGCATGCTTTTTTAGGCTTGCTTAGATTCTGTTTTCAGCCTTCATCAGGCTTAGAAAGTGTCTTATTTTGGTCCATTCTTCATGTTTTGTTAAGGGTCCAAGGTTGATTGGTGCATGCTTTTGGTACCTCATGTTATAGCCCTTGTTGGCTCATTATTTTGCATGCTATGTTTAGCATATCTACATACTGAATTGTGGGATGTCATCTCTTGTAAATGTGCATATTTTTGGCCCCTCTTTAATGTTGTAGAACTGTGTTTTTCAGTTTGAGCATTGTAGATACCACTTGCTTTGTAATTCTCCTCTTTTCCCCCATTTTTGCAAGCTATTTTTGCCATGCTTGTGATCATTGTTTGGCCATACTTGGTACTGAAGAAATGCTAGTTTAGGGGCTTCCTTGCTACTGTTTTACATGTCATGTCCATATTGTGCATGTTTAGTAGGGCTGTAGGCCATTTCGGGTGCATAACATTGCATTTCGGGCATCGGGTGTAATTTCGTCATAATTCGGGGGCTATTTATGCATCATCTTAGCTGCTGAAATTTGCATTTCCCAAATGCCATATGTCGCATCTCATTTGCATGCCATTTCATGCCTGTATGTCACCGCCTCGGTTTGCATGCCCGCGTGCGCGCATTTCGAGGCGCTTCATTTTCATCTCTCGGCATCTTATGTGAGTGCGGCTGAGGCCCTCTCATGTTAGTGTAAGCCCAATTTGCATTTTCATGGCTTTATACCATTGCCTCGGTTTGCGTGCCCGTGTGTACGCATTTCGAGGCATCTCTTTTTTTTTATCCGACGGCCTCTTATGTGAGTGCGACTGAGGTCCTCTCATGTTAGTGTAAGCCCAATCTGCATTTTCCATGTCATTTGCATTGCGTATGCCACCGCCTCGGTTTGCGTGCCCGTGTGCACGCATTTCGAGGCGCTTCGTTTTTATCCGACGGCCTCTTATGTGAGTGCGACTGAGGTCCTCTCATGTTAGTGTAAGCCCAATCTGCATTTTCCATGTCATTTGCATTGCGTATGCCACCGCCTCGGTTTGCGTGCCTATGTGCACGCATTTCGAGGCACTTCGGTTTTATCCGATTTGCATTTCACATCATCGCCTCGGTTTGCGTGCCTGTGTGCACGCATTTCGAGGCACTTCGGTTTTATCCGATTTGCATTTCACATCATCGCCTAGGTTTGCGTGCCCGTGTGCACGCGTTTCGAGGCACTTCGGTTTTATCCGGTTTACATTTCATGCCATCGCCTCGGT
Source organism: Camellia granthamiana (assembly GCA_036172215.1). Taxonomy (NCBI): domain Eukaryota; kingdom Viridiplantae; phylum Streptophyta; class Magnoliopsida; order Ericales; family Theaceae; genus Camellia; species Camellia granthamiana. The sequence continues at coordinate 89,750,859 of CM069908.1, read as the reverse complement.
TTGCGTGCCCGCGTGCACGCTTTTCGAGGCGTCTCATTTTCATCTCATTTTCACAGCATTGTGCATACTAGGCTGTATCTTAGTTACATTTCATGCATATTGCATCGTGTTCGGGATAGGAGTTAGCCCGGGCACGGGAAACGAGGCACGTTTCGTACTCCGAGTGACGGAACGAATCTCAATTCCCAAGTCACCGACGCTCCGGATTACCCATGATGGAGTTAGGTTTATAGCATTCATCTGCATTCATCCGATATTGAGTTGTGCAATCCGACTCCTCGACCATCATGCATCGACATGCGTGATTGGTGGCACGAGGATCGAGGCATGCATATATTTGTGAAATACATTGCTATGCCCTTTTCCTGCTCTCTGTTACAGCAAAATCGAGGACCAACAACTTTTCGGAATCCGGCGCGCATTTCGAGAAATATTGCAAACAGAGGCTAATTGGGGCATCCCAATGGATTTCCGCCCGAGGCAGTCCAGCATACACTATTCATCAGAAGCAAGGCAGCCCCTGGCTTGCATGCCAGTTTACTGCTTTCTTAGTTAATTGTTAATTAATTAGGAATTTGTACTTTATCTGTATATTTCGGACTGTATTATTCTTTTATTCGGACTGTATATTTATTCGGACCCTCTGCGCGAGGGCAATATTGTAATAAGGGTCTGTGAGTTTGATGTATGTCTTCCAACCCCACGTCTTTCTCCCTTTTATTTATCTGCTTACGATGGTTAGATATAGGGCATGTTTCAATTAGCATACAGTATGATAGCATGTTTGCATTCATTCATCTGTTTTGCACGTACCGGGCTCGGCGCATCATACAAACTGCATTGTATTTCAATTCCAAATTGAATACATGTTAATTGTTGCATTTCACATGCCATGTTTAGAATAGCCGAGTCTGCTATAATTGCATTTTGCATGTGTTGCATTAGGCAATTCTATGCATCTAGGATCATGCATGAATTTCTAATCGGTTTTTGTTTTGGCTTGGAGTACTCGGTGAGTTTTATGCTTTAGCATCCTTGCATGCGTGTGAGTGTTGCCATGAATAGCATGCTTACCATGAAGCTATTTGCTTATGTGATATAACTGCCTTGAATGCCTGTGGGTGGAGGTTGAGTTATCTGAATTGGGACAATTCATCAACTGTTTGTTTTAAGCCCACTAGATAGTGGCAAAATCATATTTTCTAAAGCCCACCCGAGGGTGGCAAATCCGCGTCTTAGCCTACTTGCGGGTAGCACCATCAAACCATTTTTAAACAAACAAACATGAGATGTTTAGTTCCAATTCAGGCGATTCAGTCTATACTTGTTTGCTATGCGCATCACATAGTAACCTAGGCTAATAACCGGAATAAGAACTCACAATGTCTTCAAAAACAGATATCATGGTTAGTAGAGGCCGGTCTTTGACCGGGCGAGCGGGGGTGCTCACGATGTGACCTTCCCCAATCGTACCCAAGTTCCCGAGCCAACCTTGGTGATGACGGACACGTGGCCTTTTGGCACCGAGTCAGGGTTTCCTAAATTTCCCATTAAAAAATATTTAGGTGGCGACTCTGTTATCTGGCAAAGCAGTCCATGTTTGGCACTTCTTTTCTAAAAATCTATTTTTTCTCAAAACGATTTGCCAGAGTTGGACTCTTTGGTTCAGATTTAGAACCGCAACAAAATCGAGTCCGAACTGTAGCGAGGTCCCTCGCGGGCTTGTTACACATGGTTAGAGTATTTTTTTCCTCACACGATTTCAGCGTGTTTGGAATTTATCTCAGGTTGCGTGGAACGCGCTCCTGATTGGTTGTTTTCGGACCTCTTCTCACGATTTCAGCGTGGTTAGAGTGTTTTTTTCCTCACACAATTTCAGCGTGTTTGGAATTTATCTCAGGTTGCGTAGAGCGCACCTTTGAGTTGTTATTTTTGGACCTCTTCTCACGATTTCGGCGTGGTTAGAGTGTTCCTTTCCTCATACAATTTTAGCATGTTTGGAATTTATCTCAGAACGCGTGGAACGCGCCCCTGATTAGTTTGTCTTAGGACCTCTTCTCACAATTTCAGCGTGGTTTGACTGTCCCCTTCCTCATATGATTTCGACGTGTTTGGGATTTGTTCTTCCTCCTCTCACGATTCCAGCGTGGATGGAGTATGTCACCCCTTATATTTAATGCACTATCTGTTATATCTACTGCATTATCTGTTTTATCACCTTCATCCTTTCCATGTTAAGCTTAGTTTAGCATGTGCTCATACCTTTCCTACGTTGAAGCATGGTTTTGTGTTAATGTGTACGCGTCTATTCCACTAAGAGAATTGTGGTTTGAGGGTGTTGGCACCTTTTCTGTGTTAGACGTGGTTTGTTTTGTGTCCATACCTTTTCTAGGCAATATGTGGTTTGGCCGCGCGCCTTATTCACTTCATACATTGCATCTATTACATCGTATTTTGTTTTGTTGCATTTAGCATATAAGATCAGGATATTTCCTCAGTAGATCATTCCTCACTCATATCATCACACCCAATTACTTGTTTTCTTTCTATGAAACACATAGTTCTGCCTGTGCACACGCCTATCCCACTGAGAGAATTGTGGTTTGAGAGTTCCGGCACCTTTTCTATGTTAAATGTAGTTTGATTTTGCATCTCCATCCCTTTATGATATTTTTGTGGTTTTGCACTGCTTATGGTTTGATTATTCCATTGCACTGTATTTCATTTACATTGTTCTATTGTGTATCATTTTGCATTCTGCCCCTGAACAACGCTGGTTTGATTCCTGGCAAGGGGATACGTAGGCAACCCTCGGGTTTAACCAACTGCATCTGTATTTTGTTTGTTTGTTTGTCCAAGTCTTCGGCCTTGTCAAAAATAGGTCATCTCTGGGCTTTGACATTCACTCATGTCATTTCATGACTTCGAGCTCTATCAAAGAGGGGCAACTGTAGACATCCCATTTTTGACCGCCCTTAAGACTTGGGCACTACTAATTGCTTACTTGGTGATGGAAGTTTTGCAGTGCAAATGTTTGATTTCTTTGGCAAGGAGAGTGTCAAATCTCAACCTTACATCCCATTTTGGGACTAAAACTATTTTGAATGGTTTTTAGACCTCAAAACCCTATCTTTCAAAATATTTTTGAAACAAAGTTTCTACGATGTTCTGAGGCTCGCATTTTGTTAAATGTTTGTGCTTTTCAGTAAACCAAGCAAGGACAAAGTGGAAATGAAGGAAAAAGAGGTGAACTCTTTGGGAAAAATCTTTAAAACACCTTATTTAGGGGTTTGGGGTTGAAGAAAAGATGAGAGGAGAGAAAAAAGCAAGTTGGGGAAGAAGTTGGGCATGAATTGTTAAGAGAAAGTCGAGCTACACATGCCGAATTGCAGAGGATAACAGTGGTATGATATTTTGCCGAATAGTGTATAATTCAAAGTTGATAAGCAATGCCGAAGTCGAATAATATTTCCGAAGCCAAGTTAATAATATGACACGCCGAATTGCAGAGGATAGCAATGTGGTATGATATTTTGCCGAATAGTGTATAATTCAAAGTTGATAAGCAATGCCGAAGCCGAATAATATTCCAAAGCCAAGTTGATATTATGACATGCCGAATTGCAGAGGATAGCAGTGGTATGATATTTTACCGAATACTGTATAATTCAGAGTTGATAAGCAATGTCGAAGCTGAATAATATTTCTGAAGCTGAGTTGATACTATGATATGTTTTGGACGAATCTTGAGGTTGTGTACAAAGCTTGTTCATAGCCATAGATTTTCCGATACACCCATTTGCTATGTAGAAGTCCGAAAAGGATCCGTGAATTGGTCCTGCATGACTGAAGTTGCCGAATTGAAGTTGAGACGAGTCGGCCATTCGGCTTATTGAACCACAACACAATTCTTTAATTCATGTTAATTGTTAGTACATACACCTGTATCTATATTCCAAAAATCAACTTTTGTGAGACAATAATTTAATAAATAAAGTCTCAGGGTGGGTTTGGCCGAGTAATCCAATTTGTAAGGCCGAAAAGATGTTCACACAAATAAAAGTGTGAAACCTATTTTTAGAGAGAGAAAATCTAGACTCAATTGTAGATCCACTACCTTTGTCTCATGCTTTCAACTTTTCTAAACAAAATTCATATTTATTTGACAGAATCTGTGAGCATAAAGATAGAGACATATACATACATATATCGATGTATGATATTCAGAAGCATAATCAAAAAGGGAGAAGACAAGGACCCAACTGTAGATAGTACACTAGTCCGAGATCCTTAAAAGTGGTGTTTGTTCTACTCTTTATTGAATTCTCAGACGTTTCCCACAGACGGCGCCAAGTGTGAGACCATGAAATATCCTCTTACATAAATGTAATTGAGATGCAACGAAGAGAAGAACTCAGTCCCTGTGTGTCTGCAAAGATGAGCATGATCGGCGCCACCCAACCGGGGTTGCCGACTGGAGACACTCCGATGCTAAAGTTAGTCCTTTGATTGAAAGAATAAAACTATGGAAATCAAGAATGTTGGTGTGTAGTGTAGGGAAAGAGCACATACATTTTTTCTGGGATGCCCCCCTTTATATAGATGGGGGGGTGTGATATTTGTTTGGGCTGGACCCATTGTAGGCCCTTATTTGGGTTAACCCCAATAAGCGGATATATATTATTTTTTGGCTCCCACAGTTTATGAACTATAAAAATATTGTATATGTTTTGGATTATGAAAGCATTGTAAGTGTTGAATGTGTTTCGGAAATGCAAGTTTAGTTTGAACATTGTATATGTTGTTTGAGTTTTGGAAATGCAAATTTATCATAAACATTAAATACGTTTTGGAGATATGGAAGATGTATTGAAATTAGTTAAATTTTCGAAATATGCATATTGGTAAAATATGTTGGGCTATGTATATATTGTGGATTTGTTCTCTTGCGAAGAGATGGAATGACCGATGGGTGGGTCATGGTGATGAGAGTTGAATTGTAATCATTTTGAAAATTGGATAATCACGGTATTGAAACTTGTATTAAAATTTCGAGGACGAAATTCTTTAAGGGGGGTAGGTTATAGCGATCCCGGTTTTGCCCCGGCCTTTGTTGTGTTTCGGACTCGGGTTCTGTGATTAAATGTTGTATCCATGTCTTATTTTCTTCCTTTGACCCTTTGTATTTGAGTTTTGGAACTTGTTGGGTGCGTTTGGAACAGGTTGGTTGTTAGTTGGGTTAGATTGTTGTTGCCCAGATTTTGGCCACTTTGCTCGAGCGAGGCTTCTTGCGCTTAACTGAGCCTTTTGTAATTTGCTTCTTCACTCGAGCTTGGTTTCTTACTCTCGAGCGAGAGTTAGGAGTTCTCAGGTTTCCCTCCAAACGCAGCATTTCTGGGGAAGGTGAAGTTCTTCGCTCGAGCGAGGCTTCTTGCGCTCGAGCGAGGGTGTGCGGCTGTGAAATGCCTGAAGGTATGTATTCTATGCTCAAGCAAGGCTTCTTGCGCTCGAGCGAGCATGTGCGTCTGTAAAACTTCTGAAGCTTTATATTCTACACTTGAGCAAGGATTCTTGCGCTCGAGCGAGGTCACTTGTTGTGTCTGGCCACTCGAGCGACAACTCATTCGCTCGAGCGAAGACCGCGTATATCAGTTCCCAGCAAAGATATTTTACATCACTTTTTGAATTCCTTTCTCCTAAAAACCCTAATGCGGCACATCCTCTCTCTCTCTCTCTACAAATACTCTTTGATCCAAGCACCATTACCCTACTTCCTTTGAGAAAAAGGTAGAGCAACTTGTGGGCTTCCATTTGATCCAAGAAAGTTTGAGTTTTGGGCATCTTCAAAGTTTCTCCTTCTCTCTTTTGAGCTTCTACACTTGAGATAAGGATATTCTACTCCTTGGTATGGGTTTTAACCTAGGTATTTGTCATTTTGTATAAATGGTGGGATTTAGGAAGATTTTGGGTGAAATTAGGGTTTGGATTTGAATTTTGAAATAGGGGTTTTCTATATTTGGCTCCATATAGGTAGATGAGGACTTGATTATGATGTTATATGAAAATAAATGATGAAATTGGATCTTGGGGTTAATATTTGGAAAAGGGAGAGGTTTGCCCTAATATGAGTTAAATAAATTATTTGCATAGATAATGAAATTGATATGAGAAATATGAAATTGGGAGGATATATAAATGAAATGTGTAGTTGGATTTGATAAATCACTCACCTATGGAAAATATGATAAATTATCTGTTTGATAGATTGTATATTTGTTTAGAAATATCTGTTTTGGGCTATCGGTGGAGGATAGCTATGATTATTGTAGAAACCGCATGAGGATTAGGTAAATTGAAACTAATTACGTGGATTATGTCATTGAATATGACGGTTTGATTAAATTATTGAATATGTGAATTTGGTAGTCATTGTATGTGACACATTCTTAAATACATTGTATATGTACCATTGTTTGGGAGGAGATAGGGGGTGTATTTCATTGTTTGGGAGGAGATAAGGGATGGAATTCATTGAAAATTAAGTTAGTCAGAGTGTCCAGGGTAAAAGTCCAGAAATTTTATGTATATATGGGTGTCGTTCCCTCGGATGTGATTCCGTAAGCTGACAAGAAAATAGAAGTGTTAGATTGATGAATATATACAATTGTGAACCATCGAGTTGTAATATCATTTTGGTTGATTAGATAATAATGAATTTGGTTAATAGATTCTCCCGAAATGGATGAATGGAAATGGATCGAGGTATGGTTGACTATGTTAAAGGGTCTTGGGAAGAACTTGTGTTGGTTTTGAATATTGCACATTTATTTGATGCTTATATCTTAGTTAAATCTCATATACTGTTTTAGTATATCTCTATTGGGTTTTAGCTCACCTTACTTGGGAAACCATTTTCAGGTACAGGTGACATGCCGCCTCCAAGGATATAGCTTGGGAGGTTAGGGACTGAAGGCTCCATTTTGTTATGTCATTTTGTGTTAAATACTTATCCAAGCCGAGAGTTTTATACGTATAGAGCTAAGACTCTTTCTTTTATTGTAACCAAGTGATATCTTGGAAAGATATAAGCCGCATTTATTTTGTTGTTATTAAATTAGTGTTACATGCTGTAATTTCAGAATGAATATTTATGAAAGTATGATGCATGTAATCTCTTTTGTAATATAAACTCTGATGAATGAAAGTAATACATTTCATGTTATGTTTGTAAATCTCTTGGGTTGATTTATGTCATATTTTGAGGGTGTGACATATTATGGGACATTTTGGAAAACTAGTTAAAAATTAATTTTTGATTTTTAATTCATTTTAGATCACATTACCTCTTATTTTTTTACTTACAAAAAAAAATAAAAAAGTTAAAAAAAATTAATTTTTAATTAACTTTCCAAAACAACCCCACGTATACTTAGATATATATGGCATCACCTTCCACATGATCTGATGAGTAACAGAAGATTGCATGAAACTACTGTACAAACCATAGGATGGGTTACATCCCCTAAAATTCCCCAAAAGGCCACAAAAAAATCAAACCAAATGAGTGACGCTTTTCGGCCAATGTTGTCCAGTCATTGTTTAAAACCCCATTTCTAGAGAACTCGCGCCCCTATAATCAGATATTTCTCTCCTTTGAATTTTATTTATTTATTTTATTTTATTTTATTTTATTTTTATGATCTCCTCTTCTTTGAAATTGAGTACACCATTTTTGCTTAATTTAGGTTTTTTTTTTACTTTTTTATTATTTGAGTATACTTTAAATGGTAATTTGAAAAAATATATATATATAGTGTATTGAGGGTAATTATAATCCCAAATAATTTAATAGAGCATATTGAGAAATTAAAAGTATTTAATGATTTTTTTAAATGTAAATAAAATTTCTAATTTGCAAAGTGGATGTTGGGATTGATAGCCCGTTCGGATAGCATGGGCCTTGAACGAGGAGATTAGCTTGGAAAAGACTTTCAAGGGTTGAGTTTCAAAATTAGAGCGGGAATTAGTTTGGAAAAAGATTCACTGCGTTTGGTTTTAATTTTTTAGATTCAATTTTTTGAAAATTAAATTTTTTATTTTTCGTATTTTTTTATTTTTAGTAAATATTTTTAAAATTTTAAACAATTTTTTAATTTTTTAATGCACCTTACAAAATATTTGTAAAAAAATATTTTTTTAAATTAATAAATACACAAAAAATACGAAAAATATACTAAATTTTCAATTTTTTTTTTGTATTTTCGATATTTAGTGAATTTTTTAAAAAGAATTTCACAAATATTATACTTTTTAAGTGTATTTATGTTATGTGTATCCAAAAATTAATAAAAAATTGTTTAAAATATTAAAAAAATCAATGAAAATAAAAAAAATACGAAAAATAAAAAATTTTAATTTTCTAAGAACTGAATTCAGAAAATTCAAATCAAACAAGTTGATCATTTTGTCCATGCTGTGTTGTGTGTATGACTTTTTTGATATTATGTCATTATATATATATATATTAAAATAATAAAAAATATTACAAACACAAAGGGCAAATATTTTTTTATAAATATTATCAAAAAAATTTATAAAATATAATTTTTAATATTAAAATATATCAAAAATATCAAAGGGTGGGGTTCATCTCACATCATTAGAGATGGATTTGAGGTGTTCAATTAGAAATCTCAAGCATTTTTCATCTTAAAAACTTTATTTTAATTAGCATTTGTAATATGAAAAATGCATAAGATATCTAATTTATCACCTTTAAAAATCACCTTTAATGATATGTCACAAGAGTTAAATTTTAATTTATCAAATATTTTATTATGTAAGATCTAATCTCAATATCATATTATTAAATATAATTTAAGAGTAATAAATTAAAAGAATATAATATTGTTATGATCACTTTTGTTATACTCATTCATTTATTTATTCTCTCAGAAGTGATTGGTTGCTCGAAAGAGAGGCCCCCGAATCCCCCCGAATTCAAAAACAACGTCGTTTCATCGTTTTGAATTTTTATTTTTTTTACAATCAGAAAAGAAGAAGAAGAAAGAAGAAGAAGAAGAAAGAAGGAGAGAAGAAGAAGAAGAACTGGAGGGGCCAACATCAACCGGGAAGAAGAGAATGAGAGAAGAATAAGAAGAAGGAAGAAGAAGAACTGGAGGGGCCAACATCAACCAGGAAGAAGAGAATGAAGAAGAAGAAGAAGAAGAAGAAGAAGAAGAACTGCGACGAGCTGCGACGATCGGCCTGGCGATCTGCGACGAGCTGCGACGATTGGACGAGCTACGGCGGGGCTGCAACAAGCTGCTACGATGAGCTGCTGCGACGATCGGCCGATCGATCTGCGATCAATCGGCCATGGCGGAGGCGGAGGAGGGGCCCTCTCTCTCTCCATTCCCTCTTTTCTTTCTCTCTTTCTCTTTCTCTTTCTCTTTCTCTTTCGAGCTGTTCGGGGGGGCTCAAAATCGGGGGGGAAATCATTTTTCTTATTCTCTCCTCAGTTATATCACACCACTACAATTCAAAATGAATTCTTTCATCAAAACTCTATGTGCAGGGTAATATTATAATGCACATCTCTTGGGGAAAAAAAAATCATAGGTTAGTTATAATATATTCTAGTAAATTACAAATATATCTTATGAGGTTAATTAAAATACGAATTCTCTCTTGTAATTTTAAAAATTATATTTCACTCTATAAGGTTTCTAATTTCATAACAAATTACACTTTTTTATCAACAAATCATTAAATCAATTAACAGTTTTTAATAATGTTAAAAATACGTTTTAATTAATAATTTAAGTAATTTTATTATTGTATAGAAAAGCAATTATAGATTTCATTTTGTTAGTTAATTAAGTTAAATAAAAAGATTTGACAAGGGAATATTTATAATTTTCTAAATCACAGAGAACAATCTGCATTTTAAATAAATCTCAGGAGGTGTATTTATAATTTACCCTAATACTTTATAGTGTTAAATATCATAATTTAATAAATTGTAACTAATTTTTTTTGACAAATAATCAATGATCTCTTTCATCATAATTAAAATTATAATCACAATATATCATGATTTAATAATTAAACCACAATATGTCATAACTAATTATTATAATCAAACATCACCTATGAAATAACTAAAAAATTCTTTAATTATAACAAAAAAAGGGTAAAGTTAAGAATACTAAATTTTCTAAATGATCAAATGTCTCACATGGGTGTGGGGTCATAGAAACTCTACACGGTTAATTCTTGGAGAACTACGTCAATATGGGAGAGGAGAAAAAAAAAATTATCAATATATAGAAATGTAAGTGACATTTATACTCTGACATGGGTAAGCCCATAAAAGCTATAGCCCACTATGAACAACCCAAGCCCACCACTTAGGGCCAGTACATAATTCAACTAATGAAACCCAACATGGCTGGAACTCAACATGGCATTAAGAACCAACGACACTTAGACACGTGGCAGGTGAAGGACAAGCCACATAAGCAGACAAAGATCCTGCAAAGTTATTGCACTGCACATTAGCCATTAATGAAGTCCCTTATAGTATTTATTGCGATAACCCCTCCCCGTGGAGACAGAACGGCCTCACCATGAACAAGGCAACCTAGAGCATAGACTTTCGGCCATGATGACAGGTTGGAAGGGACAACGAAATGATTACCAGGGGATATAAGCAGACGTCGAAGACAAGAAGAAGGTTAAGCTCTCTATCTCTACATTCCATCTATCTTTCTAACTTGCTCGTCGGAGGGTTCGCTGGGGGACTCCCCGTTCTCCGTTGAACTCTTGTGCAGGTCTTTCCGTGGGCTTGGTACCTTAGGCTCCAGTTTGGGAAACGTGGATCAGTCCGACCCGTTCTGTTCGGAACACGTTGTATTATTAGTTGGCGTCGTCTGTGGGAAAATCCTTTTGTTCTGCGCGCCAGTTGTGCTCATTGTTGCCGAAGACCCTTTCTCAATAACCCTTTCTTGCCACCCTCTAAGGTAGTTGGTCACGACTAGATCCATGGCTTCTCACCACAATGTTGCCGACCACCAAGCCGACCCTCCCAATCCAAACAACCCACCACAGTATTTCACCGAACTCACCAACAGCATTAATTGCCTAGCCGAGCAAAACCAAGCCCTAATTAATGCTCTACTCCAAAGAAACCTTCCTATGCCCCCTCCACCACCTCCAGATATCTCACCCAACCAAGAACGGGCCCCGAGCCACACTATCCAACAGCCCCATCCACCAAACTTGGAAGGCTTGCGAGCCCCTCCCCCGGATATAAACCGGCCACCCCAAGCCCCGCATCCATTGGTCCCAGCACCAACCCCCGAAGGAGAGACCAGTAGCGTCCAGCCCCCACTGCCTTCCGGTGATGACAATATTCCTCTCTGGGATGCAGAACTCCGAGCCATGAAGCTCCAGCTCCAAGGAGTCATGCAGAACATACAGCATAAACCATCTACCACAGCCAACTCCCCATTTGTTGCCTCCATCAAAGACAAACCTCTACCCCCTAAGTTCAAAATGCCCACGATCGACTCTTTTCACGATACAACGGACCCAGTCGATCACTTGGAGACCTACAGAAGCCTCATAATCCTCCATGCATTCCCTGATGGAATCATATGTCGAGCTTTCCCCATAACACTCAAAGGGTCGGCTCGACTCTGGTTTAGTCAACTGCCAGCAGACTCTGTTTCCACTTTCTAGCACCTCAATGACTCCTTTCTTAGCCATTTCATTGGAGCCCAGCGCCAGCGGCGTCTGGCAACCCAGCTCCTCAACATCCGTCAGACCGAAGGGGAGTCGCTGCGCAGCTTCGTCACCTACTTCAACACCGAAGTCCTGCAGGTAGCGAAAAATGATGACAAGGTCATCCTCACGGCATTTATGGCCGACCTACAATCATCTGATTTCCTTTTCTTCCTCTTCAAAAACCCCCCGACCTCCATGGCAGCCCTACTTTCTAAAGCCCAAAAATACATGAACGCCGAAGATTCCCTAGCCGCCCGACAAGTTCCTATAGCCAAAAACCCGACTCCCAGAGAGAAGAGAAAAGACTCAGAAACTAGAAACACCCAGTACAATCACCAAACACCTCAGTATACTGACCGACCACCCTGAGCCGACCGGCCGGCGCCAGTCCGACCGTCCGGCCGGTTCGAACGGTACACACCCCTCAACTCCCCCATGGAACAAGTCTTGAACCAGATTCAACGTGATTATCCCCTAAAATGGCCCCAACCGTCGCGGTCTCCTTCCAACCGACGAGACCAGTCCAAATACTGCCGTTTTCATTAGGACCACGGCCATAACACGAAGGAGTCTATTAACCTCAAAGACCAGGCTGAGGGCTAGATACGTCAGGGACGTCTCAGTCGGTTCACGGAAGCTCGGCCTCAGTAGAGGTAAAGGACTGAACCCATCAGAAACAACCGCCGGCGCACCCCTCCCCGGCAACCCGCACAACCTAATCAAGGTCATGATCGCCCTCCACAGCAATCCCGGGCACAAGGTAATCCCGCCCCCCCTGTTGGAGAGATCAGACTTATTACTGGCGGGCTTGCTTGTGAAGGACCATCCCGCTCTGCTCAGCGGGCAGAACTCAGAAAAATAAGGCAGGGCTCAAACAAAGAAGTTGCCACATTGGACCGACCCTCTAAACAGCCCAAGCAGTGGACGAAGCCTATCACCTTTACAAAGGCTGACTGCACAGGCATCCGCTACCCCCCATGATGACCCTCTCATCATCTCTGCCTTCCTCTCCAATTACAAAGTCAGACGGGTTCTCGTCGACAACGGCAGTTTTTCAGATATCATCTTCCTAAATGCCTTCCGCCAACTCAAGATCGGGGAAGAAAGTCTGTCCCCTCTCCAAACCCCATTGGTCGATTTTACTGGCGGATCGGGTGACCTCAATCAGCTCCATTGATCTTCCCATCACAATTGGGGAATACCCAAGGCAGACCACAAAGTTGATCACCTTCCTCGTCGGCGACTGTCCCTCTGCTTACAACATCATCCTCGGCCGCACCGCCCTAAATGCTTTCCAAGCTATCACATCCACTTTCCATCTTGCCGTCAAGTTCCCCACCGATCTTGGGGTCGGTACAGTCAGGGGAGAGCAGTGTGGCCAGGGAATGTTACGTTGCTTCACTTAAAGAGGTCAAGCTAAGGGGGGCTATGATCATTGAAGGACTCGACGTCAGGGACGATGATGAGCTGGTCAGAGGGGAACCAGTGGAAGAGCTTGTCGAGGTCTCCATTGATCCCACCAACCCGACAAAAACTGCCAAGATCAGCAGCCAACTATCCTCCCAAGCCAAGGCCGACCTTACGACCCTCCTAACTGAGCACAATGACGTATTTGCCTGGACCCACTCCAACATGCTAGGTATTGACCCCTTTTTCATCACCTATCGTCTCAGCATTGAGCCCTACTTCCGATCCTTTTGCCCGAAGCAGCACATCTTCCACCCGGAGCGCAATACTCTTATCGCTTCCAAAGTAGATAAGCTCCTTGAGGCACAATTTATCAAAAATGTGGACTACGCCAGATGGCTGTCAAATGTGGTCCTGGTCCGTAAAAACAACGGTAAATGGCGACTCTGTGTCGACTACTATGACTTGAACCAAGCTTGCCCCAAAGACAACTTACCCCCTTCCTCGAATAGATCTGCTCGTTGACGCCATGGCCGGCCATCAAATGCTCAGCTTCATGGATGCCTTCTCTGGGTACAACCAAATTCTGATGCACCCGTCTGACCGGGAACACATCTCTTTCATCACCGACCGGGGAACCTACCATTATTGTGTCATGCCATTTGGGTTGAAAAATGCCGGGGCCATTTACCAGCGGTTGGTCAACGCCGTCTTTCATCACCAGATAGGCCGGAACATGGAAGTATACGTCGATGACATGCTAGTCAGGAGCAAGCTCTCCACGGATCATCTGGCCGACCTCCGAGAGACCTTCAGCACCCAACGAAAGTATCAAATAAAGCTGAATTCAGATAAATGCGCATTCGGCATAGGATCTGGAAAATTCTTAGGTTTTATGGTCAGTCAGCGAGGCATCAAAGCCAACCCCGAAAAGATCAAGGCCTTGATAGAAATGCAGTCGCCCAGAACGGTTAAGGAGGTTTAGAGGCTTACTGGCAGAATCACCGCCCTCAACCACTTCATTTCCCGCGCAACGGACAAGTGCCTCCCTTTCTTCAAACTTTTTCGGCAAACTTTTAAGTGGACGGCAAAATCCGAAGAGGCCTTTCAGCAATTGAAGCAGTGCATAGCCAACCCCCTTACTTTCTTAGGCAATCACGAGTGAACCCCTTTTTCTCTACTTAGCTGTATCAACCACCGCAGTCAGTGCAGCACTCATCAGGGAAGACAGCTCGGTCCAACGACCGGTCTACTACATCAGTCGGGCTCTCAGGGGAGTAGAACAGCACTACCCATTGCTTGAAAAAATGGCCTTAGCCTTGGTTATAGGCTCAAGGAGACTCCAACCCTACTTCCAAGCCCATCCCATTGTTGTCCTCACTGACCAACCGTTGAAGAAGATAATGCAAATACCAAAGTTGTCTAGCCGACTTATGCAATGGTCAGTCGAACTTAGCACATTTGACATCTCCTACCGACCTCGAACGGCGATCAAGGGCAGGCTGTCGCCGACTTCATCCTGGAGTTCACTAATCCCACTCCAACCCTGGCCCCGCCACCAGGGCAACTCAACACTGAAACAGAAAATCCCCATTCTTAGACCCTCAACGTCGACGAATCATCCAGCAGAGAAGGCAGTGGGGCTGGTCTCATCCTCACCGCCCCCGAGGGTGGTTATTTCAAGTGTGCTCTCCGCTTCCTGTTCGACGCAAGCAATAATGAGGCGAATATGAAGCCTTGATAGCAGGTCTTCGCCTAGCCAAAGACATCGGTGTCAGCCATATCCGGGTGTTCAGCGATTCCCAGCTTATTATCGGGAAAATTACGGGGAAATTTGATGCCAAGGAAGATACAATGCGGGCTTACAGGGATATTGCACTCCCCCTTGCTCGCCTCTTCAATACTTTCCACATCCAACACATCCCTCGGGCGGAAAACTCCAAGGCAGATGAGATGGCTCAATTAGCTTCTGCTGACCAATCCGACCTCAGCCATGGTGTCCGCCTCGAGTATTTGGACCACCCTACGACTTCCCCAAACTAGTAGTAAGTCCACTTCCTCCAAAATGAACCTATTTCATGGGCGGTCGACATCTTTTTATTTCTGACAACGGGGGAACTACCAGACGACAAACAGCAGGCCGCCAAAGTCAGGGCCCGATCGTCCAACCACATTCTTGTCAGCGGCCTCTTGTACAAACGTGGTTTTTCACGCCCATATCTGCGATGCCTCAATCCAGCTCAAGTGACCTACGTGATGAGGGAAGTCCATGACGGTATATGTGGTAATCATTTGGGTACCAGGTCACTAGCCCACAAAGTACTTCACACTGGTTATTTCTGGCCTACTCTCAATCAAGATGCGGCTGACTTCGTGCTTAAATGTGATAAGTGTCAACGTTTTGCCAATATCCCCCATGCTCCTCCTACAGAGTTGATCACACTTTGCAGCCCTTACCCATTCGCCAAATGGGGGATTGACCTAGTTGGCCCATTGCCCACTGGCCGAGGCCAAACCAAATTCACAATCGTCGCCATTGATTACTTCACTAAATGGGTGGAGGTGGAACCCCTTGCCATAATTACCGAACGGAACACAACCAGATTCACCTGGTAGTCGATCGTGTGCCGATTTGGCATCCCTCAAGCCATCATCTCCGACAACGGCAAACAATTCGACAATGCCAAATTCAGGAAATTCTGTGCAGAACTTCAAATCCAACCATATTTCTCTTCCCTAGGTCATCCCCAAGCCAATGGCCAAGAGGAAGTTACCAACCGTTCTCTTCTCAAGATCATCAAAACTAAGCTGGAAGCTACTAAGGGACTTTGGACTGAGGAATTACCAAATGTACTCTGGGCGTACCGTACGATAGCTCGAACCCCCACTAAGGAGACCCCTTTTCGTTTAACACACGGCGCTGAGGCGGTCATCCCAGTGGAAATCGGTCTGCCAACCCCGAGGGTTCTGCACCTAAATCCAGAACTCACTAAAGAACTGCGTCGAGCCGACCTAGACCTGATTGAAGAGCTCCGAGAGACCACTGTTGTCAAACGGGCCTCATATCAACAAAAAATGAGAACACACAATAACCGCAAAGTCCGACTAAGGGAGTTCACCGTGGGGGACCTTGTTTTGCACAAAGCAACTCTTGCCACCAAAAATCCAGCTGAGGGCAAGTTGGTAGCCAAGTGGGAGGGACCTTACGTTGTTAAGGCTAGACCTCGTCCGGGCACTTACCGACTTCAGGACATAGAAGGTCGAGATCTCCCCCATCCGTGGAACGCCGAGCACTTGAAGCGTTATTTTCAATAAAGCCCTATTTTTGTATTGATCAGTTGCTGTATTTTGTTTTTGACAATCTACGCACTTGAATGTTCTTATTCTTTTCTCACATGATATAAATTTCTAATCAAATAGGCTACACTTTAAATGACAACAATCTTATACGTCAGTTATCTGTGTGGTATTTCAATAACGCCCTGATTGCAGCCTCAACCAAACTGAGTTACTTAAAGCCTCAGCCCGACTGAGCACGAAGAGCTCAGCCAAACTGAGTTACTTAAAGCTTCAGCCAGACTGAGCACGAAGGGCTCAGCCAGACTGAGTTACTTAAAGCCTCAGCCAGACTGAGCACGAAGGGCTCAGCCAGACTGAGTTACTTAAAGCCTCAACCAGACTGAGAACGAAGGGCTCAGCCAGACTGAGTTACTTAAAGCCTCAGCCCGACTGAGCACGAAGAGCTCAGCCAGACTGAGTTACTTAAAGCCTCAGCCAGACTGAGCACGAAGAGCTCAACCAGACTGAGTTACTTAAAGCCTTAGCCAGACTGAGCACGAAGGGCTCAGCCAGACTGAGTTACTTAAAGCCTCAGCCAGACTGAGCACGAAGGGCTCAGCCAGACTGAGTTACTTAAAGCCTCAGCCAGACTGAGCACGAAGCACTCAGCCAGACTGAGTTACTTAAAGCCTCAGCCCGACTGAGCACGAAGGGCTCAGCCAGACTGAGTTACTTAAAGCCTCAGCCTGACTGAGCACGAAGCGCTCAGCCCGACTGTGTTACTTAAAGCCTCAGCCAGCCTGAGCACAAAAGGCTCAGCCAGACTGAGTTAATTATGGCTTAAGCATTCTTACAACTTCATGTTTATGGCATAGTTACCATACTTGGTCAAACTCTAAGTCCATGCTTTTACGCCTCTTAACATTCTTTACATTTTTTTTTTTTTAAACTTTCATTTCCCAACCATTTAACATTTCAAGACTGTCATATTTTGAGACCTTTTTCACTCTCACATTCTCTCAACACTCTGACCACATGATTTAACACTTCAAGATTCTCACATTTTAAGGCCTTCACATTTTACGACTCACATTTTTTAACGTTCTTATTATTAACATTCTTTGCATCGTAATTTTCTCACAAGCTAGTTTGGCTCCCTACTTCTCAATTTTCACTACGATTTATACACAAGCCTTATTTGAATAACCATTCTCATCCTTTTCAAATTTACAAAAATAAAGGCCACAATGTGACAAACACAACTCAGAATTTTATTTATTCACAAACTTATACATGAGTTTACTACAGAAGTTACACGCCCAACAAAAAACAACAAACAAAACAACAAGAAAAATTTCATTTACAAACAAAGTGTACAAATTTTACATTCAGCAATCTTCCTCGCTCGAAGCAAGGTCTTCTTCGTTAACACCCTCGTCTAAGGGGGTCTGGGCCACATCGTCTTCATCTATTCTAACAGTGTTGAAGTCCAAGTCTGGGAACAGCTCTTCTACTTTGCATTTAAACATTTTCCAGCTACTATCCCAGAACTCAGCTATCTCATGTTTGTAGAAGTCCGACCGCTGGAAGCTCTGGATCACTTCTTCTTCACTCCTGCTCCCAGCGACCGCTCCCGACAGGCCAGCCCCCCCAGACCCCTCTCTTTCCAAGTTGTTGGCGATCCCGGCATCGATAGCCATCTAGAAGTCAGCAGACCCCTTGAACTGCTCTACTGCTGCGGCACATAAGTCAGGGTATGCTGCCCTCTCAGAGGCTAACTTGGTCTTTTCTTCCTCCAAAGCCTTCTCCAACCCCGCCTTTTCCCCCATCGACTTGGCCCGCTCGTCTGCCAACGTCCGCTCCAGCTCAGCGATCTTCAAATCCGCCTCTTCTTTTTCTTTGATCGACTGAGCACGAAGATCTTCGTTGCAGGCCATGGCCTCATCCCACCATTTGTTGGCGATGGTGCAGGCTTGCTGGGCCTCTTCCAGCTTCTTTTGCTCGCCAGCCAACTAAAACTCGAGCGACACCACCTTGTGGCGTTCCGTCTCCAGCTCTAACTTGGTCACGAGCAGCTCAGTATGGGCACAGTCGGCAACATTGCTCTGCACCATCGCCAACACCTCCATTTTCTTCGCCTTCTGGCCCTCTTCCAGCCCCCTGACACACGCACTCCGAGTGGTCTTCCTCCAGCCTGCTCTCTCTCTCTTCAAATTTTCAAGTTGGGCCTCCACCTCCTCCAACTTTGTCTTCAGTGGCCTCACTTCACCTTTTGCAGTCGCCGCCTTGTTCAATAGGGCCCTTGCTAAGGCGGTCGCCTCCATTTGGGCATTGCACAACCGTCTTAGTAACTCAGCCTTAATGAAACCGGCCATCGAGCGCACGGCTGGATCTTCCACTACTCCCAAGAGGCAATCTGCAGCTGTCCTGGCTTCTCTTTCTTCTCCTTCCAGTCGCCCGGACACTGTTGGGACGTGGTAAAAGGCGGTCTTCAACCTGGCCCTCTCTTCTTCTCCTTGGGGCGCAGGACCCCTCTTGGGCTACTGCTCTGCCCCCTCTAAAGGGTAAGTCGCCCCACCCTCCATTCGCTCTTTAGAGGCAGTCGCCCCACTCTCCACCCCTTTCGCCACCTCCTCCAGTCCCACTTCAGGGGTCTCCTCTGCCACCACCTCCTTCGCTCACTTCAGCACTGGCCCCTCGTCCCTCTCCCTCACTCTTTTCTTCTTCTTCAACACCTCTATCTCCTTTTTATTCTTCTCCTTCAGAGGATCCACTGGGGGTGGTCGTGGCTAAAAATCGCTCAGATCCTTCTCCCCCAGCGACTTGGGGCGCGGTTAGATTCGCTCCCTTGCGATCGATTTTGGAGCAGGCCCCAACTTTGCCTCTTTGTATGTATCTGCTCTGGTGAACAATCTTCTTTCCTCCTCCGCCTCAGCCCTCCTTTACAGCTCCAACTCCTCCCTTGCTGGATCCTCCCCCAACGGTTACGGTCCCAATTTTCAGAGTGAACAACGTTGAAGGAAGGACCAGCTCGTCCCACCTCACCCCCTGCTCTTCCCTCCATTCCCTCACCTTCTTCACACGGTCTTCGGCCTCCCCGCCCAACTTAGGCTCGACTGATTTGGTGGGGACCTTCCACGTTGTGTGAACCCCAGCTCCACCGTTCGCCGTCACAAAGAACCATCTCGACCTCCACCCCTTTACCGAAGATGGAAGACCCGCCACCACCACCCTCGCCCCGCCACTGCTTGCTGAGTCACCCAGGTCTTCTGCTGACCGGAGGCCTTGTAGCAGGAGAAAAACTAATCTGCTGTCATTGCCTTCCCCCCGGTCGCCTGCAGCCAGGCATAGACTTTCGGCCATTACTATCTTCCAGGCGTTCGGCATCAGTTGCCCTGGCGCCGCTTCTAACTTGTTTAACATATCCACCACTACTTGGAAGAGAGGTAGCCTCAAACCCCCTCGCAATGCTTCCTTGTACAAGCTGAATTCGCCCGGTCGCACATCCGACGCCCTTTCCCTGGATGTGGGCAATCTTAGCCCTATCTCCGAGGGAATTTGATACTTCTTCCTTATTCCCTCCAACTCCTCTGCTGTCAATACGGATCTGTCCGGTTTGGTGTGCCAATGGTCCGGCTCCACCTGACTAATAGGTCTCGCGGCCGAGATTATTGTCCTGGGGTGAGCCCACACAGCCTGACTCGCTCCCTCCCCCCTCTCTACGCTCCGTACGATACTGTTCTGCCAAATCTACCGCATCATCATCGCCTAATAGATCAACCCTTGCGGTTGTTGCTTCCTCTTGGGCCATCTCTCTTGTGTGTCTGCGAATGGCTTCAGATGCGGGCACAAGAAAGTTCACAAAGTGTTGCAAGGGCGTATCACTGGCAACGAACGAGTTTATGTCTGGGACGTTTTGGTTCTTTGCAAAGAGATAGGTAAAACGGATAATACCAAAAGCTCAAGGCTTGCCTATATTCCAAGAGTCACAATTAAATTTCGCCAGTTTGAAAATTTTCAAAAATCTGCCAAAACTGTCTTTTCAACACCCTATATTCACCTATCGCTTCATTTCTTACTCAATGCCTAACCTTCCCCACTACTGGATTCCGCCACGTGTACGACCATGATCCACGCCCCCTTTCCCCTTCCCCTTCCCTATCTATTCCACTTCACTTCACCACATGCCCCTCCAACTCCTGGAGCCCCATGCGCCGCCACTCGCCTCCCTCCACTCGGTCACCCGTCGCGATCGGCCCTCCTCATGGTTGGTCCCTCCACTAGATCACCCTTCGCGGTCGGCCCTCCTCATGGTCGGTCCCTCTACTCGATCACCCTTCGCGGTCGGCCCTCCTCGTGATCGATCTCTCCACTCGGTCACCCGTCACGGTTAGACCTCCTCGTGGTCGGTCCCTCCACTCGGTCACCCTTTACAGTCGGCCCACTCATGGTCGGCCATCGTTTTCTTCTTTATTCCCTTCGTTGGACTAAAGTTGCACTCGGGAATAGGGGACTACTGACATGGGTAAGCCCATAAAAGCTATAGCCCACTATGAACAACCCAAGCCCACCACTTAGGGCCCAGTACATAATTCAACTAATGAAACCCAACATGGCTGGAACTTAACATGGCATTAAGAACCAATGACACTTAGACACGTGGCAGGTGAAGGACAAGCCATATAAGCAAACAAAGATCCTGCAAAGTTATTGCACTGCACATCAACCATTAATGAAGTCCCTTGCAGCATTTATTGCGATAACCCCTCCCCGTCGAGACAAAACGGCCTCACCATGAACAAGGCAACCTAGAGCATAGACTTTCGGCCATGATAACAGGTTGGAAGGGACAACGAAATGATTACCAAAGGATATAAGCAGACGTCGAAGACAAGAAGAAGGTTAAGCTCTCTATCTCTAATCTATCTCTACATTCCATCTCTCTTTCTAACTTGCTCGTCGAAGGGTTCGCTGGGGGACTCCCCATTCCCCGTTGAACTCTTGTGCAGGTCTCTCCGTGGGCTTGGTACCTCAGGCTCCAGTTTGGGAAACGTGGGTCAGTCCGACCCGTTCTATTCGGAACACGCTGTATTATCATATTCTATAATTTTTTATTTGTGTTTTATCATAAACATACTTATATTTTTATGTGTTAATATTTTTTTTCCCCTTTCCCAGCAATATATATTTTCCCTTAATTATTTTTCTCTTTCTTGAAAGCTCACTATTGTTTCTTAAAGACTGTATTCCAAGCATTTGTAATAGATTCAGTTGGTCGTCTGTTGGAGATTAAAACTGGTAGACCGTCTAGTCCGTTTCGTATGCTCATTTTTAGGTTCCATTTTTATGATTCAAATTATTCATATTTTAAAATTCATCGAGTACAATATTTTTGTAAAAAGTTAAGTCGATCGGATAACAATAACTACATGTTCAAATCAGTTTTGTATAAAAAATAGACGGTAAAAAATAAACGATTTATATAAAATTGATTCGAACACGCAGAATTATCTGATCACCTTAATTTTTTTATAAAGATAATATACTCAACAAACCTTAAAAGATAAATAATTCAAACTATCAAAATGAGATCTAAAAATAAGCCCACGAAACGAACTAATCGGTCAAATTTTGATCTCTAACCAGAGATAAGAATATCTCCAACATTAAACTATTTTTTTCATCAAATCTGATGGAAAAAAAAAAGGTGATTTCCTTAATCTGATACGAGTTTTTCTAACGGGTTGCATTGTAGCTTGTATCAAAAGGGCAGTGACGTCCAACTGGACGACTGGCCGGTCGATCAGAAAGCATGAAATTTTTTTTTTTTTGCCCTCCATTTCTTTTTCCCTCTACTAAATATTTTCATTTTTTTTCTTACCTCCAATAATGATATCCTTCCAAAAATTGATATAAACACATTAATCCATGTACCATATAGCAGACAAGAGGTACGTTATATCTGGATTCTGATATGAAAATTCTAGCATTCATGTATGGAATTGTTGAAGGTAGTGAAGGGTCTTTCGATTGAGTTATGGCAGTCATTGAATTCTTTGAGGAAGTGAGGAATTTGGAATCTGGAACCCAGTTCGGGCCATCGACATCGGTAGCAGAACCACCACCGCAAGACAATACAAACGAATCGGAGTTTGATACAAAGGTGTTTCTTAATGAGTGAACGGTGATTATGAAGAAAGAAGAGAGAATTAGAGAGAAAAAGCTATGGGTATTGAAGATCATAGCTAATGGGGAATACCCTTTAAAGGGATTGAGAAATGGGTTAGAAAATTTGAGAGAAAGTGAAAGAAGATGGAAGAAACAGAGTAATGGGAAAAAGAGGAAAAATAATTTCCTGTATGAAAGAGAAGATGAATGCTTCTAGTTGTATTAATCTGGACCATCTTGGATTTGCATGATCATGTACAGATTCACTAACTCACCTCAATGCTTGATTGTATCTCCATTGAAATTAGTAACTTTTTCTTTTTCTTTTATGTCATTTGCATTTGATAAGGATCGAGTGAGACCAATTTCAGAAACTCAAAAACTCAGACGTTTGTATGCCACGGACGACCGATGAGACAACCGGCCGAACGTCCGGCCGGTTGTCCAATGGAGCTACCTCCAACATACACGAACAGTATTTTGGTGAAACTTGACCCAGCTCCTCAATTTGGTGAAACTTTTGCTCCATTCTCAATTTGATATTAGTTTGGTGCAACTATTGGAGTGAGAAAAGTGATTTTTTTCATCAAATTTAAATCTGATGATGAATTTGATTCATCGTTAGAGATAGTCTAAGTTGCGGAACGCTTTGCTAATTCATTTTTGTTGCTTTTTCTTTTAATTTTCTCTCTCCTCAACTATATCACATTTCAATTCAAAACTCATTAGGTTCATTTTGAGAAGTGAGTTAAAAGTCACTTCTTAATTTTTAACTTACTTTCTCTCTCAGAAAAAAAAAAGGTTAAAAAGTTATAAAAAAAAATGTTAATTTTTAATCATCTTTTCAATACACGACACTTACAAAGAGTGTAACATAGGTAATTTATAATATTTTATGATGCTAATATCACAAAATATTATAATTTAATAAATCATAATAAAATATTTTTGAAAGATAACTAATAATTTTTTTAGTCATAACTAAAATAACAATCAGAATATATTATAATTGAGTCATAACTAAAACCATAATTCAATGTGTCATAATTAAGAATCATAAACATCATTTGAGGCAAAATTAAAGACTTCTTTAGTTATAACCAAAATAACAATTACAAGACATCATAGCTAAGTCATAATAAATAACATAATAAATTATAATTATGTCATAATTAATATTATAATATGTCATAAAAATCGTAAAATTATAACTGGGGCATATAAATGTGTGTATCTTTCTATGAAGTATGGGTATTTCAAAAATATTGTCATACTCGTACCGGGTACTTACTAGGTATTGATACTCGTACCGATAGAGCTGCATACGTATCAGGTACTTGAAATACGTACCAGGTACTTTTTATATATTCTTTGGTAGTTAAGTACTCCATGGGTACTTTATCAGTACAAGATTAATACATCGAGAGTACACCAAGCTATGGGACATTAGTGGAAATATGTTTAATTTATTAGAGAGTTCTGATTTACTTAATATTACAGAGCCTTTATTTGATGTGCTAGAAATAAACATGTATTATTCAATGATGAAGTTGATAGAAGGAAAAACTGAAATTTCAAATTTTCAAATTTCACTTTGTTTGCTTTTGGAATTAAACTTTATTTTGTAATTTCTCCTATTTAATGGTATTAGCTTATAGACTTTGCTTTAGTATTGATATTATTGAATTATGATTTCTCTTTCGGTTTTGTAATTTCTCTTTTTAGTTTTTGTATTAAACTTTGATTTGTAGATTGAATCTCAAATTATAAATTATAAAAAATAAAAAATTTATTGACGTGCTCTAATCATACCCGTATCTTATTTTTTAAAATTTTACCATATCAACATACTTAGATTATACCAATATTAATATTTGTACCCGCACCCGTGCGTCAAAGGTATATGTTTTCATTTGCTAGAATAATGATCTCTTACATCATTTCGCTATTACCCTGTCTTCGAGATCAGAATCATAAGTAGAATGATAATGGTCCTGGTTGGTATAATTTATTGTATGGTAAAAATTGATAATAAAAAAGTGAAAATATTTAGACAATAACTTCGGCTCTGTTTGGTTGTATTTTTAAATTATAAGTCTATCTACACATTCTAATACCATGTTTGGATAGAATTTTCAAATCATATTTCCACACTAAACAGAAAACACTCTGTGTTAGGCGTGATTTTTTTTTTTTTTTTAATTTGGCTTAACCGGTCGTCTCACCGGACGGCCGGCCGGTCGTCCCACCAGTTGACCTGCTAGACGTCCTAAGCAATGTGATTTTTTTTTTAATAAAACAATATTTTTGAAATTTTTTTAAAAAAAATTTAAGCTTTTTATAGATTTTTAAATTATGTGTTTGGTTATGAGTTGTAAATTTTTGTATCACATATCATATGTCATATCAAAAAATTTTCACTCATTTCAAAACTCATTCACCAAACAAATTTTCTATACTCAAATCATAATTTTAAAACTTATAAATTCAAAATACAACTCATATTCTCAAATCATAATTAAAAAAATCTACCAACCGTAACTTCTCCTCTTTTTTTTTTTTTTTTTTCATCAACTTAAATGGTTGCTTTGGGAGTTGACTATTGTAGTTATGATGAAAGGTGGCTGTTATGCCATTTGCATAGCAATTATTGTTGTTTGGGCGCTTTGGCCTATTTTGGGTCCTGTCTTAATGATTGGGATAGTTCAATATTTAAAAAAAAATTGTAGAATATTTTGTAAAAAAATCAAGTTAATCGGATGTTATTAGCACTACAATCAAATTAATTTTGTATTCACTTTTATACTCAGAATTATACTTATCATTTATTTTTACTAATACAAAATTAATTTAATCATAATGTGACTGATATCTAATCAATTTGATTTTTTTTATAAAGATGTTATACTCAAAAAATTCTAAATATTTTTTATCATCAAAAGGAGATCTAAAGGCTTCGTTGGGGAAGAAGGGTTGGGTTGCGTTTGGAGCTATTTTAGCTGCAAAAAGATAAAATAATTTTTTTTAGCTCAACAAAATAAAATATCACATCCAACTCATAATCGTTATATTCTTTTTTTCATAAAAAGTCAAAAAAATCATTCTTAAATAAAATTTTTAACTCCAAACTAAAATAATTAAAAAATAAAAAAACTAAAAAAATAACACACTCCCTAAAAAAACCCAAAATAGGGCCAAGTACCGAACAATTGTGCAAACTGCACAACGGCCACCTACATCTAAATATTATGGTAATATGATATGACTGCATTGCTAATTAATGAAAATTTATTATTACAATAGTGAAAAGTGTATACTTGGATTAATAGAAAACAAAAGATTTTTTCCGAATCTTATTTGTAATATTTTATTAAGAAAATGTTTCGTACCTCGAAACTCATTTGCCTCGAATGGCTCGATTTCCGAAGCGACGTTGTTTTTTTCTTTTTTTCTTCCATTTTCAACTCAATCGCAAAGGGAGAGGGAGAGAAAGAGAGAAGCAGAGGGGAAGAGAGAGAGAGAGAATACGATCGTCGCCCAGCCGCCGATCGTCATTTCGCCCAGCCGTCAATTCGCCGATCGTCACCCAGCCCAGCCCCGCCTCAGCCTCCGACCGCTGTCGCCCGCCTCCGCCTGCTCCTCCCCCGAATATTATGCCCCCTCCAGTTCTCCTCCTCCTCCTCCCTCCTTCCTCCTCTTCCTCCTCCTCCTTTCTTCCTTCTTCTTCCTGGTCTTCGTTCTTCTTCTGTAAAAAAAAATAATAATAAAAATAATAAAAAAAAAATCGAGCCATTCGGGCTCCCCCGTTTTCGAGCTATATAGCGCGATCGATTTTATTAAATGATGACTTTAATTATGATAGAAAAAATTATTAAATATTTTTGAAATATCACATGATTATATTTTTTTATCAATTATTATTTATTATATTCTTTCATATTTTTTATCAATTAAGTTCTTTCATATTTATTATATTCTTTTATATTTTTTAAAATATCACATGGTTATATTTTTTTTATCAAATATTATTTATTATATTCTTTCATATTAAATATTTACTAAATAATCGTCCCATAGATAGATGGTGTTATTATTAAAGTACTGTTTGGCATAACATAAATAAATATATATTTTTTATTTTTTAAAAAATATGTATTTAAAATAATTTTTAAATTTTTTATGAACAAAATATAATATAAAATAATGGATAGTAATTTAAGGCCAAATTTGGCATCTAGGGGTTGTTTGGGATGACCTAAATAAGTGCACTTTTTGTCTTTTTACGAAAAGATGTGCAAAAAAGTAGAGAGATAATGTAATGAAAAAAAGATAAAAAGTGTGTACTTATTTAGGATAGTCAAACTTGACCTAAATAATACAAAAAGTCAAAAAGTCACTATCCTATTTAAATCACATTATCTTATTTAAATCACATCATCTCTCTAATACATCACATCAAATTCAACCTAAACCCAACTCATATAAGCCAATAAATCAAAAAATATATTTTTTTTTAGAACATTCCAAACCAACCCTAAATTTACCCCTCCTTTATTACCAACAAATCTGCAACAACAACAGGTTGATCGGACTTCAATTTTTTTTTTTTTTTTTTTTTTTTGGCCCTTTGTCCTGCAGCGGACAGTGATGCTCTGTGACCATATTGCATGCATTCTAACACGCAAGAAATATCTGAGGCGCAATAATCCAGACCTCTCTTCAATTGCTCAGGAATCTCTGACAATAGAGTACGTTTTTGTTTTTTTCTGATGCTTTTGCTTTTGCTGTTAAAATTTTAAATAAAGACTGGTAGCTCGAAATCCGGAGCTCGAATCCGGCTCGAAACTCAAAACGACGTCGTTTTGAGTTTCGAATTTTTTTTTTTTTTTTCTTTTCTTTCTTCCTTTTCTTTCTTTCTTTCTTTTCTTCTTCTTCTTCGTTTTTGTTGAAGAACACAGGCGAAAACCAGAGAAAGGGAGAAAGAGAGAGGCCCCTCCTGCCGATCGTCGTCTCCGGCAGCCCCCCTTGCCTCCGCCGCCTCCGCCTGCCGTCCTCGTCGCAGCACGCCGTCCTCGTCCTCTGGCAAGCTCCGTCGCCTCCGCCGTCCTTGTCTCAGCAGCTCTGACTCCTCCTCCAGCCATTTTTATGGCCCCCTCCCCTCCCTCCTCCTTCCTCCTCCTCCTCCTCCTCCTGCAGCCTCTCCCTCCCTCCTCCTCCAGCCTCTCCCTCCTCCAGCCATTTTCGAACCAATTTCGAGCCGTAAATCTCGAGCTACCAATCACTACTGTAAAATTTTTTTGTTACCGCCTTGTTCGATTTTCGGATCAGGATTGTTGATAATTTTTTTTTGCATTTCATCAAAAACCTACACATTTTTCTTTTTTTTAGATGGTTCAAAACCTATACATTTGAAAACCCATACAAGCGGAAGTTGTCTTCAGAAAAAAAATTTCTTTTATGAATTATTTTTAAAATTCATAATCAAATATTCTTAAATTTTTTTTTAACAAAATACACATTCTTTATTTTTGTCAAAAACGAAATAATTAGGAATAAAAATATGTAACAGAAAACATGTTAATATTGATATTTTTTGTGAATTAATTTATATAAATTGCAACAATTTTTTTCATTTTATGTGGACAATATTTTTTTCGTGTTTGAAATGACGATTTTGATAAAAAAAAAAAAAAAAACATTTCACAATTCTTTTAAAAAACATAACGAATCCAAAATTGTCAAATTAAAGAACTCTTTTAACCCAATTATTTGAGAAACTCTTTGTTTGGATAAAATAAAAAAAAAAACAGAAATGGTAATTTGTTTGTTGTGAAAATACATACGTATTTAAAAAATAATACTATTGCTCCAACCTATTTTTGAAATTCACATCTCTTAACAATTGTACAAATGTATTTTTCTAATGGTGAAATTATTTTTGTACCGTTTCCTTTTATTATGTTGGGCTAATGATTTTGATTAACAAAATTCACAAGTCTTTTTAAAAAATAGTATTATTTCAAGCATTTAGATGATCTAAAATAAAAGACTTTATTTTTTGTTCTCTAAATAAATTAATCTTTAAAAAGATTAATTTCTGTTTACCCTCAACGTTTGATGACCTATCAATTTTTTTTTTTTAATCTTTACCCAAAAAAAAAATTTGTCATAAATAACAGAATTTACGTTTCTCAGCTACAAAGAATCTTCTAATCTACTCTCCATTACATGGAATATTTAGAGTATGCCAAACACTGCCTTCATCTCCCAAAGTCAGTCATTTCCTTCAAGAGGGCTGCTATATGCTATCTCTTTTTTTTTTTCTTTTTTTTCTTTGGTAAATCACAAATACACTTCTTGAGATTTAATTAAAATATAAATCGTCTCTTATAGTTTTAGAAATTATATTTTACTCTTAAAAGTTTCTAAGTTCATAACAAATCGCCACTTTTATTAATAAATTATCAAGTCAATTAATAATTTCTAATAATATTAAAAATATGTTTCAATTAATAATTTAAGTAATTTTATTATTGTATGGGAAAACAATTACGAATTTCATTTTTTACTTAATTTTATTAAATAAAAAATTCTAATAAGGGGGTATTTGTAATTTTTCAAACTATAGGGAATAATTTGTATTTTAAGCAAATCTCATGGAGTGTATTTGTAATTTATCCTTTTTTTTTTACCCCTTGAGGTTTTCTTAAAATATAGATTGCCCTATGTGATTTGAAAAATTACAAATACCCTATTGTCATAATTTTTTATTTAACAAAACTAACTAAAAAAATGAAATTCATAATTACTCTCCTATACAATAATAAAACTACTTAAATTATTAATTGAAACATATTTCTAATATCATTAATTACTCTCCTATACAATAATAAAATTACTTAAATTATTAATTGAAACATATTTCTAATATCATTAAAAACTGTTAATTGACTTGATAATTTATTAATAAAATAGGAGATTTATTATGAAATTAGAAATCTTGAGTAAAATATAATTTCTAAAATCACATAAGGCGATTTATATTTTAATCAAACGTTAAAAGGTATATTTGTAATTTGCTTTTTTTAATGTTTTATATCACAGCTTATACATATTATATTATTTGTCTTGATTACTTTCAAACAAAGTATTTTTTTTGAACGAACTTTCAAACAAAGTATTGATCATGAGTATCAACCTGATACTGATACAAAAATGTTAATAAAAATAAAGGTTAGGCTTCTCTTCAGCTTGAGATTAAATTGAATCGTATGGTTAGATTTGTAAAAATTTATTACGGATCTTATTTTGATAATTCAAATTGTTCAATATGTAGAATTCATCAAGTATTTTATTTCTGTAAAAAATCACGTTGATCGGATATCGATAGCTACTTGATCAGATTAGATTTATATCAACGGTAAATATAATTTTCGAAATAAATTGTTGACAAAAATGTGATCCGATCAAATAACTATCGATATCTGATTAACGTATTTTTTTACAAAAATAAAATACTCAGCGAGTTTTATATATTAACGATTTAAATTATTAAAACAGTACATGTTATAAATCTCACGAATCTAACAACGCCGTTTAATCTACAAAATAAACTGAAACAAGCCTGACTCAAAAATAAGTGATACATATATCACTTCTCATCCTATAATCTCACTACCTCATTTTTGTTCAACAACGAAATAATAATTTACCATTTAAATTAGGTAACCCACTAACAAAGATTTTTTTTTTTATGGCAACGTTATACAAAAAAAAAAAAAGGTTTGGTTATGGTGTGCAACTTACACCTTACACCTTATACCTTACACTTACACCTTTTGTGAAAAATTAAACCTTACACTTATACTTTTTTTGAGGTTGCACACCATATGCAACCCACTTACACTTACACCTTACACTTACACCTTATACTTATACTTACACCTTCCACTTACACTTTTTATTTAAGTGATACATGATGTGCACTTGCACACTTAAGAAAACTCCAAAAAGAAATTTTGTATACAGAATAATGGGAGTCTTGCTCAAGGCCGGCTTTGAAGTTAGCAAAGTCATCGCTTTGCCCTCGAAAAAAATGACTAAAAAAAAGTTCTAAATTTTTGTTATTATATTAACTTACAAAAAAAAAAAAAATAATTTCATTGAAATTTAAAAGTTCCTTAAAATTTAGTTATAATTTAAAACTAATAGATAATTGATATGATAAATTATTTAAAACTAATAGGTAGTTGTTATTTATCAAAAGAAATCAAAAAAATTTATTAATTTGGTCAATTATTTAAAATTATTAAATGATTATAATCCAAATATATGGATTATATATAAGGGATTAAATTTTACACGGTCCTACCTTGAAGATAGTCTTTTACAGACAACCAGTGATTCACTAACACATTGGCCTCGTCTGGAAAGTTGATTTTTTTTAGTAAGTTTTTTAATTTTTAATTATTTTAGTAGGTTAAAATAGTTACGTTTAGAAAGAAGATTAAATTTTTTTTTACAGTTGGATGTGATATTTATAAGGAAAAAAATGAAATAATTATGGATTTGATATAATATTTTATCTTATTAGCTATTTTAGCATATTTTATCTTTTTAACTTTTTATTAAAAAAATTTGTAAAAAAAATATATATATAATATAATCTAAATTAATTCAATTGTTTTATATCCTAAAACAACTTAACTAGGGTCGCTCACTGTTAAACTTTTCATTTGGTTCTCCATAACATAGCACCCACCTTCTTCTTCCTTTCTTCTTGATTTTAAAGTTCTATGTACTCTCGAGACACATATAGCACAGAGCAAAGTTGGCTCATCAATTGTCGTACATACGCACCTACACACTTTTGTCTCAATGGTCACACATACGCACTTACACACTTTTTGTCTTGCACTCCGATCAACTATTAGTCAAAAATCAGCGTCTTTATGAAATGTATGGAATGTTACAATTAAATACCTAATATTAGTTTTATAATCAAATCTACGTTGATAATGCAATATGGTCAATAGAGGATGTGTTGGACTGATCCACGCGTTCAATGGGTCTGTTGGACTTCATCTTCTTAATGCGTGTCTGCAAAAGGTCCAGTGGAGAGGCACCTAGATTGGAGTGGTTTCTCTCCGTAGACGTTCCGACGATCAAGTCAGATTTGAAATGATAGAGTAGAGAGAGAAAAGAGAGAGTTAATTGTTGTTGTTAACGTTCTTCACGAGCTTTCTTATATCTTTCACTAATCATTTTCATGTCCATTTAAGCTTTCTTATTGGCCGAAAGTATAGGGTCTACTTGCCGTCGGCTATGGTAGTTTCACCATACCTAGAAGCGAAAAGTCTTATTGCATTTAATGCTATGACAGCCTCATTTAATACTTGATACATGGGCTCAATAACTCTGCAGAATCTTTGTCTGCCACGAGGCTAACTCCCTGCCTAACAAGTATCTAGGTGTCACAGGGTCTGGATCAGCGTGGGTTCTTTGGTGGGCCTGCTGTTAAGTTTCACCTACTAGACTATAACTAAATGCATTTTTGGGCCGTCCAAGACAGTTGTGGGTTGGACTATCCTAGGCCATGTGGGTCATGCCCATCAGTAGTCCCCCATTCCTAAGTGCAGCTTTAATCCAACGAAGGGAATAGGACCGAACGAGTAAGAGTTGGGTGGGTGGATGAGAAGGGGCGAGGATGGATGGTTGTCTTAGTGACTCACAGTCGAGAGAGCCGAGCGTGAATATGGGCAACCATCGAGGTAGCCGATTATCAAGATGATCGACCGTCTGGGTAGCCTGCAGTCAAGGCAACCGACCGTTGAGGAAGGTGATCGGTCGTCAAGGCCGTGGACCGTTGAGGTGGTCGACCATCAAGTTGGTCGACCATTGGGGTGGTCGACCGTTGGGGTGACCGACCGTCAAGGTAGCCGACCATTGAGGTGGCCGACTGTAGGGGTAACCGACTGTTGGAAGGGCCGACCGTCAAGGTGACAGGCCGTGGAGGTGACCAACCGTTGAGGTGGCCAACTGTAGGGGCAACCGACCGTCAAGGTGGTCAACCGAAAATGAAGACTTGATGCTTTTGATGGTGCACGGGGCTCGAGGTACAAAAATGCACGTGATGATATGAAGTGAAATAGACGGATGAGAAAAGAGAATTATTGGTATTGAGGAGAAATCGTGGCCATACACGTGAGGCGATCTAGGCCGCTGATAGGGATTTCATATCGTTTGCAAAAAGTGAAGAGGTTTTTATAGTGGGAGATGTCGAAAAGGCGAGGGCTTTAACTTGTTTTTGGATTTTCAAACTAGAGAATTTTAACCGCGATCCTTGGAACACAGGCAAACCCCGGACATTTGGGTTTGTGCGATTTTCTTACCTTATTGCGAAAAACCAACACATTCTAGACTTTACTTCTTTCGTCTCGTTTGATTGTCCACTTTTTCACATTGCGAACTTCCTCAACTCCGCAACTAAAGTGATATACAAAAACGTAAAGGATATGGCACAAGACAAAGCTCCGGCCATGGCGTCTAATTCGTTGGGAGAGGACAATGGAATGGCGTTGGCGGAAAAGTACAGAGTAGAAAGGTTGGTAGAAAGGAGGGTGGAACGATCATCCCGACCCATTTCGTCGACGATGATCTCAGCCACCCAACCGATTAGCCAAGTGGCACTTGACCACTAACATACCAAGGAAGACAAGTCCACTTTAACGGCTAAAGATCTGGAGGAATTTCGGAGGAGATATCATATTCAGGCAGACATAGAGTTGAGATTGCCAACGACAATGGAGAGGGCGTTTGATGCGAGGCCAATGGAGTTCGCGTAACACGAAGAGACGCCTCATTGGGGTATGAGATTGCCACTTCCACAACTGGTGGTTGATGTGCTAAACTGTCTAGAGGTGGCTTCAGGCCAACTGATGTCGAATACATAGAAGATTCTATTCGCCTGTGAGATCGCGTGGCCATAGGCAACTGAGGGGAGGGAGGCGATGTTGGTGGATGAATTTTTTTCGTCTTACAAAGCCTCAGGGCAATAGTAGACATGGGTGACCCTGAAAACAGTAGCGGGGAGAGGATTGGTGGCGGGGCTACCTTTATCGGTGAAGGGTTGGCGACCAAAATGGTTTTATGTATCAGTAAACGGTGGGAAAGGAGTGCGCACGATTTGAAAGATCCCTACCAAGTCGTTGTAGCCAAGGTTGGACGCAGTTATGCGAGGTGTCTCACAATTTACGGAGGCCAACCTCATGAGAGGATTTTACTCAGCGTAGATGAAGGTGTTGACCCTGACGACCGCTCTGTTGGGCAAGGGAGTGGGGTAAAGATGGAGGTGGAGCCGCTCAAGGCCCAGTTGGAGGAGGTTCAGGTGCAATTGCAAAATGTGAGGGTGAAAACAACAGATTGGAGAAAAGCAATACAGAGCGCCTATGCGAAGGGCCTAGCATACATTCAGAGAGCGAAGAAGATGGAGGAATCAGGACATTGCTATCAAAGAGAGCAGCCTATCCTAACTTCTATGGCGCAGCTGTGGAGTAGTACAAGCAATCAACAGAATTCCAAATAGCCATAGATGCTGCTGTAGCCACAAGTCTGGCCAGGAGGGAAAGAGGTGAGGCTGGGCCCTCAAATGTAGCGGCAACCGAACTGATGGAAGGGCCGACCAAGGCAGAGATAATACAAAACTTCAAACAATCTGCTTACTACAAGCATCAGCTGAGTATCTACTAGGACAGCGGGTGGATAAGCTTCCAGCAAATAGCGGAGGAGCTCTTCCCAGACATCGACTTTCCCCGCGTAAAGCTAGGGGAGGGAGACATCACCTAGACCCCATCGGATGAGGGTATTGAAAAAGAAGACCTGGTGTCCAATGGGGAGGAAAGAGATGAAGGCAGAGCAGATTGAGCTGTTAGGAATGTAGTGCCTCATCTTATTTGCTTTATTTTGTTTTAATTGGCCTTTGTAAAGAATTTTACAGTTTGTAAGAAATTTGCATTAAATTACAAAAACTATTCTTCTAAATTGTGGAGTAATAAACTCTTGTTTGTTTTGGCTTTTTCATTGTTGTGTAATGAACTAGCCTTGCACATGTTATATTAATTGAAAGAAAGAACAATATCGAGTTTGAAAACTATTGAAACAAACATGTGATTGCAAAAAACTAGATTTGTCCAAAAACAAAGGGTGAATTGGTGAATTGTAAGTTTAATTAGTCACATTTTAATAAATGAAACAATGTTGTAACTGGTGAAGTTTGTGCTTAAGAAGGAAAGCTCTCCACGTTCAATCTGGCTAAGCTCTTCATGCTTAGTCTGGCTAAGGATTGAAGGACTCAGTCTGGCTGAGGCTTGGAGGACTTAGTTTGGCTAAGCTTTTCATGCTCAGTCTGGCTGAGGCTTGGAGGGCTTAGTTTGGCTAAGCTCTTTATGCTCAGTCTGGCTGAGGCTTAGAGGGCTCAGTCTGTCTGAGCTCTTCATGCTCAGTTTGGCTGAGGCTTGGAGGACTCAGTCTGGCTGAGCTCTTCATGCTCAGTTTGGCCGAGGCTTAAAGGACACAGCCTGGCTGAGCTTTTCATGCTCAGTCTGGCTGAGGCTTAGAGGGCTTAATTTGGCTTAGCATTCACCAAATGTACAACACAAATAATGGGTGTTAAATATCTTTGTCATTAATACGTAGTCTTGCCATTATAAGCTTATACATTGTGTTGAAATAACAAAAATGAACAAGTGGTCCGAACATCAAAATGAATAGTACAACAGGGAAAGACTCCATTCTACTGAAAATACCGTTTCAAGTACTCAGCATTCCATGGATGAGGGAGGTCTTTGCCCTCCATATCTTGCAAACGGTAAGTGCTGGACGTGACCGACATTTGACAATGTAAGGTCCTTCCCACTTAGTTGTTAGCTTACCCTTAGTCGGGTTTTTGGTGGCGAGAGTTGCTTCTCGTAGGATTAGGTCTCCCACTGCAAATTCTCTAGGTCTGATTATGCGTTTATAGTGCTGCCTCATTTTTTGCTGGTATGAAGCTAGTCTAACGGCGGCTGATTCTTGTAGTTCTTCAATGAGGTCTAAATCAACCCTTTGAAAGTCTTCGTTCAATTCCGGATTGGAATGGATGGCCCTAGGAGTCGGTAGGCCAACTTCCACAGGGATGACTGCCTTGGCACCGTATGTTAAGCGAAAATGGGTCTCCCTAGTGGGAGTTCTTGATTAAATCATTCCAAATTTTTACAGATCTCACTTAGTCTTAATTAATTATGATTAGCGTATAACTTAATTAATCTAATTAGTCTCAATTAAGGCTTAATTTAATCATTCTTAATTTACTAAACTTAATCGAATTTTTAATTAAGCTCCCATATGGTTCAATACACAAAATTAAACTGATTCAACTCACCAATTACAATTTCTTAAACCATTTAAGCCTTCAATTTCTGATTCAAAAATAAATCCTTAATAAGTAAATTACTATTCACATTCTAAATAACTCATGAGAATTAATTAATTAATCATTCAAATAAAATTAGTTCTTGATTAATTTATTACTAAATTAATCTTAATTAAACTAATTTAATCTTATTTAATTTCGTTAGTCTTAATTAGTTTTTTGACAAAATGTCTAAATGTTCTCCACGTCAAATTAATGCTATCAGGCTTCTCAATTAATATTTCTAAGATTTATAAACATTTTAATTTCAAGTCCGAAGTTATTCCTTAGCTTAATTTTGGTTTAAGGTATTGAAAGGTGTATAATATTAATTATCGTTAATGGCATTTAGGAGTGTAAAAATTGCTCGCGGCCTGGTATTGGCCCGACCCATTTAGGCCATTAGGGCCCGGGCTCGAGCCTAGCCCAAGGCCCTAGCCCTAGGCCTAGGCCTGAGCCATCATTTTGAAGCCCAGCATGACCCGTGGGCCCGGCCCGTTTGAGGCCCAGTGCCTTTTTTAGTGAAAAATAATAAAATTTTAGTAGAAAAAATTTTTTAAAAAAATGTTCAGGCCCCCACCCACCGACCCGCCCAAGGCCCGAATATCCCCTAGACTTATTTTCTGACTCGTAAGTCGGCCCGACCCGGCCTGAATTTTGACAGGAGTCCGTGCGGCCTGACATGAGCCGAGCTGAGCCAAATTTACACCCCTAATGGCATTATTCGAGGTGTTACAACTTATCTTAGCTTTGTAGCTTTATCTGTTCTAACTTCATAGCTATAACTTAACTTAGCTTCTTAGCTTAATTGGATTAGTCATTTGTACTTCATTTGTCAGTCAATGACAATTCAATTCTAATTTAGCCTATGTTTAGTACATAGCAAATTTAGTAAAAGTTCATTTCATTGGGACAAGATCCGAACCAATGGCGGCTCTTCTTAGCCATAGATTGTCATTTCTCTGTGTTAAAAGTTAGAAATGGTCAAACATTCCTACATCTTAAACTAGGTTTACAAGTTATGGCACACCCATATTCAATTCAATCAACAAACCTACGTGTTTACACCCCTAAGAGTTTCTGAGTGGCAAGTAGAAATTTATGAGGCAATAAACACAAAGGTACAAAATGCAGTTTACCTGAACAAAAATAGCTCTCTCATATTTTACCTTTTCTCTTTAATTATTCATCTTATAAAGATCTAAGAAGAGGGATAAGTTTTGGAATTAGACCCAAACAAAGTTGAAAATCCATAATTAAGGATGGGCGGATTTGTCATCCCTCGCCCTAGCTTTTAAACCCCACTCCCGCCCCCGTCCCCTCCCCCTCCCCCTACCCAAACCCCATTACGAGTCGAATTTTTTAACCCCATCCTCGTTTCTACGGATACCCGATACTCATAGATACGCGACCACATTTCAAATAGCCAAAAAAATTGAGAATCATTTAAATCCTTAACACACTAAATAATTTCTCTTATTTCCATATATATAAACAGTGAGACTTTTAGGATTATTATTTATTTATATTTAAATAGAATCACAAACTTTTAATATTCGTTTCTTATATCTAATTATATTATATTTATACATATATACATATTAATTATCTCGGGTCGGGTTTGGATCAAGGGAGGCGATATCCGCCCCCGTCCTACCCCTGTTGTGGGTGACCAAAATATAATCCACTCTCGCCCTACACAAGTGTCGGGTCAGGTAAAATTCACCCCATTCGGTCGAGTATGAATAGACCCCACGAATTGAATTAAAAAGACCATCCCTATTCATAATTATTCTTAGATGATGTTAAATTATTATATAATAGGATCACTTAATGATATAACAATAAGTTATAGACTTGCAGATAAAAGAACATTCAAATTCACACTCTAAACACTTGAGTATAATTCACTAGGACCTAATAGACAGTCCTACCAACCTTGCTTTCTTGTTTTTGTTATTATATTCTTCTTTCTTTATTAAAAGGTGACAGATTGAATTTTTTTTTTTTGTGTGTGTGTGTTATTATTATTCTATATGTTTTTCTTATTTTTATGACTCACTTATTTTAATAAAGAAAGAAGAATATGTTGTACAAATTATGTAGTTAAATAAGATAAATATATTCATATTTAACAATAACAATTTAAATTAAAAAATAAGGAGTCATGCTAGAAATTACAACTAGATGAACAGGAACACATAACAAGATAAACAAGAAAAGAAATCAAACCAAAACCTGCATTAGACAGTTTTCTTAAAACAAATTCGCCGCCTCATCGATTGGGTATTGAAGGTTCTTCGACGTCTGTCTCCTAAGATACGACGATTAGACCAGCTACAGCAATGTACCTACTATGTAGCTTCGGCGATCAGAGCTAAGCCAACACTCTCTTACACTAGGAAGAATATATGAACTGGACAAAACTAGAGGACACAAAGAGAGTAAGAATTTCTGGGTAGAAAACTGAAGGAGAGGGGGGTCTCTTTTTATACACATGAAGGGAGACAGAAAGAGCTCTTTTGCAACAAATGCAGAATTCAATTTCTACAAAATTGAAGAAGTAATGTAAGAAAACTGATGGTGTAAATCACCATCTTAAGTGTAGAGGTTACACACTATATAGACATGTGTGTATATATATATATTAATAGCCACTTAACAAACTTGGCCCAAAAAGATTAGGTTGATAAACCACTAACTCAGCGCAACTCAAACCTAATCCATTCCAGCAAGTCTCAGGCCTCAAGCCCAAGCCCAAGACCCAAGTCCCAAGATCCAAGATTCGCGATCCACAACCCACGATCCATACATCACGGACCACAGACCACAAACCACGGACCTGGACCCGGACCCGGACTTGGCTCGATCAAGTTCGCGCGGACAGGCGGCACACGCGCGTGTGGCAATTTTTGTATAACCAACTTGGACCATAGTTTTGGCCCAAATCCATCCTTGAAATATCCATAACTCCATTCCTTTGGAAAATTTAGATACCCAAAAGGCTCATGCCCTTATCAAAATCTTAAGGTTAAAATACCCATTAATGCTTTCCTACAATCAATGTGGGATAGAAGGTTACACACCTTACCCAACACCTCTTTCATGAGGCCAACTTAATCAATTAATTCTCATTCAAATCTTAATAGTTTTTGGTCATTCTTTTTTGTGGTATAAAGATCTCATTACAAAGAATCTAAACCCACTTTAACCCACCTTAATAAAGGATTGAAACCCACTTTAATATTGCATTAAGTTACCGAAAAACCAATATTTTCCAACAATCCCTCACATGAATAAAAATTGCTCGAATAACAACAAACGAACAACGCTTAATTACAAAGACTCGGAGAAAGAGTGCAACGGAATAACCCCTACATCAGAAAAGGTAGCTTTTGGGTTTAAACCCCTCCTAAAGAAGTCTATCGAATTTACTGGTTTCCTAGAGAGTACGAAGTCTTGAACTGTTCTGCCGTTTATGCAAACCAAGACAATAGATCACACACAGGTATTACTCCAACCATTGTTCTGTTCTCACTATTGTATCCAATTTGGCCCTGGAACACTAGCCTGGTTCAGTGAGTGGCTTAAAGAATTCGACCTTGTACAACTCTTATAGAAGCAGCCCCACTTCACACTCATATAGATGACTCTGCTTGAGTATTCTGCTATACTCAACTCAACACACCAGAGTCATTAAAAGCTCAACTTAACCTCTACACTTGTAGGTATCACTGATAAAAGGAATGGCCAGAGGTCTTACTTCCTTAGTGACATGCCACCATTATACATAATTAGGTTGTCCCATTGAACCTAGATCTTCGGATCTCTAGTCAACTAGGTTGGGTTTCCATTCCAGTAACACCTTACACTAAAGGCCTTAAACTCATTCCTTCTGATGACTTCTCTACTAGCAATTAATTTAACCCTCTGGTTAGTGGATCCATAATGTTGTCCTTAGATTTCACATAGTCTAAAGTGACAACTCCGTTAGAGAGTAGTTGTCGTATGGAATTATGTCTACGACTAATATGTCTAGACTTTCCATTATACATATTACTATGCGCCCGTCCAATAGCCAATTGGTTGTCACAATGAATACAGATAGTTGACACAGGTTTTGACCAACATAGAATATCTTTAATGAAATGGCACATCCATTCTGCCTCTTTTATTGCTTTATCCAACGCTATAAATTTGATCTTAAGATACACGTCTACTTGGAAGACTTCCAAGACACGGTTACCCTTCCAAGCGTGAACACATAACCACTAGTGGATTTCGAATCCCTAACATCAGATATCCAATTCGCATCGCTATAGCCTTCTATTACTGTTAGATATCTGGTGTAATGCAGCCCATAATCCCATGTCAAATGGAGATACCTTAACACTCAAACGATACCTTTCTAGTGAGTGGCATAAGGGTTGCTCGTATATCTACTAAGCCTGTTAATAGAGTAGGCTATATTCGGCCTTATAAGCTCATCAAACTCCCAATGACCTGAGAATATTGTAACTAAGAGACACTCCCACCATTGTTCCTGGTCAAGTGTAGACTCAAGTCTACCAATGTCCTAAACACACTTGTATTTGATTTACCAAACTTCTCAAGTATCTTCTCAACATAGTGAGATTGAGAAATTACAATTCCATTAGATGTTTTGGTAAACTTAACACTCAGAATTACATCTGCAATGCCCATGTCTTTGATATCAAACTTAGAGTTTAACAATCTCTTGGTAGTTCTAATCATCTCAGTAATACTACTAAGAATGAGTATGTCATCAACGTATAGACACAAAGTGACATAACTTCTATCAGTGTCTTTGACATATACGCATTTATCACATTTATTGATCTTGAACCAATTTGACAACATAGCGTTGTCAAACTTCTCATGCTATTGTTTAGGAGCTTGCTTCAACCCATACAATGATTTGACAAGCTTACAAACTTTCTTATTTTGCCCTGGAGCTGAAAACCCTCGACTTGCTCCATATAGATTTCTTTATCTAAATCTCTATTTAAGAAAGCTGTCTTTACATCCATCTAATGTATCTCCAGACTACGTAAAGCTGCTATTGCAATCACCATACGAATGGATGTAATCCTTGTCACAGATGAATACGTATCAAAGTAATCTAGGCCTTCTTGCTATTTGTATCCTTTGATAACTAGCCTAGCTTTGTACTTATCAATTGACCCATCAGTCTTCATATTCCTTCTAAAGATCCATTTACCCCCCAAGGCCTTATTGCCTAGGTGTACATCAACCAACTCCAGGTATGGTTCTGTAAGATGGAGTCAATCTCACTCTTAATTACTTCTTTCCACAAAGGACTTTCAGGTGAAGTCATAGCTTCATGGAAAGTTTGAGGTTCTCCCTGTAACATATAAGTCAAGAAGTCCGGACCAAAGGACTTTGAGGTCCTAGCTCTTTTACTCCTTCTTAGCTCATTGTAATAACCGCACTTTGTAATATGTTACAAATCAGTGATTAAGAATGCTAAATATGTGCTTAGGAAGAAATTATGTGTTAATAGTATGATTTGTGTGTTATTTGAATTTCTATTTGTTAGTCGTAGAACTATTTGTTGAGAATTCTACTTTGATATGGAAATTGAAAGCCTTATTGGCGTCTGAACACGAAATTAACTAGGTCAATAAGTTATTTGGAATATTTAGAATTTTATGATAATTTTAGTTAGATTTTGATTTGAAACCAAATAATTAAAATAAATTAATTAGAACTGAGCATGATTAATCAACCTAAGCTAATCAAGCCTATATAAGGCAAATTGAATCAAGAATTGTCTCTTTACACACTCAAATACTTCATCATTTACACTCTTGAGTTCAAACGTGGGAGGGAGGGAGAGGAAGAGAGAGAGAGAGAGAGAGAGAGAAATTGCAATTAAACATAGAGGAGAAGTAGAATTGAAGGAGATTTGAAGAGGAATTGAGACAATTTGGTTAATTCACACTCAAACCAAGCTTAAGGTAAAATCATCACTTCAATTCTTGAAGAATTCACCAAGTTGCAGAGTTAATTGCATGAAATTAAGAAGAATAAGTTAGAATCACATGTTAAAGTGTAGAATTGAGGTAAATATAAACATGCATGTACAATTCATCAACATTGAGTGTATTTTCCAACAAATTTATACATGCATGAGGCTATTCTTGCTTTGTTTTGGAATTCATCATGTTTATACACCTACTATCTTAATTGTTCATGTTTTCAAAGGAAAGGAACTTAAATCATTGCATACATGTTGATAACATGAAGTTTAGAAGATAATTTTGAAGAATTGACATGGCTTTAAGCTTTGATTTTGTAATTTGGCTTTGTATTTATGTTTTTGGATGAATTTCTAAGTGTTTTTCCAAGTTTTGGCTCAACCATGTGTAGACACCCCATTTTTGACCGACCTTGAGACTCAGACGTCACCGATTGAGCGCTCGGTGATATTGCCTACTGTGCTCGTTCAGAAGTCTCAGAGTCGCGGCCGTGCGCCCTGCCTCCGGACTTCCGAACTCTCTTCTGTGCCTTGTCTCGGTTTGCGAACCAGGCTCGGTTTTCTCTGTTTTCTTTCCTGAGGGGAGGGAGTGGTCCCGTAGACTATCTCTCAGTGGCCGTAGGCTACGTTTTGTGGCCGTAGGCCATTTTGCCCATTTCGGAGCCCGGTTCCCGGTTTTCGGGACCGTCAGGCCGTGTGCCTCGGTTCGGGACCGCCCAACCATCTCCGATTTCTCCGATTTTTGGTAAGTGCCTCTGTTTTAGCATAACGAGGGACACTGGGGTCTCTGATACCCACTTCGCAGCTGAACACCACTTCCGGTGCCCGGCAGCCCATTTTCGGGACCCCGCGCGGTTTTGGTCCCCGAGCTTTCGTTTTGCATTAGTTTTTGTTCAATTTTGGCAGGTACCTCTGTTTCATCATTCCGAGGAACACTGCGGTCTCAGATGCCCACTTCGTGGCCGAACAAAATCTTTTTGTTTTTGCCCTCAAAATATCTAGATATTTTGCCCTCGAAATATCTAGATATTTGAGGAAAGATATTTTCACCCTTCTTGGCCATATAAAACCAACGGCACCAGCTGATTTTTTTGGGAAGAAAAATCCTTTGAGTCTTGCATATTGATCTCCTCCTTTCCTCTCTTCCAAAAAAGCTTCAAACATTCAAGTTTTGGTCCCATTTTCTTCATCATCTTCAAGCTCTATCATCACCACTCCATTTCCAGCAGCAAGGGAGGGATTCCAGAAGCTTGAAGTCATCAAAGTTG
The DNA here is from genome assembly GCA_036172215.1 of Camellia granthamiana. Classification (NCBI taxonomy): domain Eukaryota; kingdom Viridiplantae; phylum Streptophyta; class Magnoliopsida; order Ericales; family Theaceae; genus Camellia; species Camellia granthamiana. The sequence goes on along the minus strand of CM069908.1, from coordinate 89,707,478 downwards.
GTCCAAGAAGTAGTCAAAGTATTGGTCTTCAAGGGTAAGTTCACTTTCCCTCTTTTCTAGCTCATTCTTGCACCAATTTCTTAGCCCACTTGCTCACTGTTTTGAGCTCCGGCCCTAACTGAAAGGGGCCTTATTTTGAGCTATTCTACATGTTTTATTGAGGGTTCAACCCCATTTGGTGCCTCTATGATGCACTTGTTTCAATATCACTCTTTATGCCATTATTTTGCATGCTTTGTTTGGCTTTTGAGTGATCTGATTTCGAGCACACCATAAACTTTTAGTAGGCTTATTTTGAGCCCCTCTTCAACATTGAAGAAGGGCTCCATCATGTTTGGTGGCTCTAGCATGCACTTCCTTTGAAATTCTTCAATTTTACCGTAAAATTGCATGAGTTAATTAGCCTATTTGTGATCTGAGTTGGAGTATGCAACCTACTGATATTGTGCTCATTTTGAGCCCCTCTTCAACATTGAAGAAGGGCTCAACCATGTTTGCCTCCTCTATCATACACTTGCTTTGAATCCATGTTCTTTGCCTATCTTGCATGCTTTGTTAGACTATTTTCGCTTCTGTTTTTGGACTTCATCAGGCCTTGAAGGAGTCTTATTTTGGTCCATACATCATGCTTTGTTAAGGGCCTCAAGCCATTTGCTGATTGGTTTTAGTACTTGCTTTGAAATCCATCAAATTTTCCGTAAATTTGCATGTTTGTTTAGGCCATTTTAACTTCTGTTTCCGGCCTTCATCAGGCTTGTAAAGTGTGTTTTTTTGGCCTATTATTCAAGTTTTGTTAAGGGTCTAAAGTGGTTTGGTGCATCCATTTGGTACCTCTCTTTATAACCCTCTTTTGGCCCTTATTTTGCATGCTATGTTTAGCATATATACATACTGATTTAGAGGTTGTCATCTCTTGCATTTGTGCATATTTTTGTTCCATCTTCAATGTTGTAGAACTGATTTTTTGGGTTTGAGCATTGTAAATATCACTTGCTTTGTAATTCCCCTCTTTTACCGTATTTTTGCAAGCTTTTGTTTCCATACTTGTGAGCATTATTTGGCCTTGCTTTGTGCTGATAAAATGCTAGTTTAGGGGCTGCCTTGCCACTGTTTTGCATTCCATGTCCATATTCTGTATGTTTAATAGGGCTGTAGGCCATTTCGAGTGCATTTCATCGCATTTTGGGCATCGGTTGCAATTTTATCATAATTTGGGGGCTGTTTTTGCATTATTTTAGTTGCTGAATTTTGCATCTTCCTTATGCCATTCGCCACATCTCATTCGCATGTCATTTTGGTGCTTTAGAGCCTCGCCTCGGTTTGCGTGCCCGTGTGCGCGCATTTCGAGGCAGCCTCGTTTTATCCGCCGGCAGCCTATGTGAGTATGGTTGAGGCCCTCTCATGTTGGCGTAAGCCCAATTTGCATTTTCATGCTTGTATGCCATTGCCTCGGTTTGCGTGCCCGTGTGCACGCATCTCGAGGCAGCTTATTTTATCCGATGGCAGCCTACGTGAGTGCGGCTGAGGTCCTCTCATGTTGGCGTAAGCCCATCACTGCATTTCGTATGCCATTTTATGCATTCCTCGGTTTGCGTGTCCGCGGGCACGCATTTCGAGGCAACTTTGTTTTCACCCGACGGCAGCTTATGTGATTGCGGCTGAGGTCCTCTCATGTTGGCGTAAGCCCAATTTGCATTCCGTATGCCATTTCATTTCATTTTAGCATCGCCTCGGTTTGCGTGCCCGTGTGCACGCATTTCGAGGCACTTCAGTTTTATCCGATTTGCATTTCATATCATCGCCTCGGTATGCGTGCCCGTGTGCACGCATTTCGAGGCACTTCGATTTTATCCGATTTACATTTCGAGGCACTTCGGTTTTATCCGATTCGCAGTTCATTTTAGCATCGCCTCGGTTTGCGTGCCCGTGTGCACGCACTTCGAGGCACTTCGGTTTTATCCGATTCGCATTTCGAGGCACTTCGGTTTTATCCGATTTGCACTTCATATCATCGCCTCGATTTGCGTGCCCGTGGGCACGCATTTTGAGACACTCCGTTTTATCCGATTTACATCCCATTTCATCATCGCCTCGGTTTGCGTGTCCGTGCGCACGCATTTCGAGGCACTCTATTTTATCCGCTTGGCATTGCGTATGCCTCTGCCTCAGTTTGCGTGCCCGTGTGCACGCATTTCGAGGCACTCTGTTTTATCCGCTTGGCATTGCGTATGCCTCTGCCTCGGTTCGCGTGCCCGTGTACACGCATTTCGAGACATTCTGTTTTATCCGATTGGCATTGCGTATGCCTCTGCCTCGGTTTGCGTGCCCGTGTGCACGCATTTCGAGACATTCTGTTTTATCCGATTGGCATAGCGTATGCCTCCGCCTCGGTTTGCGTGCCCGTGTGCACGCATTTCAGGACATTCTGTTTTATTCGGTTTGCATTGCGTATGCCTCTGCCTCGGTTTGCGTGCCCGCGTGCACGCATTTCGAGGCACTCTGTTTTATCCGATTTGCATTTCATCATTGCCTCGGTTTGCGTGCCAGTGGGCACGCATTTCGAGGCACCTCATTCTTATCATTCCGGCATCCTATGTGAGTGTGGCTGAGGCCCCTTTCATGTTGGTATAAGCCCATCATTGCATTTCGTGCCTTTATGTCATCGCCTCGGTTTGCGTGCCAGTGGGCATGCATTTCGGGGCATCTCATTTTCATAGCATTGCGCATGCTAGGATTGTATGTTAGTTGCATTTCATGCATATCATGCATATTGCATCGTGTCCGGGATAGGTGTTAGCCCGGGCACGGGAAACGAGGCGCGTTTCGCACTCCGAGTGGCGGAGCATGTCTCAAATCCCAAGTCACCGACACTCCGGATTCCCCATGATGGAGTTAGGTTTTCATTGTAGCATTCATCTGCATTCATCCGATATTGAGTTGTGCAATTCGGTTCCTCGGCCATCATGCATCGATGTGCGTGATTGGTGGCACGAGGATCGAGGCATGCATATATTTGTGAAATACATTGCTATGCCCTTTTCCTGCTCTCTGTTGCAGCAAAATCCAGAAACAGCAACTTTTCGAGACTTGGCGCGCATTTCGAAAAATACTGCAAACAGAGGCTAATTGGGGCATCCCAGTGGATTTCCGCGCCAAGTAGCCCAAACATGCATAATCCATCAAAAGCGAGGCAGTCCCTGGATTGCATGCCAGTTTTACTTCTTTTGTAATTAATTTGTTAATTAATTAGAATTTGTATATTTCGGACTGTATATTCTCTTATTCGGACTGTATTATTCATTCGGACCCTCTGCGCGAGGGCAAATGTTGTAATAAGGGTGGGTGAGTGTGATGTATGTCTTCCAACCCCCATTTCTTTCTCCCTTTTATTTATCTGCTTATGATAGTTAGATATAGGGCATATTTCAATTAGCATACAGTATGATAGCATGTTTGCATCATTCATCTGTTTTGCATGCACCGGGCTCGGCGCATCATACAAACTGCATTGTATTTCAATTACAAGATGAATACGTGTTAGTTGTAGCATCATCATATGCCATGTTTAGAATAGCCGAGCCTGCTATAGTTGCATTTTGCATGTGTTGCATTAGGCAAATCTGTATATATTAGGATCATGCATGATTTCTAATCGGTTTCTGTTTTGGCTTGGAGTACTCGGTGAGTTTTATGCTTTAGCATTCTTGCATGCGTGTGAGTGCTGCCATGATAGCATGCTTACCATGAGGCTATGTGCTTATGTGATATAATTGCCTTGAATGCCTGTGGGTGGAGGTTGAGTTACCTGAATTGGGACAATTCGTTGATTGTTTGTTTTAAGCCCACTAGATTGTGGCAACACCATTGTTTTCCTAAGCCCACCTGAGGGTGGCAAAATCTGCATTTTAAGCCTACCTGCGGGTAGCAAACCATTTTTCAAACAAACAAACATGAAATGTTTTCGTTCCAATTCAGACGGCCCAGTCTACACTTGTTTGCTGCGAGCATCACATAGTAACCTAGGCTAATAACCGGAATAAGAACTCACAATGTCTTCAAAAACAGATATCATGGTTAGTAGAGGCCGGTCTTTGACCGGGCGAGCGGGGGTGCTCACGATGTGACCTTCCCCAATCGTACCCAAGTTCCCGAGCCAACTTTGGTGATGACGGACACGTGGCCTTTTGGCACCGAGTCAGGGTTTCCTAAATTTCCCATTTTAAAAATATTTAGGTGGCGACTCTGTTATCTGGCAAAGCAGTCCATGTTTGGCACTTCTTTCAAAAAATCTGTTTTTCTCAAAACGATTTGCCGGATTTGGACTCTTTGGTTCGAGATTTGGAACCGCAACAAAATCGAGTCCGAACTGTAGCGAGGTCCCTCGCGGGCTTGTTACACCATGCAAGTTTTGGTACTTTGAATTTGTGTTTTAAATTGAGAATGCAATTTTGAAAATTCCAGAATTTGGTCGCACCACTCGAGCAACCAATCCTTCGCTCGAGCAAACTTCATGAGCTCTCAGCATTTTTGTAGACTTTTGCAGTTGGCCTAAACGACCAAAGTGTGTGCTCGAGCGAACTTCTTTTTGCATAGCAATGCACCTACTGTGTAGCCTCGGCGAACAGAGCTAAAACAACACTCTCTTACACTAGGAAGAATATATGAACGGGAGAAAACTAGAAGACACAAAGAGAGCAAGAATTTCTGGGTAGAAAACTGAAAGAGAGGGGTCTCCTTTATACACATGGAAGGAGAGAGGAAGAGCTCTTCTACAACAAATGTAGAATTCAATTTCTATAAAACTGAAAAAGTAATACAAGAAAATTGATGGTTTAAATCACCATCTTAACTATAGAGGTTACACACAATAAAGACATGTATGTATATATATATCAACAGCCACTTAACAAACATGGCCCAAAAAGATTAGATTGGTGGACCACCAATTTAGCCCAGCCCAAACCTAACCCATTCTAACAAGCCTCAAGCCTAAGATCCATAACCCACAATCCAAGGATCTCGGACCCGGCCCAATCCAATCCGGGCTGGCGATGCGCGCACGTGTGGCAATTTTTGCATAACCTACTTAGACCATAGTTTTGGCCCAAGCTTATCCTTAAAGCATCCATAATTCCATTCTTTCGAAAAAATTGGATGCCCTAAAGGGCTCACGCCTTATCAAAATCTTGAGATTTAGATACCCATCAATACTTTTCTCTACAATCAATATGGGATAAAAGGTTACATACCTTACCCAACACCTCTTTCATAAAGCCAACTTAATGAGTCAATTTCTCATTCAAATCTTAATAATTTTTTGTCATTATTTTTGTGGTGTAAAAATCTCATTACAAAAAATCTAAACTCACTTTAACCCATCTCAATAGAGGATTGAAACCCACTTTAATATCGTATTAAATTTACCGAAAAACCATTATTTTCTAACAAAATATAATAACAAAAGGAAAGAAAATCAATCTCACACCTTTTCACTATGATGTTGGACTTCACTCTCATTCTATAAAAATGTTGGAAATTTTAAAAAAATTATTAAAAATTTTACACAACTCACATGGTGTATGCCTTGTAATAATCACATGAGTGTGGGACCTTCCACATGAGACTCGGGACCTACATCCATGTGGGTCACACATGTGTGAGTATTGTGCAAAAAAATTGATAATTTTTTTCGTAAATTTTATTTATTTTTTTGTAATTTGAGACTGAAGTACTTTACTCCTTACGGTTCAAATATAGGCAAAAAACTCTCATAGGATTTTAGATCGAAATGCAAACCCTTTATTGATATAATCTCATATGCATTGTATGTTGTTTCATCAATAGAGTCTCTTTTTTTGCTCATAAAAAAATTATAAATGTGAAATGACTATAATACTTTCAAACTCTATGCATTTTTGTTTTTCTTCTCTCCCCTCTCTCATAAACATAATTCATAATTTCTAAAATTAATTCAATTAAATCACAATTAATTATGAATTCTTAATTATTTATTGTAATTCTTAACTTTTTTTATTTAATTATATTTTAGAACACATTTAATTCTAAATTCTTAATTATTTATTACAATTCCTAACAACTTAATCTAATTTTAATTTGATTATATTTTAGACCAATCTTTAAGTATTATTTAATTTACATTTTCATTTAATTATAATTTAAATCAATCCTTAATTATATTTTATATTTTTATCAATCCTTGAATATATTTTAATTTAATTTAATTTTAATTAAAATCTTAATCTAATTTTAGAGTTGGGGATGATGGATAAAATTATCTTTTTATTGTGTTCATTTCACTTTTTTTTTTTTTTTTAGCAAGCCCTCTAAAAAAAATAGTATGTAATATATCTTCCGTTAATTTCGATATAAAAATGTGGCAAGTCTAAAATCACATGGTGTTTTTCTGACCATATTTAAACAATAGGAGAGTAGAGTGCTCCAATCTCAAATCACGAAAGAGTAAAATGAATTTTTCCATTTTTAATTGGGTCCTTATAGGCTGAGCAAGGAATCAAAAGAATCCGCTATCTAAACTGGTCTAGTCCAATCCAGTAGGTTTGAATTGATTTTTTAAATCCGTGGTTCGGTTCTAATTTGAAAATTTGAAAAATTGGTATCCGCAAATTGATTCTGATTTTGAATTCAGGTTCCGAATTAAAACTGAACTGGACTTAAACTATGTACATATTATACACCTTGATACATATATATATATATAGATGATTGGTTGCTACTGGTTTTGCTACTATTCCTTTTGGTTTTTTTAAAAAAAAAATTATTTAGCATAATTTTAGTTTCGTACTTGTTGTTACCACGACAAAATTTTTATTTGATTAGAGTTTTATACTTGCTACATATTGAACAATATATGTGTTTATAAGAAATTATGTTTGTTTAATTTATATTTTGAAAAATCATGAGTAGATTGGTGTTAAACAATTTATAATATGTTGAATTTTTTTTAAAAATACTACACAATTTTTCTTGTAAACAAATTATGTGAAATCGTAATTTTAAGCTGAGTCGAATTGTGTTTAAATGATTTTGTTCGAATTAATTCCATAATTTAAATAGATTGGTTTGATTTCAATTTTTATGAAACTATAAATAGTGAAGTAGTCTTAGGCCTTGTTTGGGAACATGTTTTTTTTAGTAACTTTTTGACTTTTTAGCTAAAATATGATGTTAAAAAAATTAGTATATTTGTGATGACTTTTTGATTTTTTATGAAAAGATGTGTAAAAAATAGAGAGAAAAGAGAATCTTTAACTTTTTGGTATAGATTGTTAACTTTTTATTTTTTTTAATAACTTTTTTAACTTTTTAACTAAAAAAGTCACTTGCTAAACGAGCCCTTAATTTTATCCAAAATCAAATTAATGCGGACCACAACCACCTTTTGTCCCTGACATTTGCTTCCCATCAAAGTCAAGTCAATCGCTCTGATCACTTTATTACTTTTTTTTTGACTTTTTTTAACATTTTTGTCTCCTTAATTACATCAAACTACCCTTTTTGTAACAACCCCGATCCGTAATTTATTACTAATCCGTGATTAAGGACACTAATCAAGTGATTAAAATAATTATATGTTAATTGTGTATTTTTGCATACTATTTGATTTTCTATCTGTTAATCATAGAAATATCTGTTACAATTTCCGCCTAGAATATTAAATTGATGGCTCGAATGATGTCAGAAATGGGAATTGACCGCCATGGTTGGACTAATTAGAATTTTTAGAACATTATGGTAAGTTTAAATAAAAATTGATTCGAAGCGATTAATTAAGTTGTGTTTGGCTAGCCAAATGTTTTAATTATAGAATTAAGCCACTACAACTATAAATATAAGACTTAAGCTCATGTGAGCTCACATCTTCTTCATTTCCTTAGTGCAAAATTCTGAGATTTCATTCTAGAGAGAGAGTGAGTTCACTTTTAGAGAGAGAAAGTGTAGAAATTGAAGAGAATTGAAGGCTTTGGCTTGAATTCTTCAGGATTGTGCTAGAACAAGAGTAATTCAAGACTCTAGGTAAGCTTTTGACTATTAATTCAAGAAGTTATGTGTTGTAGATATGAATTCATGGAGTTGTTCTGATCATTTACATGTATTCCACATGAATTAGTCTAGAAGATGAAGAATTTACTCATAATTCTTACATGCATAGAAGTATGAGTGTTACCTCATCATTTTGATCCATGAGCTTCATTATTTGTGTTGAATTTGGAACATGAGATACATTTTACCAAGTTTTGAGAGTGAATTCCATGCTCATATAGTCTTAATAGAAAATTGGGATAAGGATTTTACATGCATGCATAAACATGAAGAGTTTTGCCATGTTGAGTTAATTTGAGCATCTAAGTTGTTATCATAAGTTATTTGGCACATGCATGTGTAATTCATCATGTTTTAAAGTTTAGATTCATGTTTTGAAAAGGATTTCCCTCATGTATGGAGCTTTTGAGCTCAATTTTGTTAAAACCATGGTGTCGAAGAAAAAAAGTTTATAAAACTTATATACATGGAAGTTTTAACTCAATTTTGGCTAAATCCATGAGTTTCGAGATAAGGGTGTGTAAATGATCATATATTCATGTTTATGGATAAGTTTTCCAAGTTTTGAACAAGCCTTGCATGAGTTTACCCTTGAAATTGCATTTGGAAGCTCAAAAACTCTATTTTGGAAAACCTAGATTTTTGAAGGTCGTTCAAGTGGGGGATCTGCCGCTCGAGCGGACATTTCGTGCATCCAGTAGTTTTGCAGGCTATTACAGCCCGCTCGAGCAACCACTTGGACGCTCGAGCGAACCCTTTGTATATTATTGATTCGCTCGAGCGTAGAAGTTGTGGCTCGAGCGTAGATTGAGACCAACTAGTACTTTTTCTGAATTTACAGTCCGCTCAAGCGAACCCTCACATTTTGCATGTCCACTCAAGCGAGGAAAGCTACGCTCGAGCGGGGACCCTATTTTCAAAAATTTGACTAAGTGTTTTCCAATGCATTTTGGCATCCTCATAGCATCTTAGGCATTCCTAAGCCTTAGTTTAGCCATAGTAATAAGGATATAAATTAGAAACACACTAAGAAAGGAATGTACTAAGTTAAGAGATTACAAGTGTGTGTTTTGAACAATGTGATAAAAAAAATAAAACAAGAATCAATGTAAAGAAAGCTAAGCTGTGATGGCCATATGAATGTGTAATGATAAGATATGTTTGTGTTGTGTACTTTTGTGTTTGTAGGTCAACGTCCGAAGATCGATTGACCGTTTACGGGAACCTATTGTGAGTAACGTTATTGAAAAGATATGTTCATATGAATTATGTTCCAAATGTGATTTGATAAGTTATGATTTCTGAAATGATATTTGTTTACGTGAACGAATGTCCTATGTTTGAAATCTATCATAGCATCCATAGATAGTCCCAAGTCATGGGGCATGATAATGCGGGTCCATGACATACATGTGATTACGAGATCTCGTTAGCCACTTCATTGCGGTGATGTGTGTTTAATCGGTATCCGGAACCGATTACTCTAGTCGGAAGACGATATGTGATGTGTTCTATGGGATGTACCATTATTATGTTCAAATATGAGAATGATTATGTTATGATTTGTCTTATGATTATGAAATGTTCGGAATTCGTTCACTAATCCCTTTACCTTAATGTTATTCACTGAACTTTAGCTTACTGTGTGTATATATATGTATAGGTGAACGTTTTGGAGATCGGGCCTGAAAGGCTTTTGTTGGATCCGTGTTTCATTGTCAGCCAACCACTGTGCCTCACGTGGAGGTTCCGGAAATGTCACGTGTTTTAAAGTTCTATTCGTTTCTGTACAAGAGACTTGTTGTTTTGTTGGCTGTACTTAATATGATTTTGTGTGTGTGGGTATAGTGTTTCAATGACTACTGGATATGTATATAAAGTTTGAAATATTCTGTTTCATATAAGTCTGCACAGCTCAATGGACAACTATATTTATGTATTTGCTTCCACTAGCCCCCTTAATTTTGTTAATTAGTTCAGAGGCCTTCCGTAGTCCAAGGATTACTGGCCGATTACGATGCTAAACCTATAGGGGTGGATTTGGGTCGTGACACTTTCTTTAAGAGTTTGGATCCCCTCCTTGAGGATCCTATTTTATCTCCTACTTGCAACGGCTAAGATCAGCCATTGCACATCCAATGGCCATAAAAAAAAATTAAAAAAATATGAAATTGAAATTTTAGAAAATTCCCTCCTGCTGCTATACATACAGAGGTTATACATTCGCTCTCACTCTTACTTTCACTTAGCCTCACAGTTACCCGTGCTCGTCCACTGAACCCACCCTCGTCGGCGACTAGTCCCAACGGCGACCCAGACGACGAACCCACTCCTAACCCCAACCCGCCGCTCCAGCCCTAATATTCTCTCCTTCGTGAACCATAGCTCCACTGCGACCACTATCGGTTGAGCGAAGAAATTTCTTGACGAACCAGGTTGGCCTTCGAACGTCTGAAATTAAGAAGTTAGGGTTGTGTGATTGAGATTGAGAAAATAAATTTGAAATTTCAAAATTAGGACTTTGATTTGGGATTCCAACGGCTAAAAATTTAGGGCTTTGATTTGGGTTTTATCTTCTTCTTCTTCTTCTTCTTCTTCTTCTTCTTCTTTCCATCTCTCTGTTACATGGTTTAATACTTCTTTAGGTTTGTTTTGTTTATTCTTTGTTGTGGGTGTGTTTTTGTGTGTTTTTGATGAATTAGTATCCATAAACCTATTTAATTAGTGAGATAAATTGATTGATGCTCCCTAATTTTCTATCTTAAATTGATTGATGCTCCCTATTTAATTACTTCTGTAATTTTCTGTCTTAAATTCCAGAGACAACTAATTCATGAAAATATGATATGAAATATGAATAATCTGAATACCAATTCTTTAAATCAATAGCTAGTTTTTGATAAATCAGTAGCCAATTCATGAAATATGCTCCCTGTTTTTGATGAATCAGTAGCCAATTTTTAAATTTTTTTTTATCTCATTACTTAATTGCCTCAAATCTAAACAATCTGAATACCAATTCAATAGTTATGATGTTTACTACTCAAGTGACAATGTGGACTGATAGAATTGAGGTTGGATCATCACATCATCAAAAAAAAAAAAAATTAATAACCAACATTGTTTTATGAGTAGTGCTATAGAATTGAGGTTGTGACTAATAGAGTGTGTTTGGAATTTCTATTGTTTGACCTTTGCAATAAGCTAAAAAAAAAAAAAAAAACACATGTTTAAAAGTAAAAAGATCAGTAAACACTCAGAGCCCAAAATCCCAAATATTGCTTCCAACCAATATTACTACAACCTTGTAACTCATTCTCAAATGTACCTACATTGCAAAAAGAATCTACACAGAAAAATTATAGAGAATTTTAAATATAAAATGCATATCATATGAATGGTAATCACTTGTTCCTATGAGATGGAGCACTAATGAATGATATCATATGAATGCATAATAGCTTGTTCATATCATATGAATGATCATATACAAACTGTGTTAGTATTGGTCATGAAAATATGGTCAAACATCTTCCTTAAGGCACATATGGGCAATCATCTCAAACTAGTTTGGACTTGGAAATGGGAGCTGTTTTTACTTAAGGCACATGTTGTAGAAATCAACTTTTTTATGCAAGTTTAAGCCACATGTTGACTTTGTTTCTTATGAAAATTCAGCCATATAAGTCTTTATGCCATTCTTAATCATTGATATCAAAACCTTTGTTGATAATTAGATAAGAATGTTCAAAATGTCAAGCACAATCATTTTGATCCCTTAGCAACTACATTCTTAACCACACTTCACTGCTGAAATGAAGTAAAGAACAACTTCCATTAGCACCAAGTTAACCACACTTCACTGATGAACTACATTCTTACCCACACTTCACTTGATCTCCTTGTTATAATTGATTCTATTTTCAAGCTGATATTTAATTGATGTACATAGCCCATCCACACAACTTTTTTCTTTTGTAATTGACAGTGTTGCTGATTCTCTAGTTATCCTGAAATCCTTAACTACTCTCAATAGAGAACTAAGGTTCATAAGATTGTTTCGATAACATTAATAAAAACAAATGATAATCAAAGAAAAATAAAGCTAAACATAATTTTTTAGCTAGTAGAATAGGTTATGTCCTTCCATAGAGTGAAAGACACATCAAAGCTTGCACCGCCTATTGTTTTGAGATTGTTTGTATTGTGTATGCAGATTTAGAAATGGCTTCTTCTTCTACTAACAATAGCAACATAAGATTAAAACCAAGAATGTGCAATTGCGGAAGAATAGTTGTCATATATATTGTAAGAACCAACGAGAATCAAAATCAAGGGCGTTTGTTCTTTGTTTGCCCATCAAAATATGTAAGTATGTATTGGAAATATTAAATATGTAAGTAGTGACAAATTAATTTGTGTTATTCGACTAACTAATTGTCATGCATTGTAGAGTGACACTGCCCATTGCAGTTACTTCAAGTTCGTGGATGAAGATGATGAAGATGTTACATCCACAATCCGTTCCAACACTAGAGCTTGTGATGGTATTACAGTAAAAGACTTTAATGAGCTAAGGACGAAGCTTGATGATGTGGAAAATGAAAATGATGACTATGGTTGAAGGCTTCAAAGGATGGAAAATAATTTGAAGGCGATGGTGTATTTCATTGCATTTTCTATAATTTTGTACTTTATGATGTAACTTATTGTTTGGTTGGCTTCCAGAAAATTTGACTAATGTTATTATGGATTTTATGAAACTTAACATATGTATTGTCAGCGTTTGTAGCATTTTGGCTTTGATGAATATATGCAATGATTTTGGATGGTTTTCATGAATGGAAATTTGATGAATGTAGTTATGGAATTGATGATTATAGAAGCAATGATGGTGTTTTGGTTTTCATGAATAGAAATTTGATGAATGTAGTTATGGATTGGATGATTATAGATGCAATGATTTTAGATGAATGTAGTTTAGGTCTTCTTTGCATCAATCTTACAATGACAAGTTGTCTACACAAGCACACAAGTTATTATCCACACTAGCAAATTATCTACACAAAGCAGAAAGTAAAAAATTTTACTCAACACAAGCACCTCCTGAAGAACACAAGCACCAGATTTGTAAGGAAAAATGTATAAAAGTTCTGATCAACACAAACACCTCTTGAAGAACTAACCACTCACAAGTTATCTGCACAAAGTCTCCATTACCAAGTTATGCTTGAGAATACAGCTGTAGGTCTTCAAAAAATAAGACACCAATTTCGCATAATTTTTCTAACAAATGAAAATGTTGTGTCCCTTTTCTTTCACACAAAAGACAATCTAAGTGTAAATAACATCAAGAATAAATACAAGCCATTAACATTAACAAAATGTGGAACATTTCCACAGTAAATACAAGCCATAACACAGACATTTTAGCCCAATTTCAACAACTACAGCAGCAACATCACTTTCCAATTTTAGCATTAGTTTGCTTCACAGTTTAAGCATCAGTTTGCTTCACTTTCCATGAACAATTTAAGCATTAGTTTGCTTCACAGTTTTAGCTGCTAGGACTTCTATTTCCAGTGCGTTCCACCACTTTCTGCCTGTCGATAGCCTAAAACAGAAAAAGATAGAATTTCAACAGAATTTTCCACAACTAAATGAATGAGCTAAACATAATTTTCAGCAACTAAAAACACATAATTTTTAGCATGTACCAACACAGAATTTTCAGCAAGTAAAAATTAAAAAGACAGCAGCAAATTCAGCAACTAAACACATGCTTTTTCTAGAATTTTCAACAAGTAAATACATGATCTAAACATAATTTTCAGCAACTAAAAACACAGAATTTTCAGCAAGTAAAAATTAAACAGACAGCAGCAAATTCAGCAACTAAATACATGCTCTAAACATAATTTTCAGCAACTAAAAAACCAGAATTTTGAGCAACTAAAAATTAAAAAGACAGCAAGGATGAACCTGACTACACATTAGATTATTTGATTCTTGAGAATATCAAAACCCAATGTCATATCCACATGAACCTTGAAGTAGTGACTGGAATGTTGGTTGAGAAGAATAACGTTAAGGCATTGAATTTGGCAAAGAATTTGGCACTACATACATCTCCCGCAAATTGTTTGCCTACAACAATGTCATATATTAGGCTTCGCAATCATGGTTTGAGTCACATATTATATCCACACAAAAAATATAATGTTAAACTAACACTCACATGATATGTGGGATACATCAATGGCGGAGGAATAGAATTACCACCCATGGCCAAAGATGGAGGAAGAGGTTGAAGAGGAAGAACATGTTGATGAACATAGATATCTCCTCCAACAGATAATGAAGAATGTGTAACTGTTGGACTTGCAATAGATTTTGACGAAGCCAAGCTGTTAGCACGAGATTTTTTTTTGGAGTTCGCTACCAATGCCACTTTTTTTCTTTTTTTTTGAACTGGCTACCAATGCCACTTTGAATCCACCTTTTACCCTCATTTTGCCCTTACTAGTTGCTACCTTTTTCTTCAATCCTTTTGGTTGCACAACATGATTCACATCTTCGCAATCCACTTCAAAGCTTTGGGTTGCATCATCATTACTTACTTCATTTTCAACACCAAAATGAGCACTTAACTTGCATTCAACATTTGTACCTAATGTAGCAAGCTATGCAATAGAAAACTTATAAGTTTCTTCAGTTTCTGCAGCTCTACATGCTATTGTTCTAAATGCGGTCATCAATGTCTTATACCGCGAGGCTTGTTGGGATTTCATATCGACTTGAATGTCATTCCCCGTAATGTCCTTAACAGTTTCGGCTCTTGCTTGTTTCGTCGACCGCTTTAGAATGTATTGTGGAGGAACCTCTTTCATCTTCAATATGTCTCTAATAACCTTCAATGAGTGACAACACAAAATTCCTTCTCTTTCAAACTTTGTACAATTACAACCCAAAGAGCCATCCCTCTCCATCTTCACTTTCCTTGGATGATTGCTACCAACATCAACAGCTGTGTAAATGGTACTAGCCTCACCATATTCAATTGCTTCTATGTCCGATTCAATGGATCGAAAGTACTCATTTTGAAATTTCTCAAAAATCTTTTATGTGTACACATTACCCATTTGAATTAATATTCTTATTGTCACTTTCACCTTTGGCAACCTTTGGCACAAAGCATATCCTGTTTCTAACTCCTTGTATCGCTTCTCATAAACTACCCTTTCGAAATGCATGAAGAATTCATTTAAATTAAAATCAGAACGAATGTAATCCTTCAAAAAAGCATTAAAAGATTCACTAAGTTATGTGGTACTCATTTCCACAGCCTATGTTGATCTAACATATGGCCAGCCCCATTTTTCTTTCACTGCAAAAGTCAATTTCAACCAATGGTTTTCATGCACATCATATTTATCAAGCATTTCTGCTCACTCTAACTTCCATTGATTTGCATCTTCAATGTCAAACAAGAATTTATTTAGTACACCATTTACTCCCTTATCTTGGAACAGACAATTAACATGTTTTAATGCATTTTGCATCAAATGCCAAGTACACAATCGGTGACTCGTGTCAGGCATAACGATGGGTATGGCTTTAGCCATTGCAACATCTTGATCGGTGAACAAAGTTTTTGGTGCCTTTCTTGACATAGCCTCTAGAAAATTTTGAAACAATTATACAAACGATTCAGCGGTCTCATCATACAATAAGGATACACCAAATATAACTGTTTTCCTATGATGGTTGAATCCCACAAAAGATGCAAAGGGTCTATGTTCCTTGTTTAACTTGTAAGTCGTATCAAATGTGACAAATTCACCAAATTAAGCATAATCCATGATCATTTGTGCATCAGCCCAAAACATATTCATTATTTGCTCCTCATTATCTAATTGAAAAGCATAAAAAAAAAAAGAAGGATTCTGCAAAGATTTTTCTTTAAAGTATTGCAACACATTGCCTACTTCCCCATATGCTAAACTTTGTTGTCTTTTGGTTCTCAAATAATTTTTTTGATCTAATTTCGTAAACCCAAGACATTGCCTCCCACCAGCTTCCCTATCCATGAGTTCAAAAGACTAGCCTAAACGAAGACCAAATTGTGCCGCCAAATCTAACTCAATTGCTTGGGTAGTCGATATCTTTCTTTGTGACCGCAACATGTGGGCACACTCAGGTGATACAAGATCATGGTTGTGTTTTTCTTTGAAATCAGTCACAACAAATTTCTCAGTACCCTCATCTAATTTAATATAAAGTCAAGCCTCACAACCAGTCCTAGTTTCAGCTCTAGGGTTTTTTTGCCAATGGGTCTTGCTTGTCAACCTTCTGGAATCCCTCCTTGTTGCAAACCAAAAGTCTACAAATAAGTTGGTTAGTGAACTTGTTCTTCCTACAATAATCCCTTCTTATGCTAAATCCCATTCTTCCTCCATATGTATTATAAAAATCATATGCACATTGTTCATAATCAAATGTCATTCCCTGTTTTGGCTACCAAGCACAATCATTCTCAGGTTCCATATTCATATCAAAATGCAACTGAAAACCCATATAAATAAAATCTTAGCTACATAAATTAAATCTTTATTTTAGATACAAAAAAAAAAACATAATTTCAGTTTGAAAAAATATTCCAGATAGAAAAACTTAGAGACTAATTTCAGTTTGAAAAAATTTCAAACACATATTTCTGGAAAGAGGCTATGTTTCAAACTCAATCAAGCATAATCAATAATCAATTACAGAGATAGAGACAGAGACAAATAATCTTGTCAATTGATGGTATTGAATGCATGTTTGAGCTTCAAACTAAAATTGCTTTATCAGAGACATTATTTGAGCTTAACAATGGGTTTAGCTTAACAAAAAATGAGAGCAAAGCAAATAATGAGGTTGTTAATCACAAATAATGGGTTAAACAAGCTCAAATGAGGTTGTTAAACAAAAAATGAGGGCAAAGCAAATAATCACAAATTAGCAAATAATAAGGCTGTTAACCCATTTAGCAAATTAGCAATTTGTTTAACCCATTTCTCCTCATTATTAAACAAATTGCTAATTTGCTAAATGGGTTAACCCATTTAGCAATGGGTTAACAACCTCATTATTTGCTAATTTGTGATTAAAAAAAATGAGGGCAAAGCAAATAATGAGGTTGTTAATTTTTTGTTAGACAGAGACAAATGGGTTCAGTTTGAACCTCAAATAATGGGTTCAATTGGATGATATTGTATGTATGTTTAAGCTCAAATAATCTTGTCAATTAACAAATAATCTTGAAGACAGAGACAAACAACCCATTGCTTTATCAGACTAATTTCAATTTAAAGCTCAAATAATCAATTATAGAGACAGAGACAATGAAGAAGACTAAGCTCTGGTTTGCGAAGTAAGGGCAGATAGAATAAGGGAAAAGCAATGGGTTCGGTTTGAAGAGTGGGTCGCTGTAGAGAGGGTCTGCCAATGCGACGGGTTCAGTGAGGTGGAGGAGAAGAACGTGATGGCTTTGGTTTGCCAAGCAGATATAATCTGTATCGGGTCGAGAGTGGATCACCGTCGTCGGATCTGCAACAACGTCGAGAGTGGGTCGCCGCCAGTATTGGGCCGCCGGTATTGGGTCACCGGTGATGGTGGGTTCGACGGAGGAGAATGGGTGAGTATAAGGCTGTGTGAGAGTGCGCATCAAATCTGTATAACCTCTGTATAAGCAATGTTTTGTTTTGGACGAGAAATTGAAATTTCAATTTCATTTTTTTTTTTTTTATAGTTGTTGGATGTGCAACGGCTGATTTCAGTTGTTGCAAGTAAGAGATGGAGTAGGATTCTCAAGGAGGGGATCTGAACCCTTTCTTTAAACCAGTCATTAGTCACTAGCACACAAAATAATTATGGGACGAGCCTTCCAAAACTTATAATGGGGCATTTTGGGAACTTGCTAAAAAAACAAGTGTTTTGGTTTTTAAATTTTTTTATACAAAAAAAATCACAAAAAGTTAACTTTTTCATACCAAAAAGTTAACTTTTTCATACCAAAAAATTATTCAAAAAATCAAAAAGTTAAAAAGTCAACTTTTTACCAACTTCCAAAAACACCACAATATCATACCTAAATGTATAAAAAATATGAGGTGATATGACTTACAATAGATAAAAACTCAACTTTTAGCTTTTAACTGTGTTGCCAAAAGCAGCCTATGTATTTGAATCCTACTTATGTGCAAGCCCTAGTTTGGCAAATCATTTGGACTAAATAATCACAAAAAGACAAAAAAAAAAAAAAAAAAAAACTACATAATCACAAAAAGATTATAAAAAAAAAAAGCTACAAAATTACCAAATTCACCCATATACAAATAAAAAGTCAAAAAATCATCATTTTCAAGTGTAAGGCAATTTTGTCATTTCAAAGCCAAACAAGCCAAACAAAAAAAACCAAACAAACAAAAAAGTCTTAGGCTAAAAAGTCAAAAAAAATAAAAAAAAAAATCATTGTCAAACGACCCCTAAATTTAGGACTTACGATTACATGGTTAAATAATTTTACTATGTAGTCATTTAAAAATTAAAAATTTTATGGCACACATCCTTTTAAGGTATACACATATTATATGCAACTTGTTATATTTTTTTGTGATGTGTATTATGTATTTTTGTAGTAATATTATATATATATATATATATATATTTATAGAAGTTATGATAATTTGTGATTGAGAAATAAAGTTACGTATTTTTGTAATAGTGTTATACATTTTGTGGTTAAAAAATGTTTGGATAAAAAAATTTGTAACATCACCACAGAAATGTGTAATACTATCACAAAATAAGTAATTTTATTTTTTAATCACAAATTATCATGACACTTATCACAAAAATATGTTATATTTACCACAAAAAGTATAACAGATGCATATAGCATAGTGTTTCCCTTTAAAAATAAGCTTTAAAACTTCAGCTATCTTAAACCCTTACTTGTTTTGGGAGATGAAAGAGAGAATTAGATTTATAATGAGTAGGGGTGTTTTGGGAAGTGGGTTAAAAGCCACTTCCTAACTTTTAACACATCTTTCCAAAACATCCCAAAAAATCATGTTTGCTTGTAAAAGGGCGATTTTATTTTCATTTAAATAATAACTTAATACATTCAACTAAAATTTTAAAATTTTAATTCTTATTATACCTTAATGTAAATTTGCTAACAAAAACAATACACATTAACCCTAAATAAAAAATAATATTTTTTCTTATAGTACATCCAAATCAATTTTATATATTCTTTATATTCAACTCTTTTCATTTTCTTCATCAAATTTAAATTTTTTTTTTTTTTTTTCCATTTTCATCTTCTTGTTCTCTCCAAAAGTGAGGTTAGGGACAAATTTGTCATTTCAACCTCAAATATCATTTCAAACACATTTTTCAATACAATAACTCAAATAAAAATCATTTTATATTTTCAAACACAAAAATTAAAATAACTTATTAAAATAGCTAAAAAATCAAAAAACCTAAAAAATAGGTGCTTCCCAAACGCCCATTATATATACTAGATATATATAATTAAACTTTTTATAAACTATCGATTACTTCTAATGATAAGTATACTTTGGCATCACCTTTCACATGATCTAATGAGCAACAGAAGATTGCATGAAACTACTGTACAAACCATAGGATGATAGGATGGGTTACATCCCCTAAAATTCCCCAAAAGGCCTAAAAAAAATCAAGAAAAATGTTTCATACCACTAATTTAGCATTACTAATACATCACTAATGATGTGGCATCATGTGAATTTCACCACTGATGTGATAGTTTAGCCTTTGTTTTGTTTTATTTATTTTTTTTTACATTACCACCTCATTAATGGTGTTTTTAAAATTTCAAATTTAGTGCTCTAAATCCCCACTCAAAAATCAAACCAAATGAGTGACGCTTTTTGGCTAATGTCGTTCAGTCATTGTTTAAAACTCTGTTTCTAAAGAACTCGCGCTCCTATAATCAGATATTTCTCTCCTTTGAATTTTATTTAATTATTTATTTATCAATTTTTAGGTAGAAAAAATGATGCAGACCACTAATTTGTAGTTGCATTAGGGATGTGGCAGTGGGTCCCACCCACTGCCACATGTGTTTTGACCCACTGCCACATGTGTTTTGTGTCTTAGGGTTGGTTTGAGATGTCCTAAAAAAGTGTACTTTTTGACTTATTGGTGGGTTTGGTTTGGGTTTGGATTGGGTTTGATGTGATGTGTTAGAGAGGTGATATGATTTAAATAAGATGATGTGACTTAAATAAGATAGTGACTTTTTGACTTTTTGGCTTATTTAGTACATGCCAAACTAGCCCTTAATTTTTATTTTTTTTTGCTTGCCACATCATTAGTGGTGGTGTTAATGGTAGGAATTTAGTAGTCTGTAGCATTGTTGTTTTAGGTAGTGATAAAGAGCTCTATTGAGGTGTCAAACAAAAAAAAAAAAAAAAAAAAGAAAAAAGAAAAGCAAGCCAAAACCAAACATTATTGTTTATTTTTTATGATCTCCTCTCCTTTGAAATTGAGTACACCATTTTTGCTGCCCGGCGGGCTAGTTTGGCATGTACTAAATAAGTTAAAAAGTCAAAAAGTCACTATCTTATTTAAGTCACATCATCTTATTTAAATCACATCACCTCTCTAACATATCACATCAAATCCAACCCAAACCCAACTCAAACCCACCAATAAGTCAAAAAGTACACTTTTTTAGGACATCCCAAACCCACCATCTAGGTTGTTTTTGACTTGTTTATCATCTGAGTATATTTTGAATGGTAATTTGAAAAAAAATATACAGTGTTTTGAGAGTAATTATAATCCTAAATAATTTAATAGAGCATATTGAGAAATTAAACATATTTAATAATTTTTTTGAGTGCAAATAAAATTTCCAATCTGCAAAGTGGATGTTGGGATTGATAGTCCATTCGGACTAGCATGGGCCTTCAACGAAGAGATTATAGCAAAGCTTTCCGAGGGTTGAGTTTCAAAATTAGTGGGGGAATTAGCTTAGAAAAAGATTCAAGGTAGGTTTGGTTTTAATTTTTTAGATTCAATTTTTTAAAAATTGAGTTTTTTATTTTTTGTATTTCATATATTTTTGTTTTTAGTGAATGTTTTTAAAATTTTAAACAATTTTTTACTTTCTTAAATGCATCATACTTTAGATGCATCTAAAAAGTAAAATATCGTAAAAAAATATTTTAAAATTTTAATAAATACACAAAAATATGAAAAATGTACTGAATTTTTATATATATTTTTTGTATTTTTGATATTTAGCAAATTTTTTTAAAAAGAATTTTACAAATATTATACTTTTTAAGTGTATTTATGTTAAGTGTATTTAAAAATTAAAAAAAAAATTGTTTAAAATATTTAAAAAATCAATGAAAATAAAAAATATGAAAAATAAAAAGTTTCGATTTTCTATGAAGGGAATTCAAAAAACTCAAATCAAAACTAATTATTTTGCCCACGCTGTGTTTTGTATGTATGACTTTTTTGATATTATGTCATATTATATATATATTAAAATATTAAAAAAATATTACAAACACAAAGGGCAAATATATTTTTTTATAAATATTACCAAAAAAATATAAAAAATATAATTTTTAATATTAAAATGGAAAATGTTTGGGGCCTCGAATTGTGAGGCTCGAATGCCTCGACTTTTTTTTTTTTTTTTGGCTGTGTTGGTTTTTTTTTTTGGAAGAATAGTTATGTGTAGAGATGTACTAAAAAATTAGACATCCCGCACCAACTCAGCCTGTATAGTTTGATAAGATGAGTGAGTTGAGTTGGACTGGTTGAATAATAAAATTGACTGATCAGTTAGGCTACTGGTTAAAATTTGTTAATTCTATATAATTTTGTACGAGTCCATACTAATTGAAATAAAAATATAGTAAGGACTCGTACAAAATTTTATAGAATTAACAAATTTTAACCAGCAGCTTAACTGATCAACCAATTTTATCACCGCATAAGTCTAACCCAAACTGAATTGGTGCAAAATGTCTAATTTTGGCACACCTTTACACATAATCACCCTTCCAAAAAAAAAAAAACAAACAAACAAACAAAAAACAAAGGAATTGTCGAGGCATCAATTTTATCATTCAACCAGTCAACCTGGGCTGAATTGGTGCGGAATATCTAATTTTTTGACACACCTCTACACATAACCACTCTTTTAAAAAAAAAAAAGCGTCGACAATTCGAGGCCCCGCATCGTCGTATTAAAATATATCAAAAATATCAAAGGGTGGGATCCATCTCACATCATTAGAGATGGATTAGAGGTGTTCAATTAGAACTCTCAAGCATTTTTCATCTTAAAAACTTTATTCTAAGCATTTATAATATGAAAAATATTTTAGATACCTAATTTATCCTTAAAAATCACTTCTAATAATATGTTTGATATGTATTAAATTTTAATTTACAAATATTTTATTATGTAAGATCTAATCTCAATATCATATTATTAAATATAATTTAAGAGTAATAAATTAAAAGAATATAATATTGTTATGATCAGTTTTGTTATTTATTCTCTCCTCAGTTCTATCACACCACTACAATTCAAAATGAATTCTTTCATCAACTATCATACAGAGTTTTAATTTTAGAATTTAAAAAAAAAAATTTAATAATGTGATAAGAGAAAAAAAATAAACAAAAATATACATACATATATCACATCACATATGAATTCCACTCTTTACTATATTACTCGAACTCTCTTTAAAACTCTAAAATTAGACCTCTCAATCTTTATTTTTCTTTCATCAAAACTCTATGTACAGGGTAATATTGAGCTGTGATTCCTACACCCAGTAACATGACCCCCACTGACAACCCCCAGTGACGTGTCAGTGGGGGATTGGCTGAAAACCAAAAAAAAAAAAAAGAAAATTATTTTTTTCATCCAATCAGGCGCCACCCCCAGTACCCCCACTGGGGGTAGGAAGCTTTATTGGGGTAATATTATAATGCACAACTCTCGAAAAAAAATCATAGGTAAGTAATAATATATTTTAGTAAATTACAAATATATTTTTATGAGTTTTGATTAAAATACAAATTATTTTTTGAAATTTTAAAAATTATATTTCACCCAGTAAGGTTTTTAATTTCATAACAAATTGCACTTTTTGTTATTGTATAGGAAAGCAATTATAAATTTTATTTTTTTAATTAATTAAGTTAAATAAAAAAATTTTGACAAGAGAGTATTTGTATTTCTAAATCACAGAGAACAATCTGTATTTAAAATAAATCTCAGGAGGTGTATTTGTAATTTATCCTAATACTTTATAGTGTTGAATGTCATAATTTAATAAATTGTAACCAATTTTTTTTTTTTTTTGACATATAATCAATGATCTCTTTCATCATAATTAAAATTATAATCACAATATATCATGATTTAATCATAATTAAACCACAATATATCATAATTAAATATTATAATCAAACATCACCAATGAAATAACTAAAAAATTCTTTAATATAACAAAAATAATGGCCTTGTTTGAAAAGTTGACTATTTTAGTAGATTATTTTAGTTTTTGATTATTTTAATAAGCTAAAATATTTATATTTGAGAAGATAATTATATTTTGTATAATTGAATGTGATGTTTATGAGAGAAAAAATGAAATGATTATGAATTTGATGTGATATTTTATTTTATTAATTATTTGAGCTTATTTTATTTTATTTTGTTTCTTTTTTAAATTTTAACCAAAAAAATTGTGTTTGGTGCAGCTTTGTAATCATAGTTCCACTCCTCCATTTCCATGCATTGTTTGGATCGAGTTTTGGAAATGTGATTCCACTACACATTTCAAAATATATTTTTCTTTCACGTTTAACTACACTTTCTCTCTTTCATCTTTTCTATTCTGAAAAGCATAGAATTTTTGAATTTTGGGTTTACTTAGTCACCCCCGGACGTCTGGCCAGCTGACCGGAACAGTCAGGGGCGGAGGCACACAGTGGCCAGGGGGGTCACGTGCCCCCCTGGGTTTTTGATTTTTTTTTTTTTTTTTTTCAAACATAAGGAAAATATTTTAAATAAAAAAATTTATAAAAATATTATATAAAGTGAAATGTCAATGAAATTTTTAAAATTATGAAAATAATAATGATTATTTTAATTGAAAGTAAAGAGACTATGATAAGTTATATTATTATTTATGAAAATTTCAATATAATAGTGATGTCTATCATTATTGACATGCAAACATAATTAACATCAATGAAGATATATGAAATTTATTGGATTGTTAGGTACATTTGATATGTAGAGTTTGTCCTCCATATGTTTCTTTTCATTCATAACTAAAATGACCACTATATAAATTATAATCAAGCAACACATCTTCAATTATAAAAATAAAAATAAAAAATTACAACAAGTTATAACTAATATCAAAATGAGTTATAACTAATCATTACTTGATATATAGTCATAACCAAAATAACAAGCACAAGAAATTATAACTAAATTATATCTAACACTATAATGTGTCATAATTAAAGACCACAAAGATCATAATTGTGACATATGATTGATACTTTTTTTTATGGTGTGCTTTATAGAATTTCTCTACTAAAATATATTATTTCTATCTCAACTTATCTTCTTTTTTAATTTTTCAATCTACCTGTAAATAGTTACTCCCTAATATTTATATAAAATTTAATCTCAAATCCTTTAATTTAAAATTCACATTTATCCAAATGGACTCTTAATATTTAAGTTTAGTAATATCTCATTATTGTTTATTAAAAAAATAAAAAATAATTGTTTGGTTAGAGTTTGCCAAAAACACTTTTCAGAAAATTTTACTTTCTTGTTTTCTGTTTTTTTTTTATTTTTACTGAATTTTTTTAATATTTTAAGTAATGTTTTTAATTTTTAGACATACCTAACATAAATATACCTAAAAAGTAAAAAATTTGTGAAAAAAACCTTTTAAAAATTCACTAAATACCAAAAATACAAAAAAAAAATGAGAATTCTATACATTATTTGTATTTTTATGTATTTATTAATTTTAAAAATATTTTTTCACAAATTTTTTACTTTTTAAATATATCTAAGTAAAGTGCATCTAAAAAAATAAAAAAAAAATTAAATTTTAAAAATATTCACTAAAAACAAAAAAAAAACACGAAAATAAAAAACTCAATTTTCAAAAAATTAAATTCAAAAAACTCAAACTAAACACATGGTGTAGGTTCAATACTCCCCCGCTGTGCGAGTTCTAACTTAAGCGGAGCTTGTCTTGAAAGATCGGGACAAATTCTTAAGTTATAGTCTCATCACTTGGAATAGCTAACAGGACACATTGGTGATCTTTGCAGGGGGTGCTGCCTTAGACCTGTGAAAAAGTAGAAAGGATTTTCTGTAACAAAAAAAAAAAAAACTATCATTATTCTTTCATAAAAATTCTACACGGTTAATTCTTAGGAACTACGTCGTGGGAGAAGAGAAAAAACTATCAATATTTAGAATATGTAAGTGACATTTATACTTTATAATTTTTTATTTATACTTTATCATAAATATACTAATATTTTTGTGTTGATAATTTTTTTCCTTCCCCACCAATATATATTTTTCCCTAATTATTTCGCTTTTTCTTGAAAGCTCACTACTGTTTCTTAAAGACTCTATTCCAAGCATTTGTAGGTATGATTTGGAAAGTGAGTCGCCTTTTGATTTTTTTTTAAATTATTTTAGTCTAAAGTTAAAAAATATGATTTGGGATAAGTTTTTTTAATTTTTTAACTTTTTTTTATGAGGTGATCACATGTACAATGACCCAAATACCCTTGAGGTTAAAGTACCAAACTGCACAAACGGCTGACCAACACGTCAGCTTGTGCTTGTTTGGAAATTTTTTTTTTTTTATTTGTTTATTTTTTTTTTTTTTGTCTGGTAGAGCTTTTTAGGTTGTTTTTTTCAAAAATCCCTGGAATATTATTTCACAATGGCGTTATTTTTTGTTGTCTTTTTTTTTTTTTATATAGTTTTTTATTAATTTGTTTTTGAGTTTTGGAAGAGGCGTTATTAATTGTTTCAATTTGTTTTTATTTTTTTAATTAATTTGTTTGTTGGATTTGTTTCAACTTTTTTTTTTATAATTTGTTTCAATCTTTTTTATTTTTTTAATTAATTTGTATCACTTTTATTTTATTTATTTTTTTGACGCAGAAAAATGCTAATTTCGGTAGTGGCTAATGTCTTTTTTTTTTTTGGTTTTTTTTGGAAAAGGCTTTTTGTGTTTTTTTTTTTTCAAATGACGTGGACAATGGTAAATTTCTATTTTTTATGTTTATTTTTTATTTTTTCCTATTTTTCGAAAAGGAATTTTCCCAGTTATTTTTTTAAATGACGTGGACAATTCATATTTTGATTATATTTACCGTGTACAGAGATACTTGTTGTACATTATAATATACTTAACTACAACCTCTTCCGCTTGGCCTACCAATGTTACACACCTACGAATTTTAGGCGAAGTATTATATATTTCCTAACAACTTGTTATTACACAAGTACACTAACTTGTCCCATATGCGAAGTTGCGGGTACTCATTCCCAACTATTAAACCATCCTTGTCATGTTCAACTTCTGGTATGGCATTTACAAAAGCCATAGCCTCTTCTTCGTTGAAATGGGTTTGAACAGTTGTGGGATTGCCTGTATTTCGACGTATAAAAATATATAATGCCATTGACGCACTTAGTAACTAAACTTGCACATTTGCAAAATCATACCGAAGCATGCCTCTAATAAACCCTCATCGATTTTTCCAGGCGCCGAAAGTCCATTCCACCACACTACGTAACGACAAGTGAACTTTGTTAAATAATTCCCTAGGGGTGTTTGCTATCTTGTGGTAACGTCTGCCTTTGAAAGGTGCTAGGTAACCTACCCGGTTCGGATAGCCAACATTGACAAGATAATATTTTCCTGCATACATGACCATTTTTTCAATCAAACCACCCATTGTATTTAAATTAAATTAACTACGTTTTATCAGCTATTAGGTTGCCAAATAAATTAAAATATTGTGTTACCTGCTTCGGGGTGTGGAAATGGGACATTGTCATTTGTTACTATTTCATTAAAGATGGGACTATCATGCATATTTCCTTCCCATCCAAGTGAAACGAAGATGAAACACATGTCAAAATCGCACGCGGCCATGATATTTTGTGTGTGATAGTATTTCCTACCGAAATATGTTGTGGCATCTAGGCCCATAATCCATGCATTTACATGTGTTCAGTCTATGGCTCCGATACAATCCTACAGACAACCCAAAAAAATATGTGACTCCTATGGGTACAAGTAATCTTTAGTTTTCGTACGTCACGTCCAACAAAATGTACTAAGTCAGGTTTTTAACTAGTACCTTGAACGGTAGGTATTTCCATTTAGACCGCACGTACGGATGTATATGATGCTGACTATATGTGGACCTACAATGTACAACAGTGAACTCTTTCATCGCCGTTAGCACATTATGCACATACCGGAACACAGTCTCCCCTGAATGTTGGAACCATTCTTGGATTTGCCAATTTTGGAACCCTTGCAACACGTGGATAAATATGGCAAAGCTTTCTTCAAGTGCTAAGCCATGTGGATGTTGCGGTACTTGTAACCCAAAATCAGTTACTAATGTGTGACACAAAACCACAAAAACTTCCTTCGACATGCATACGTTTTCCGAGAATCGACCCACATGGCTTGTATATAGTTTGGTTATCTATGCATGCCCCGTCAAAATTGAAGTGCGACATGGCGTTTTGGACATGTGTTTTTCATACCACTCTTGCACATATCGGCATGCTTATACAAATGTCCAATTGTTTTGTTGTTGCAGCTATATGGCGTTCGGCTAAGCATTTTGGTTAATTCCTGATTGCTGCTTCCATCTTCGGGATTCATCACGCCGATTCAAGCAAAACCTACAACAATGGGACGATTTGAATTAGGCTATATATGATGCAGTCGGATAAAGTAAAATAAACTTGTAATTACCTACTCCACACATGGATGGAAACTTGACTTTTCTAGTAAAACATCATTTACATTACGAAGACAACCATAGCTACGAAAACATTACAAAAATTAAATAAACACCTATATATCGATAAACAGGTAAAACACGGCATCCCGCCATTGCAGATGTAATTTCCATAACAGAAAAAAAAAAAAAAAGAGACAACCATCCTTATCCATCCGCACAATAACACACAAACGACACTGTAATCATCGAAAAACATAAACAAACCTGCAAATATTTTTTCACCAAATTTTGGAAAATATTAAAAAAAAAAAAAAAACATTAAACACGCACAACCATCCTGTTTATTACACGTCCAACATAAACATAAGTAAAAGTTTTTTCAAAGCTAGATAATGGGATTGCGTCTTCAGCATGCCACCGCTATATCAAATCCGCCGATCCCCGAACAAGTTTGCAAATGGCACCCTCGCACTACACTACAGTTGCTTCTGTGTCAGCCAGCTGATAATGTAGTCATCATCAAGCTGGCACATCATCACCTCACGGTAATCTGCGTTATCCATTAATGTCGAGGCATAATGGAATAGCAGCGTACCGAGAACGTTAGGGGTGTTCCTTAGCTGGTGCATGCACTTCGAAATTGTGTAAAGTAATTCATTATCTGTGAGGTGCCTGAGCGTAACTTGCTGATTCTAGGTACGCACCATGTGTGTCAGATTGTTCATGATTTCTGCAATAACTGACACTCCATTTGTGGCCTTTTTCGACTTGCCACAACTTGTTGACGGAGTCCGTTGTCTTTTGTTAGAATTAGAGTCGACGTCCTCTGCGCATGCAGGTATCAGATCAGCAAATGGCTGGGCACCGAGACTGTCCACAAAATCGGAGGAGACGTCGGCAGTTTCAGTGACTTTCTCTCCCAGGGTCCAATGGTGCTTGCCAGTTGCTATGCCCCTGTAAAAACCGTCTCCATCAAGTCGCGATGTTCCAATGTTTTTTTCCTGAACTTCGCACCGGCCTTGTTTGTCTGCAAAATTTGACATTGAAAATAAAAACCCTTCAGTACATGCAACAGGTGAAATGTTTACTAACAACAAAAACAGAAAAAAGTAATTGGGAAAAGGTAAATATGAAACGGAACAAACATACAGAAATTACATTGTACGTACCGATTCCATCTTGTCCCATCACTCATCAGACGCCTGGAACATACCAATCTCGCTGTCAAAGCCAATCCTTGACACTCCTCGACTGGAATACATCAACTTCCTCCAAGCATTCCATTTTTTTTTAGACTCGTGTATTTATTCTTTAACTGCTTAAGGCCATGTTTTCTTCCAATTTTTTTTATCAAATTTGTTTGCCAAGGACTTGTACTGTTATGACCCAAACCCACCCCACGGGTTTAGCATCGTAACTGGCCAGTAATCTTTGGATTACCAAAGGCCTCTGAATAGAATAACTCATAATTAGAGGCCGCGGAAGCAAATAAAGAAGCATTCATAGTCCATTGAGCTGTGGAGACATATATAGGACAAAAATTTTAAACTTTATACACATATACATGTCGTCATGATGTTGTCTTATGTCACATTCAATACTTATAGCCAAAAGGGACTAGCCCAAAATACAGATAACAGAAAACTTGATCTATATCCAAAGGAAAACAAGGTCTTAAACATAAGCCATTTAAACTTGACTCGTTCACAAAAGGGAACCTCTTCGGAGGCACATCGGCTGGCTGACAAAACTGATACACCTGGTCCTCAATTCTGAGCCTGGTCACGCTCCTGGTCACCTACGTACATAATATAAATAGTGAGTGGAAGCCCAGTGAATAATAACAGAGTAAATGGTTTACATGAATGATGTCCATCACAAATATAACTTCAAATCCCTTAATGAACATAAGCATAACCATATTCGTATTAGAAACAAAGTCATAAACATAATCTTATCATGATTGGTGTATCCGTTAGCATTAAACATATCTCTTTGGTCAAGCATATTAAGTTCCACATTGGAACCTCCGGTACTGAGTATCATATCTCATACGTGGGCCACAGTATTGTTTCTCCCGGGCGAGGGCCTGGGCCTGGGCCACGGTATTATCTCCCCCGGGCAAGGGCCTCATGACCATAAGCCACAGTATTATGTCCTCTGGGCGAAGGCCTCTGCTAAGGATACCATAATTACATTTCAAAGAAGTGGATCATCACTCATGTAATCACAATACATTCTTTTCTATCATTCAAAAATAGTTCATATCATGTCATAATAGTCAGAAAATATTTCATATCGAACATAGCTTTACTAAGTTATTACTCACAGATAGCTTCACAGATAGCTTGATAGCAAACTGATGGATCAACCGCTCACGGCACGTAACATATACCAACATAACAGACACATACTGAAACACATGCTTGGATTGAACATAACTTATTTCATTCATTCTTAAAGTGTTTCTAGCCTTTACTCTTATTATTGAATCTTATCCTTGGCCTAGGAGTGCCTAGAATGCAATGAGGATGCCAAAATGCATTTGGAAACACATAACAAAACTTGCTGAAAATAAGGGTCTCGCTCAAGCGCAACTTCCTTCGCTTGAGCGGGCATGGAAAATGTGAGTGGTCGCTCAAGCGCAACTTCCTTCACTCGAGCGATCTGCAAACTTTGAAAAAGTACTGGTTATGTGATTTTCACGCTCGAAAGACGCTCGACAGTCGCTCAACTGTCGCTCAAGCGTAAGACTTAGGTCCTCGCTCGAGCACAACTCTTGTCGCTCAAGCTGTTTGTAAAAACATAAAACTTATGGGAGCTTGCATTTCACGCTCGAACGGAAAAAACAAGATCACAGAGCGGTTCGCTCGAGCGCAGATTCTGTCACTCAAAAAGAGGGTCAAATTCTGGAATTTCTAGATTCACCTCTAAGCTGCAAAACTCGAATTCAACACATCAAAACTCATCTTTTTCGGGCCTTGAAAACTTTAGGAAAACCATTGTTAAACACGAAGAATTGAGGATCTTTTCATAAAATCAAGGCCCGAAAGTATGCCAATTGCTCAAAACTCAAACTTGGAATTGGGAAATTATGTCATTACATACCATGCATGCAAAGGCACAAACTTAAGCTTTCAAAACATGATCAAATAAGGAAAATTGGTGGAAAACAAGATGAATTCTCAAAACTAAACTAAATTTGACACATGCAAGTGGAAATTCTTTGGAATCAAACTCAAAAACAAGTGAATTCCTTCAAAACTAAACTTGATCAATTTGTATACATGCCATGCATGCGTTGCCAAGAACTCAAACCTTTCAAAGCTTGTACAAATGGAGTGTTAAAGTGCAAAATCACAAAAGCCCCCATAATTGAACAAAAATAGGTCCTTGCATATAAAAATTGGTTGAATTCAACACTCACAATTCATGAATGCACATGCATGTATGAAATGTTCATCTTCTCTACATTGTTAGTTCAATTCTTGCATAACTCTACTCAATCCTCAAGAATTCATGTCCTAGACACCATAATTATACAATTCAAGGGTTGAATTCCTACCTCAATTTCTTAATGAAGCCCTAGTTGGTGAATTCACCTAAGTTCCAAGCCAATTTCCTTAAATTCTCTAGAAATCCTTGCTTGAACTCAATTCTCTCCTCTACTCTCTCTCACACACGTTTGTTTGCTCAAAGATGAGGGAAAATGAGAGTGTGTAGTTAAGTCTTCGCTCATATAAGCCTTAGGTAGGCCCAATTAAGAATGCCTAATTAAACTTTAATCAAATTGACATTAATTACTCTAATTACTTCATTTTGAATCGAGTTTCAATTAAACCTACCATAAAATTCTAAAATTTCCAAGTAACATAAATCAAGTCAATTTTGGAATTGGTTGCCAATAGGGCCCTCAATTCGCAGAACAAAATAATAATACAAATAGATATTTCTATGACAAATAGATAGAAACACAACTAATGCATCACATATGCAATGAAGTCAAGATTTCATTTTAATTACCTATTAGACTTACTAAATCATGGCTTATCAGTTAATCCTGGGTCAGGGTTGTTACATGTATCCAGCTTGGCTTAGGATTAGGAATGGCCAATTTCCTTTTGTAAGTTCATTAGCAATCAGCTGCAAGAAAATTCGGATGGACTCGTTGTCCCAAGAGACCTTGTGGTTTAACTACTTATGTGTCTTTTCCACACTGCTTGAGGTATCCACAGATATGCCTTTGTTTTTTGCGTAGGAACGAGGTGAAGTGCATATGGATGCCATTTGGACCATGCACGCAGCTAATACAACAAATTTACAAGACAAAATTGGACATTGCACAATAAACACAGAAAGTGGATGCTAAATTGGACATTATATAACCATTGCACAAAAATTAACAAAACAATGCAATCACATAAAAGTAGTAATCAACATACAAATTTTAACAGTGGAATACAAGCAGTAAATACAAGTAGTCATTAATTTGTCCCCCAAACTAGTCCGTTAAAGCAAGACAAAGTTAGTGGTCGCTGTCAAGTTTCATAAGAACATTGTTAGTTTCCTTACATACGCAACAACAAAATGACAACAATGGACTGTTGAATGTGTATGACATCATCCCGCAAATGCATGACAATGTTGGTACTAGAGGAGGCAAAATCCGTGCTCTGTCTCCCTGGTCTTTCGCACCAACCAATCCAACTGACACATGGGCTAACGAGTGAAAATGAGGCATGTATTAGTCAATTGGCCTACCAATGAAACTAAGTTATGACCGTTAATGAATTGGGCACTCACCACAGGGTGAGGACATGCAAAGTAGGGACGCCCTAGATTTTTGGTGGACCTGGATATCTTAACAATACAGTGGCCATAGCCACACGCACACATCCGACGGGGCCATGTACTGGAAGTTGCAGTAGAGGTAAACAAAGCCATGCTATGTTTGTTGACTAGGTGAAACAGTAATGGTAACATGTAGGTGGCACATTAGACACAGTTCAGGCAATTGTCAGTTTGTTGAAAAATTAGGAATGTCCCCAAATTGTTATGTAAATATGGCCTTTCACAACAGGCAAAATGTAAGTTCTCCAAAATATCTCCGAATGTTAAATTTCAAGATTTTGCTATAAAAAATAAATGATCACGTGTCTCATTTCCAATAATGAAGTAATGTACAATTCATATTATTAATTTGTTCTATCCGTCAAAATAAAAAAAGAAATTGACATTTACACAAACCCTAAACATGAATTATTTCCTCTATTTTAAGAAAACTAAAATCCATGTGTTAGCAATTCTCAACAATTAAGCAAGGTAACATGAATTGACTTGGTAAAATTCTCTATTTTACAAAAAAACATATGACAATCTCTAATTTGCAAATAACATGAATTGAGATTTACAAACACCCTCAACCTAAATTGAATTGAGACATTCTCTAATTTGCAAATTACAACTACCCTGAATTGAGATTAACATATGACAGTTTGTAATTGACATCCATGTGTTGTTCCTCACAATTGAGTGTTGTTCCTCACAATTGAGATTAACATATGATAGTGTTGTTCATGTTAAAATTCACAGTGTTGTTCCAGTGGGTTGAAAGGGTTAAATGTAATAGAAAAAAACATTCATCAGTGTTGTTTCTTTTTCTTGTTCCTTCATGTTCAAAAGGCCAATGGACTCTGTTGTCATCGTTTGAACAAAATGGGAAAATAGAAAAAGGAATTTGATATTTCACCGCCAAAAAAACCAAAAAACTTGAACCTCAGTTGCCCAATCTCAGAAATTTTGGACATGTGTTCTCAAAGTACCTTAGTTTAACAAATAATAATAATAATAATAATAATAATAATAATAATAATAATTCGACAAACCCCAAAAAATAAAAATAAAAAAAAAACAAGAATTTACAGAACTAGGGTTGGGCAAAAAACCTAAATTCCAACACAATAAATTGATCTTCAGTTTCCCAAAAAAAAAAAAAAATCAGAAGCATTATCTATAATCATTACTAGAATTTAGTTAGAAAGAAAAAGGAAGAAGAAGAAAGGAGGGGGAAAAAAAAGAAGGAGGTTTTGGGCGTAATTTCAATGACACAGTAGTCAGATTCGCATATGCCAAACAACAACATACACATACCAAAGAGGGAAATTTGTAAACACCCAAGAGAATGGGTTTGTCGGATGAACCGACCAGATCGAGTTCAAGGAGACGAATTTCTGCACAAAAAAAAAAAGAAAACAAAGCAGAAATCGTTCAGTACCTGACAATCGGTGGGTTTTGCAGATAGTGAGAGCTTCTTCGACGCCGCAGATGTCCAGTTCGGTGGCGTTCGGCTTTGGCAAGTGTAGACACCCCATTTTTGACCGACCTTAAGACTCAGACGTCACCGGTTGAGCGCTCGGTGATGTTGCGTACTGTGCTCGTTCAGAAGTCTCAGAGTCGTGGCCGTGCGCCCTGCCTCCGGACTTCCGAACTCTCTTCTCTACCTTGTCTCGGTTTGCGAACCAGGCTCGGTTTTCCCTGTTTTCTTTTCTGAGGGAAGGGAGTAGTCCCGTAGACTATCTCCCGATGGTCGTGAGCTACTTTTCGTGGCCGTAGGCCATTTTGCCCATTTCGGAGCCCGGTTCCCGGTTTTCGGAGCCGTCAGGTCGTGTGCCTCGGCTCGGGACCGCCCAACCATCTCCGGTTTCTACGGTTTTCGGCGGAGACCTCTGTTTTAATGTTTCGAGGAACACTGGGGCCCATGATACCCACTTCGTGGCCGTATGCCACTTCCGGTGCCTGTAGCCGGTTTTCGGGACCCCAAACTGCGCGGTTTTGGTCCCGAGCATTTATTTCGCATCCGTTTTCTCCGATTTTTGGCAGGTACCTCTGTTTTGTCATTCCGAGGGACACTGGGGTCGCAGATGCCCACTCCGCTGCTGAACACCACTTCCGGCACCTGCAGCCCATTTTCGGGATCCCGAATTACTCGGTTTTGGCTCCGAGTGTTCATTTCTCATTAGTTTTTGTTCAAACTTGGCAGGTACCTCTGTTTCAACATCAAGAAGATCACTGGGGGGTGAGAAGCCAGCAATTATCCCAGATAACCAGATTCGCTCCTCCGGAGCCCGTTTTTCTCACTTCCGGGCCAATGTTGAACACCCTAGGGGTATTTTCTTCCAACCAAAGCTACATATTTGTGATCAGGAGATATGGGAGGACCCTAAACAAGAGTGGTCGGCCAGAAATTGTCCAGTTCAGTTTTGAGCCTCTCCTTCAAGTCCAATGTTGTGGCTCATGCTTCAATGTTGCCAAATTCCAACCTTGGATCCTTGTTCTACACATCTGGGAGGACACAAAAAGCAGGTGGTCGGCCAGAAATTGTGCAGTTCATTTTTGAGCCTCTTCTTCAAGCTCTATGTTGTGACACCTGCTTTAGAGTTGCCAGATTTCAACCATGGGGCCTTGTTCTACACACATTGGAGGACACAAAAAGTAGGTGGTCGGCCCGAAATTTTATGGTGCATTTTGGGACCCTGGCCGGCCGGCCAGGGTGAGTGGCTGGCCGACCAGGTGAGGTGGCCGGCCGGCCCCCTTGCATAAAGCCACCTGGCCGGCCTGCTTCCCCCTTTCCAGCTCATCCCAGCTGTCTGGATATTTTGTCCAAAAGATCTCCCCATCCGGGGGATATTTTGGGAGGGAAAGCTTGGATGCTTTTCCCTCCCCTTTTACACCCCATTTTGCCTATTAAAGGGGCTGGGCAGCTCCTTCCTCAAGGTTAGAAAATTTTATCTCAAGAGCCCCTCTCCCAAATCCTTGATCTCCATAGCCTAATTCTCAAAAAACTTCCAAGCTCCCTAGGCAATTCCTTCATCAACCCTTAGCTCCACCATCCCCACTACCATTCCAGCAGCAAGGAAGTGTTCTCCAGTAGCTAAGAAGCACCAAATTCAAGCCAAGAGGTAGTAACAATCGGATCTTCAAGGGTAAGTCTCCAACTCTCTTTTTGTAGCATAATTTTGCTTCCTATTTCTACCCTATTTCCTTTCAGTTTTTGGGCTTTGACCCCTACTGGTTTTAGACTTATTTTGAGCCCCTCTACAACTTTGTAGAAGGGTTCAACTTCATTTGGTGTCTCCATGATACACTTGTTTCAATATCTAGCTTGTATGTCACAATCTTGCATGCTATTTTTAGCCTATTTGCATTTGTTTTTGGGGCTCCGACCCATACTGGTTTTGTGCTTATTTTGATCCCCTCTACAACATTTTAGAAGGGCTCAACCTTGTTTGGCCATTCTATATACCACCTCCCTTTGAAATCCACTTTAGGCCCTAATTCTTGCATGTTTTGTAGCCTTTTGTGCTTTTGGTTTTAGCTCTTGGTCAGAACTGAGAGGGGTCTTATTTTGACCCCCTTTACATGTTTCATGAAGAAATTTTTATTGTTTGGTGTATGCTTTGCATATCTCTTGTTATAACCTCTTTTGAGCTCCATTTTGCATAGAATTTATAACATGTTTATATTCTGTTTTTGGGGCTTCCATCTTCTGTAAATGTGCTTATTTTTAGGCCCTCTTCAATGTTGTAGAAGCATGTTTGTCCATTTGGGGTTTGTATATATCACTTGTCTCAATGCCCTTCTTTTAGCCCCTATTCTTGCATGCTTTTGTTGCTATATCTAAGCTTGCAATTTGGCCATGTTTGTTACTGAAAAATTCCATATTTGGGACTGCCTTGCCACTGGTTTTGCTTTCATGTGCTGATTTTGCATGTTTAGTATAGCCGTAGGCCATTTCGGGTACTTAAAATCACATTTCGGGATGATTTCATGCATTGGTTGTCATTTCGTATCATTTCGGGACTGTTTTCCCCTTTATTTAGTTGCTGAAATTTGGTTTGCATGCTTGCATATCATTTCCCATGTCATTTCATGCCTTAATGCATTGCCTCGGTTTGCGTGCCCGTGGGCACGCACTTCGAGGCACTCCGTTTTGATTGATCGGCAGCTTGTGTGAGTGTGGCTGAGGCCCTCTCATGTTGGCGTAAGCCCAGTTTGCATTCCGTATGCCATTGCCTCGGTTTGCATGCCCGTGTGCACGCATTTCGAGGCACTTCACTTTTATCCGATGGCCTCTTATGTGAGTGAGCTGAGGCTCTCCCATGTTGGTGTAAGCCCATCGTGGCATTCCGTATGCCATCTCATTGCATTTCATCATCGCCTCAGTTTGCATGCCTGTGGGCACGCATTTCGAGGCACTTCGGTTTTATCCGATTTTCTCATTTCATCATCGCCTCGGTTTGCGTACCCGTGTGCACGCATTTCGAGGCACTTCAGTTTTATCTGATCTCCATTTTAGCATCGCCTCGGTTTGGGTGCCCGCGTGCACGCATTTCGAGGCACACTTCTGTCTTATCCGATTTGCCTTCTGTATGCCATTTCCTCAGATTACGTGCCTATGGGCACGCATTTCGAGGCATTTCATCTTGGTCTCATTGTATATCATATTTCATGTCATCTCATGCGTGTATGCCATTTTCTCGGTTTGCGTGCCTGTGGGCACGCATTTCGAGATATCTCATTTTCATCAGCATTGTGCATGCTAGGTCATATGTTAGTTGCATTTCATGCATTTCATGCATATTGCACGGGAAACGAGGCGCGTTTCGTACTCTGAGTGACGGAACGGGTCTCAATTCTCCAGTCACCGACACTCCGGATTATCCGTGATGGAGTTAGGTTTATAGCATTCATCTGCATTCATCTGATATTGAGTTGTGCAATTCGGTTCTTCGGCCATCATGCATCGATATGCGTGATTGGTGGCACGAGGATCGAGACATGTATATATTTGTGAAATACATTGCTATGCCCTTTTCCTGCTCTCTGTTGCAGCAAAACCCAGGATCAGCAACTTTTCGGAGTCTGGCACGCATTTCGAGAAAAATTGTAAACAGAGGTGGATTGGGGCATCCCAGTGGATTTCCGCGCTAAGGCAGCCCAACATGCATAATCCATCAGAAGCGAGGCAGTCCCTGGCTTGCATGCCAGTTTTACTTCTTTTGTAATTAATTTGTTAATTAATTAGAAATCTGTATATTTCGGACTGTAATATTCTTTTATTTGGGACTGTATTATTTATTTGGACCCTCTGCGCGAGGGCAAAATTGTAATAAGGGTGTGTGAGTGTGATGTATGTCTTCCAACCCCCATTTCTTTCTCCCTTTTATTTACCCGCTTATGATGGTTAGATGTAGGGCATATTTCAATTAGCATAACAGTATGACAGCATGTTTGCATCATTCATCTGTTTTGCATGCACCGGGCTCGGCGCATCATACAAACTGCATCTGTATTTCAATTCCAAATTGAATACATGATAGTTGTAGCATTCCATATGCCATGTTTAGAATAGCCGAGCCTGCTATAGTTGCATCTTTGCATGTGTTGCATTAGGCATTTCAGCATATTTAGGATCATGCATGATTTCTAATGTAGTTTCTGTTTTGGCTTGGAGTACTCGGTGAGTTTTTATGCTTTAGCATCCTTGCATGCGTGTGAGTGACTGCCATGATAGCATGCTTGCCATGAGGCTATGTGCTTATGTGATATAACTGCCTTGAATGCCTGTGGGTGGAGGTTGAGTTATCCGGAC
Source organism: Camellia granthamiana (assembly GCA_036172215.1). Classification (NCBI taxonomy): domain Eukaryota; kingdom Viridiplantae; phylum Streptophyta; class Magnoliopsida; order Ericales; family Theaceae; genus Camellia; species Camellia granthamiana. The sequence continues at coordinate 89,668,615 of CM069908.1, read as the reverse complement.
TGGGACAAATCATTGACTGTTTGTTTTAAGCCCACTAGATAGTGGCAAAATCATGTTTTTCTAAGCCCACCTGAGGGTGGCAAATCCGCATTTTAGCCTACCTGCGGGTAGCACCATCAAACCATTTTCAAACAAACAAACATGAGATGTTTAGTTCCAATTCAGGCGATTCAGTCTATACTTGTATGCTGCGAGCATCACATAGTAACCTAGGCTAATAAATCGGAATAAGAGCTCACAATGTTTTCAAAAACAGATATCATGGTTAGTAGAGGCCGGTCTTTGACCGGGCGAGAGGGGGTGCTCACGATGTGACCTTCCCTAATCGTACCCAAATTCCCGAGCCAACTTTGGTGATGACGGACACGTGGCCTTTTGGCACCGAGTCAGGGTTTCCTAAATTTCCCATTTTAAAATATTTAGGTGGCGACTCTGTTATCTGGCAAAGCAGTCCATGTTTGGCACTTCTTTCAAAAAAATCTGTTTTTCTCAAAACGATTTGCCGGATTTGGACTCTTTGGTTCGAGATTTGGAACCGCAACAAAATCGAGTCCGAACTGTAGCGAGGTCCCTCGCGGGCTTGTTACAGTTTCTGGCGACTCTGCTTGGGGAGTTAGAGAACTTGACTCGAACTCATGATATCTGGTTTTGACTACACTTGTGTGTTTCTTTGCTTGCATTGCATTTGCATTGGTGCGCCTAGGACACCGTGTTTGCCATATGCCATTCCCGAACGATTTGCCGGAGGCTTGTCTTGTCAAGTCATGTCCATAAGGCTGATCGGCTCTGGGCTCTGACAGCATGGGAACACAAACCCCGGTTTTACCGGGGCACCCTTTTGACCATTCGACCTAGTGCATATTCGGATCCATAGTGACCATTCCAAACTAGGACAGGTTGCTTACCCGTTTATAGGTTGTTTGAAACCGCTGCGTGCGTAGTGAAACCCTAGCTCCTGACAAAATAGGACAGGGAAACCCTACCCCTCCATAGGGGTGTTCTGGCTCTCACTTATCTGCTATGTGCTTGCTAGAGTGTGCCTCTACAAGGAATGCATGTATCAGTTGAGTTTGGGCATCAGGCCTGCGGGCATCATTCAGTGTCTGAGAATCAGTGGTCTGCGGATATCAGATTCAGTTTAGGGGAACAGTGAACAGTGATACAGGAACAGTGATCAGTGGTTGAGGACAGTGTATTTTCAGCTTATTAAAACTGCGTGTTGTATGCCCGACTGTGTGTTGTGTGTATTTAATTTAAGCCGTTATGTTGCCCGTTTTTCTGGTCATTTATTTCCTTTTTGCTTTATTATCTTTTTGCTAGGGCAGTTTGTAGCACGATTGCTTCCGAGCCAGTCGATACTCCCCAAGCAATCTGGACACGAGGTCGCCGACTTAACCGATCCGAGGATCTAGTTGACGGACATCCAGTGTTCCATTCTTTACCCCCAGTCACCAGAAGAAGGCCGAGGAGGCGCAGTCCGTCGGGACAGAGATCACCGGAACAGCAGTCTACTCTAGTGTCAGATAGGTCAGGTTGAGATTCCTGTTTCTGCTATAGAGATACACTTGCCGGTTATTCAGATGGAACAACAGAATACAGCCATGGAGGCGATGATGCGCCAGATGAATGAGAGCATGAAACAGATGTAAGATGATGCTATCCGCCAGGCGGAATTTTCTAAACAGCAGGCCGCTGTCATGGCCCAACAGTCTGAGCTGATTACCAGATTACAGCAGCAGAATGCGGCATCTGCTTCACAACAGGTCCCTCCTCCACCCGAGGGCCCCCTTACCTGAACAGACCCCTGCTGGTCAAAATCCCCAGAATGCCCCTCCAAATCCTCAAAATCCCCAGAATACCTAAAATACCCTCCCAAATCTACAGAACGCTCTGCCAAACCTTCAGAACACTCAAGAGGACACGAGTCTTCCAACGGGGCTGGCTCCGCCCCCGCTTCTACCGCAACTGTCTAAGAATTTGACACCCAATCACCCGGACTCTCCATTCGAGCTCGAGGTAGACCAGACAGCTCTGAAATTGAGCAAGTTGGAAAAACTCTTCAAGAAATCACAGGGGGTGAAGGCCATCCCAGACATTGAAGACGGCTATACTGATGTGGCCGTGACATTGCCGGACAGATTTAAGATGCCCCAGATCGATCGCTTTGATGGATCCGGGGACCCCATGGTCCACCTCCGGCTATTTTCAGACATTCTAAGACCAATGGGCCTAACCCGACTGCAAAAGCTTTCCTTGTTCGGTCGAACTTTATCGGGTGTGGCATCTACTTGGTACGCAAAACTGGAAGATGATGTGAAAACAAACTGGGATGAGATGGCTGAGGCCTTCCTTGCACAATATTCGTACAACACGCAAATCGAGGTCACAACTCGTGATCTCGAGACGACAAGGCAGGAACAGAAAGAGAGTTTCTCTGATTTTGTAACTCGGTGGAGAGCCAAGGCATCGATGATGACCTTGAGGCCAACAGATAAAGATCAAATCCGGATGATTGTACGCAATCTCCAACCAAAGTTAATGCAGAAAATGATTGTCGTTCCTTTCCCCACCTTCGCAGACTTACACGATATGGGGGTGCAAATAGAGGATGCTATGAAGCAAGGGTTGATTGACCAAGATCGGGATCAACCCCGAAGAACATTCAACCGTGGTAACAATGCGGGCCCGAGTGGCTCTACCAATGCAAGAACTTCAGAGGTCGGAATGGTCACCACCAATCCCCCTCCCCAACCAAGATCCGCAGCGGCCACACCTTTTTCTGATGCATCTGGGAGCAATAACAAGCTTCAAGATACCAACCCAGGGGTCAACGAACCTTCTCCCCACTACATATGCCTTTGTCCAAAGTCCTCGGGGTTCTAGTCAGAAAAGGGCATCTGAAACCCTTGGAAACCGAGGCCCCCACCAAATCCACTCCCCCCTTCCCACAACCCAGCCAAATATTGCAAATACCACCAGCAGCATGGTCATGATACTGACCAATGTTACAGGCTGTGCCACGAGGTTCAGGACCTCATTGACAAAAACATCATTCTACCTCCCAAAAGACCCAACGTCACAACCAACCCGCTCCCAGCACATAACCAAGCTCCACCGCCCAAAAGAATCAATCTCATCCAAACTGGGGACGTGTCTTACGACCCTAGTATCTATATTACCCCCTCTCACCTACCCAAGCCGGAGGTGCTCCTCCCTGATAGCACTGACTTGTGCATGATGGACACCTCCACAATCCAACCTGAGCCAAAGGTGGTGACCACCGAGAATGGAATCGGGCAGGCTTCCGAGGAGAGCAAAACTGTTGAATTTGGGGTGGAGCAATCTGAGAATTTAGTTGGCAGAGCTTATGATCCGAGTGGATATATCTTGTCAATGAGCCAACCTAAGCTGAGTGTGAGGCTGTCGGAAGGGGCTGAATTGTGTATGATCCGGGGGGACAAACTTGAATCAGCGGGGGATAATCTGACAACGGTGGAAGAGGACTTCGCCAACCTCCAGTTTTTCAACGATCAGGAATCAGGGGATGCATCAATCAACTGGTTTGAATATGAGGAGTCAGCAGAAGTCGTCGGGTGGTTGGATGATCAGCCAGATATTGTACCATTTGTGGCCGGAAGGGCCGAGGGACAGATTGAATTGCCGGAGAGCGCCGGTACGAAGAATTTCGCTCGGGACCAAGACACTATGAAAAACCGAACAATTAACACTGGAGGAACAAGAAAAGAGATGGGATTCTGAGAGGATCCGAAAAGCAAAGAATCATGAGGAAGTTGAAAGTGCTGCGAGCACGAAAACTGAACATGCTGTGAGCATGTGGGAGGAAAATGCTGAGAGCGCAAACAAGCCAGAACCAGACAAGTGCCTGCTAGATGCTAATGGAATGTGGTGGGAAGATGACGATTTGTATCTTGCCCACACAGACGAAGATTGGGCAGGTGATCAACCAGACAGTACTTGGTACCTTGAGGAGGTGGACCACATGACCAGAAGTGGGCGGTACTTCAAGCCCCCACACTTAGATCAACCCGAGGCATCAGGGAAAGATAAAGAGGCAGAGAAACAGAGAGAGAAACAAGTTGAAGAAGAGGCTGTACTGAGCAGCTAAAGAAAATACAAGCAGACATCTCCATCTGGGGACTGCTTATGGCTTCAAGGGTGCACAGGCAGGCTGTCCTATCTGCCATGGACAAAGCCAAACTCTCCATCGAAACTACGCCAGAACAGCTAGTTGGGCTGGTCTTTCCGGGAGGAGGTTCCCCGGCATTGACCTTTTCGGATAAGGAATTGCCGCCTGAGGGCGTGGATCATAATAGACCCCTCTACATCTCTGTAGAATGTAGGGATAAATGGATTCCGGTGGTACTTGTTGATACCGGGTCCGCTATCAATGTCTACCCGGCCAGGACGGCATATGCAATTGGGCTAAAGCCTGCGGACTTTACACCGACTACTCAAGTAATCAGAGCCTACGACAATACGAGCAGGGATGTCCTGGGGACAGTAAAAATCCAAACCAAGATTGGACCTGGGCAACACGAGGTAGATTTTCATGTCTTGGAGGTCCCCTGCATCCTTTAACATGCTTTTGGGGCGACCCTGGTTGCATCAGGTGAAGGCAGTCTCATCTACTCTACATCAAATGGTGAAGTACCCTACGGAAAGGGAGTAGCCATTGTTTTTGGGAATTCATCAATCCATCCCCCTCCAGAGGTATCTACGCCAGTCCTGGAGATTGAACATGGCATGGAGGACATGTTCATATCGGGATTTACTTTGGCTGAGGCCCCGGGTGGTGCAAAACATCATGGCTGTGAATGAGGGTGTGTATGTCAGCGCTCAAGCCGTCTACCTCATGAACAAGCTCCAACATATCCCCGGGATGGGATTGGGAAGAAGCGGCAGGAAAGGAGTCGCAGCGTTAGCCGAAGTGCCACACAATCCACATACCTTTGGACTGGGTTATCTGCCCACCAAAGAAGACTGGGTGAGGAAAGGAAAGGAAATGGCCGGCAGGGCCAGAGCGAAGCAGGCTGGGAAGCCTTTTGATTTAATGCACAGGCCCATCTGGGGTACCCTGAACGGACGCTTTGTCCGGGAGGGGGAAGATTTTCCATTTTGCGGCTTCCCAGAGCCATGGTTAAACGCGGAGAGGAAGCGCGTACCAGGTTTCGAAATCTTCTTCGACCTGCAACTATCCGGGGATGACGTTGCCACAGAGCAGACAGACCCAACAACTGAGGCTGAGCAGAATAAGGCAAAGGATTCTGAGGGCACGGAATTAGAAATGGGGGTAGCACTGGCAAGTCTCCTCTCTGATCCTCTGATCGACCAAGATTGCTTGGGGAATAACGCCGTGGTTTCCATGATTGGGAATGAAATGGCCGCGAGCCAACCAGCAGCTATTTTGGATGCATCAATCGCACCCTCCCTCACTTGGCAGTATGAGGAGGGATTCTTATCCAGCAGCACCGGGTCAGGTAGTGAGCCGGAGTCTGATTCCACCGAGTCCTGTGAGTCGGAATCAGGTTCCAGCTCGACTGAGTCTGAGTCTGGTACTCCTGGGGGTGTCAACCCGGATGCCACAGTCTTGTCCAGGTCGTCTTTTTCTTTCTCATTTGAGTCTATTGTAACCGAGGACGATTTGGATGAACTTAATGAGAATCAGGCAACTGTGGTTTCTGAGTACTTCTCTGTGCCCCTAGTTTATTGCATTAATTCGGACTTTCAAAATTTTGATCAAAACGACGAGGACGAAGTTCCTCCGGTTTTACAACGTCTAATTGAGCAGGAGCAAGAGAGGTTCGTTAAGCCATTAATGGATGAAATCATTTCTGTGAATATTGGTACTGAGGAGGACCCGCGGCTGGTCCAGATCGGGTCCACGTTGTCTTCAGAGGAACGCGAGCGCTTAGTCGCTTTATTAAAAGATTTCAAAGATGTTTTCGCGTGGTCCTACGAAGACATGCCTGGAATCGATCCTGAGATTGTACAGCATCGGATCCCCCTTGACCCCGAGGCTCGACCTGTCAAACAGAAGCTCAGAAGGATCCGCCCGGATTGGGCTCTTAAGATCAAGGAAGAGGTCACCAAGCAAATTGACGCAGGCTTCCTGCTAGTCTCTGAATATCCGACTTGGTTGGCCAACATTGTTCCGGTGCCGAAGAAGGATGGCAGGATCCGGGTGTGCGTAGACTTCAGGGATTTGAACAGAGCTAGTCCGAAGGACGATTTTCCCCTACCGCACATCGATGAGTTAGTGGACTTCACAGCAGGGCATGCATTGCTCTCGTTCATGGATGGCTTTTCAGGGTATAACCAGATAGTGATGGCGCCAGAAGACCGAGAAAAGACTGCATTCACCACCCCGTGGGGGACATACTGCTATCGAGTAATGCCGTTTGGGTTGAAGAACGCTGGAGCTACTTATCAACAGGCCGCGACCACAATACTACATGATATGATCCACAAAGAGGTTGAGGTGTATGTGGACGACATGATTGTCAAGTCCAAAGAAAGAGAGGGCCACTACACCGCCTTGCATAAGTTTTTTCAAAGGATCAGGGAATTCCGGTTGCGGCTAAACCCTCAGAAATGTACATTTGGTGTTACAGCGGGAAAAATGCTGGGGTTTCTGATTACACAAAGGGGCATCGAGGTCGACCCTTCCAAAATCAAGGCCATCCTAGAAATGCCCCCACCAAGGACTGAAAAGGAGGTGCGAGACTTTCTGGGTAAAGTGCAATTCATAAGACGGTTTATTTCAAAATTAACCTTGACTTGTGAACCACTTTTTGGTCTCTTGAAGAAAGGCAAGAAGTTCCAATGGGACGGCCGATGTCAAGCTGTATTTGAACAAATTAAAGAATATCTACAGAACCCACCCGTTTTATCGCCACCAGAACCGGGGAAACTGTTGATTTTGTATCTGTCAGTAACTGAAACCACAATGGGCTGTATGCTTGCACAAGAATCAGAAGATAAGGTGGAGAAAGCCATCTATTATTTGAGCAAGAAAATGCTGGAGTATGAGACCCGATATACACCACTGGAAAAGGCTTGCTTAGCTCTGGTATGGGCTACCAGGAAGCTGCGGCACTACTGTTAGCTCATTCTGTAATGTTGGTTTCACGACTTGATCCCATCAAATATCTTTTCGAGAAACCAGCGCTTACGGGTAGGCTAGCTCGTTGGTTGCTGTTGCTCTCCGAATTTGATCTCGCATATGTGACGCGCAAGTCAGTGAAGGGAAGAGCAGTGGCAGAGTTCCTTGCCGACCACCCGGTTGAGGGGGATGAAGCAGTTGAGTATCTATTCCCAGATGAAGCAATTCTGCATATCGACGAAGAAACTTGGACAATGTACTTTGACGGAGCGTCAAATCAACATGGGTATGGGATAGGAGTGTTGCTGATAGCACCCGACAATTCCCGTATCCCTCTAGCCTTCAAACTCCGGTTCAAAGTCTCAAACAACGAAGCAGAATACGAAGCATGCATTGCTGGTTTGGAAGCAGCCCTAGAATTAGGGGCAAGACGGCTGGACGTCATTGGGGATTCGAACCTTGTTGTGTCTCAAGCTAAAGGAGACTGGAAAGTAAAAGAGGAAAATATGATGATGTATCACCAGACCTTGGACTTGTTGATTCCTCGGTTTGAAAAGTTAAATTTCACTCATCTACTAAGAGAGAACAACAAGTTCGCAGATTCGCTAGCAACTCTATCATCCATGATAGACATCCCGTGTGGAGTCCGGATGCGTCCAGTTATCATTGATCAGAAATTTGCGCCTGCTTATGAGTCGATTGCAGCCATAGATGAAGTTCAGGACGAACACCCTTGGTATCACGATATCTGGAATTTCTTGGAGAAGGAAATGTACCCGCCAGGGGTAAATGCCAAGGACAAAAGGGCAATAAGAAGATTGGCCGTTCAGTTCATCATCTGTGGGGATAAGCTGTACAGAAGAGGTCATCTGGGAATGCATAAACTGTGCGTTGATGCAGAGGAGTCAAAGCGTCTGATGGAAGCCATCCACGGGGGAGAGTGTGGAGCACACATGAATGGGGTAATGTTAGCAAGGAAGATTCTCAGACAAGGTTATTATTGGTCCACCATGGAGGAGGATTGTATTGGTTTTGTCCGGCGATGCCACAAGTGTCAAATTCACGCAAATCGCATGAACATTCCGCCGTCAAAGTTGTACAACATGACTTCGCCATGGCCATTTTCAGTCTGGGGAATTGATGTAATCGGGGCCGTTACGCCAAAGGGGTCGAATGGGTATGAGTTCATCCTCGTAGCGATAGACTACTTTACAAAGTGGGTCGAGGCCCCAATCTTATGCGGTGTTGAAGGCTTCGCATGCATGTAGCAAAATTTATCAGGAATAACATCATCTGTCGCTACGGAGTCCCAAATGAAGTCGTTTCAGATAATGGTTCCCACTTCAAGAAGGAAGTGATTGACTTGTTGGAGAAATACAATGTGGCTTTTCATAAGTCATCTACCTATCGGCCGCAAACTAACGGAGCAGTTGAGGCCGCCAACAAGAATATCAAGCGCATACTACAGAAAATGGTGGAGACCTACCGGGACTGGCCAGATAAGCTGCCGTTTGCTCTATGGGGCTACCGGACTTCAATCAGAACTTCTACAGGGGCGACTCCGTATTCGTTAGTCTATGGGATGGAGGCCGTTCTACCAATTGAGATTGAGGTTCCGTCTTTGCGAGTATTGGCCGAATGTCAAATAGCCGAAGCGGATTGGCAGCAGAACAGATTTGAGGAACTCATGCTTTTTGATGAAAGAAGGTTGAAGGCACTGTACCATGTTCAGGGTTATCAACGCAGAATCGCCCGGGCTTTTAACAAGAAGGTTAAGTCCAGGAATTTAAAAGAAGGAGATTTGGTACTCAAGGACAACCGAGCTCCTATCCACGACCCAAGAGGCAAGTTCAGACCCAATTGGACTGGTCCTTACATCATCAAGTCAATCTGGTCAGGTGGAGCTGTGGTTCTGATGGATCTAGATGGCTTAGAGTTTTCCCCAACCGATCAACATGGACAAGTTGAAGAAATACTACCCCTGAGAGGCTCGCTAGGCCGAAAACCCGAAAGGGCGACCTAGGCAAAACTCAGAGCACAAAAAATTTGAAATTATAAAAACTGAGCTCGCAAGGTTGAAAACCCGCAAAGGGCGGCCTTGGCAAAAGTTAGAGCGCAAAAGGAGAGTAAAAATATCCGAGCGAACCCGAGCTTGAACTACGTAAGACTTGATTCCCATCTTTGGGATACGTAGGCAGCTTCATCTTGAAGTTCAGTCACAATCTTTTCCCCGATCAACTTTGTCCATTCTGATCATCTCAGTCATCTCTATTCATCATCATTTATTGTGATCTCCGGTACAGTGCTATTCAAACTAGGGGCAACTTTCCGTTGCAATGAAGTGTTGCGGCATCATCCAGACTAGGGGCAACTTTCCGTTGCTATGAATTGCCGAGGCACTTTTCAAACTAGGGGCAACTTTCCAGTTGCTAGGATCCGGGGTTGTGCATCTCAGTGACAGATCTCAGGTGTGTCCAGTTCTGATCCATATCGAAAATAGTTTTGAAAAGTTTTAATAAAAGTTGACTTTGTTCAAATTAATCTTTTCACAACTAAGACCATTTTTGGACCAAAGCGGAGAATTTTCAGTACCACAACCTTCAATTTCATTGATTTCAAAACAGAGTTCTTTTGCTCTTGCATACAATTGAAGTTGCTTTTTATTACACTCATAAAGAAAACTTGAAAGTACTAATAAAGCAATAAATCTGGGGCATAGTCAAGTCAGGTGTCCCTGCGCCCCCTTCCAGAGCTAGTTGAAGCCTCTGATGCCAACCTAGGCCCAACCTGTGCCTCTTCATTGAGCCAATCCCAGCACTCGTCAGATAAAGTGCAATTAAAAGTAAGGGCGGGGGCCAGAAGCTCTCTAATCCTCCACACTGTGGCCTGCCGAGCCAACTGCGCGCCTCGAACTGGGAAGGTAGCCGGATACTCTAGTCCCTCTGGTGGGCAAGTCTGATCATGGCCAAACTGGCGCAGAATACGGAATGGGAAGTAGAATACACAGTGAGTCAAGCCGATCAATCGGATCCCGACCTGCCGGGACATGCTATAGCTCATTGCCGGGAGATTGAGCCAAGGGCAGCGCCACGCAATGCGATCTGCCGACAAGTTGCACATCCATTCAAACCACCATCCCTCATCAGGGGCGTCGACTAAGCGTGGTCGAAAGAAGTAGCCGCGGGCTGAGTAAGCAGGGCAAGAGTCCACAACTTGCAGTTTGTCCATCAACCATATCTGGGGAGGGACGAAAAATGAGAGAATAAAGAATAGAGAGATGTGCGATGAGAGAAAAGTAAGATAAGGGTCTTGTGAGAAAAACTGAGCCTGAGGGCCGAGTGATGTGAGCAAATACATATGTGAGATCGGGTGGGAAACATTACCTGCAGTAGTAGTGGACTCCCTGCAAATCTGGTTGTCTCCCGACGATAGAAGGCATCCAGGCCCATCAGTGTCTCGGCCAATGTCATGGCAATGCAACTCTTTCCCTCTTTCAAGCCTTGAGCAACTTCAATCAGACGGACGCTGGATCCTCCAAAGCTTGAGGCAAACAGAAAATGAGATAACATGCACAAATAGAGAGCATGTTGCCGGAAGCCTTGCCACTGATGGTCGCTGCGGTCACCGGCATCGGAGAATCGGTAGACCAAACTTGGGATATCCAACATTCCGTTACAAATCAAGGACCGAGCGTCATGCGCGGAGAGCCCGCACATCCGCCTTAAGTATTGAGCATAGCCAAAGTTGAGTTGGGGCAAGAGTTCCTCGCCGCGCTCGGATTCCAGCAAAACTTGAAAATCTTCAAAAGTGGGACATACCTCTTGACCGCCGAAGCTGAAAACGTACGTCACCGGGTTCCAAAACTTCGCCGCGGCATGGAGGAAAGGAAGGTGCAGTGGAGTGCGGCTCAGCGGGAATAGTGCATTTAAGCCGAAACCCCGGAAGTTCAACTTTTCCGAGCCGTCTAGAGAAGAGATCCAAGATGTGAGATTTTCTGCGAGAAATGCCTCCATTTTTGTGAGAAACGGTGATGAAATGAATAAGTTCCAAGGTTGGGGCTTTTATAGGGGGGTAAAACACTATTCAAAGGACACGTGTCAAAATTCTGGGGGTTGTGGGAGAGGTGGCCGGCCGGCCATCTATTCTAGTAGGCCGGCCACCCTCTAGTCTCCAGATGCAAAAAATGTTCGGCCCCGCATTGGTCCTGTCTTACCCTCCGGAAGGAAATTTGAAGCATTTTCATGCACCAGGAATGTCGAAGGCCTCCATTTCTCTCAATTTCGGATACGCTCCGTCATCCAGATTGTCCATCCGAAATGCGTTTTGTTGTGTTTTGCTTATCGAGTTGTTGTTTTGTTTATCGAGTTGTAAGTTTTGTCGAGCTGTCGCATTTTGTGTTTTGAATTGTTACTTTTTTTTTTGATTACACAATTTTGTTAAGTCTTGTCTATTGAGTCATTAACATTGTTGTATTTTGTTTATCGAGTTGTAAACTTGCTAAGAATCTGTTATTTCTTAGTGAGTCGATTTGTTTTAATTTGTTGCGTCGGTTCACTACCTGGCTCGGTAAATACATGAGGCACATTTTCATTCAATTCCATTTTGTGCAATGATGCGATGCGATGCTGAGAATTTCAAATACAACATCTTTTCAAAAGCTGTTTCATTCCATCATGTTTTACAACAAAATAAAGGTACAAGTTTTACAGAAAATAAAACTGCCTAACAATGTGCAAAGTGCTACAAACTACTAGCCAAAAAGTAAAATAAAGCAGGGAATAACATCAGTGTCCTCGGGAACGGGAAAGAGGAGGTCCTCTCATCCTCTTCTGCGGGATAATCTCTGCATCATCATCACCATCTGGATCGGAGCTGTCATCCTCCGGATCCCCCTCAGGCTCATCTCCGCTCCCGGAACCAAGACCGGAGCCTCCCTCCCCAGGAGATGTCTCTGATATGTGGCCTGCGACCTCCTCCTCCTCATCCTCGACAATGGGTGCCCTGCGTCTGCGAGACGACCCTGCTCCTCGAGCTCCTCGGTAAGGCCTGGATGGCCCAGCTCCTCGAGTCTCTGTACCTCGAGCAGGTCTAGCACCTCGACCTCTCTGAGAAGGCCCGGGTGGCCCGCCCCGTGTCGAAGCATATACGGGAGGCATCTGAAAATGAAAAGTGCAATACATCAGTCCAACCATAAAAAGCAGGTACAAGTACAGTATGTGAGTGGGGTGTGTGTCAGATGTGCTCTACACAGCCTATCAGTGCAATGGAATGTTCAAAACCAGCATGTTAACAGAAATATGATAAGTGCAAGAGAGATGAAGGGTACCTGGAAGCCCGTGATGGACATCTGTGCCTCTCTACGCAGAACCATCCCCTCAAGTGAGGCCACCACCCCGAGCATCTGATCCATGTACTCAACTGGGGGCTACAGACACAATTGCAAAATTATCAGTAAAGGAATGGATGTCCAAATGTCCGACTGATAAATCAAAGCTGTAAAACATACCGGTGGTGAATCAGGGTCTCTGACATATCTGTGACCAGGCATCGGAGGTTCCATAGGGATCGAAATCGGAGAAGTAGTCCCATACTGCCACCCCGTCAACTCGGTCGGCATATCTGGCCATCCAGGATGATCGAGAGTCGGAGGAATCGGAGGAATCGAACTACCTCTACCTCTAGATGTACCAGCCCTACTAGAAGAGGGGATGTCTGTAGTACGAGCACGACTCGAAGATGGTACGCCAGTGGACCTCCGTGGTGGAGCCCGTATTCCCGTCAAGGGGGGCATCAGATATATGCGGCGATAGGTGGCGTAGTTCCCCTCAAGGAGATGTAATAAAGCATCACTGCCCTGCATAGCACTACTGACCTCCTCAGGAGATAATCTATCAGCAGTCCGTATGGTGTCTGGAGGCACAGCAGGAGGGTCCTGAGAATTACCCCCCCATAGCTGGCGCTGGAAGCGTTCCCCCAGGAACCAGACCCTACCCACTGGTCCCTCGAGCAGGAATCTATACTGGGAACTAGTCGACCCTCCGGGGTACTGATTCTCGAGATCATCGCCGAAGATTGCCCAAGGCTGCCAAGTGATCTGCAGATAACCAGTGCACAAGTCAATCAGAAATCAGAACATACAGAGCAGGTCAAAGATGAAAATGAAAAAGAACTGAGAGTTCTAAAATACCTCTGTCGCTCGAACAGTGTCAAAGTACTGTCGTAGAGAGAAGAGAGTCTCTCGAGGCCTCGGTAAGTGCTCGCCCTCAAACATCAATGAATACGGGGTCATAGGAGGTCCTGTCACCTCCATCTCCGGGGCTAATGTGGGAAAATATGCATATACCCATAGCTGAGAAAAGCAGTGCGGGATGTGAATACAAGGTGCTAAAAGGCAGAATACAGAATGCAAGGTGCGCCGTGTGTGCAGTGAACAAGTAATGAGGAGCAAAAATGTAAATCAAGAGGACAGAATGTACCTCCCAGGCTCTCCAGTAGCCGCCGAGTAAGTCCCCCCACCCGCGAGAGACTGCGCTCATGTAACAATAAAGGGTAGCCAGGCCAGCGCCGCCCCAATCATACTGACCGACCTGTGATAGGTCTACTAGAGCACTTAGTAGATACAATCCTACCATGTTCCCTCTATCGGCGAACAGGGTGGTGCCGAAGAGGAACATGAGGAAACCACGGGCATACTGCTCCGCCTCCTCAGGAGTATCGGGCTCCATCTGTGGCCGCCGGAAATGGGAAGAGAACCAAGTATACCGAACTCTCCCGGAACCTCTGTCTACAGGCGGAAGTGCCCCCAGTAGATGCATCCAAGCAGCCTCCCACTGGCCCATATCCTCATCATAGGGAATGGGTCCACCGCCTACGTCTAGGCCGGTGAGTATAGCGAAGTCCAGTGGGGTCATGGTCATATCCCCGGTCGCAGAAAAATGGAAAGAATTGGTGGTGTCCCACCATCTCTCTGCTAGAGCAGCAAATAAAGTCCTACTGATGAGACAATGAGATAACCCTCTGCAGAATGGCCCGAATCCTGCAAAGTCAACCAAGTCCCGGACAGCTTCCGGAAGCTCAAAATACCACTCCCTCGCGGTGACGGAGCCATATCCTCGCACTGTGCGAGAGTGAACCTGCATTTAGAATAAATGCGTAGATCAGCAAATGAAGTGAAAATGAGCTGTGTGCAAATGAAGTGAAAATGAGCTGTGTGCAAATGAAGTGAAAATGAGTTGTGTGCAAATGAAGTGAAAATGAGTTGTGTGCAAGTGAAGTGTTTTGGGCTGCGTGTTCAAATTTCAGCTAAATCAGTGGGCTGTGTGTTCACTTCAAATCTGGGCCGCTTGTTCAGTACATCAAAGTTTGGGGCTGTGTGTTCTACTCTTAATCAGTGGGCTGTGTGTTCACTTCAACAAAATCTGAGCTGTGTGTTCAGAAAAATCGAGTTTTGGGACTGTGTGTTCTACTCTTAATCAGTGGGCTGTGTGTTCACTTCAAATCTGGGCTGCGTGTTCAGTAAATCAAAGTTTGGGACTGTGTGTTCTACTCTTAAATCAGTGGGCTGTGTGTTCGCTTCAAATCTGGGCTGTGTGTTCAGTACATCGAAGTTTTGGGCTGTGTGTTCAACTCTTAAATCAGTGGGCTGTGTGTTCGCTTCAAATCTGGGCTGTGTGTTCAGTACATCAAAGTTTTGGGACTGTGTGTTCTACTTTTAATCGGTGGGCTGTGTGCTCACTTCAAATCTGGGCTGTGTGTTCAGTACATCGAAGTTTTGGGACTGTGTGTGTTCTACTTTTAATCGGTGGGCTGTGTGTTCACTTCAAATCTGGGCTGTGTGTTCAGTAATTCAGAGTTTAGGGCTGTGTGTTCAGTTCTTAATCAGTGGGCTGTGTGTTCACTACGAATCTGGGCTGCGTGTTCAGTAAATTTGGTATTTGGGCTGCGTGTTCACTTCAAATCTGGGCTGTGTGTTCAGTAATTCAGAGTTTAGGGCTGTGTGTTCTACTCTTAAATCAGTGGGCTGTGTGTTCGCTTCAAGTTTGGGCTGTGCGTTCAGGAAATCTGAGTTTTGGGATTGTGTGTTCTACTCTTAGTCAGTATGTGCTGTGTGCTCATTTTCAACTTCGGGCTGTATGTTCGGTGAATCAATGTTTGAGCTGTGTGTTCAATTTCTAACTAATGTGTACTGTGCGTTCACAATCAGTCAATGAGCTGTGTTCACGAAATTCAAGTGGCTAAGTCACATGCTCAGGATGCAAGTACTATGTCATGAGCTAAACTGTGTGTCTAAGCATGGCAGGGGAATGAAATACATGAAAAAGCAGGAAAGAAAGTAAAATACCTCTGCATCATGAGAGAGATGCTGCTCTGGCTCTCGTAGGAGAAGATCCCCTGGTACCCGATCGTTAAATTCGGTGAAATGACGAAAAGTGGCTCGCGGAAGCCTATGTACCGCTGGAGCATATCGATCGGGAATAAAAGGGCGAACCCTCGGGGGCAATGTCATAATGTCAAAATCATCCCCGGAGCCGGGAAAACCTCCACCATGAGGGAAATGGCCCGCCATGTCGAGAAATCTGCAAAGAGGAGCAAAAATGAGCAAAATGGGCCAAAATTGGAAAAAGTCAACAAAAGTCAACTTTCGGGAAATGAAAAGTCAACAAAAGTCAACTCCCGGGAAAATTTTCCAAATAATGAGACAAACTTACCTCAAGTGGTGAAAATGAGAAGAGAAGCCCCGGAATCAAAATTTAGTCGGCTTAAAGTACGCGAAACTGGAAGATTTCGCGAAAACAACTTGCGTGGAAGGCCGAGGGGCGCGCATAAAATGCAGATCTGAAAGAGAAAATGGTCTGGGGAGCAAGAGGAAGAAGTTTTGCAACTTTGGGTGTGATTTCGGAGGCAATGGAGATGTGTATATATAGAAACATGAGAAAAAGACCAAAATGCCCCTGCTTTGGGCAGGTGGCCGGCCGGCCACCTAACCTGGCTGGCCGGCCATGCCCTTTTTCTCCCCTGGCCGATGGCCTCTCCCAGGGCAATGGCCTGGCCGACCATGATCCCCACCCCCTCCCCTACCTCTTTGCAAATTTTGAGGAAAATCGGAGTTCCCGGAACCTGAAAAAGTTCAAGAAAAATGCACTTTCTAGCGCCGAATTGCTCCACCGGAACTTTAACTGCAAATTCTGACATGTGTCTCCTCATTATTCATCAAAATCAGAGTGTATCCTTTTTAAACATGTTGTGACCTCTCCGGGAGGTGAATCAGAGGACGCGATCGAGTTACCGTCGCCGAAATGCGCGTTTTCCGGCCCATCATTTCATATCCAACGGGCACCCTGAGTTATACTCGTTTTGCATTGTTTGGCTTATAATTTGCATTCTCATGAATGTTTTGCATTGTCATGCATGATTTCTTGATGTTTGATGCTTCTGTACTTGAACATGCGTTGTCACGCATTATCTGTTCTCGCATTGTGATGCATTCGTTCGCCGACACTGTGTGTGTCAAGCTTTTCGAATCATAGGAATCGCGTTGAATATATGTTGTTAGCATATTGTTCTTGTTGAATTTCTCTATTTTGCAGGCACGATATTGTATGTACGGTTCATTTGAGGCTGGTGCGACCAGACGAATCGCGCAGGTATCGTATCTTCTCCGTGTGAGACGCGACGAGAATTGAATGATTCTCCGCATTCTTAACTGCATGAAATGTAGTTGTTGCTTTGCATTCTTGCTTAAAACTGTTGCATCTATTTGTCAATACTTGCTTCATTACAGCTTGTTGCACTTGCATGATCATCTGGCTCCGTGCCTCTCTTTTGCATGTTGCCCCTTCACGCCTGCGGGCACGCATCTCTGTTTATCTTGTATGATTGTCTAAGTCTTCGGCCTTGTCAAAAATGGGTCGTCTCTGGGCTTTGACATTCACTCCCGTCATTGTTATGACTTCCGAGTTCTGTCAAAGAGGGGCAACTGTAGACACCCCATTTTTGACCGACCTTAAGACTCAGACGTCACCGGTTGAGCGCTCGGTGATGTTGTGTACTGTGCTCGTTCAGAAGTCTCAGAGTCGTGGCCGTGCGCCCTGCCTCCGGACTTCCGAACTCTCTTCTCTACCTTGTCTCGGTTTGCGAACCAGGCTCGGTTTTCCCTGTTTTCTTTTCTGAGGGAAGGGAGTAGTCCCGTAGACTATCTCCCGATGGCCGTGAGCTACTTTTCGTGGCCGTAGGCCATTTTGCCCATTTCGGAGCCCGGTTCCCGATTTTCGGAGCCGTCAGGTCGTGTGCCTCGGCTCGGGACCGCCCAACCATCTCCGGTTTCTCCGGTTTTCGGCGGAGACCTCTGTTTTAATGTTCCGAGGAACACTGGGGCCCCTGATACCCACTTCGTGGCCGTATGCCACTTCCGGTGCCTGTAGCCGGTTTTCGGGACCCCAAACTGCGCGGTTTTGGTCCCGAGCATTCATTTCGCATCCGTTTTCTCCGGTTTTTGGCAGGTACCTCTGTTTTGTCATTCCGAGGGACACTGGGGTCGCAGATGCCCACTCCGCTGCTGAACACCACTTCCGGCACCTGCAGCCCATTTTCGGGATCCCGAATTACTCAGTTTTGGCTCCGAGTGTTCATTTCTCATTAGTTTTTGTTCAAACTTGGCAGGTACCTCTGTTTCAACATCAGGAAGATCACTGGGGGGTGAGAAGCCAACAATTATCCCAGATAACCAGATTCGCTCCTCCGGAGCCCGTTTTTTCTCACTTCCGGGCCAATGTTGAACACCCTAGGGGTATTTTCTTCCAACCAAAGCTACATATTTGTGATCAGGAGATATGGGAGGACCCTAAACAAGAGTGGTCGGCCAGAAATTATCCAGTTCAGTTTTGAGCCTCTCCTTCAAGTCCAATGTTGTGGCTCCTGCTTCAATGTTGCCAAATTCCAACCTTGGATCCTTGTTCTACACATCTGGGAGGACACAAAAAGCAGGTGGTCGGCCAGAAATTGTGCAGTTCATTTTTGAGCCTCTTCTTCAAGCTCTATGTTGTGACACCTGCTTCAGAGTTGCCAGATTTCAACCATGGGGCCTTGTTCTACACACATTGGAGGACACAAAAAGTAGGTGGTCGGCCCGAAATTTTATGGTGCATTTTGGGACCCTGGCCGGCCGGCCAGGGTGAGTGGCTGGCCGACCAGGTGAGGTGGCCGGCCGGCCCCCTTGCATAAAGCCACCTGGCCGGCCTGCTTCCCCCTTTCCAGCTCATCCCAGCTGTCTGGATATTTTGTCCAAAAGATCTCCCCATCCGGGGGATATTTTGGGAGGGAAAGCTTGGATGCTTTTCCCTCCCCTTTTACACCCCATTTTGCCTATTAAAGGGGCTGGGCAGCTCCTTCCTCAAGGTTAGAAAATTTTATCTCAAGAGCCCCTCTCCCAAATCCTTGATCTCCATAGCCTAATTCTCAAAAAACTTCCAAGCTCCCTAGGCAATTCCTTCATCAACCCTTAGCTCCACCATCCCCACTACCATTCCAGCAGCAAGGAAGTGTTCTCCAGTAGCTAAGAAGCACCAAATTCAAGCCAAGAGGTAGCAACAATCGGATCTTCAAGGGTAAGTCTCCAACTCTCTTTTTGTAGCATAATTTTGCTTCCTATTTCTACCCTATTTCCTTTCAGTTTTTGGGCTTTGACCCCTACTGGTTTTAGACTTATTTTGAGCCCCTCTACAACTTTGTAGAAGGGCTCAACTTCATTTGGTGTCTCCATGATACACTTGTTTCAATATCTAGCTTGTATGTCACAATCTTGCATGCTATTTTTAGCCTATTTGCATTTGTTTTTGGGGCTCCGACCCCTACTGGTTTTGTGCTTATTTTGAGCCCCTATACAACATTGTAGAAGGGCTCAACCTTGTTTGGCCATTCTATATACCACCTCCCTTTGAAATCCACTTTAGGCCCTAATTCTTGCATGTTTTGTAGCCTTTTGTGCTTTTGGTTTTAGCTCTTGGTCAGAACTGAGAGGGGTCTTATTTTGACCCCCTTTACATGTTTCATGAAGAAAGTTTTATTGTTTGGTGTATGCTTTGCATATCTCTTGTTATAACCTCTTTTGAGCTCCATTTTGCATAGAATTTATAACATGTTTATATTCTGTTTTTGGGGCTGCCATCTTCTGTAAATGTGCTTATTTTTAGGCCCTCTTCAATGTTGTAGAAGCATGTTTGTTCATTTGGGGTTTGTATATATCACTTGTCTCAATGCCCTTCTTTTAGCCCCTATTCTTGCATGCTTTTGTTGCTATATCTAAGCTTGCAATTTGGCCATGTTTGTTACTGAAAAATGCCATATTTGGGACTGCCTTGCCACTGGTTTTGCTGTCATGTGCTGATTTTGCATGTTTAGTATAGCCGTAGGCCATTTCGGGTACTTAAAATCACATTTCGGGATGATTTCATGCATTGGTTGTCATTTCGTATCATTTCGGGACTGTTTTCCCCTTTATTTAGTTGCTGAAATTTGGTTTGCATGCTTGCATATCATTTCCCATGTCATTTCATGCCTTAATGCATTGCCTCGGTTTGCGTGCCCGTGGGCACGCACTTCGAGGCACTCCGTTTTGATTGATCGGCAGCTTGTGTGAGTGTGGCTGAGGCCCTCTCATGTTGGCGTAAGCCCAGTTTGCATTCCGTATGCCATTGCCTCGGTTTGCGTGCCCGTGTGCACGCATTTCGAGACACTTCACTTTTATCCGATGGCCTCTTATGTGAGTGAGCTGAGGCTC
Source organism: Camellia granthamiana (assembly GCA_036172215.1). Taxonomy (NCBI): domain Eukaryota; kingdom Viridiplantae; phylum Streptophyta; class Magnoliopsida; order Ericales; family Theaceae; genus Camellia; species Camellia granthamiana. The sequence continues at coordinate 89,648,717 of CM069908.1, read as the reverse complement.
TCCCATGTTGGTGTAAGCCCATCGTGGCATTCCGTATGCCATCTCATTGCATTTCATCATCGCCTCAGTTTGCGTGCCTGTGGGCGCGCATTTCGAGGCACTTCGGTTTTATCCGATTTTCTCATTTCATCATCGCCTCGGTTTGCGTACCCGTGTGCACGCATTTCGAGGCACTTCGATTTTATCCGATTTTGCATCGCACGTCATCGCCTCGGTTTGCGTGCCCGTGTGCACGTACCTCGAGGCACTTCAGTTTTATCTGATCTCCATTTTAGCATCGCCTCGGTTTGCGCGCCCGCGTGCACGCATTTCGAGGCACACTTCTGTCTTATTCGATTTGCCTTCTGTATGCCATTTCCTCGGATTACGTGCCTGTGGGCACGCATTTCGAGGCATTTCATCTTGGTCTCATTGTATATCATATTTCATGTCATCTCATGCATGTATGCCATTTTCTCGGTTTGCGTGCCCGTGGGCACGCATTTCGAGATATCTCATTTTCATCAGCATTGTGCATGCTAGGTCATATGTTAGTTGCATTTCATGCATTTCATGCATATTGCACGGGAAACGAGGCGCGTTTCGTACTCCGAGTGACGGAACGGGTCTCAATTCTCCAGTCACCGACACTCCGGATTATCCGTGATGGAGTTAGGTTTATAGCATTCATCTGCATTCATCTGATATTGAGTTGTGCAATTCGGTTCCTCGGCCATCATGCATCGATATGCGTGATTGGTGGCACGAGGATCGAGGCATGCATATATTTGTGAAATACATTGCTATGCCCTTTTCCTGCTCTCTGTTGCAGCAAAACCCAGGATCAGCAACTTTTCGGAGTCTGGCACGCATTTCGAGAAAAATTGCAAACAGAGGTGGATTGGGGCATCCCAGTGGATTTCCGCGCTAAGGCAGCCCAACATGCATAATCCATCAGAAGCGAGGCAGTCCCTGGCTTGTATGCCAGTTTTACTTCTTTTGTAATTAATTTGTAAATTAATTAGAAATCTGTATATTTCGGACTGTAATATTCTTTTATTTGGGACTGTATTATTTATTTGGACCCTCTGCGCGAGGGCAAAATTGTAATAAGGGTGTGTGAGTGTGATGTATGTCTTCCAACCCCCATTTCTTTCTCCCTTTTATTTACCCGCTTATGATGGTTAGATGTAGGGCATATTTCAATTAGCATAACAGTATGACAGCATGTTTGCATCATTCATCTGTTTTGCATGCACCGGGCTCGGCGCATCATACAAACTGCATCTGTATTTCAATTCCAAATTGAATACATGATAGTTGTAGCATTCCATATGCCATGTTTAGAATAGCCGAGCCTGCTATAGTTGCATCTTTTGCATGTGTTTGCATTAGGCATTTCAGCATATTTAGGATCATGCATGATTTCTAATGTAGTTTCTGTTTTGGCTTGGAGTACTCGGTGAGTTTTTTATGCTTTTAGCATCCTTGCATGCGTGTGAGTGACTGCCATGATAGCATGCTTGCCATGAGGCTATGTGCTTATGTGATATAACTGCCTTGAATGCCTGTGGGTGGAGGTTGAGTTATCCGGACTGGACAAATCATTGACTGTTTGTTTTAAGCCCACTAGATAGTGGCAAAATCATGTTTTTCTAAGCCCACCTGAGGGTGGCAAATCCGCATTTTAGCCTACCTGCGGGTAGCACCATCAAACCATTTTCAAACAAACAAACATGAGATGTTTAGTTCCAATTCAGGCGATTCAGTCTATACTTGTATGCTGTGAGCATCACATAGTAACCTAGGCTAATAAATCGGAATAAGAGCTCACAATGTTTTCAAAAACAGATATCATGGTTAGTAGAGGCCGTCTTTGACCGGGCGAGAGGGGTGCTCACGATGTGACCTTCCCTAATCGTACCCAAGTTCCCGAGCCAACTTTGGTGATGACGGACACGTGGCCTTTTGGCACCGAGTCAGGGTTTCCTAAATTTCCCATTTTAAAATATTTAGGTGGCGACTCTGTTATCTGGCAAAGCAGTCCATGTTTGGCACTTCTTTCAAAAAAATCTGTTTTTCTCAAAACGATTTGCCGGATTTGGACTCTTTGGTTCGAAGATTTGGAACCGCAACAAAATCGAGTCCGAACTGTAGCGAGGTCCCTCGCGGGCTTGTTACAGCAAGCTTCGTAAATCTTCTTCGACGGTGCAGGTGGCTACTCCGGTGGCAATCAGCTTGGCCAAGGTTGCTGAGATGTCTTCGCCGTTCAGCCTTTTCGGCGAATCTCCAACTTCACTTCAGGGTGCTTTCAATAGCCCTAAAATTTTAGTGTTGTGTGTGGGGGGAGGAGGGGAGGTGAGGCGGTGCTAGTGTGAAGCAACTATGGGAGACGGTAGTTTCGTAAAATCACCCGAGCCTGGGTTGTATCATCACCACGTGAAGGCCTTTTGTTTGGTAGTGGCTAAATTAGCCTATTTTGGATGGTAGTGGCTAAAATAGCCCAAAACTGTCTTCCTAAACCATGCTATAGTAGGTTCAGTTTCTTGGAGATTAAAACTAGTGGACCGTCTAGTCCATTTCGTATGCTCATTTTTAGGCTCTATTTTAATGATTCGAATTATTCACATTTTAAAATTCGTAGAGTATATTATTTTTGTAAAAAATTAAGTCGATCGGATAACGGCAACTGCGTGTTCAAATCAGTTTTGTATAAAAAATATACAGTAAAAAAATAAACGGTTATATGAAATTGATTCGAACGCTTAATTACCATCATTCGATCAACTTGATTTTTTATAAAGCTATTATACTTGACGAACCCTAAAATATATATGATTCAAATTATCAAAACGAGGTCTAAAAGTGAACCCACGAAACAAACTTACCGGTCAAATTTTGATCTCTAACTAGAGATAATCTACTGAATGCTTTGCGATAATGATTCGCTTTTGTTACTTTTTCTTTTATTTTTCTCTCTCATCAATTATGTCACAATAGAGTGTTCGGATCAGCCTCTCTACAATGGCTTTGAAGCTATTGTAGAGAGCAAAAGTTGTGAATAGCAGCTTCATCGGACTCTCTATAGCCTTCATTCATTTTGACTTTACTACAGTGCCTCAATTGATTTGTTGAGGTATTGTTCATACGGTAATCTATTTTTTATTATATTTTCTAGAGCAAAGCTAAGTTAAAAAGCCATGGCCAGTCGTCCAGCCGGATGTCCCCCGGATGTCCATGAGTGCCTTGTAACAAAGAAGGAAAATGCCCAAATTTCCCTAACCGGTCGACCTCCCTGTGATTGTGTTTCTATTGTTTGCTTGTTGTTTGCTGCTCTTCTAGGACTATAATCCATCATATATTTAAATTGAAAAAGATAAAAGAACAAAAGAATAATATTTTAATAAAATAGAATTTTAAAATAGAAAGTTTGATGGATTGTGTACATAAAAAAGAAACTAGCTAAAATACAAAAGTAAATTTTGAGTTATAATTTGACTCAAAATTTGCTAAAACTGATGCAGATGTCCTTACAATTTAAAACTCATTAGTAGGGTAATACTTCAACACACACTACTAACAAAGAGTGTGAGAACCGCAGTTTTGTATATTAAATTATTTTGGTAATTATATTTAGCTATTTAAATTTTGTAATCAACATCTATAATCCAATTCCATAACAACATTTTGTGATCAATTCTGTAATTAACTTTTAATTATATTATTATTATTGTTGTTGTTGTTATTGTTGTTGTGATCGTCATCACTTTTATGACTACACAAATCTAATTCTTAATATATATTATTCTGTATAAAGTTTTGCATTAATAATTTGTGCACATGAAATTAACCCATGGAGATTAATTGGTTCAATCTCATGTCTTTTATTTACATAAAATAATATTATAATATTAAAGTGACTCAAAATCATATATATATATATATATATAAAGAGGAAATTGAGAGAATGGTTGGCCTTTTCCCAAGTCTTTCCTTGGGCTTTGTTGTGCATGCATATGTAAGAGCATGCTTCTCCAACAACACACACAACCTCATCAAAGGTGAACAAGCATGCCTTAACACTCTAAGCCTATGCATACCTTTACACTCTAAACCTATGCTTATAGATAATAATTCCCAAGCCAAGAGAAATAAATAAATAAAATAAAAATAAAGATTGCCTCCAAGCTCCTACATATAGAACACTATCCAACTCTTTTTCTTTTGTTTTCCACGGCTGAGCAAAGAGAAGCAAAGAAAGAAAGAGCATAAAAGAAAGAGAAAGAGAAAGAGAGGGAGAGAAAGCAAGAGGGAAAGGAGAGAAGAGAGGAGAAGAAAGGCTCAACACTTGGGATTTTTTTTTTTACTTCATTGCGGTAAGAATACTCAACCTCTATCCTCCCTTAGATATTTTTTTTTAACTGAATCTGCATATTAAAAATATGCAAAAGTGTGCATTGTTAATACACACATAGCAAGAATAGCTCAATGCATGTTTATTTTTGATAGAATGATAATCTTATGATTATATGATTTCTATTCTTCTTGCAAACATAGATTAAAATGGTTTAGCTATTGATTTTTATCTTCTTATGTGCTTAAATATTCTCCATTGTTTGAAATAATTTTGCATGGGGGTAAAATGAGATAGGGTTGGTTCATTTTTACTCAAAACTTATATTCTCTTCACTGTTTCAGATTTTATCGGAGGAAAAATGCTTTAATAAATTGAAAAATTACTTGTGTAAAAATTTGTTGGTACTGGGAGTATATATAGGTGTTCTATACACGTGTAAATTTTTATAAAATCATTGGACACCATTTTCTTACCGAAATAAATATTTGTCCTAAGTGTTGTTCATAACACAGCAGAAACAGTGACTTTAAACCGTCCCATTTTCTCTGCAAATGGTGTTTTTTCTGCACGACCACTTGGGATAGTTAGATATAAGAGTTATCTTTCATTTGTCACTGATTTCACAAAAAATGGATAAGTCTAAAAGGAGAAATTGTAGTTTTACTAAAATGTGACAGAATCCGTCCAGTTTTCTTAGAAAAATTATTTGACCATCTTACATTGGTTTTCAGTCTTCAAACTCTTCTGGAAAAATATTCTAAACTCAAATATCTAGAAATTCATTCTGACCATACCTATTTTTGACACCGTTTGAGGCCCCTTTTTATTTTTCAAACACAGATCACCTGTGCTGAAAGTTATGTAACTCACTGTCCTAGAAAAACCAGTTTTCTTCCAAATTTTATTTCTCCATTTTAAAATCATTTTTAGCCTCGGTATTCTTCTTGAAATATTTTCCTAACTTGATGAACTAGCACCAGTTAAAATATTGTAATGGTTGAACTTTGTTTGCTATAGGTTTCATATTTTTTTATCTGACCATACAGTGCTGAAAAAAGAAGTGTAGTGAATTCCTAAGAAACTTTGTGATGAGTCCTAAGACATTCTATCATATTTATTTTGGTTGCCATA
>CM069908.1:89385225-89643050 GCA_036172215.1 Camellia granthamiana | reverse complement strand
TGTTGCCCTAGCGTTTTATGCCAGGTACCGAAGAAACCGAAGGAAACACCGAGGTGTTGGAAGGCAACATGCAACCCTGGTTAGTTTGAAGCGTGCCAAAATTTCATGAACCATTTTTTTGAATTTTCTAGTTTTTCTCTAGTCTTTTTATATTTGTGTGCTAAGACAAAGTTTTAAGTTTGATTGGAGTTGTAATTTAAGAATTTTTAGTTTATGTGTTGTTAATTAATGAATGATGGTAAATTTGGTGGCAACATTAATAAGGATTCTTAATTAAAAAAATTGATTTTAAGTTTTAAACCCTATCATGATGTCTTCAAATTTTGGGGCGTCACAAAGAGTGTAGCATAGGTAAGTTATAATATTTTATGATGCTAATATAACAAAATATTATAATTTAATAAATCATAATCAAATATTTTTGAAAGATAACTAACAATTTTTTTTAGTCATAATCAAAATATATTATAATTTAATCATAACTAACATCACAATTCAATGTGTCATAATTAAGGATCATAATCAAATATCATTTGAGGCAAAATTAAAGACTTCTTTAGTTATATCCAAAATAACAATTACAAGACATCATAGATAAGTGACAATAAATAACATAGTGAAAAATCTAGAAACCTCCTAGATGTTGATTTGTGATTATGTATCAATTTTAAGCAGAATATAAAAATCCCAAACAAACAATCAAAAGAAAGAGACACAAAGATTTTACGTGGAAAAACCACAATTGGACACCTTCCAATTGTGATCAAAAAACCACGGGCCACAGCCACCAGAACAATCCACTAAGAAGATATAAAGGAATTACACAGGTATCACTCTCAATTATCTAGCGAATCCACAACGCCTAATTGAACCAACCTCTATGTGCCTCTTTCAACCCCATCTTCACCACGGAATTGTCTTTCTGATGAGCCACTCCGGATTCCACCACCGAAGCTTCAGACCGAATTCTTCAGAATCCACAACTGAAGAACAACTTTGATGAGCCACTCCAGAATTCACAACTGAAGCTTCAGGCTCGAATTCTTCAGAATCCACAATTGAAGAACAACTCTCTCTTTTGAGTAACAAACAAAACCTTTGATGTAGCCTTTTCAGATCATGAGTTGAATACTCAATAAGACATCAAAGAAAAATAAAATATCCCCAGATATAAACCTTTAAGAACCAAAAAGAAGATCTGGAGGAATAATTAATCCATTCCTTAGTTTTGGGAGAAAACCAAGTATTTATAGAGAACCAAAAGTAATCCAAGATTGGAAAAAACTTCTTGCAGAAAATCAACTTCTTGCAGAGTTCCAACTTCTTGTAGAAAATCAACTTCATTCAAAACTCCCAAGTAATCCTGTTGTTGGAATCTTGTAGAAAACCAACTTCAATCAAAACTCCCAAGAAATCATGTTTTTGAAGGAAACCAACTTCTTAAAGAACTCTTGTTACAACCTTGGTTTTGATTCATGGAATTTGACAACAAAAAGTCCTAACAATCTCCCCCTTTGTCAAATCCTGGATAAAACCAATCTAAAACAAATTTCCTAACAAAAACACTAAAACAAATTTCCAATCAAAACAAGAACAACATCACCAACTAGGAACCAGCACTTATAACCAAATCTCTTTCCAAACTTATTTTTCAAGGTCATGATCTGCAAAACAACTATTAGTGCCACCATCTCCAAAACAACTATTAGTCCCACAAGAATATATGAAAAAGCAATAAACATATGACACGATTATCTTGAAGTATGAGATGGAAAACATAAATAGATGCAACTTGGAGATTTTAAGAACATGTAGTATGAATAGATGAAAACTAAGACACATGCACCTGACACAAAATAATAAATAAGCAATACAAGGCATCAAGCAAACCAACTAAAGCCAATCTCCCTTACCAAACAAAACAAAGTGTTCATGTTAACAAACTCTTGAATGATAAACCACACTCCCCCTCACTAAACAGGAAAAACAAAATATAATATGGTTGAGCAAGCGAGGAATTTCAGATTTGTACCTTAAAACACACAAGATTATCCAAGAAGCACAATTACTTGAAAACACAATGTGCACAGTCTATAGAAAATTCCTCATAAAAGAAAGTGATGCATTATGTGAAAAGCATAGATCCCATGATAAAAGTGTGTGTGTGACTCTTGGAGTTCGACAAACACAAGATTCAAATCCTAGTAGTGATGTAAAGGCTGGACCTCCGACAAAAGAATCTAAGCACAACTAAGGAAAGTCAAACCACTAGAAATCAAGAGGTATTTGTTGAGTAAAGGCGGAGGCTCCCCCTCAATCAATGAATCCTTTATTTTTCCTCTTTTTTTTTTTCACATCTTTTTCTTTTCTTTCTTTTGCACATTTTTTTCTTTTCTTTTGCACTTTTTTTTTCTTTCTTTCTTTTGCACATTTTTCTTTCTTTTGCACACTCATTGGCGGCTGACACGCTCAAGAGTATGGAAACCGAACCAGAGAAGCATGGATATATTAAGGATGGCCTGGTTGGTGACTCTGAGGTAGCCTTTTCCTCATGGCTGGACTACAAAGAATAGAGGGGAAAGCCATGGAGATGCAAAAAGATGGAAGATGGTTAAGAGACTCAACATCATCCAAGATATGCTAGTATAGGTCAATTCCTCTAGAAAAGCAAGAGATATCATGCCAGAAGTCCATGGAAAAAAATAATCACTAAAGTGGAAGACTTCAATATTTGCTAATCCAAGAGTGTGTACAGAATGAGACATACTAATCAAAGAACACACACTCCAAAATGAGTAATTACCACAGAAAGCACACACATATTAACATGTAATGGATATTCTCATCAATTCCAATATGCACCAAAGACATCTCAAAAATTCAAACTTGCAAAACCATACTAAGAAAATCTTTTTGGGTTTTTTTTTTTATTTTTCTTAAACAAAGCAAGACAAAAAAAAAACAAACATGCACACATTTTTTTTATTAAAAAAAAACACACAAAGACCCAAAAAAAACCTAAAAAGAGTAAACACATTAACACAAGTCAAGTTTTCTCACCCAAATCTTTTTGGTCTTAACAAAATCAGGTCTAGCGGTCTTGGTAAATGTCATGGTGTTGTGAACACTCTCATGAATCTTGGTATTCCGCCTAGACATGTAAGGTTGTTTCCTAACCCAAAAAGTATTTGAATTTCTACCCTTTTGAGACATTCTCCCATGCAACTTATAACAATAAGGGCGAATATGACCATGCATACCACAATAATGACAAATAAAAACAGGGTGTACCTTTTCTTTTACCTTACCAACTCTGGGGAGTTTGAGAAGTCTTTTCTCTTGTTGAATCTTTTGTCCTCCCTTTCCTTGAGTTCTTGTATCACAAGATGTGGAAGCACTCTGTTTTTGCTCTCTCTTATCTCCAAAGCCAATGCCACTCTTGTCTGAACAGATTTGTTGAGACCCAATGATATCCTCCAAAGTCTTTGATCCTTTGTTCCAAAGACCAATGGTAACTGTGGCACACTTGAGCTCTTCCTCTTTCTTGATCATCAGTTCTTCCAAGGCAACTTGTGACATCTCGAGAGATTCAATCTTTTCTTCATACATGGCATGAGTTTCCTGTAGCTCATTCCTCTCTGTCTCACAAGTCAACAGTTTTGCACAAAGAACTTGTTGATCATCAGCTATCTTGATGGTATTGATCCTAGCCTTGGAAATCTCCTCCTTAAGTTTGACATTCTCACATTCACATGCTTTGAGTTTCTTTGTGAGTTTGTCATTCAATTTGAATAACTTAAGAGACTCCTTATACAACTTTTCATAAGCTTGTTCAAGCTCTTCATTATCACTCTCAGAGGATTCATTATTAGTGGTATTCTCAACCGACCTCTTTAAATCCATTATCACAAATCAAACAAGATCTCGTTCTAAAAATAAATATTTTTTTTTTAAAAAAAATAGAGCAATCTAAAAGAAGTTTTTTTTTTTAAAAAAAAAAATAGAACGACCCGCTCTGATACCAATTGAAAAATCTAGAAACCTCCTAGATGTTGATTTGTGATTATGTATCAATTTTAAGCAGAATATAAAAATCCCAAACAAACAATCAAAAGAAAGAGACACAAAGATTTTACGTGGAAAAACCACAATTGGACATCTTCCAATTGTGATCAAAAAACCACGGGCCACAGCCACCAGAACAATCCACTAAGAAGATATAAAGGAATTACACAGGTATCACTCTCAATTATCTAGCGAATCCACAACGCCTAATTGAACCAACCTCTATGTGCCTCTTCCAACCCCATCTTCACCACGGAATTGTCTTTCTGATGAGCCACTCCGGATTCCACCACCGAAGCTTCAGACCGAATTCTTCAGAATCCACAACTGAAGAACAACTTTGATGAGCCACTCCAGAATTCACAACTGAAGCTTCAGGCTCGAATTCTTCAGAATCCACAACTGAAGAACAACTCTCTCTTTTGAGTAACAAACAAAACCTTTGATGTAGCCTTTTCAGATCATGAGTTGAATACTCAATAAGACATCAAAGAAAAATAAAATATCCCCAGCTATAAACCTTTAAGAACCAAAAAGAAGATCTGGAGGAATAATTAATCCATTCCTTAGTTTTGGGAGAAAACCAAGTATTTATAGAGAACCAAAAGTAATCCAAGATTGGAAAAAACTTCTTGCAGAAAATCAACTTCTTGCAGAGTTCCAACTTCTTGTAGAAAATCAACTTCATTCAAAACTCCCAAGTAATCCTGTTGTTGGAATCTTGTAGAAAACCAACTTCAATCAAAACTCCCAAGAAATCATGTTTTTGAAGGAAACCAACTTCTTAAAGAACTCTTGTTACAACCTTGGTTTTGATTCATGGAATTTGACAACAAAAAGTCCTAACACATAGTAAATTATAATTATGTCATAATTAATATTACAACATGTCATAAAAATCGTAAAATTATAACTGGGACATAAAGGTGTGTATTTGTCTATGAAGTATCAGTACTATTTTTGCCATACTCGTACCGAGTATTTACTAGGTTTTGGTACTCATACTAATAGAGCTGCAGCGTAGTGGATATTTGAAATACGTACCGGATACTTTTTATATATTCTTTAGCGGTTGAGTACTCCATAGGTACTTCATCGGTACAAGATTGGTACATCGAGAGTACACCAAGCTATAGGACATTAGTGGAGATATGTTTAATTTATTAGAGAGTTCTGATTTACTTGAAATTACAGATCCTTTATTTCATGTGCCAGAGATAAAAGATGTATTATTCAATGATGAAATTGATAGAAGTGAAAACTGAAATTTCAAGTTTTCAAATTTCACTTAGCTTACTTTTGGAATGAAACTTTAATTTGTAATTTCTCCTATTTAATGGCGTTAGCTTATAGACTTTGCTTTAATATTGATATTATTGAATTATTATTTCTCTTTTGGTTTTGTAATTTCTTTTTTTAGTTTTGGTATTGAACTTTAATTTGTAGATTGAATCTCAAATTATAAATTATAAAAAATAAAAAATTTATTGACATACCCTAGACATACCCGTATCTTATTTTTTTTTAGATCTTACTCTATCGACGTACTCGTATTATGCTTATACTAATATCCGTACCCGCATCCGTACCCGTGTTTTCATTTCGCTATTACCTTGTCTTCAAGATCAGAATCATAAGTAGAATGATAATAGTCCTGGTTGGTATAATTATTGTATGGTAAAAATTGATAATAAAAAAATAGAAATATTTAGAAAATTAACTTTTTGTTTTCAACTTAAATGGTTGCTTTGGGAGCTAAATATTTTAGATATGATGATGGATAGCTGTTGTGCCATTTGCATAGCAATCACAGCTGTTCGGGCGCTTGGGCCCATTTCGGGTCCCGTATTGATGATACGAACAGTTTAATATTAGAATTTTCTTGAAGAATATTTTACAAAAAATCAAATTGATAAGATATTAGTAGTACTATAATCAAATCAATTTTGTATTCACTTTTATACTCAAAATTACAATTTTTTTACTAATACAAAATTAATTTAATCATAATACTTGTGACATCTAATCAATTTGATTTTTTTATAAAAATGTTATATTCAAAAAATTCTCAATATTAAACGATTTATATCATCAAAACGAGACTTCAATTAAGTCCAAGCACCCCGAGCAACTGTGCAAACTGCAGAACAGCCACCTCCATTCGAGTATTATGGTAATACGATATGACTGCATTACTAATTAATGAAAATTTATTATTACAATAGTGAAAACTATATATAGTTGGATTAATAGAAAACAAAAGAGTTTTCCCCAATCTTATTTGTAATATTTTATTAACTTATGACATTAATAGGAATTATTAAATATTTTTAAAATATCATGGTTATATTTTTTTTTATCAATTATTACTTGTTATATTTTTTTATATTTTTAATCACCTAATATAAAATTATAATATTACACTTTTTTTTACTAATTATACTATTATAAAATACTACGTGATCGTATTCTTAAACTATTAAGTGGTGTTTTGAGAAGATGATAGAAAGTTAATTTTTTAGTTTTTTCGACTTTTTTGTATAAAAAAATAAATAAATAAAAGTAAAAAAGGTGATGTGACAAAAAAAATCAAAAAATTAAAAATAAAAACTAAAAAGCTAATATTCCCAAATTACCCTTAAGGGGTCGTTTGGTAAACATTTTGAAGTAAAAAATCACAAAATGACAAAAAAAAGTTTAAAAATCACAAAATGACAAAACAAGCAAAAAGACAAAACAAAATACACATTTCCAAAGCTAAAAAGTCAAAAAAACCAAACAAGAATACTGAACAACTAAAAAAGTCTCAGGTTAAAAAATTCAAAAAAATCAAAAACTCAACTAAAAAAATTATTGCCAAACGAGCACTATGTGGTGTTTTGAGAAGTTAGTAAAAAGTTGATTTTCTGACTTTTCGACTTTTTTAATAATTTTTTTGATAAAAAGCTGGACTATTTTAAATAAAAAAAATTGATTTTTTTAACTAAAAAAAATTAAAAAGTTAAAAAATTAACTTTTTACCGTTACTCCCGAAAGATTGCTAAATAATCATCCCATAGATAGATGGTGTTGTTATTAAAGTACTGGCATAACATAAATAAATATATTTTTTTATTTTTAAAAAAATATATATTTAAAATATTTTTTAAATTTTTTTTATGAAAAAAAATATAATATAAAATATTGGATAGTAATTTAAATTTAACCGTCCTTTGTTGCCAACAAATCTGCAACAACTACAGAGTGATGGGACTTAAAATATATATATATTTTTCTCCCTCTGTCCTGCACCGTACAGAGATGCTCTGTGGACCTACATTCAACACGCAAGAAATATCTTTGGCGCAATAATGCCGACCTTTCTTCAATCGCTCAGGAATGAGCACCGATTGGTAGCTCGAAACCATTTCGAGCCACGCGGCTCGAATTTCAGCAGAGGAGGGGAGGGGGAGGGGAGGGGAGGGGAGGGGAGGGGAGGGGGAGGGGGAGGATCGGAGCTGGGCATCGGCGACGAGACGATCGGAGCTGGGCATCGGCGAGACGATCGGAGCTGGGCGACGAGACGATCGGCGGCGACGATCGGAGCTCGGCATCGCCTGTGTTGCTGGTTCAACGAAGAAGAAAACGAAGAAGAAGACGAAGAAGAGAAAGACAGAGAAGGAAGAGAAAGAAAAAGAAAAAAAAAAAAAAAATTCGAGACCCAAAACGACGTCGTTTTGGGTCTCGAGCCACAAGTCGAGCCACGGATTCGAGCTACCAGGAATTTCTCCTCAGGAATCTCTCTGACATTAGAGTACGTTTTTGTTTTCTCTTTGAAAAATATTTTGATCTTTAATTTTTGAGTTTTAAAGATAATTCTAGTAAATTAGTAGTGGGCTCTATTCATAATGATATAATTTACTAGAATTATGAATAGAGCCCACTACTAATTTATTTAAGAATAGAGCCCACTATGAGTTTTATGAATAGAGCCCACTACTAATGATATAAATTAGTAGTTTTAAACATAAATGCATATACCATATTATATTTAAGTCTCATTTCTTGTCACATTATTAAAATTTTTTTTAGAGTTTTAAAATTAGAACTCTCAATTTTTATTGTAAAAAAAATCTGCATTTTCTCAAGCAAAAATGAGTGAGACCACTAAAAATAGCTCTAAAGTGGTGTGAGTCCCACATAATGAGATATTTTGCTCTTGTGTTTTTTTTTTTAAATTTCTACCTTATTAGTGGTCCATTAATATTCCTAAATTAATGGAAGGAATAATTGTTGTTTGCGGAAGTTGTCTTGAGAAAAAAATTTCTTTTATGAATTATTTTAATTTAAAAATTCATAATCAAATATTTTTAATTTTTTTTTAACAAAGTACGCATTCTTTATTTTTGTCAAAAACGAAATAATTAGGAATAAAAGTATGTAACAGAAAATATGTTAATATTGAAATTTTTTGTGAATTAATTTATATAAATTGTAACAATTTTTTTCATTTTATGTTGACAATATTTTTTTTGCATTTGGAATGACGATTTGGATCAAAACATTTCACAATTTTTTTCTAAAGCATAACGAAACCAAAATTGTCAAATTAAAGGACTCTTTTAACCCAATTATTTGAGAAACTCTTTGTTTGGATTAAAAAAAAAAAACAACAACAAAAATGGTAATTTGTTTGTTGTGAAAATACATACGTATAATAAAATAATGAAAAATGATTTGTGCCTCGAATCTGAATGTCCCGAATACTCCTAATGCCCAAAACGACGTCGTTTTGGACATTAGGCTTCTTTTCTTTTCTTTTTTTTTTTCTTTTTTTTTGCCATTTTCGACCTGCAGAGGAAGAGGGAGAGGGAGAGGGAGAGGGAGAGAAAGAGGTCGCCGTCGTCTCCGATCCGTCGCTGATCGCCGCGCCTCCGCCTCCGTCGCCAATCGCCATGCTTCTGCTCGTCGCCTCTGCCATCGCCGATCGCCGCGCCCCCCACCTCCGCCTCCAGCCCATTTTTTAGGCCTCCTCCAGTCCTTCTTCCTCCTCCTCCTCCCCCTCCCCCCTCCCCCCTCCCCCTCCTCCTCCTCCTCCTCCTCCGTCTTCTTCTTCCTTCTTCTGCTGGAAAAAAAAAATAAATTAAAACCACGAAATGACGTCGTTTCGTGGTTTCGGGGCATTCAGGACATCCAGATTCGGGCTCTCAATCAGTTCTCTAAAATAATACTATTGCTCGAACCTATTTTTGAGTTTCACATTTCTTAACAATTGCACAAATCTTTTTTTCTGATGGTGAAATTATTTTTGTACCTTTTCGTTTTATTATGTTGGGCTCATGATTTTGATTAACAAAATTCACAAGTCTTTTTAAAAAATAGTATTATTTCAAGCATTTAGATGATCTGAAACAAAAAAAAAAATTATTTTTTGTTCTGTAAATAAATTAATCTTTAAAAAGATTAATTTTTGTTCACCCTCAACCTTTGATGACCTAACATTTTTTTTTTTTTATCTTTAACCAAAAAAAAAAAATGTCATAAATAACAGAATTTACATTTCTCAGCAACAAAGAATCTTCTAATCTACTTTCCATTACAAGGAATATCTTAGGCGGTGTTTGGCAAAATTTGGTTTTGAATTTTTTTTTTTTCCTACTAAAAGACAAAATTTTTACAAAATTAAAAAAAATAAATTCAAACAAAATATCACATGCAACCTCATAATTATTTCTTTTCTTTCTCACAAACATCACATTCAACCACAAAAAAACCCAACTATCTTTCCAAACACTAAAATTTTTTTATCTAATAATATTCTACAACTAAAAAAATTTACATAAAAACTAACTTCCCAAGCACCCACTTAGGGTGCGTTTATTTAGACGGACTGGATAAAGGGAGATTGTAATCCATCGGACTATTACGGACTATTAGTCTTGGGATACATTGTCCGGGGACTATTTGGTTGGACTAAATTTGTATCCTATGTTTGTTTAATCATGGGATTAGAGGTCTGGATTGGACTATTCTATTGAATCCCATGTTTTTTTGGAATATTATGGAGAAGGATAAATGTTCAAAAGACTATTTTATCTTTGTAATTTATAATTATTATTTAATATATAATTTTAAATTTGTAATCTATAATTTATAACGGTGATGATTCGTAGCTCAAATTCGAGGCTCGAATTCGGCTCGAATTCGTCGGAGGAGGAGGAGGAGGAGGAGGAGGAGGAGGAGGGGAGGGGAGGGGGCCATAAAAATGGCTGGAGGAGGAGTCGTGGCCGGAGGCGGGGCTGCGACGACGGATCGACCAGAGGCGACGGCGGAGGGCTGCGACGGACGGACGGAGGGCTGCGACACGACGACGGGGGGCGGAGGGCTGCCTCCTCTCTCTCTCTCTCTCTCTCTCTCTCTTTCTCTCTCTCCCTCTCCCTCTCCTCTCCCTCTGGTTTCAGCCCAAAACGACGAAGAAGAAGAAGAAGAAAAAAATAAAATAAAAAATATAACCCAAAACGACATCGTTTTGGGCTGTCGAGCCGTTCAAGCCAAGGCAATTTCGAGCTACCAATCTTTATCCAATTTATACTTTAACAACACTAAAAAAATTTAATTTATAAGGCCATAATTTTTAATTTATTATTTTCAATTAAATTAAATTTATAATTTATATTTTTTATTTAATATATAATTTTAAATTAATGACAATAAAAAAATAATTTTATTTAATATATAAATTAAATTTTCACCAACACTAAAAAAATTTAATTTATAAGGCCATAATTTATTATTTATTATTTTTAAATAAATTTAATTTATAATTAATATTTTTTATTTAATATATAATTTTAAATTAACAACACTAAAAAAATAATTTTATTTAATATGTAAATTTAATTTTTTAACAACACTAAAAAAATTTAATTTATAAGACCATAATTTTTAATTTATTATTTTTAAATAAATTTAATTTATAATTTATAATTTAAATTTTTTATTTAATATATAATTTTAAATTAACAACACTAAAAAATAATTTATAAATGTTCAAAAGGCTATTTTACCCTTTTCTAATTGTTTATTAAGTAATAGAATAGAGGGTAAAATGGACATTTCACAAAATAATCTCATGGGATACCAATCCCATGGTTTCTATCCCACATCCCCCCATGGGATAGGATAGTCCCATATTTGTGGGACTAATAGTCCGGGGGGACTATTAGTCCGGAGCAAAAATTTTCAAACAAACAATGGACTATTAGTCCGGTGGGACTAATAGTCCAATCCCACACCCTTATCCCTCAAAACAAACATGCTCTTAGATTATGCCAAACACTGCCTTCATCTCCCGGTCATTTCCTTCAAGAGGGCTGCTATATGCTATATATATATATATTTTTTGATAAATTACAAATATACCTCTTGAGGTTTAATTAAATACGAATCGCTTCTTATAGTTTTGGAAATTACATTCCATCTCTTAAGATTTCTAATTTCATAACAAATCGTTTCTTTTATTAATAAATCATCAAGTCAATTAACATTTTCTAATGATGTTAAAAATATATTTCAATTGATAATTTACATAATTAGAACAATTATGAATTTCATTTTTTTAGTTAATTCTGTTAAATAAAAAATTCTAACAATGGAATATTTGTAATTTTTCAAATCCCAAGTGGTAATTTATTCTTTAAGCAAACTTCATGAAGTATATTTGTAATTTATACTTTTTTTTTTCTTTTGAATAAATTACAAATACACTCCTTGAGGTTTTTTTAAAATACAAACTGCCTCATGTGATTTGAAAAATTACAAATACCTCATTGTCATAATTTTTTATTTAATAAAATTAACTAAAAAAATGAAATTCATAATTATTCTCCTATACAATAATAAAATTACTTAAATTATTAATTGAAACATATTTATAACATTATTAAAAACTGTTAATTGACTTGATAATTTATTAATAAAAGAAGCAATTTATTATGAAATTAGAAACTTTATGGGGTGAAATATAATTTCTAGAATTATAAGAGGTGATTCATATTTTAATCAAACGCTAAGAAATGTATTTGTAATTTATCCTTTTCTTTTTTTAATGTTTTATATCACAGCTTATACAATATTATATTATTTGTCTTGATTACCTTCTTAACGATTACTTTCGAACAAATGGAACATAGTAAAAAGTCACGTTTTTGGATAAAATGTCCAAAAATGCAAGTGCCAAAAACGTCAGAAAATTAGTTTGGCAAATGCTAAAAACGCAGGTGTAAAATTACAAATTTAGGCCTATGAAAAAAAAATAAAAAAATAAATCTCTTATGTTGGGTAAGGGTATTTTGGTCATTTTATTTTGACTTGACACCATAAATAAATATTAAACTAAAAAGCAAAAAGTTAACTTTTTATCAACTTCCCAAATCACTTCCAAAAATGCAAAAAAACTTGATAAAAAATCAAAAACTAACTTTTTACCAACTTCCTAAAACACCCCAAAGTATTGATCATGAGTATCTACCTGATACAAAAATGCTGATAAAAAATAAATGTTAGGCTTCTTTTCGGCTTGAGATCGAATTGAATCCTATTGTTAGATTTGTAAGAGCTAGTTACAGGTCCTGTTTTGATAATTCAAATCGTTCAATATGTAAAATTCGTTAAATACTTTATTTCTGTGAAAAATCACGTTAATCAGATATCGATAGCTACTTGATCGGATTAGATTTCTGTCAACGGTAAATATAATTTTCAAAATAACTTATTGACAAAAAATGATCCGATCAAGTAATTATAGATATCTGATTAATATATTTTTTTACAAGAAAAAATACTCGACAAGCTCTATATATTAAACGATTTAAATTATCAAAATAGAATCTATAATAAACCTTAGGGATCCAACAACACCATTTAATCTACAAAATAAATTGAAACAAGCCTGACTCAAAAATAAGTGATACATATCATTTCTCATCCTATAATCTCACTACCTCATTTTTGTTCAACAACGAAATAATAATTTACCATTTGAAGCCTCTTTTGGCAACCTGATTATAATCTGATTTTTAGATTATAACCAACATCTTCTCTCACAAAAAAACTGATTATAATCTGATTATAATCAACTTTTCACTAAAAAATTGATTATAACCATCTTCCCAAAATATAGCTAAGCCACTAACAAAGATTTTTTTATGGCAACGTTGTACAAAAACAAAGAATTTGTATACAGAATAATAGGAGTCTTGCTCAAGGCCGACTTTGGACGCAAGTTAGCAAAATCATCGCTTTGGCCTCAAAAAATTGACTAAAAAAAAAGTTCCAAATTTTTGTTAATTATCATATTAACTTACAAAAAAAAAAATCATTGTAATTTGAAAGTTCTTAAAATTTAGTTATAATTTAAAACTAATAGATAATTGATATGATAAATTATTTAAAACTAATAGATAATTGTTATTTATCAAAAGAAATCAAAAAAATTATTAATGTGGTCAATTATTTAAAATTATTAAATGATTATAATCCAAATATATGGATTATATATAGGGGATTAAATTTTACACGGT
Organism: Camellia granthamiana; assembly: GCA_036172215.1. Classification (NCBI taxonomy): domain Eukaryota; kingdom Viridiplantae; phylum Streptophyta; class Magnoliopsida; order Ericales; family Theaceae; genus Camellia; species Camellia granthamiana. The sequence continues at coordinate 89,629,425 of CM069908.1, read as the reverse complement.
CATACCTTGAAGGTAGTCTTTTACAAACAACCAGTGATTCACTGACACATCGACCTCGTCTAGAAAGTTGATTTTTTTAGTAAGTTTTTTAATTTTTGATTATTTTAGTAAGTTAAAATAGTTACGTTTAGAAAGAAAATTAAATTTTTTTACAGTTGAGTGTGATATTTATGAGAAAAAAAATAAAATAATTATAAATTTGATATGATATTTTATCTTATTGATTACTTTAGCATATTTTATCTTTTTAACTTTTTATAAAAAAAAATATGTTAAAAAAATATAAAAATAATATAATCTAAATTAATTCAATTGTTTTATATCCTAAAGCAACTTGACTAGGGTCGCTCACTATTAAACTGTTTGTTTGGTTCTCCATAGCATAACACCCACCTTCTTCTTCCTTTCTTCTTGATTTTAAAGTTCTGTGTACTCTCGAGACACACATAGCATAGAGCAAAGTTGGCTCACCAATTGTCGCACATACGCACCTACACACTTTTTGTCTTGTACTCCGATCAACTATTAGTCAAAAATCAACGTCTTTATGGAATGTTACAATTAAATACCTAATGTTAGTTTTATAATCAAATCTATGTTGATAATGCAATATGAAATGGAGGATGGGTCAGACTGATTCACGCGTTCAACGGGTCTGCTGGACTTCATCTTCTTAATGCGTGCCTGCAAAAGGTCCAGTGGAGAGGCACCTAGATTGGAGTGGTTTCTCTCCGTAGACACTCCGACGATCAAGTTAGATTGGAAATGATAGAGACAGAAGAGAGTGAGTTAATTGTTGTTGTTAACGTTCTTCACGAGCTTCCTTATATCTTTCACTAATCATTTCCTTGTCCTTTGAAGCTTTCTTATTGGCCAAAAGTCTAGGGTCTACTTGTCGTTAGTTATGGCAATTTCACCATACCCGGGAGCGAGAGGTCTTGTTGCATTTAATGTCATGACAGCCTCATTTAATACTTGATGCATGGGCTCAATAACTCTGCAGAATCTTTGTCTGCCACGTGGCTAACTCTCTGCCTAACAAGTGTCTAAGTGTCACAAGGTCTAGACCAGCATAGGTTCTTCGGTGGACCTGCTGTTGAGTTTCACCTACTAGATTGTAACTAAATGCCTTTTTGGACCGTCCAAGGCAGTTATGGATTGGGCTATCCTGGGCCATGTGGGCCATACCCATCAGTAGTCCCTCATTCCCAAGTGCGGCTTTAGTCCAGCGAAGAGAATAAGAAAGTTGATGGCAGTCCCTAAGTCGCCAAAGATAGGACCGAGCGAGTAAGAGGTTGGGTGGGTAGGTGAGGAGGAGCAATGGTGGATGGTTGTCTTGGTGACTGACCGTCGAGAGGGCCGAGCGTGAAGGTGGGCAACCGTCGAGGTGGTCGATCATCTTGGGTGGTCGGCAGTCAAGGTGACCGACTGTTGAGGAAAGTGGTCGACCGTCAAGGCGGTGGACTATTAAGGTGGTCGACCGTCAAGGTGGCTGACCATTGGGGTGACCAACCGTTGAGGTGGCCGACTGTAGGGGCAACCAATCGTTAGAGGGGTTGACCATCAAGGTGACTGGCCATGAAGGTGACCAACCGTTAAGGTGGCCAATTGTAGGGGCAACAGGCCGTCAAGGTGGCCAACCGAGAAGGAAAAGTTGATGCATTTGATGGTGCATGGGGCTCGAGGTGCAGAAATGCACGTGATGATGTGAAGTGGAATAGACGGGGGGGAGGAAAGAGAATTAGTGGTATTGAGAGGAAATCATGGCCATACAAGTGAGGCGATCTAGACCGCTGATAGGGATTTTGTATCTTTTGCAATAAGTGAAGAGGTTTTTATAGTGGGAGATGTCGAAAATGCGAGAGCTAGGGATGTAAGAAAAATCGAAAAAACCGACTAAACCGATCAAACCGGATCGAACCGGTCATATTTGGTCGGTGTTTTAACATGAATCGGTCTGTTCGGTTTTGGAAATTAATTTTTTTTAGTTTTCGGTTCGGTGCCGGTTTTGGTATACTATACATCGATTTGCACCAAAACCGACCGAATATATTTACATATAATATATATTAAATATATAATGAATATTTTGACTTTATTTGATAGACTTGTGGTTTAGACTTATGGGATGATTGTTTTAAGTTTTGGTTTTGTTTTGATGTCAAGACTTTGATTCTGAAATTATATTTTGTTTCTAATTCTAATTCACTAAAAGCTTCAAGCCTTAGTATTTATTAATTTTTTATTTGTATTTTTGTGAATGGTTAGATTAGATATGATTAAAATTGTGTACAAATGGCTAATTTAATATTTTTATATAAATTATTTATTATACTATAAATTTAAGAAATGACTTAATTTTGAAAGCATTTAAACCGATTAAACCGCATGGAACCGAACCGATTGAATCGGTGCAATTTGGTGCGGTTTGATAAAAAATTTGGTCTGTATTGATTTTTAATATAATAAAACCGACATTATCGGTTCGGTGTAAAATTTCACCTAAACACTGACCGTCCTGAACCGATTACATCCCTAGCGAGAGCTTTAACTTGTTTTTGGATTTTCAAACTAGCGAATTTTAACCGTGATCGCTGGAACATAGGCAAAACCTACACATTTGGACTTGTGCGATTTTCTTACCTTATTGTGAAAAACCAACATATTCTAGACTTTAATTTTTTCGTCTCGTTTGATTCTCCACTCTTTCACATTACGAACTTCCTCACCTCCGCAACTGAAGCGATATACAAAAACGTAAAGGATATGGCACAAGACAAAGCTCCGGCCATGGCATCTGATGCGTTAGGAGAAGACGATGGAGTGGCGCTGGCAGAAAATTATAGAGTAGAAAGGTTGGTAGAAAGAAGGGCGGAGCGATCGTCCCGACCCATTCAGTCGACGATGATCTCAACTGCCTAACCGATTAGCCAAGTGGCACTTGACCACTGGCATACCAAGGCAGACAAGTCCACTTTAACGGCTAAGGATCTAGAGGAATTTCATAGCAGATATCAGATTCAGGCAGACGTAGAGTTGAGATTACCAACGGCAACGGAGAGGGCGTTTGATTCGAGGCCAATGGAGTTCGCATTATACGAAGAGGCGCTTCGTGGGGGTATGAGATTGTCACTCCCACAACTGGTGGTTGGCATGCTGAACTGTCTAGAGGTGGCTCCAGGCCAACTAATGCTGAATGCATGGAAGATTCTGTTCGCCTGTGAGATCGGGTGGCCACGAGCAACCGGAGGGGGAGGCGATGTCTGTGGACGAATTTTTTTCGTTCTACAAAGCCTCTGGGCAACGAGAGACATGAGTGACCCTACAAACAGTAGCGGGGAGAGGATTTGTGGTGAGGCTACCCTTATTGGTAAAGGGTTGGCGATCAAAGTGGTTTTATGTATTAGCAAACGGCGGGAGAGGAGTGTGCACGATTTGAAAGATCCCCACCAAGTCATTGGAGCGAAGGTTGGACATGGTCGTGCAAGGTGTCTCACAATTTATGGAGGCCGACCTTATGAGAGGATTCTACTCAGCGCAAATGGAGGCGTTGACCCTAGCGGCCGCTCTATTAGGCAAGGGAGTTGGGGTAAAGATGAAGGTGGAGTCGCTGACCCTACAAACAGTAGCGGGGAGAGAATTGGTGGCGGGGCTACCCTTATCGGTGAAGGGTTAGCGATTAAAATGGTTTTATGTATTAGTAAACGGCGGGAGAGGAGTGTGCACGATTTGAAAGATCCCCACTAAGTTGTTGGAGCCAAGGTTGAATGCGGTCGTGCGAGATGTCTCACAATTTACGAAGCCTGACCTCATGAGAGGATTCTGCTCAGTGTAGATGGAGGCGTTGACCCTGGCGGCCGCTTTGTTGGGCAAGGAAGTGAGGGCAAAGATGAAGGAGGTTCGGGTGCAATTGCAAAATGTGAGGTGGAGACAGCAGGTTGGAAAAAGGCAGCACGGAACGCCTGTGTGAAGGGCCTGGCATACACTCAGAGAGCGAAGAAGATGGAGGTGTTGGTGGTGGTGTCGAGTTACATGGTTGAGCGCGCCAGGATGGGCCAGACTGAGGTTGCTACCTAATTGTCGGTTGTTAAGGCTGAGCTCGAATTGGCAAGTTAAAAGGTGGTGTCACTGGAGTTTGAAGTGGCGAACTAGCAGAAGATGACTGGCGAGGCCCAGCAAGCCTGCACCACTGCCAATGAAAGGTTGGAGGAGGCCCTCACCAATAATAAAAAGCTGCATGATTTGGCCTTGAAAAATAAGGAAGAGTCAGACGCATAGGTTACTGAATTGGAGAGGGCTCTTGCTGCTGAAAAAGAGGCCTTGGAGGAGAGAGATAGAGAAGTCGACAGAGCTGGCCAAGACCTTGCTGTCAGAGAGAGCGGCCTACCCTGACTTTTATGGCGCAGCTGTGGAGCAGTATAAACAGTTAACAGAATTCTAAATAACCATAGATGCTGCTGTAGCCACAAGTCTGGCCAGGGAGGAAGTAGGTGAGGCTGGGCCCTCAAACGTGGCAAAGGCCGAACTGGTAGAAAGGTAGACCAAGGCAGAGATAATACAAAACTTCCAACAGTCTGATTACTACAAGCATCAACTAAGCATCTACTAGGACAATGGATGGATGAGCTTCCAGCAAATGGCAGAGGAGCTCTTCTTAGACATCGACTTCACCCGCGTAAAGCCAGGGGAGGGAGACATCATCTAGACCCCATTGGTTGAGGGTATTGAAAAAGAAGATTTGGTGTCCAATGAGAAAGAAAGAGATTAAGGCGGAGCAGATTGAGCTATTGGGAGCGTAGTGCCTCATCTTATTTGCTTTGTTTTGTTTTAATTCGCCTTTGTAAAGAATTTTACAGTTTGTAAGAAATTTGCATTAAATTACAAAAATTGTTCTTCTAAATTATGAGGCAATAAACTCTTGTTTGTTTTACCTTTTTCATTATTGTGTAATGAAGTAGCCCTGCACATGTTATATTAATTGAAAGAAAGAACAAAATGGAGTTTGAAAACTGTAGAAACAAACATATGATTGCAAAAAACTGGATTTGTCCAAAAACAAAGGGTGAATTGGTGAATTGTAAGTTTAATCAGTTAAATTTTAATGAATGAAACAATGTTGTAACTGGTGAAGTTTGTGTTTGAGAAGAAAAGCTTTCCACGCTCAATCTAGCTGAGCTCTTCATACTCAATCTGGCTAGGCTCTTCATGCTCATTCTAGCTGAGGCTTGGAGGACTCAGTCTAGCTGAGCTCTTCATGCTCAATCTGGCTGAGGCTTGGTGGACTCAGTTTGGTTGAGCTCTTCATGCTCAGTCTAGCTGAGGCTTGGAGCGCTCAGTTTGGCTGAGCTCTTCATGCTCAGTCTGGCTAAGGCTTGAAGGACTAAATCTGGCTGAGGCTTGGAGGACTTAGTTTGGCTGAGCTCTTCATACTTAGTCTGGCTGAGGCTTAAAGGGCTTAGTTTGGCTGAGGCTTAGAGGGCTCAGTTTGGCTGAGGCTTGGAGGACTCAGCCTGTCTGAGCTCTTCATGCTCAGTCTGGCTGAGGCTTGGAGAGCTCAGTCTGGCTTAGCACTGACCAAATGTACAACACGAATAATGGGCGTTGAATATCTTTGTCATTAACGTACAGTCTTTCCATTATAAGCTTATACATTGTACTGAAATAACAAAAATGAACAAGTGGTCGGAACATCAAAATGAATAGTACAACAGGGAAAGACTCCATTCTACTGAAAATACCGTTTCAAGTGCTCAGCATTCCATGGATGAGGGAGGTCCTTGCCCTCCATATCTTGCAGACGATAAGTGCCTAGACACAACCGAGATCTGACAATGTAAAGTCCTTCCCACTTAGTTGCTAGCTGCCCTTAGTCGGGTTTTTGGTGGCGAGAGTTGCTTCTTGTAGGATTAGGTCTCCCACTGTAAATTCTCTAGGTCTGAACTTTGCGGTTATAGTGCTACCTCATTTTTTACTGGTATGAAGCCAATCTGACGGCAGTTGATTTTCGCAGTTCTTCAATGAGGTCTAAATCAACCCTTTGAAATTCTTCGTTTAATTCCGGATTGGAATGGATGGCCCTAGGGGTCGATAGGCCAACTTCCACTAGGGCTGTGCAACGGATCCACCGACCCGCCAAACCCGCCCGACCCGACCCGACCCGACAGCTGATGGATGGATGCGTGACCTCTGGCGGACGGATGCGGGCCTGGTTTTCCAGATTTCTCGGGTTCGGGTCGGGTGGCGGGTGATCCGCCATTTTACCCAGCAGACCCGACCCGCCCGTCACTAATTTTTTTTTATTTTTTTTTCCCACTTTTCCCTTACGCCACAAGCCCCTTTTCTTTAGATTTTGCCCTAATTTCTTGACAGACCCAACACACACACGCAGAGGCTCTCTCTCTCTCTCTCTCTCTCTCTCTACCCTACCCATCATCCGACGATCTACACGGTGAACCTTTGAGCGACGATCTACACACCGAACCTCTGACCGTCGATCTACACCGAACGACCGACGATCTACACCGAACGACCGACGATCTACACTTCTGAACGGCGATCGGTTGCATTGAACGACGATCGATCTACACTGTCACTGAGGTATCTCTCTCTCTAGATAGAAGATATACAGATACCTCTCTCTGTATATATATATATATATTGTGTATTGTCATAAATGGAAGTGTTAAGAATCTGCTTGACAAAAGTAACAAACAGAAGTCAATATATTATATATATATTATATGCTCTAATAATTTATATAGTAGCGAGCTGAAGTTGCTTGAGGTTTGTTCTTCCTCTTGTAAAGTCATACTAAATTTCTTTCCACTCAATAATAATAGTCTTTTAATGGTTACTTCTTTTTTTTATTTATTTATTTTAAGGCCAATTTTGAAGATATGCACTTTTGCTGTTATAATTATGGGTAATGTTGTCTTCCTATAGAAGGTTCAACATGAATTGTTGTCTGTTTATGCAACCCAATTGCTCGAGAAGGAGCACTCTGGATGTCATGCATTGCTTAGGGATGACAAGGTAGTCATTTGGACCATTTTTTTTTTTATCAGACTTGGACAGTGTTATTATTCAAGCCTTCTTGCTGTTATTTCAGTTGCAATTAACTAAAGTTTATTAACATTTTTTTCCTGTTCTCTTGTAGGTAGAGGATTTATCAAGGATGTATAGGCTCTTTTCCAAAATACCTCGAGGTTTAGATCCGGTTTCTATTATATTTAAATAGGTTTTTGTCTTTAACTTGCAGTACATTGTTCTGTAAAGAATGTAGCATTGTGCCTCTGGTATTATTTGTTCTGTACATGTTACTGCTGAAGGTACAGCATTGGTTAAACAAGCGGAAGATGCAGCCAGCAATAAGAAGGTGATGTAATCTTGATTGTGTTATTTCAGATCCCATAGTCTTTGTGCAATTTGTCTTCTGAGGAGGTGCATTTCACAAGGCTCATGATTGATCTGCCATTACATTGGACTTGGTTAACAAGTTATATACTCTTTTTTTTTTTTTCTTTTTTTCTTTTTTTTTTTTGCTGAAGGAAATTAAATTTGGATTTTAATTAAATGAATGGCAATGTACAAAATTTAGCACTGCATTTGACTTTAGGCGTACAAATAATTGTTTGATGTGGTGGCATCATTGACCAAGGTTAGTTCACTTAAAATTTTTCTTTCTTTTCCTTTTTTTATTTTATTTCCCCTTTTCTGGATGGAAAGAACATATCTACTCTTGTATATGTCTTAGTGATAATCTTTTCTAATTTTATTTCTGGTTCTAATGCTAAGTAGTGTCCTGGTACAGGCAGATAAGAAAGATGTGGTTGGTCTGCAGGAACAGGTAATTTCAAATTCTTATAGTAACTTCACTTCTTGGATTTGTCAATGGATTCTTGGTATGGGAACTGACAAACCTGTGGGCCTTCAGGTTTTTGTTAGAAAAGTTATCGAGCTTCATGACAAGTACATGGCGTACGTAAATAATTGTTTTATGAACCATACTCTTTTCCACAAGGTTTGTATTAAACAATTGCTGCATAGCCGTGGTTTCCTTCCTATTATTCATGTATTAAAATCTCCTTTGTTTGCCTTAGGCACTCAGAGAGGCTTTTGAAGTCTTCTGTAACAAAGGTGTTGGTGGAAGCTCAAGTGCAGAACTACTAGCCACATTTTGTGATAATATTCTTAAGAAAGGTGGGAGTGAGAAATTGAGTGATGAAGCCATTGAGGAAACACTTGAGAAGGTATGCTTCTATCTTTCATAGCATTTGCTTTGACTTATTGTTGAGAATGAGATACAAACAGTTGCAATTGGATTTCTTTTTATTCTACAGGTAGTAAAGCTCCTTGCTTATATTAGTGATAAGGATCTGTTCGCTGAATTCTACCGGTAATTTTATTTAATTTTTTGTTGGTTTTCAAGTGATTGTAGAATATTGTGATTGGATGATTCATAGATACTTATTTTTTGTTGCAATGACTGCTAGAACAAAGCTTGCTCGACGCTTACTTTTTGACAAGAGTGCCAATGATGAGCATGAGAGAAGTATCCTGATAAAGCTGAAGCAGCAGTGTGGTGGTCAGTTCACATCAAAGATGGAGGGAATGGTGAGTTGTCTACAACCTGTATTAATTTGTAGAAATGTACCAGAGGACTTTGTGAACATAACAATGTCTCCCATATTAACTATTATTTTACGGAAAGATTTCCAGTAAAATCTTTAACGGAAAGGAAACTATTATTAATTTCATTGTTTTTTTTTTGTGGAAAATTTGTAAAATTTTCAACCGCCAAACCGATTCGTATCCATCCGCCAATCCGCCAATCCGCCCAATCCGCATCCGCCGGATTGGCGGACGGATGCGGATTGATTTTCTCCAATCCGCCAATCTGGCGGACGGATGGCGGATTAGAGGTTTCGTGGCCGCAACCGATCCGCGCCCACCCCTAACTTCCACAGAGATGACTGCCTCAGCGCCGCATGTTAAGCGAAAAAGGGTCTCCCCAGTGGGAGTTCTTGATTAAATCATTCCCAATTTTTACAGATCTCACTTAGTCTTAATTAATTATGATTAGCGTATAACTTCATTAATCTAATTAGTCTCAATTAAGGCTTAATTTAATCATTCTTAATTTTACTAAACTTAATCAAATTTTTAATTAAGCTCTCATATGGTTCAATACACAAAATTAAACTGATTCAACTCACCAATTACAATTTCTTAAACTATTTAGGCCTTCAATTTCTGATTCAAAATAAATCCTTAATAAGTAAATTACTATTCACATTATAAATAACTCATGAGAATTAATTAATTAATCATTCAAATAAAATTAGTTCTTGATTAATTTATTACTAAATTAATCTTAATTAAACTAATTTAATCTTATCTAATTTCGTTAGTCTTAATCAGTTTTTTGATGAAATGTCTAAATGTTCTCCACGTCAAATTAATGCTATCAGACTTCTCAATTAATATTTCTAAGATTTATAAACATTTTAATTTCAAGTCCAAAGTTATTCCTTAGCTTAATTTTAGTTTAAGGTATTGAAAGGTGTATAATATTAATTATCGTTAATGGCATTTAGGAGTGTAAAAATTGCCCAGCGCCTAGTATTGGCCCGACCCATTTAGGCACGGGCCCGAGCCTAGCCCGAGGCCCTAGGGCCCTAGGCCTAGGCCTGGGCCCGGCCCATCTGAGGCCCAGTGACTTTTTTAGTGGAAAATAATAAAATTTTAGTAAAAAAAAATAAAAACAAAAAAAAATGTTCAGGCCCCTCCCACCGACCCGCCCAAGGCTTGAATGCCCCCTGGTCTTAGGCCTAATTTTTTTACTCGTGGGTAGGCCCGACCCGGTTCGAATTTTGATAGGAGCCCGTGAGGCCTGACATGGGCCGAACTGGGCCAAATTTACACAACTAATGACATTATTTGAGGTGTTACAACTTATCTTAGCTTCATAGCTTTATCTATTCTAACTTCATAGTTATAACTTAACTTAGCTTCTTAGCTTAATTGGATTAGTCAATTGTACTTCGTTTGTCAGTCAATGAAAGTTCAATTCTAGGTTAGCCTATCTTTAGTACATAGCAAATTTAGTAAAAGTTCACTTTATTGGGGAAAGATCCGAACCAATGGCGGCTCCTCTTAGCCATACACAATCATTTCTTTGTGTTAGAAGTCAGAAATGGTCAAACATTCCTACATCTTAAACTAGGTTCACAAGTTATGGCACGCCCATATTCAATTCAATCAACAAACCTACGTGTTTACACCCCTAAGAGTTTATGTTTATGAGTGGCAAGCAGAAATTTCTGAGGTAGTAAACACAAAGGTACAAAATGTAGTTTACCCGAACAAAAATCGCTCTCTTTCATACTTTACCTTTTCTCATTATTTATTCATCTTAAAAAGATCTAAGAAGAGGGATATGTTTTGGAATTAGACCCAAAAAAAGTTGAAAATCCATAATTAAGATGGCCGCGAGGCAGGTTTAGGGCGGATTTGTCATCCCCTGCCCTAGCTTTTAAACCCCACTCTCGCTCTCGCTCTCGCTCTCGCCCCCCGCCCTTACCCAAACCCCATTACGAGTGGAATTTTTACCCATCCTCGTTTCTGTGGATACCCGATACTCACAGATACGTGACCACATTTCAAATAGCCAAAAAAATTGAGAATCATTTAAATCCTTAACACACTAAATAATTTCTCTTATTTCCATATATATAAACGGTGAGACTTTTAGGATTACTATTTATTTATATTTAAACAGAATCACAGACTTTTAATATTCATTTCTTATATCTAATTTATTATATATACATATATACATTATTAATTATCTCGGGTCGGGTTTGGATCAGGGGAGGCGATATCCGCTCCCGTCCCACCCCCGTTGTGGGTGACCAAAATGTAATCCACTCCCACCCCACACAAGTGTCGGGTCAAGTAAAATTCACCCCATTCGGTCGAGTATGAGTAAACCCCACGAATCAAATTAAAATGACCATTCCTATTCATAATTATTCTTAGATGATGTTATATTATTATATAATAGGATCACTTAATTATATAACAATAAGTTATAGACTTGCACATGAAAGAGCGTTCAAATTCACACTCTAAACACTCGAGTATAATTCACTAGGACCTAATAAACAGTCCTACCAACCTTGTTTTCTTGTTTTTGTTATTATATTCTTCTTTCTTTATTAAAAGGTGTCAGATTGATTTTTTTTTTTTTTTTTTGGTGTTATTATTGTTCTATATGTTTTTCTTATTTTTATAACTCACTCATTTTAATAAAGAAAGAAGAATATGTTGCACAAATTATGTAATTAAATAAGATAAATATATTCATATTTAACAATAACAATTTAAATTACAAAATAAGGAGTCATGCTAGAAATTATAACCAGATAAACAGGAACACATAACAAGATAAACAAGAAAAGAAATCAAACCAAAGCCTGCACTAGACAGTTTTCTTTAAAAAAATTTGCCACCTCATCGATTGGGTGCTGAAGGTTCTTCGACATCTGTCTCCCAAGATACGACGGTTAGACCAGCTACAGCAATGTACCTACTATGTAGCTTTGCCAATCAGAGTTAAGGCAGCACTCTCTTACACTAGAAAGAATATATGAACTGGAGAAAACTAGAGGACACAAAGAGAATAAGAATTTCTGGGTAGAAAACTGAAAGAGAGGGGTCTCCTTTTATACACATGGAGAGAGAGAGGAAGAGCTCTTTTGCAACAAATGCAGAATTCAATTTCTGCAAAACTGAAGAAGTAATGTAAGAAAACTGATGGTATAAATCACCATCTTAAGTGTAGAGGTTACACACAATATAGACATGTGTGTATATATATCAACAGCCACTTAACAAACTTGGCCCAAAAAGATTAGGTTGATAGACCACCAACTCATGCTAGCTCAAACCTAACCCATTCTAGCAAGCCTCAAGCCTCAACCCGCAAGCCCAAGCCCAAGACCCAAGTCCCAAGATCCACGACCCGCAACCCATGGATCACGGACCACAAACCACGGACCTGGACCCGGACTTGGCTCGATTAGGTCCGCACAGGTGGGCGGCGCACACGCGTATGGCAATTTTTGTATAACCAATTTGGACCATAGTTTTGGCCCAAACTCATTCTTGAAACATCCATAACTCCCTTCCTTTGGAAAATTTAGATGCCCAAAAAGGTCATGCCCTTATCAAAATCTTGAGGTTTAAATACCCATTAATGCTTTCCTACAATCAATGTGGAATAGAAGGTTACACACCTTACCCAACACCTCTTTTATGAGGCCAACTTAATGAGTCAATTTCTCATTCAAATCTTAATAATTTTGTCATTCCTTTTTGTGGTATAAAGATCTCATTACAAATAATTTAAATCCACCTCAATAAAGGATTGAAACCCACTTTAATATTACATTAAGGCCTCGTTTGGGAAGTAATAGTTTTAGCCTAACAGCCAAAAAATTACTAAAAAAACCAAAAAGACTATAAACTATACCAAAAAGTCAAAAATTTCCTTTTCTCTCTATTTTTTGCACATCTTTTCGTAAAAAATTTAAAAGTCATTCCAAACATACAAGTTTTTTTAACCTCATATTTTAGCCAAAAAGTCAAAAAGTTACTAAAATAGCATGTTCCCAAACGAGGCCTTAAGTTACCGAAAAACCATTATTTTCTAACAATGCCTCGCAAGAATAAAAATTGACCAAATAACAACAAACGGACAACGCTTAATAACAAAGACTCGGAGAGAGAGAGAGAGAGAGAGAGAGAGAGAGAGAGAGAGAGCAACAGAATAACCCCTACATCGGAAAAGGTAGCTTTTGGCTTTGAACCCCTCCTAGTGAAGTCTATCGGTTTTATTGGCTGCCTAGAGAATACGAAGTCTTGAACTGTTCTGCCATTTATGTAAACCAAGACAACAGACCACACGTAGGTATTACTCCAACTATTGTTTTGTTCTCACTGTTATGTCCGGTTTGGCCCTAGAACACTAGCCTGGTTCAATGAGTGGCTTAAAGAATTCGACCTTGTACAACTCTTATAGAAGCAGCCCCACTTCACACCCACATAAGTGACTCTACTTGAGTATCCTGCTATACTAAGCTCAGCACACCAGAGTCATTAAAAGCTCAACTTAATCTCTACACTTGCAGGTATCACTAATAAAAGGAATTGCTAAAGGTTTTACTTCCTCAGTGACATGCCACTGTTATACACAATTAGGTTGTCCCATTAAACCTAGATCTTGGGATCTTCAATCAACTTAGTTGGGTTTCCATTCCGGTAACACCTTACATTAAAGGCCTTAAACCCATTCCTTCTGATGACTTTTCTACTAGCAATTGATTTAACCCTCTGGTTAGTGAATCCATAATGTTGTTCTTAGACGTCACATAGTCTAAAGTGACAACTCCGTTAGAGAGTAGTTATCGTATGAAATTATGTCTACAACTAATATGTCTAGACTTTCCATTATACATATTACTATGTGCCCGTCTAATAGTTAATTGGCTATCACAATGAATATAGATTGCTAACACAGGTTTCGACCAACATAGAATATCTTCAATGAAGTGGCGCAGCCATTCTACCTCTTCTATTGCTTTATCCAACGCCATAAATTTGATATTGAGATACACGTCTGCTTGGAATACTTCCAAGACATGGTTGCCCTTCTAAGGGTGAACACATAACTACTAGTGGATTTCAAATCCTTAACATCAGATATCTAATTTGCATCGCTATAGCCTTCTATTACTAATGGATATCTCATGTAATGCAGCCCATAATCCCAAGTGAAACATAGATACCTTAACACCCGAACGATACCCTTCTAGTGAGTGGCATCAAGATTGCTCGTGTATCTACTAAGCCTGTTAACAAAGGAGACTATATCCGGCCTTGTACAGCTCATCAAACTCCCAATGACCCAAGAATATTTTAGCTGAGAGACACTCTTACCATTGTTCTTGGTCAAGTGTAGACTCAAGTCTACCGATGTCCTAGACACACTTGTACCTGATTTACCAAACTTCTCAAGTATCTTCTCAACATAGTGAGATTGAGAAAGAACAATTCCATCAGATGTTCTGGTAAACTTAACACCTAGAATTACATCTGCAATTCCCATGTCTTTCGTGTCAAACTTAGAGTTTAACAATCTCTTGGTAGTTCTAATCATCTCAGTAATACTACTAACAATGAGTATGTCATCAACGTATAGACACAAAATGAAATAACCTCTATCAGTGTCTTTGACATATACGCATTTATCACATTTATTGATCTTGAACCAATTTGACAACATAGCGTTGTCAAACTTCTCACGCCATTGTTTAGGAGCTTGCTTCAACCCATATAATGATTTGACAAGCTTACAAACTTTCTTATTTTGTCATGGAACTAAAAATCCTCGACTTGCTCCATGTAGATTTCTTTATCTAAATCTCTATTTAAGAAAGTTGTCTTTACATCCATCTAATGTATCTCCAGACCACGTAAAGCTGTTATTACAATCACCATATGAATAGATGTAATCCTTGTCACAGATGAATACGTATCAAAGTAATCTAGGCCTTCTTGCTGCTTGTATCCTTTGATAACTAGCCTAGCTTTATACTTATCAATTGACCCATCAGCCTTCATATTCCTCCGAAAGATCCATTTACTTCCCAAGGCCTTATTGCCTAGGTGTAGATCAACCAACTCCAGGTATGGTTCTGTAAGATAGAGTCAATCTCACTCATAATTGCTTCTTTCCACAAAGGACTTTCAGGTAAAGTCACAGATTCATGGAAAGTTTGAGGTTCTCCCTCTAACATATAAGTCAAGAAGTCTGGACCAAAAGACTTTGAGGTCCTAGTTCTTTTACTCCTTCTTGGCTCATTGTAATAACCCAACTCTGTAAATGTTACAAATTAGTAATTAAGAATGCTAAATATGTGCTTAGGATGAAATTATGTGTTAATAGTATGATTTGTGTGTTATTTGAATTTCTATTTGTTAGTCGTAGGACTATCTGTTAAGAACTCTGCTTTGATATGGAAATTGAAAGCCTTATCGGTGTCTGAACACGAAATTTACTAGGTCAATAAGTTATTTGGAATATTTAGAATTTTATGATAAGTTTAGTTAGATTTTGATTCGGAACCAAATAATTAAAATAAATTAATTAGAACTAAGCAAGATTAATCAACCTAAGCTAATCAAGCCTATATAAGGCAAATTGAATCAAGAATTTTCTCTTTACACACTCAAATACTTCATCATTTCTTGAGTTCAAACGTGTGGGGAGAGAGAGAGAGAGAGAGAGAGA
Source organism: Camellia granthamiana (assembly GCA_036172215.1). Lineage (NCBI taxonomy): Eukaryota > Viridiplantae > Streptophyta > Magnoliopsida > Ericales > Theaceae > Camellia > Camellia granthamiana. Next base: position 89,614,070 of record CM069908.1, on the reverse strand, counting down.
TTGAAGTTAAACATAGAGGAGAAGTAGAATTGAAGGAGATTTGAAGAGGAATTGAGACAATTTGGTTAATTCACTCTCAAACCAAGCTTAAGGTAAAATCATCACTCCAATTCTTGAAGAATTCACCAAGTTGTAGAGTTAATTGCATGAAATTAAGAATAACAAGTTAGAATCACATGTTAAAGTGTAGAATTTAGGTAAATATAAGCATGCATGTACAATTCATCAACATTGAGTGTATTTTCCAAGAAATTCATACATGCATGAGGCTATTCTTGCTTTGTTTTGGAAATTCATCATGTTTCTACACCTACTATCTTAATTGTTCATGTTTTCAAAGGAAAGGAACTTAAATCATTGCATACATGTTGATAACATGAAGTTTAGAGCATGATTTTGAAGAATTGACATGGCTTTAAGCTTTGATTTTGTAATTTGGCTTTGTATTTATGTTTTTGGATGAATTTCTACGTGTTTTTCCAAGTTTTGGCTCAACCATGCAAGTTTTGGTACTTTGAATTTGTGTTTTAAATTGAGAATGCAATTATGGAAATTCCAGAATTTGGTCGCACCACTCAAGCGACCAATCCTTCGCTCAAGCACACTTCATGAGCTCTCAGCATTTTTGTAGACTTTTGCAGTTGGCTTGAGCGACTAAAGTGTGCGCTCGAGCGAACTCCGCTTTGCATAGCAATGCACCTACTATGTAGTTTCAGGGAACAGATCTAAGACAACACTTTCTCACACTAGGAAGAATATATGAACTGGAGAAAACTAGAAGACACAAAAAGAGCAAGAATTTCTGGGTAGAAAACTGAAAAAGAGAGGTCTCGTTTATACACATGGAAGGAGAGAAGAAGAGCTCTTCTACAACAAATGCATAATTCAATTTCTGCAAAACTGAAAAAGTAATGCAAGAAAATTGATGGTGTACATCACCATCTTAACTGTAGAGCAATGTTTTGAAACCCGGACCGGTGAGCGAACCGGAAAAGTGACTGGGTGGACGGGTCACCGGTTCAACCGTCGGGTCAAAGCGGTCGAACCGTAACGTCATAATTACGTCATAAATATATTTAAAAATATATATATATTAAAAATATAAATGTAAAAATGAAAAAAAAAAATTAATTCAACAAAATAATAGAATTTTCAAATATCACTCAACAAAATTAAATTCAACTTCCTTTATTAGGCAACTTCAACTTAAAGAATAGTTAAATTTAATGACAACTTTAACTTCCTTTATTAGGCAACCTCAAATCTGCTAAAGATTAGTAAAATTTAATTTTAACATTCAAATTCTTATAATTTATAATTTATTATTACCCTATGTTTTTTATATTCTTTCAATTTTTTATTATTATGTATTATTATTAAAATTAAATTAGGGAAAGAAAGAGGCAAAAAACTATGGGTCAAAAAAAACTATGGGTCGTCTCTCTGATCTGAATATGATATATATATATATAAACTATGCCTCAAATCTGCTAAAGTTTTTTATTCAGTTTTTTTTATATTCTTTCAAAAATTGTAACTTCCGTTCTGAGAAAAAAAAAACCCAAAGAAACAGGGGTCGTCGGTCACCACCCTTGAAGAGAAAAAGGGAAAAACCAAAGAAACATGGGTCGTCTCTCTGATCTGAATCTGATATATATATATATAAAACCAGTGGGAAAAGAGAAAAAGCGAAGAGCAGAGCAGCAAAAGAGAAAGAGGAGGAAAGAAAGAGAATACTTAACCAAAGGAAGAGCAGAGCTGAAAAAGGGAAGAGCAGAGGTCGTCGGTCACCAGAATTTCGCAGAGAGAGAGATGACTTCAAACAACCCGGGCGGTTCCTCAAAACTCGTCCGGGTCACCGGTTTTTCCGGTTGAACCGGCGAGCCATCCGGTTCTTTCGTTTTAGAACGGTTTTGAGCCTCCTCCGAGTTTGCTGGGCTGTCCAGACCGGAACCAGGCCCGGTTCCCGGTTCGACCGGTCCAACTGGCCGGTCCGGTCCGGATTTGAAAACCATGCTGTAGAGGTTACACACAATAAAGACATGTATGTGTATATATATATCAGTAGCCACTTAACAAACATGGCCCAAAAAGATTAGATTCAGCCCAAACCAAACCTAACCCATTCCAAAAAGCCTCAAGCCTCAAGTCTAAGATCCACGACCCACAACCTAAGGATCTCGGACCCGGCCCAATCTAGTCTGGGCTGGCGACGCGCACGCGTGTGGCCATTTTTGCATAACCTACTTAAACTATAGTTTTGGCCCAAGTTCATCCTTGAAGCATTCATAATTCTATTCTTTTGAAAAATTTGGATGCCCTAAAGGGCTCATGCCTTATCAAAATCATGAGATTTAAATACCCATCAATAGTTTTCTCTACAATCAATATGGGATAAAAGGTTACATACCTTACCCAACACCTCTTTCATGAGGGTAACTTAATGAATCAATTTCTCATTCAAATCTTAATTATTTTTTGTCATTATTTTTGTGGTGTAAAAATCTCATTACAAAGAATCTAAACTCACTTTAACCCATCTCAATAGAGGATTGAAACCCACTTTAATTTTGTATTAAAGTCATCAAAAAATCATTATTTTTTAACAAAATATAATAACAAAAAGAAAGAAAATCAATCTCACACTTTTTCACTACTATGTTGGACTTCATTCTCATTCTATAAAAATGTTGGAAATTTTAAAAAAATTATTAAAAATTTTACACAACTCAAATGGCGTATGCCTTGTAATAATCACATGAGTGTGGGACCTTCCACATGAGACTCGAGACCTACATCCATGTGGGTCACACATGTATGAGTATTGTGTAAAAAATTTGATAATTTTTTTTTCGTAAATTTTTTTTTTTTTTTTTTGTAATTTGAGACTGAAGTACTTTACTCCATGTGGTTCAAATATAGGCAGAAAGCTCTCATATGATTTTAAATCGAAATGCAAACCCTTTATTGACATAATCTCATATGTATTGTATGTTGTTTTCATCAATAAAGTCTCTTTTTTTTGCTCATAAAAAAATTATAAATGTGAAATGACTATAATACTTTCAAACTCTATGCATTTTTTTTTCTTCTCTCCTCTCTCTCATAAACACAATTCATAATTTCTAAAATTAATTCAATTAAATCACAATTAATTATAAATTCTTAATTATTTATTATAATTTTTAACTTTTTTGATTTAATTGTATTTTAGAACACAATTAATTCTAAATTCTTAATTATTTATGACAATTCCTATCTTAATCTAATTTTAATTTAACTATATTTTAGACCAATCTTTAAGTATTTTTTTAATTTCCATTTTCATTTAATTATAATTTAAATCAATCCTTAATTATATTTTATATTTTTGATCAATCCTTAAATATATTTTAATTTAATTTAATTTTAATTAAAATCTTGATCTAATTTTAGAGTTGGGGATGATAGATAAAATTTTCTTTTTAAATTTCACTTTTTTTTTCTTTTTTGTTTTTTTTTTTGAGCAAGCCCTCTAAAAAAAAATAGTGTGTGTAATATATCTTCCGTTAATTTCGATATAAAAACTAAATGTGGCAAGTCTAAAATCACATGGTGTTTTTCTGACCATATTTAAACAATAGGAAAGTAGAGTGCTCCAATCTCAAATCACGAAGGAGTAAAATGAATTTTACCATTTTTAATTGGGTCCTTACAGGCTTAGCAAGTGTAACGCCCTCAAAATAATAACATTAAACCCATCAATATAGACATGCATTGGTATAAAAGATAAACCTCATTCTATTCATTAGAGTAGTTCATTACAAAAAGTAATACATGTTAACAACAAAAGCAAATGCCCTACGGGCTTACAGCTTTCCAAGTTAACACTTGGTTACAAAAAGGAGAGTACTAACTCAATTACACATTAAGCCCTTGGCTTGAATTTACATGTATTACATCAAAAGATAACAAAAACACAAAAGGTCTGACTGCCTCTAGCCTCCCGTGCTAAGTCCTTGGAGGTGGCATGCTACCTGTACCTGAAAATGATGTCTCATATAAGGTGAGCCACAGCCCAGTAGAAATACACTAAACCAACTATGAACATTGACTAAAATAATAGCAATTGATAGGTGGTCATCACTGATACATCCACTTATATCACATTCCAGTTTCATGACATTAAGTCCATGTTACACTTCATTTTCGTTTCTTTTCAACTTTGAGTTTGAAAACACGGCTCAGAATCTGGCCAAATAACTTTATGAGATTTTAACTCATCTTTAAAACACTTTCTAAAATCATGATGGATACACATTGTGATGTTGTATCAATAACATATGAAAATCACTTCCACATATCTCAAATAACACACATAGTAGTGCTGTATTAATGAAACAAAACACTTCCAGACGTTTCAAATAATACACATTGTAGTGCTGTATTAATGAAACAAAACACTTCTATTTCACAGCCTGATACACATTGTAGTGCTGTATCACTGTCACACAAAATTCGGTTTAGAGGTCCATCCCCCATCTTCCAATAAACCGTGGAGTACATCCCCCATCTCCTCCCATACAATACAATGTATATAAACATAGATCATATACACAGTCAATCAATACATAAAATTAATTTATTACTTCAACCGCTAAGTTCCATAGCATACTCAATCGATTAGTTCTAGTTTGCCTAATCATCATGCATTGTCTACAACAATCAAGACTATCCTCCACCGATAGCCCAAAGCAGTTATCTCTAAACAGAAAATAAAGCACCAAATGGATATAAAATCAACTTTTCAACTAGGTGAGTGATAAATTATCCAACTACACCCTTTAGTCCGTACATTTCCAATTCTAACATTTTCAATTCAATTCCTCATTTCCCACAATTAATTATTCCAATTAATTTTATCAATGTAATTAGGGCATTTTCCCATAACTTACATAACAACCCTAAGGTTCCATTTTCATCCATAATCCACCATTCAACTCATTTCTCTATGCTATACATGCATATAGGTTTATTATAAATAAAACCCCATCTTTTGTAAAATTACACAAAGACCCCCAAACTCTCTCAAAATTACCAAACGACCCCCAACATAACAAAAGGCTAGAATTCAAAGACAAAGCTCATAAAGAGGAGTAGGATATCCCTACCTCGAAGTTAGAGCTCAAACGGAGAAGAGACCAAAACCAAAGTGCTTCAAACTCCAAACTTTTCGGATCAAAACGACGCCCTCAACGATCAACACAACTTTTACAAAGGCTGAAGGGAAGGAAAGCACTCTAACTAGATCAAACCCTAGAGAGAAGGGAGTTTCTAGAGAGAGAGGCTCTCAAAATATCTTTTTGGAAAGTAAGAGAGAGAGTGTGAATGCAAAAAATGATTTGAAAAAGCCTATTTGCCTTCAGATATACGCTGGATCCGCTCGACCAGAAAACACAACGCTCGAGCGTCAAGAACAAAAAAGACATGGTCCGCTCGAGCGCAATAATGCCCGCTCGAGCGCCAAGCCACAAAGATAAAGCACATCCGCTCGAGCATGAAAAACCAATCCGCTCGAGCGCAATTTTCCCCTTCCCAGAACTTTTACCAAAAAGTACTAGCCACTCGAGCTCCAACAAGCCCGCTCGAGCGCAAAGAACTAGCTCGAGTGTAGAAAACCAACTTGCAGAAGTTTTGCAGGGCACCGAAATACTGGGAGTGTGCAATCTCCGCTTGAGCGCTCTAAGGCCCGTTCGAGCGGAACGACCAAAAACACAACAACAAGGTTTTAGACCAAGTCTCAACCCACCTGCTTGAAACAAGACCAACACATCCTAAAACTCAAACAAATGGAATTAAAGGACGACAACAAGAATGGATACGACTACCAACTCCACGGAACCAAGTCTGGAATACAACAAACACAGTAAGGGAATACCGGGATCGCTATAGCAAGGAATCAAAAGAATCTACAATGTAAACCGGTCTAGTCAAATTCAGTAGGTTTGAATTGATTTTTTGAATCCGTATTTTGGTTTTAATTTGAAAATTTGAAAAATTGGTATCCACAAATCGATTCTGATTTTGAAATCAGGTTCCGAATTAGAACTAACCTGTACTTAACCTTGATACATACATATATATATATATGATGGGTTGCTACTGGTTTTGCTACTATTCCTATTGTTTTAAAAGAAAAAAATTATTTAGCACAATTTTAGTTTCGTACTTGTTGTTATCATGACAAAATTTTTATTTGATTAGAGTTTTATACTTGCTACATATTAAACAATATATTTGTTTACAAAATATTATATTTGTTTAAGTTATATTTTCAAAAATCATGAGTAGATTGGTGTTAAATAATTTATAATATGTTGAATTTTTTAAAAAAATATTATACAATTTTTTTTATAAATAAATGTGGGAGCCGAATATATGGCAAAATCAGAGGGTACGTACTTTAGAGGGCTGATGCGAAACGGCCAAATCCAACGAGAGCGGGAAGCCGAACAAAATATATGAGCCGAATAAGTGTAAATCCTCAAAGCCAAATAATGGGGAGGGCAATGATTAAAAAGTAGACCCTGGCCCTGAGGACCCAGAAGGAGCAGATATAAATACAGGGACAATGAGCTGAATGAGGTATGTAAGAATCACTTCACTAAACTTAGTAAACAAGTTATCTTGAGGGTATGGACTGACTTGTCCGTCGGAGTGCTAATTCCAGCACCCCCGACCGGAGTGTTTGTGTCTTTGCAGGTGACTAGCTGAGGATCATTAGCGTCTCCCAGGATCTGAAGAGTATTTCCAAATCACTTCTCCACAATTGGCGCCGTCTGTGGGAACACTCAAACACATCCATGGATGGCGTGACTGAAGATCCTCCGATAGCCACTGACGAGACCACACACAGAGATGACCTCACTCCAGCAAATATGCTCGGAAAGGAAACCATCGCGGCAAAACGCGCCTTGAACTTCGACTCGCCAACGACTTCAGCGCAAGAGACAATGCAAGCGATCATGGAACAAGCAAAGCAGAATGAACAAAGGCTGGAGAACATGATCGCTGAGAACGAATGCCTCCGTCAAGATTTGGCCCTGGAAGTAGCAAAACCTAGAGAAGCCGCGCGCCAGGATCCCGAATGACCTCCGAGGGCAGGCGGACAATGACCTCGAGCCCGACCAAAGGATACCGATAGCGACTCCAACTCATTATCCACGGAGCTCGACAAGAAGGGACGATCCGAAACTTCTAGCTCCTCCGAAAAGAATCTACATACAAGGAACAAGCACAGAAGAAGCAATTCAGACAAGGAGGACCAACACGATCCTTTTGTCCGACGGATTGCGAGGGCGGCCCTGCCCAAGAAGTTCAAAGCTCCGTCATTTACTCTTTATGACGGAAAATCAGACCCCACTGATCATATCCGTCATTACAAGCAGGCCATGACACTGCACGCAGACAACGAAGCCCTCATGTGCTGAATATTCCCCAGCAGCCTGGGGCCATTAGATGTCAGGTGGTATTACAAGCTGGAGCCGGCCTCGATCAAAAACTTCCACAAATTACAGAAATCCTTCAGGGCCAGGTTCATCACCAACGAGGTACAACCAAAACAGACCGACTCTCTCTGGGCTATGCAGATCCAGTCAGGAGAAACGCTCAGAGCGTATTCGGCGCGATATTGGGAGTGCTTCAACCTCGTTGACGACGCTTGCAATGACTCTATGGCCATCACCGCATTCAAAATGGGATTACATCCTGACAGTGCTCTTCGCAGTTCCCTGACCATAAGACCCCCCAAAATAGTCTGGGCGTTGATGAAGAAAGTGAAGAGTATTGCAAAGTAGAAGATGATGCCTTGAGGATAAAAGCCGGACAAATGTCCAACAAAACGGCCCCCCCTGAAATTGCTCAACCAATAAGTTCCGTGCCACCTCCGAGCCCTGAGCCACGACAACGCGCTAAACGAGACAAAAGGCGAGACTCTCACCGATCAAGCGATCAATGCTCCCACCGGACGAATGAACAATTGCAAGTTGACAGCAGGCGCTCGAGGCGTACCGACAAGAAGTACACAGAGTTGACAGAACCAATCGCTGCAATAATGACCAAAGTCCAACACCTTCCATTCTTCAAATGGCCGTCAAAGATGGTGCGGCCTCCCGACACACGGAGAAGGGACAGGCAGTGCGAGTACCACAAGGATCACGGCCACGAAACTGAGAGCTGTTACCATTAAAGGATCACCTGGAAGAACTAGTACAAGACGGCCGACTGCAATCGTACGTGAGCAAGGGAAAGCCAATCAAAGCACTAGCCTTGAGGCAGGACTCACCTCCACTTGGTGTGATCCACATAATCTACAGCCTGCTAGTATCCCCAACCGTGCACACAATTCAATCGCATCCAATTCCCCAAAAGCATCATATTCCGACCGAAAAGCCCAGAGAAGCTCCGACAATTAAGTTCAATGACTCCGACCTCAACGGAACAACAGCCTACCACATCGATCCTTTGGTCATCAAATTACACGTACATCGGTTCACCGTCGAACGCATTCTCATAGATCCAGGGAGTACTTCAGAGGTTTTGTATTACAAAACTTTCGTCGAACTCGGCCTCAACGAGTCAAACCTGTCTCCGTCGCCTCACCCATTGTTCGGCTTTAATACGAATCCTGAATACCTATTGGGGAAGATCATGCTACCTGTTCGAGCGGGCTCCAGAACGGTCGACGTAGAATTCCTGGTTGTAAAGCTTCCTTCGCCGTATAACGCCATCATGGGACGCACCTGGTTACATGTCATGAAGGCCATTCCAAGCACCTATCATCAGCTTGTGCGCTTCCCAACAGCCCATGGCATTGAAGAAATCCGCGGTTCTCCGCAATCGGCGCAAGTAGAGATTTTATGAAAACCCCATCGCAGACCCGACCTGTGGGCTTTGATATTTGTATATATACCACTTCTGCAATGAAAACCATTTTTCTTCATCGCTTCATTCATCTCCGAGCCTTTTAAGGTCGAATAAGCCTCCGGATTCGGAACGCCCTTCGTGGATGTCACGATTAGCCAAATTAAGCCTCCGGATTCGGAGCGCCCTTCGTGGATGTCACGATTGGCCAAATTAAGCCTCCGGATTCGGAGCGCCCTTCGTGGATATCACGATTGGCCAAATTAAGTCTCTGGATTCAGAGCCCCCTTTGGTGCATGACACCTTAGGGCCGACTGAGCCTCTTAAGGCCGAATAAGCCTCCGGATTCGGAGCACCGTTCGTGGATATCATGATTGGCCAAATTAACTCTCCGGATTCGGAGCCCCCTTTGGTGCATGACACCTTAGGGCCGACTGAGCCTCTTAAGGCCGATTAAGCCTCCGGATTTGAAGCGCCCTTCGTGGATGTCACGATTGGCCAAATTAAGTCTCCAGATTCGGAGCCCTCTTTGGTGCATGACACCTTAGGGCCGACTGAGCCTCTTAAGGCCGAATAAGCCTACGGATTCGGAGCGCCATTCGTGGATGTCACGATTGGCCAAATTAAGCCTCTGGATTCGGAGCGCCGTTCGTGGATGTCACGATTGGCCAAATTAAGTCTCCAGATTCGGAGCCCCCTTCGGTGCATGACACCTTAGGGCCGACTGAGCCTCTTAAGGCCGATTAAGCCTTTGGATTTAGAGTGCCCTTCGTAGATGTCACGATTGGCCAAATTAAGTCTCCGGATTTGGAGCCCCCTTTGGTGCATGACACCTTAGGGCCGACTGAGCCTCTTAAGGCCAATTAAGCCTCCAGATTCAGAGCGCCGTTCATGGATGTCACGATTGGCCAAATTAAGTCTCCGGATTTGGAGCCCCCTTTGGTGCATGACACCTTAGGGCCGACTGAGGTTTTTAAGGCCGAATAAGCCTCCGGATTCGTAGCGCCGTTCGTGGATGTCACGATTGGCCAAATTAAGTCTCCGGATTCGGAGCCCCCTTTGGTGCATGACACCTTAGGGCCGACTGAGCCTCTTAAGGCCGAATAAGCCTCTAGATTTGGAGCGCCTTTCGTGGATGTCACGATTGGCCAAATTAAGCCTCCGGATTCGGAACGGCCTTCGTGGATGTCACGATTGGCCAAATTAAGTCTCCGGATTCGGAGCCCCCTTTGGTGCATGACACCTTAGGACCAATTAAGCCATTTAAGGCCGATTAAGACTTCCCCCTTTGGTGCATGACACCTTAAGCCTTTTAACTCCGGATTCATTAATCTGGTCGGCCGTGTTTTTAGGCACAAACGCCGATCAAGATATGCCTTAGCCGGTCCACGAGTAAGACCCATTCGGATTCTCAAACTCGCACCCCGGCTAAGGCAAGGGCCGATTCATTAATGTAGTTGGGCAAGTACCTAAGCTACACAGCCGATCTAACCATAACTGCAAACAATATCACTAATCAACAAACTTTTCATTAACAAGCTGAGCACAACTCAAGAAATTTTATATATGAAAATTGTTAAACAAAAACTATCACTGTAGCTAGGGGTGTGCACGGTGCGGGTCGGTGCGGTTTAGGGGAAAAACAGAAACCGTATGGCGGGTGGCGGATTGATAAAAATGCCATTAAAATTTGCCATTTTTTTGATCAAAAACCGGTGGTTCGGTTGGCAAATAATAGTGTATTTGCCTTGGCGGTTCGGGCGGTTTGGCGGTTTCTAAACAATATAATTCAAATTATAAAACTTGAATCAAAGAATAAAAAGATCTAATTTATAAATTAACTGAAATAGTCAAAATTAAAATAATTCAAAAATTAAAAATAATCAAAAGTTAAAAATAAAGATGCATAACCTGCAATTGTTTCGGTGAAATACCCTCTGGTGGTATGGCAAAGAAAACTTGCACTTCAGGTGATCCAACAGCAGCATATGTTCTCCCTTCCTCAGTAAGTAGGACTGAGAAGTGCATGGTTTTTTTTTAGGTTTCCCTAGCACTTTCAAAACATTACCCCAGAGTTATCAAAACATTTCAGATATGATTTCCAGTCCCAAAATTTTAAAATGCCTTTGTCACAGCAGCTAAAGCAAGTTTCCTCGTAAACTAATTTCCCCCTAGACCAAATTTTCCTAGAATCTATAAATAGACAAACTACTATTTAAAGTTACACGGTTTTTAATAGGAAGCTTTCATCATTATAAATTCATTTTAAAAACTCTTTTCTTCTTCAAAATTAATTATCACTTAAAGACTAATCACAGTTAGCATCAGTATGTTTCCAATAAATTTGCTCATTAAAGATTCTCAACTCTCCTACTGAATTTGTGAGTTCATCTGAATTTGTGAGTTCATGGGCCTAAAGTAAATTCATAGAGTTTAACTGGGTTGAAAACAGTGATGTTCTTCTTTCTTTTGCGCAGTCCACCACATCAATTCGTATAAAGCTATAAGACCAACAAAGTTATGATTGCAGGAAAGAGTTTGGGTGCACATGAATTACAAAAACACAAAAAAGAACTCAAATTGCTCAAGGGGCTTTGCAGTTTTCCTATTTGTAAATTAGGTAAACTAATAAAGATATCAGAGATCTAAACACAAATGATGACTTGTATAGCTTTGATCTCACAAGGTTGAATTTCACAAATTGAAAATTAAATGGAGATATTGAAGTTTGCATATTTCTCCATGGATTCACCTATATAGTCACATACCTAAGGAAAAGCTCTAGAATGTTAGATTTTGAGATCAACAGCCAAACTTGAAATATAACAACACTATAGATATATATATAGATTAGAGCAGTACCAGCACTGTAGTATATATGTATATCCAAAGAACAAAGAGAGAGTGAAAGAAAAGAGACAGAGAGAGCATCGAGAGAGAGAGAGAGAGTAGCGAGAGTACCGACGAGAAGGAGGAGAAACCAGCGGGAGACGATCGGCAAGGGAAGGAGAAACAGCGGCGAGACGATCGGCAAGGCAAGGGAAGGAGACGAGCAGCGGCGCTGGGTGTATGTGATGAACAAGATGAAATCAAAATGTGTGGCTGTGTGTGGGTATTAGGTTTAATGGAGGAATGATTGTGTGTGAGAGGGTGTATAACAGCTGGGCAATTTTTTTTAAAACCTAGGCGGGTCGGGTCGGGTTGATAGGCGGTTTGAAAATTTTAACCCGCCACCCGCGCCGACCCGCCATTGCAGGTCCTCCAACCCGCCCGCCAGAACTGAAATTTTACGCGGTTTGGTGCGGTTCGGTGCGGTTCGGAGCGATTCGGTGCGGTTTTGGCAGTTTTGGTGGTATTATGCACAGCCCTAGCTGTAGCAATACTCGAACAAAACAAAACAAAACATGCCAACGTTCGAAATAAGGTGCTTAGCTAAACAAAAAAAGATTTTCAGAGTAAGACGCAAATGTTTGAAATGAAACTTTTTATTTGATCAAACAGTTGTTACATAGACGCAATCCGCGTTCGAACATTACAATATCTATCTCTAGCTTCTAAGGCGAATCAATGCATGTCATTCGAAAAGCCTTCACGGCTCAAAATGCCTTGATCCAACCGTGCCCAAATCAGCGTATCGTTGGACCTTCCTCTGACACTATCGACAATGTCAAGGCCAAGATCCAAGACAAGGAAGGTTAGGGGCAGCGGTCGTTGTGTCTCCTTTCGGGGTGATCTGCTTCGACGACTTGGAGGCTGACGTGCTTCCCGTTTCCTTTTTTGACGACCTACCTCCCACACCGGAGAATTCTCCGTCGCTATCCCTTACAGCATCAAGCTCGGCCAAGATTCGAGTTTGCCTGATTAAAGAAATTCTGTTTTACATCCACAATGTTATATAATCCCACGCGATGAATGGTGTTAATATCAATAAGGCCACCAACTCGAAGAGCCCATTCCATTTATTTTTAAAGGCGGGCAGCGACCCCGAGGCAATTTCATTAATACAAAACCCCACGAGACGAACGTCGGTTGACATTCACTTTTTAAAGCATATGCGCTGGCCAAGCATCTAGGCTCTATTAGCCAATATATTCGGTTTAACTGCCCCAGCCGGCCCATGCCGCTTGAAGCACAGGCAGACTAGCCAATTTATTCGGCTTCCTCCAGTTACAATGGCCTCATTCAGAAATAAACGGCTATAAACTAGATCGACCCAGCCTATAAACTAGCATATGACCACTTAATAGATACTGGGGCCGATTAATGTTAACACATTCAAACAGTTATAATAGAACGTTTCTATTCAGTCAAACAAACAATATATTACATAGCTTCGAACATAATCTATGATACAACATTACAATAAGTATACTCATACGGCGTCACCCTCGTCCTCACTCTTCTCGATTTCAAAAGCGGAAAACGGAAAATGTTTACTGTGGTAGAATGGCGATGCCGAATCTATACCCGATGCTCGAAGAGTTTCTGCGGCTTGAGATGCCTTGATCCAACCGTGCCTAAACCCACGATTTTCACATTGGCAAACTTCTTCGGCAAGCTTCTCATTGGTCTTTTCGATTCTAACTATTCGGCCGTCGTGAAAACCTCTTTCATAGGCCCTCCCCTTCGCGGTCTCCAATGTGAACATACTCGTCATCTCACGATCGGCGATTGCGGCACTGATGAGCCGACTGGTAACCCTTTCTTCCACGATTGGGTTCCCCTGCCCCGCGGGTTGTGCCTGAGCCGCCTTGATCTTCCTTAACTCGCGCTCAGCCGCCTCCGCGTGAGCCTCCAAACTTCGAATACGTTCCTCCTTCTTGTCCATTTCTCGGCGAGCAGCGCGCAGCCGCATGCCGATCTCATAGGCAGTGTGAAGCCCCTTCACCGCCCTATGAATGCCTTCACGAAATATGTCGTAGTCCTGTCGACCTACCATCGATTGTTGAACCTCAGGAGGAAAAATTTGTCGAGCAAACTCGACCGCTACATCGGGGTCTCGAATGACTGAGTCCGCCTCTGTCATGGGTCTATTCCCCACAAATACTGCAAGGCTTAATAGGCACGGATTCGCGTCAGGTCCCCTCTCAACTCGAGGCTGAGGAGATCTGCCCTGCGACTGCTTATCCCACCTGGGCGACCTGCTTCGACGTCAAGGAGACTGACGCCTCCCTCGATCCCTGGAACTCCTGCTTCCGGTGCGTGAAGGGTCACCACTTCGATTCATATCTCCTCCCAGCTCAGCTAGCGTCCTCACTTCCCCTCTGCTGTTAAAGAAGAATCTGTTCGACGTTCACACAATACCTTCACAAGCTCGAGTCAGTTGTTTATTGTGCTCATAAAAGTTGTACCTTTTATCATTTATCCTTTACAGAGGCAGCACGCCGAAGGCAATCTCATTCATTGTGAAAACCTCAATCGTCCGGCGCCGGCTGCCTCAACCCGCCTGGGGCAATGGCAGATTCTTCAATCTATTCGGCTCAAGCACCCCAGCCGGCTCATGAATCTATTCAAAATTGTCAAGGTCTTTCATCTGGCCCCCGAATGATCATGCACCGCCTGGGGCAAGGGCAGATTCATCAATCTATTCGGCTCAAGTACCCCAGCCGGTACATGAATCTATTCTATTCAAAATTGTCAAGGTCTTTCATCCGACCCCCGAATGATCATGCATCGCCTGGGGCAAGGGCAGATTCATCAATCTATTCGGCTCAAGGACCTCAACTGGTACATGAATCTATTCAAAATTGTCAAGGTCTTTCATTCGGCACCCGAATGATCATACTGCCTGGGACAAGGGCAGATTCATCAATCTATTCGGCTCAAGTACCCCAGCCGATACATGAATCTATTCAAAATTGTCAAGGTCTTTCATTCGGCACCCGAATGATCAGACCGCCTAGGGCAAGGGTAGATTCATCAATCTATTCGGCTCAAGCACCCCAGTCAGCTCATGAATCTATTCTTCAAAACTCGTATTAAGCGAACTTATCCAAATTAGTAAAAGGCAAAACATTCTTCTTTAACATAACTTCACAAACTATGTACAAATGGCGATGAAATACCAAGGTAATTTTCATGTATAAATTGAGCGCAAATAGTAACCAATTTATACATGAAAACTACCCTGAGCCAACAAAAGTCTACCGAGCAAAAACTTATATAAAAAATCAGCAAAAGCTTACATCAAAAATCAAAGCTACTTAATATAATTGAAATGATTCCCAGATCAATCCTCGGGGTCAAATTCAAGTGGCTCAACATCCACTTGCTCGTAGGGAATTGGCAAGGCCAATGTAACCTCCAGCGGCAGCAAGGGCTTTGAGCCACCCATGTTTAAACCCCCGATTCTCGAATTTGGGCACTTCATCTACATATTCCGTGATGGCGGCACTTTTCCCCGCCTCGAATGCCCCAGAAGCCTCAGAATCGGCTTTTTCCTTGGCCGCCTTGAGCTCCGCTAACTGAACCTCCGCCTCGGCAAGCGCCTCCTTGGCTAACTTGAGCGATTCTTCGCTCGCATTTGCCCTACTCTCAGTCTCAGAACGGAACTGTTCAGCTGAGCGAGCCCTTTCCTTTTCTGTTTCAGCTCGCGTACTCTCCACCGCGGCTCTCATCACTTCAAACTCGGCCCTACTCTTTTGGCCGTCCACCTCCTCTTGCAAACGCTCAATCCTGCCAAGGGCATCACGCAGGCGTCGGCCTAAGTCTGCGATCCTGCCAACAGTCTGCAAAACAAGTTGAGGTCGTCAGATACCTTAATGAAAACAAATGCAAGAGAATCTGAGATGCACTTACCAGAAGCGCCGACTGAGCAGATACGGCTACGGCCACAACATCCGGCACAGCGCGAAAGGCTGCGTTGTCAGCCGGTAAGGAAATTGAAGCCGCCAGACTCAACGCCATGGCTGGATCCTCAATGGCTGAAGCATCGGAAGAGACTGGCGTATCTCTGATCTTTGGCCGAACAACAAAAGGCGCAAACGCATTCGGCTCTTCTAAACGAGGTCGTTTGTCAGCAAGGCTAACTTTCGACTCAGCCTCTCCCTTGGCGCTACGCTTTTCGCCGCGCTCCTCCGGAATCAGCCCTTCGTCGATGACTTGTTGTTCAACCCCTTCCCCTGTTTCGGCTGTGGCAACCTGAACCATCTCTTCAATAACGGGCACGAAAGGTTTAATCAAGATGGGCTCAGAATGGGCGGCCTCGGCCTTCTTTCAAGCAGCCATTCGCTCGGCATTTTTATTTCGCGCCATCTGCGTAAGGTTTTCCCCAACCATACCTTCAAAAAAATCGCCGGGTAGGTCTTCCAAATTTACAAAAATATCCCCGGAAGAAAACTCTGGCCGACCTGAAGTGGACGGTGAGGGCTGGTTAACTCCGGCAGGCTCGAACGCCGAGCGTATCGCTCCGTCAATCTCTCCAGCCTCCTCAGCGACCTCTCTGGTAGGTTCGGCAACCACCTCTACTATCGGTTCCGCGTCTGCCCCCGAATCCAAATCTTCAAGGCCAATTTGCCTAAGGCTCTTGAAGCTGGGAAAGAGCAAAGCCGAAAGGTGTTGATTGCCGACTGGAATTGGAATGCCTTCCGCAGCCGAAAATGTAGTATAAGTAGGTTCGTATCGGAGGAGTATGTGAGCAGCTCTTCCTTGCTTTTGTACGTTTGGCGGCCGAAATATCTGAGTGCAGACTTGATCTCCTCAAGCACTGCGTCGTCAGTTGATGGAAGAACCTTCTTCAAACTGTTACCTGCAAAGAACAATGGATGATTAAAAGAAAAATGCCGAATAAAAAGCAAGCCAACAAACATAAGGCGTTACACAGCAACCTGGATCACCCTTCCGTCTGGGAATAGGATCTAGGCGGTCTTCGCCTTCCCCGAACTCCCAATTACCTCGGACATTGACCATTACGTCGTCAACCCTCTTGCCAGAACTGGCAAGCATGGTTATCAAGTGATGGTCAGTGTCCTTGGCCCTGAGAAAATATCGCCCCAGCCGACCGGAAGATTTGGCCAAAGCGTAGCAGTGCCGAATCGCCGGAATGCCAAGGTTGATCCTAAGACGTCGGTTCAACTCTATCACCCCCATGATGATTCGAAAGAAATTTACGTTGGGCTGGGAAGGAATCAGACTCCAATAGCGAAGGACGACCCTAAGCAATGGATGTAGGGGAAAGCGGACTCCGCCCTCCGCTATAGATAAGAGAGGGAAAACGATCGTATTTTGATCCTCCCTCTCCATATCAAGAGTACTGTCCGTTACAAGAGACAAGTAGACATCGTCGGGGATGAAAAGATATCGCCGGAATCCGGAAATACGGCCCTCAGAAAGAAGGTCTTTCAAGTGTTTAGCCATTTTTGCAGGGATTCAAGTTTTCGCCGAAATCAAAATGACAAACAGAAAATAGGATTGTAAAGAAAGGAGAAGAGGACTTACGAAGATTAAACGGACGAGGATAGACGGAGAGAAGTTGCAGAGAATGCGAATCAGACAAGGGATACCCGCTGGCGGTCCAAGGGTCTCGAATACGTGACGAAATGTGCACTCGAAATGATTGAAATTTCAAATCGCAATAAATGCGAAGAGACGCACGAATGAAGCGGGAAAGTGTAATGATGACCAAAAAAGTGTGCGCACACTGACATGTGTTGGGGCGAGCGCAGCCGCCTGACTTATTTTAACTTTTCCAATTCTAGACCAAACACGCTGATTAACTTCCGTCAATAGGGAGTTCGGGGGGCAATTGTGGGAGCCGAATATATGGCAAAATCAGAGGGTACGTACTTTAGAGAGCTGATGCGAAACGGCCGAATCCAACGAGAGCGGGAAGCCGAACAAAATATATGAGCCGAATAAGTGTAAATCCTCAAAGCCGAATAATGGAGAGGGCAATGATTAAAAAGTAGTCCCTGGCCCCGAGGACCAGAAGGAGCAGATATAAATACAGGGACAATGAGCTTAGAGAGGTATGTAAGAATCACTTCACTAAACTTAGTAAACAAGTTATCTTGAGGGTTTGGACTGACTTGTCCGTCGGAGTGCTAATTCCGGTACCCCCGACCGGAGTGTTTGTGTCTTTGCAGGTGACTAGTTAAGGATCATTAGCGTCTCCCAGAATCTGAAGAGTATTTTCAAACCACTTCTCCACAATAAATTATGTGAAATCGTAATTTTAAATTGAGTTGAATTATGTTTAAATGATTTTGTTCAAATTAATTTCATAATTTAAATAGATTAGTTTGATTTTAAATTTTATGAAATTATAAATAACGAATTTTAGGGTTGGTTTGGCATAAATTACTAAATTAGCCAAAAAGTTATTAAATTAGCCAAAAAGCCAACAACCCATACCAAAAAGTCAAAGATTCTCTTTTCTCTTTACTTTTTACACATCTTTTCATAATTAGTCAAAAAATCATCCCAAATAAATTTTTTTTACCCATCTTTTTAGTTAAATAACTAAAAATTTATTAAATTAATCTATTTCCAAACGAGGCCTTAATCTTAATTTTATCCAACAATTTTGGCACGCCCAGTGGGACCGCCAAGTGTAAGAAATGACAAACAATTTGGATTTCGCCATTCGAATTTGTCAATTTGAAATATATTGGCGTGAAAGAAAAATATTGGATCTTCAAGAAGAGATCCATTTTCATGATGAAATAAACTTTCATCCATTACAATATTATTTGGTGGAAGAAAAAAGACACCATTTAATTGGAGAAATTCATCAACTTGATATGGAAATTCGCCAATGGAATGATGAGTTATCAACTCTCACTACGAAGTCTTTAACTGAGGCTTTAATGGCCGGAATTGGTGAATTTTTTCAAAATTTTTCCATAGTTGAAAATAGCAAAAACAAAGAGTTGATTTCATCAATGGCTCGGGGGGTTCAAGAGTCCGTTTTCAAAGAGCCAAGTTATGAAATTAACACAACGAAAGAGCATGTTCTTGAGCCAAATTTGGCTAAAAATGATGTTCCATGTATGACTCGGGGGGTCCAAAAACCAAATCTTAGAGAGTCGAGTCATGAGAATAACATATTTATGGGTGATTTTCATAAGCCATTAATGGCTAACATGGAAAAACAGCCCACTTTGATAAATGATTATGAAAATCAATTCGGCAAAAGTTTTGTTTTTAAAACAAACACGGTCAAGAATGATGAACAAGCCACTGTTCATGAATTCAAAATTTTTGACATTTTTCAAAATGTCAAAAAGTATGAATTTTCAAGGTCATACTATACCATGACTTTTGGTGTTCAAGATCCTTTCTGGATTTGTGGTTCACATCAAAATATAATTCTAATGATGTGGCTAATAAAATTAATAAATTGTTCTTATGAGTTCGAAGCACTAAGAACAAGGGATCACCATTTAAAATGCATGAATTTGGCTAGAAAAAGCCTATGCATTTAAATAAATGGTTGAGATTGGCTTATCTTTTCAAATTGATGGCCAGTTGTTTGTATGTACACAATCAAAGCATCGAAGATACATTCAAAGCATCAAGAGTTGTTTCGAAGGTTGATTACTTCACCTTCGAAGCTGTATAAAGCTTTGAAGATACATTCGAAGCATGAAGAGTTGTTTCGAAGGTTGATTACTTCACCTTGGAAACTGTATAAAGCTTTGAAAACTTTCGAAATGTGTACATCTCTTCAAATATATGTAAAATGACAATTAATTAGTTGTCGAATAATGCCTGTTTTTGGCATGATAAGTTGGTTCGAAGAACAACAGTTTTGGTGTCTTCGAAGAATTAATAATTGGTTCGAAGCACAAAATTAATATTTTTATTAATTATGTATGAACCAGAACATACAAAATTTGAATAACCACAATGTTGGCCAAAAGTTGCTTCGAAGGCCCTTTTGCCATAATTTTATAAGCTTCGAAGCACTCCATCTTACATTAATAGCTTCGAAGAAACAATAATGGTGGTTATGAACCTTCGAAGCTTTGCCGAATATTTCCAAGGATGTAATTTGTCCTTTGTCGGCACTTTCAACCTTCGAAAGATGATTTTGGTCCTTTATACCACCTTCGAAGCTTGCTACTAGTCCATAATAACTAGCATTCAAGGCATCTAGTAATAATTTCATACTCATTCGAAGCACTTCATTGGTACTATTACATCATTCGAAGCACTTTGTTGATATTATTCGAAGCATTTTATTGCTTAGATTAATCATGTGCTTGGTTCGGCCCTTCAAAAATTCAAATAAACATCATTTTTAAGGGCCGCGGGGGGTAATGTTAGCACCATAAATCTGCAATTTTTATTATTTATATAATTGCAGGACATGTGGCATCCTCCTACTCATTTGGAGGTTATGAGAAGTTATGAAATATGAAAAAGATGTTGGAGAATAAAGTGGAGAACATGGAGCATTAATTGGAGGTTAAAGGAAGTTACGAAGACATGGAGGAATATGTGGCATTGTGGGAATGAAGATGGAGAAATAGGTAGTTACTAAGTAGTTATTGCTGTAATGGGTAGTTACTAAGTAGTTATTGCTGTATTTTTTCTTCTATAAATAGCCATTCATGGCTACATTGTAAAAGACCCAGAACTTAAATCAAAGACAGTTGATTTCAATATTTCTTGTCATTTTCCTTATCTTAGGAGTAGTTTAACATAGATTTCATTTCGAAGCATTTATTTTCATGCATTTCCTTTTCGAAGCATAGGAGTAGAGGTAAGTAATTATCACTTTGATTGTTCACTCAATCGTCTTTCTCCATCTCCCTTTCTTCTTTTTTCTTTTCCCTACACTTGGCAATTTTGAAGTCCTCTTCGTTGAGGCAAAAGAACCGTCAACACAATCGCTTGATAATTGGCTTAAATTTAATCTGTAAGGGTTTTTCAATCCTTGCTGGCACGCTCGCATTTATGATATTTTCCTTCGTAGGAAAAATAAGCCAACAGTCATAATTAATATTATATAATTAAAAATATAATCATAAATTATAAATAAATAAAAATATAAAATATTTATTAATATTTATTAATAATATTTAATAAAATTATAATTGATAAAAAAAATTACTTATTTTAAAGAAATTAAATTTTTTAAATATTTCTTTCAAACAAATTGATTGAATGCTAGATTTAATTTTGGAGAAAAATAAAATTTTTAACTCTCTCTCCAATCAATATATTTCAAAAATTTGATTGAATCCCACATAAAATTTTGTAGGTTCTCTTTAAAAAATCTTTTTTTATAAATAGTAATAGACTTTCATAATATTTTCAAACTTTTAATGAGACTCTTCCTTATGAGAGGAGACCCTTGAAATAAGAATTTTTAATTAAAATTTTGAAATATATATATATATCTATATAATAAGGGAAGAAGATTTTTAAAAATGTATAAAATGTATGTGAGATACATTTTGATCCAATGATCTATAACAACCCTGATATATATCAATGGCTCAGATCTATCTATTTCCCGCCCAAATATTTGTCTCTCTCAGCCTTCCACCTACCCACGTCTCTCTCTCCCTCTCCATTCTCACCCACGTCTCTCTCTCTCTCTCTCTCTCTCCCTCCCTCCCTCCCTCCCTCCCTCCCTATTCTTCTTCTTTCGCTCGCTCCGACGCTGCTTTCCAGCCCTTGGTTTCTGCCTCTCGAACTCGGCTCTCAAGGTAAGATCTCTCTCTCTCCCTCTTTGTTCTTCTTCTTTCCTACCCTTCCTCTTCGCTAGCTCTCGACGCTGCTCTCCAGTCCTCGATTTCTGCCTCTCGAACTCGGCTCGCAAGGTAGTTCTCGGTTTTACTTCTCCCCTTCTCTCTCTGTTGGGCTGTGTGTTTTTATTATTATTGCGATTTCTGATACTGTTTGGTTAATTTTAGGTTTTTTTTTTTTTGAGTTCATCGTGTCCTGCCCCTCTCTCTCTCTCTCTCTCTCTCTCTCTCTCTTTCTGACGGGCTGTGTCAACCCTGGCTTCAACTGAGAAACAGCTTGATTGCTTCCAGGAGATATAATATATTTGTCTTTGCCCATGACCAGACCGCGTGATTCCCTTGCATTTGTTCACATTCTTTTTTGATCTTTTGCAGAAGAAATATCTTTTCTCTTTCGAATCACCTGAACCCCGAATAGAGAGGGGGAAAGGGTCTATTTGATTTTGTTTTCTTAGAATAATTTATCAATTTCAATTGAACACAAACACATAAAAAGGGTCTATTTGATTTTGTTTTTATTTTCTTTGTTCAATTTTTGGTGTTGATAAAATAATGAAAATTTTGAAAGTATCCATAGATTTCAAATATTTTTATTTGTGTGCGCAAATAATTTTAAAAAAAAATATTGTCGGGTATTTTTAAAAGGTGATTGGCTTTAGAATTTTTTTCAGAAAATATTTGATGTCCCCTAACAGGGCATGAAAGCAATGCTGATATACTTTAGCCTTAGTGCTATATAATATACTTTAGCTTTAGTTTAGTGCTGCGTAGCTTTAGTTTAGTGCGGCTTAGTGCCTATTATTTAAATGTACACTTTCGGTGCTTGTATCTCCCATTTTCTCTCTATAAAAGAGAACTCTTATAAACACATTGAATATCAATCAATATATACATATTTAGTCTCTCTCCCTTTCTCTATCAATTTATCTATCATGATATCAGAGCTAAGTTAACATCCTAGTAATTCCGCTTCACCGGCGGGCGGCAGCCTCGCCTTGGCCGCCCGCCGGACCTCGACACATACCTTCACTCCGCTGCCACAAATTATTCTTCGTGATCATGATCTTATTGTTGCTGCTGCTACAGTAGTTTCTAACAAATTCCATGACAGAACTTCACCTTCAAGATCAGAGCATCATCACCTGCATCCATCTTGAACAACCCCAAGTCAGACCTCCGATCTCACTCCGGCGGAGTTCCGCCGCAATTATCTCGGCCTCAAGCAACGCCACGCACCACATCACATCACAGTTTACATCTCCACTCTACCCTCCATCCTACAATGGAATCCATCGCTGCCGTCGCTTCATCGGCTTTGGAACACGACGGCCCTACGGCGTCGCCGCCATCATCAGCCCACTCAATCGCCGGCAACGACGATGATATTGAGTAGGATAAGGGATTCTGCTGGAACATAGAGGTAACCTGTATGCAAGCTATTCATATTTCGTACGTCATTCCAACCCTGAGAAGCCTACTCTGTGATAAACCACACCATTGTCCATTGCTTTCTGCACAAACTGCATCTCCTCTTCAGCTACCTGGATGGGTGCAGAAATGATTCGGCTAGAAGAATTTGCTGACTCGGCAGCAACCACGTTGAAGGGCTGGATGGATCCTGATGATGACACACAAGGCGAGTTGTGCTGCTGTTGTTGTAATGTTTCCTCAATATCAACCGTGGATGAACTCAAGGCCGTTCCTTCGCAAATGAAATGTTCATGCCTGATGAACTCTTTCAAGTTCTCCACCAACTGTCGTTCAAACTCCTAGGGTTCTTCAATTGCATCATTATACCCGTACCTCACCACGCAGCGAAACATGCGGTAGTCTCTTGGTTCAACTTGCCTAAATAAAAATCTCTCCTCCATTGCCACTTTACTGACGGGAATGGACTTTATAGAGACAAAAATCTCTCCTCCTTTAAATTGTGTTTATTATTCACAAGATTCACATCACCTGTGATTTGCCGTCACCATCACGTGCCAACCCTTCGGTGACCGACGCCAGTTTCTGGAGGTTCAACCTGACAACCGTATCGACAAACAGACGCGTGTCTTCCTCGGTATTCAACCTCTCTTCATCCAACCCACCAACTTGGCCACCACACATTGTTTTTTATTTGGCACTACCTTGAACCTGCGGGAGAGTAGGAGAATTTTCCTATAACAAAAAAAAAAAAAAAATTCTCCCGTCCACTCTCTAATAAAATAACCCACCAGCTCTTAATTATATATAACCCACTGCATGTGCTCTCTCTCTCTTCAACAAGAGTTGTCATGTCACACCCACTCCCTCTCTCACTTTTCCCCATCCACCACATACCACTTTCCAACCCATCATCCACCACTCTACTCTAGTTTTTTTTTTTTTTTTTTTTTTTTTTTTTTTTTTTTTTTTGTGTGTGTGTGTGTGTGTGTGCAGTGATTGGAATATATGCTTAATGCAGTCCACCATTTTTCCTTGTTCCTTTTCTTTCATCCCACTCATGTTCCCACTACGCCCATATTTTTGTACCCATACATCACTGCACCATCATCCTTTTTATTTTTTTTTATTATTATTTTTTATTCCACCAAAAAAAAAAAAAATTCTTCACATCTCCACTTTGTGTTGAGCCATTTTGCTCCACTTTATCCATCCATTTGTTTCAACCTCAAATAGGTTTCTATCTTCAAACCTATTTGAGTTTGAGGGGGGGTCTTCTACATATATCATGGTGAGCATGGTTACACACCATGCAAACCACCCAAGCCA
Source organism: Camellia granthamiana (assembly GCA_036172215.1). Classification (NCBI taxonomy): domain Eukaryota; kingdom Viridiplantae; phylum Streptophyta; class Magnoliopsida; order Ericales; family Theaceae; genus Camellia; species Camellia granthamiana. Next base: position 89,589,714 of record CM069908.1, on the reverse strand, counting down.
CCTCATGGCGCACTCCAACGGTCTGACACGACCACACAGTGTCTGCTACAACTGTCCGACATGACCCCATAAACTGTCCCGACATTGATTCCGGTCAGCCTCTACAACAACGGTCTGACACGACCACACAGTGTCTGCTACAACGGTCCGACATGACCCCATAAACTATCCCGACATTGATTCCGGTCAGCATCTACAACAACGGTCTGACACGACCACACAGTGTCTGCTATAACGGTCTGACACGACCACACAGTGTCTGCTACATCGGTCCGACATGACCCCATAAACTGTCCCGACATTGATTCCGGTCAGCTTCTACAACAACGGTCTGACACGACCACACAGTGTCTGCTATAACGGTCTGACACGACCACACAGTGTCTGCTACAACGGTCTGATACGACCATACAGTGTCTCCTATCCACTTTTATTTTATTTGTCAAATTATTTTCCTGTTTTGTTACTCTTCCAAACTCAAGTTGATTAGTACCTATCCTCCTTGAGTTTGAGGGGGGCTGTTAATATATTATAATAGCCTTAGTGCTGATATATAATAGCCTTAGTGCTGATATACTTTAGCCTTAGTGCTATATAATATACTTTAGCTTTAGTTTAGTGCTGCGTAGCTTTAGTTTAGTGCGGCTTAGTGCCTATTATTTAAATGTACACTTTCGGTGCTTGTATCTCCCATTTTCTCTCTATAAAAGAGAGCTCTTGTAAACACATTGAATATCAATCAATATATACATATTTAGTCTCTGAAGAAAACAGTAATCAGATTTTTCATTACCCCAATGTATGAGCAAAGCTCATATATATATACAAAATACAAGAACTGATTATGATCTGTAACAAACTTAACAAACTCACTAACTAACTAACAGAGTTGCTGTTACACTTCACTAACTGTCTAACAGATTATACTTCACTAACTGTCTAACAGATTTGTGAGTTGCTATTATACACGTGCATCAGTAGAAGATGTAGAAGGTGCATCAGTAGCATCAGGTGCATCAGTAGCATCAGTAGAAGTTACTTTAACATGCCCCTGCAAACCCATGGGGGAAGACACCATGAGTTTGTCTTTAAGGTACTGAAAACGAGAGACAGACAATGGTTTGGTGAAAATATCGGCCAACTGAAACGGTGGGAACATACTGAAGCGAAAGACGTTTAGCAAGCACCTGTTCCCGAACAAAATGGCAATCGACCTCAATATGCTTGGACCGGGAATGAAATACCGGATTAGAGGCCAAAGCAAGAGCAGACAAATTATCACACCAGATCACAGGCACAGTAGGAGAAGTGATAAACAAGTCAGCAAGTAACATACGGAGCCAACTAACTTCAGCAGCAGCATGGGCTAAAGCCCGGTATTCAGCTTCGGTGGAGGAACGAGAGACAGTGGGCTGTTTCTTGGCAGACCAAGAAATAAGATTTGAACCCAAAAACACACAATACCCAGATGTAGACTTACGATCAATAGTGTCGCCTGCCCAATTAGAATCAGAAAAAACATGAAGATCAAAAGTGCTGGGTGTATAGGAGAGCCCATGAGAGAGTGTACCCTTAACAAAGCGAAGCAAGCGTTTAACAGCAGAAAAATCACCATTGGTAGGTGCATGCATGTGCTGGCAAGCTTGATTGACAGCCAAAGAGAGATCAGGACGAGTGATGGTCAAGTATTGTAAAGCCCCAACAAGAGTACGATAAAGAGACGGATTAGAAAAAGGAAGATCAGAAGTAGGGGAGAGACCAGGTTTAACGGAAATGGGAGATGGGCAAGGCTTACAATCAAGGAGTCCAGCTTTGTGAAGGATCTCCTGAGCATATTTTTGTTGAGAAAGGAAATAATGTGTATTAGAGGTTTGAACAGATATCCCAAGAAAATAAGACAAATGGCCTAACTCTTTCATAGAGAAAGCACGATGCATGTGAGCAACCAAGGTGTGAATAAAAGAAGGATCACTGCCAGTGAGCAAGATGTCATCAACATAAACCACTAAAATGGTAATGGAATGAGAGGTTTTGTGAATAAAAAGAGAGGAATCACAGTGACTATTATGAAAACCTTGAGAAAGTAAGAAGGTAGAAAAGGTAGAATACCAAGCGCGTGGGGCTTGTTTAAGCCCATACAATGCCTTATGAAGCTTACACACATGGGTAGGAGAGGAAGAATCAACAAAACCAGGAGGTTGGGTCATGAAAACCTCTTCTTCAAGCTTACCATGAAGGAAAGCATTGGATATATCCAACTGTTTGAGGAGCCAGTGATGATGTAAGGCAAGGCAAAGAATAATCCGGATTGTAGGAAGCTTGGCAACTGGGCTGAACGTCTCCTGAAAATCAATACCTTCCTGTTGGAGGTACCCTTTAGCAACAAGACGAGCTTTATAGCGAGCAATTGATCCATCAGAGTTGCGTTTGATCTTAAAGATCCATTTACACCCAATTTGATTTTTATGAGAAGGCAAGGGAACTAAGGACCAGGTATGCTGCTTTTGCAAGGCTCTAAACTCTTCTTGCATAGCCTTAAACCAAACAGGGGAGGTGAGAGCTGCTTGATAAGTAGGAGGTTCAGAATCAGTGTATAAAGAAGAAGAGTGACTGAGAGAAGTAGAGGGACCAGAATATTTAGAGCGAGTGATCATAGGATGAACATTTGTAGAACAAGAAGAAGGAAGAGGAGGAAGGTCAATATGGAGAGAGTGAATAGGATAGGTATGTGTTGTTGATGTAGACGGCTGAGCAGAGGAAAATATAGCAGCAGAAGGCAACTCGGGAGGCACAGCAGCAGAGGGTAAATCTGATGGAAGCTGAGAATGGGCAGTCACAGATTGGGCAGTCACAGCAGCAGATGGGAGAACTGGTTGCAGCACTGGAAGCTGAGAAGAAGTAGGCACAGCAGCAGAAGGTAACTGTGAAGGAGTTAGAACACCAGATTGAGGCAGAGCAGCAGTATATGGCATTGCTGGACACTGAACACCAGATTGAGGCAGAGCAGCAGTATATGGCAGTGCTGGACACTGAGAAGGAGCAACAGGCAGTGAGGACAGAGCTGGCAACACAGGCAGCTGATGCTGAGCAGAAGGCTGAGAAAAATGAGCTGGAGTAGCTGGTGCACAAGAAGACCGAGGAACCGATGGAGAAGCCCAAAAGAAGGTCTGAATATCACCCAAGGAGGAAGGCTGAGATAACGCAGAAACAGAAGAAGAAACAGAAGACAGAGAGAAAGGAAAAATATGCTCATGAAAAATCACATGTCTAGACAAATAAAGTTTACCAGTTTTAGGATCAAAACATCGATAGCCCTTAGCAAAGGGATGATATCCCAAAAATACACACGACACAGATCGAGGATGCAGTTTAGATGAACTATAAGGTTGAAGCCAAGGAAAACATTCACAGCCAAATACTCTAAAGAAAGAATAATCGGGTATAGCATGAAAAAGCACTTCATAAGGAGATTTATTAGCAAGAATAGAAGACGGCATTCGATTAATAAGAAAAGTAGCAGTAGCCACGGCATCAAACCAAAAATGTAATGGAATAGAAGCATGATGAATCAAAGCAATAGAAGTTTCAATAATGTGTCTATGCTTGCGCTCAGCCACCCCATTTTGAGCGGAGGTGTAAGGACAAGAATGTTGGTGAACAATCCCATTATTTAAGAGAAAATCATGCATTTTATTATTGAAATATTCGGTACCACCATCAGTGCGAAGAACTTGAAGAGAAGTAGTGAATTGCTTCTCAACATAAGATTTGAATTCAACAAATTTAGCAAAGACTTCACTTTTGTAAGTTAAAGGATAGAGCCAAGTAAAGCGACTAAAATCATCTACAAAAAGCACATAAAACTTGAAACCAGAAGTAGATTTATTAAACGGACCCCAAACATCACTATGAATCAAAGACAAAGGTTGTTTGACAGTTGAATTGGACAATTGAAATGGCAATCTGTGACTTTTAGAAATGCAACAGTCTGAACAATCAATAGCAGTAGTCTTAGTAGGGTTACAAGAAAATTGCTTTAGTTGAACAGAAAATTTCTGAGAAGAAGGGTGGCCTAATCTATGATGCCACAGTTCTGCAGAAACAGTCTTATTGGAAGCATGAAAATTAGCTTGAGGCACAGCAGGTGAATGTAGAGAAGATTGAAAATGATACAAGCCATTAGTGTTGGAACCTTGGTGAAGAATTCTCTTCGATTTCTTGTCCTGAATCACAAAAGTAGAGGCATCAAAAATAATGTTGCAGTCATTGTCTTTGGCAAGTTGATGAACTGAGAGAAGATTAGAGGAAATAGCAGGAGAATGCAATATATGATTGAGGCGAAAAGAGAAATGAGGAGTAGGTAAAATACCTTGACCAGTGTGATGAATAGGAACAGACTGGCCATTACCAACGGTAATACGATCAGTACCTGGATAGGCTTGATAGAGATTGAAATTGTTCAAATCATTGGTCATGTGATCAGTGGCAGCTGAATCCAAATACCAAGGCATAGCAGAGGAAGAGGAGGAAGAGATGGATGGAGGTGGAGAAGAAGAAGAAGCAACAAAAGCTTTAGAATTAGGCAGAGGCTGGGACAAAGATTGACCAGGAGGTTGATATTGTGCATCCAACCGATGCCAGCAATCAAATGCGATGTGACCAACAACACCACAAATTTGACAAACAGGTCCGTGACGCCCTCGGCCTCTGGAAAAAAATCGACCACGGGATTGAGGAAATCGACCTCCTCTGCCTCCTTTTGAGAAGGAGCGACCTGGTGAACCACGGGAATAGCCATAGGAACCAGAACCACAGGAATATCCAGAAGAACCAGGTTGATTGGAACGGAAGCCGCGAGCAGCAGAGAAAGCAACATTTGGTTGCTCAAGAGGAGATGATTTTTGTGTTTTCAATTCAACATGAATTGCTTCAGAACAAAGCAAGGCACACAATTCATCCATGGATATTCCTTCGGATCGTGCGCGAATTGCAGTCTTGAAGGAGTCATACTCGTCAGGAAGGCCATTCAATGTGATTAACACAAGATCTTCATCTTCAACTATCGCAGATGCAAGTGCTAACTGATTTGATAACTCCTTAATCTGAGTCAAATACTCCTCCATGGATGCACCTCTCTTGGACACAGTATTCAACTTATTTTTAAGTTGATGAATATGTGAACGAGAAAGCATGGTGAATCTCTTGATCAATGCATTCCAAACTTCATAACAGTGTTGAAACTGTACAACAGTGGAATAGATTGGAGAAGATAGAGTTGCCGTAAGACAACTGAGCAAATGTGCATCAATGAGATCCCACTGAACTCGTGTGGGGTTAGATACTTCAGATCCAGACGAGTCCTTGATCTGTACTGGTGGACATGGAATCGATCCGTCGACATATCCCAGCAAACCAGTAGCGCGTAACATATTGTGGATTTGGTTTTTCCAAATCAGAAAATTTGAAGCATCAAGCTTCACTGTTACAAATGAGGATAGATTGGAGATGAGAAGTGTCAGATTTTGAGGCAAAATAGTTGAAGAAGATGAAGAAACTGAGACTGCAGGAGTTGCAAGAGGATCCGCCATGGAAGCCAAGAATCGAAGCTCGGTGGAGCTTATTGTAGCTCTGATACCATGAAGAAAACAGTAATCAGATTTTTCATTACCCCAATGTATGAGCAAAGCTCATATATATATACAAAATACAAGAACTGATTATGATCTGTAACAAACTTAACAAACTCACTAACTAACTAACAGAGTTGCTGTTACACTTCACTAACTGTCTAACAGATTATACTTCACTAACTGTCTAACAGATTTGTGAGTTGCTATTATACACGTGCATCAGTAGAAGATGTAGAAGGTGCATCAGTAGCATCAGGTGCATCAGTAGCATCAGTAGAAGTTACTTTAACAGTCTCTCTCCCTTTCTCTATCAATTTATCTAACACACCTTATTTAAAACCAATCACATCTATACAATCTTGGTTTAAGGATGTTTGATGTACAAATTGCATTTTGAACAAATTGCATGTTTGGGTCAACCAATCACACCTTATTTAAGGATGTTTGATGTACAAATATTTGATGTACAAATTGCATTTTGAACTATTTGTTTAGTTGATTTTAACAGGGCATGAAAGCAACCAAACATTTGTCGCAATTTAGTAGGAATTAGGAACTAGGTAGTAATAAGTTAAGTGAGGAATAATTGTAACTAACCAGGCAAGTCCCAAGGGTTGGTCTGGAAAACATCAAGATCAGGAATGACAGAGGCAGGCAATGGAAAAGAGTGGATCTTCGGTTGAGGTAGTGAACCACAAGCTCTTCATCAGTTGGGTGGAATCTAAAACCGATTGGCAGTTTCATCATCATTCCTCCATTTCTAACCATGTTTGCCTTCTCCATCTCCATCTCCATCTCTATCTCTATCTCTGTCCAAGATTTATCCCTGGCTTCAACTGAGAAAAATTTAGAGCAATCATGATCAATCATGTTTCATATGGATTCATTTCAAATGCTGCACGTATCTGCCAAAGATCATATGACCAGGATTTTTCTTTGGGTATCGTCTCCAGGACAATGAGCATACTTTCACAGTAGTGCTCTTGACTTCAATGCAAATATTATGAAAGCTTTAATCTTTTTAATGATTTCAATTATTTCCTTTTCATTTTAATGATGATGTTTACTGCAACTGTGAATAGATTGACCTGCTCTTAATAGGATACAATTTATAGTAGATTGAGGATGACCCCAAGTTGGTTTCACATAATGGATCAATCACTGCCCCACAATTAACAATTGATGAGAGTTTGTTGGTTGACCCAAAGTTACTGTTTATCGGATCAAAAATCGGCGAGGGAGCTCATGGGAAAGTTTATGAAGGAAGGTAATTGTGAAATTTATTTATAATGTTGTGATTTGTGTTCAAGCTTTAACCTTTCTGGTTGCTAAATTATTGCTTTATAAACAGTTTTACTATGTTTTGATTAAAGATTTTCTTTTGACATGTCTCAATTTTATTATTATATCTTTCGTACGATGTTTGAAAAAATTTGTTGTGTTCATACAAATATTGTTGAATTGCGGATGTAACTAATAAAGTGCAGAAGTTAATGTTGGTAACCACTGGATTCCGTGACCAACTATAATAGTCTTTACGACCATGTGAGCAAACTTTATTGTATCCTTGCTGGGACAAAGTTATACAAAATGTCAAAAGTTGATTGTTTCAAGATATTGTAGTTTGTGAAGTTATTAGAACTGTGGTCATTTATGAAATTATTTGAACTAGGTTCTAATTCTAATAATTTTAGATTGGGCTTCTTGATATTTGTAGTGTGCTTGGTTTAAAATTATATTTAAGCTTGCCAATCTCAAATCGATTAACAGAAAGAGGTGGACAATCATGATATTTCTATGTCTATCTCTGTATTTATTTATTTGTGAGTTCCTCTCATTTGTGGTCATATGAACTTATGAAGGTTAAGTTGCATTTGTTGCATGCTAATTCTTATTTGGGCATAATCTGATCTCCACCGTCGCGTCGCCTCCGATCTCAACCCACTACGGCACCTCCGTCCTCCATCGCAGAGAAACCGTATAAGTCATCTCTACCCAGTTGATAAAAAAACCGTATAAAAACCGCATAATCTGATCTCCACCGTCGCGTCGCCTCAAATTTATTTAAAATAATTTGTATGATTCAAATTGTCTACTGCTTGATATCTTGATCAAATTACCTGTCTACTCTAAAGTTTTATTTGTTCTTCTCCAATCATTTAAACATATACAGTACATCCTCTCAAAGTTCATGATGTTGGGAGAATACAAAATTATATGTTTTCTTCATTTTATTATTTTTTATTTTGCAACTTTTTTTTGTAAGTACCATGAGTAAGAACCATTATATTTCTGGTTCCAAAAGTGGAGAAATGAGAAGCTTATGGTAGGTAGATTGCCAATGTAAAGCTTATAATGGTTGGGATTAGCACTCCTTGATGGAGTCAATTTTCCATTATGTCATGGATAAGATAATGGTTTACTTGGCCAAAGTGGGTTCCTCAATATATTTATCAAAAAAGAAAAAAAAAAAAAGAAAAAATTGGGTTCCTCAATATGACAACTTTGAAAATGGAGTAATAAGAGAATAGGATCCTTAGTTGGGTATAGAATAAGGTCTTGATTGTTGTTCTTCGTTGTTTTATATGCCATTGCCAATCATTAGTAATGGGGATTTTCTAGGCAAGTACTGTGTAATTTCTGGAAATTGTTTTGAAATATTAGTTTCTTGAGTTGGAAGCCTCATTTAGGGTATGCCAGTTTCCCTGGGTTTTTCCTTTGTGTTGCTGAGTGTTTGTTATCATTTGTGGGATGGTATTGGTATCATTAAGCTACCTTTCTATTTAATCCAGGTGGAATAAGCTAATCCAAAAGCCTTTTGAGGAGGGTGATGAGAGAGGATTAAAGTTGGTTCAATCAATCTTGAGGCCAATTATGTTAAGAAGAACAAAGTTTAGCACAGACCGAGAAGGCAGGTGAGCACATGGCTAAGAATGTAATCTCATCTTATCCCTTTTGCCTTTCTTTCCATATAGGCTCTTAATTTTTTATTTTTTTTGGTTTGCAGGCCAATTTTAATTCTTCCACCAGCAGATGTGCAGGTGATTTATTGTGAACTGACAGAAGCTGAAAAAGATTTCTATGAAGCTCTATTTAGAAGATCCAAGGTTTATAATCTTGATTGATTTTGCTTATTGTGTTATCTTATAATGCATTTTGTATATCAAATGTCAACTTGAATCGCTACAAGTGAAATTTGATCAATTTGTTGAGCAAGGACGGGTTCTCCATAATTATGCTTCTATTTTGGGATTACTGTTAAGTCTTCGACAGTGTTGTGATCATCCATTTCTTGAAATAATAATTTTTTATACATTTGAATAAATAAGTAAATGTAAATTGTGGGAAAAAAATAAATCCATTTATTTCAACTTAAAAAAAAATCAAATAATAAATACATTACTTAAAATAATAAATTTTACGTTGTTTATATAGTGTGGAATAAGTCTTATATTAAATTATTAGAATTTTGATTCAAAGCTAAGGATTGAGAGCAATTCTTCCAATGGAGGGAACATACCCAGATTTAAGAGCTTTGAATTGGGCAGTGTCTATGGCGTTGGTTCTTGTTCCCAGATCTAAGAGCTTTATTTATTAATTTAATTATTATGATTATGATTATTATTATTATTATTATTATTATGAATTAATTTGATTTATGTTGATTTATTATGGAATGGCTGAATAATTATTGCAAAAAGGGTGTTTCACCGTCAACTGCAAAAGTTCATTTCAACCAAAAACTTTCAGTTTTAATAACCATTTGATAGGCTAGCTATTAAATTGTGTAATCATCAAGTTAGATGTGGAAATACTAATCATCAAAATTGTGTAATCATCAGGTTAGGTATTACATCTTGAAATAATAGTTATAAACTCTCTAGGTTAGATACATCTAAGACAGGTGTATTTTGCTGTGAAATGGTGGCAAACAAGGCTTGCGTAGGGCTCTGTTTTGTTTAATTTCTGTTTGGTTGGAGAGAATTTCTGTTTAATTTCTGTTTGGTTGGCAAAGAAAGGCTTTGTATTCACACTTTTCTTAACCTAAGGATGATTTGAATCAGTAAAAATTGTGGATCATGAATAAAAGTTGCATTCATCTTTGTTGGAATTTGGTTTTTAAATTCTTAAAAATCTAATCTGTGTTTTCAAAACACACTTTTGAGCTGTCATTTGTCATATTTAGTAGGGCATTCATGGTTCTTTATTTTTACCATAGGAAGTTACTGTGAAATGGGAGTTTGGGTAATGTGGTGATGTAATGATGGTAATCTTGCTTGCATTTTAAGGTGTATTATTATTGGAAATGAATTCTGCATGTCATGGGGTTTGGGATGCTCATCGATGTACACATAAAGATTGTTGGAAATGAATTCTTGAATTTCTATGCTCTGAAACACTTTTATCGATGTACACATAAAGATTACCTTCCTTTTTGGGATGCTTAGTGTGTTATGATCATCACATGTATTTCTTTCCCCTGATGATTCATATTTCTCTAATAAATCAACCAATCTAGATTGTTGATAACTTGGCAGGCACAGACCTTGAAATGTCATAATGTTTCATCAAGAAACACAACATACTGAATGATAATATCATTTTAGGATCTAATTACGAAACACCTGAAATGATATCTAACTAACATAATTGTTTTTTTTATAGCATTAATATCTATCTATTCTTATAAAAATGTTTTCTTTTTATTGGGACTGGATAATTGAGAACACTAAATGCAAGTCTACATTCTTTTTTCATTGTCATCTTCAATGTTCTGTAAGAAGTTTATGAGTGTGATATACTTGGATTTTCTCCCATGCAGCAATGCTTGAAGTATTGAAAACCAAGGCTTTTTGTGAGTTCTTTACCTTTGTTTATCTCATTGAACTGTACTTATAAATTGGCACATACTATGTAATTACTTTCACCAAGAACAAGCTTTCTATTTTATGTGTAATTACTTTCACTAAGAACTGTACTATATAAATTGGCAGTCAGGTTTGGTTTTTGGTTTAGTAATGAAATTTTATGCTTACATACACTACTTTCTAAATTTCTTTAGTTTATATCAAGTAAAGCTTTTGGTGAAACATCATGAATAAGTATTTCCACATCTAACCTAGAGAGTTTATAACTATTATTTCAAGATGTATTCCTTTTACATTGGTGATTAGTATTTCCACATCTAACCTGCTGATTACACATAGGGCTGATCGCGGGTCGGTTTTGGCCGGGTGCGGGTTGAAGAAAACAGACCCGCAACCGCCCGCGGTGCGGTTCGCGGTTTGTGCGGGTGGGTCAGTTGGTTGTGCGGGCGGGTGCGGTTCGGTTCGGTTTGCGGTTTGGGCTTTTTTTAAATTGGGCTTAGTTAATTTGAAAAAATTTGACATGTTGGGCTACTTTTTAAGCATTTTGTTATTATTTATGGAAAATTTATAAATTAAATTTCAAGATAACATAAATGCCCATATAATGATAATATGATATAATAAATTTTACATTCTTCCAAAATACAAAAATAATTGATAAAACTAATTATAAACTAAAATATTAAAATTCACACTAAAATCAATCTCCATCCATCCACAATCCAAAGCTTACCTATTAATCCAAAATGCAAAAATAATAATAATAACTAGTTAGAAACTAAAATAAATTAGTTTTCATCCATCCATCCATCCAAAATCTAAAGCAAGCTTACCTAAAATTTAGTGCTCCAATTAATTTTACATTCATCCAAAATAAAAAAAAATAATAATAAACATTAGTTACAAACTAAAATAACATTGTCTACAAACTTCATCCAAAATAATTTCAAAAGGTGGTATCCATCCAAGGCTTCACTAAACTCTTTAGGTCCAATGTCCAATGTCCAATGTCCAATCTCATCCCACAATCTGCCAAAAAAAATTCCAATGAGCCAAATTAATAAATATAAATAAATAGATATAAATAAATAAACATTAATCTGATCTCAATTAATTAGAAAAATCTCACACATGAGCCAAATGAACATTAAAGTTCAATTATAGCATCTACATTAGACTTTGGGGTTGAAGAGGAACATGGCTCCAAAGTACCTAAAACATGAGTCAACAAGAGAAGATAAATAAACTTGCATAGTAAAAATAAGAATAGAATTAAAAATGAAGAGATATTCACATATTACCCGAGTCGTATTGCTCAAATTCCTCGACATCATCCATTGCTTTTCGAAGAGAAATTGGAAGGTTGCTTTTAAGCCAATTTTGTGTGCATACAAGAGCTTCAACCATGGAAGGGGCAAGTGAACTACGGAATGGATCAAGGATACGTCCCCCGGTACTGAAAGCCGACTCCGAAGCAACGGTAGAAATGGGCATGGCCAACACATCCTTTGCTATTTGAGAAAACACTCTATACTTTGTTGCATTATTCTTCCAATATTCCAATATCTCAAATGTCTGATTTTTGGCAAAATGTTCAACCTCACCCAAGTACTTGTCTAATTCCGACTTGCTTCCACTAGTGAAGCGCCCTTCCAAATATGAATTAAATTGGGACTCCATTTGAGAGTCCAAATCATCCTCATCAATCACCATTGTCTCCACTTCAGTCACCCGCGAGACACTCTCATTTGATGAATAAATTGTGGCATAATGGTTGTACAAACGAGTCAAACAAGAAACAATTTTGTTCACCATCTCATCCACCTTCCTCTTTTCTCCGTGAAATATATTTGTAAAACAAAACTCCAAGTATGCTATCTTTTTTGTAGGATCAAGAGCAACAACAACATACAACAACAAATTAATCTTACTTCCATCCCCCTAATATTTGTTGAACTTTTGCTTCATACTCATAGCCATTGTGCACAAAACATCATCATTGTCCAAAATTAATTGATTAATTGTGCTTTCAATTTTAAACATCTCTTTATAAAATGCATTGGAAGTAACAAAAAGGGACCCGGAAAATTTCTTTGTTGCAAGGTAGAATAGTTTCAAAAATCTCACAAACAACCTACATTTTTTCCAATCCTCCTCATTTGGAATCCTCCTAATCCCACCATCAACATCCTTGAAGTAAGTTTCAAAATTGGAGTCTTCATACTTCAAACGGTTAAAAGCCTTCTCAAACTTTTCAGCGGCCTCCAACATTAAATATGTGGAATTCCACCTTGTTGGTACATCTAGGCATACAAGAGCAGTAGTCACAAGTTTTAGATAGGCCGCACACTTCTTAAAAGCATCTTGCCGATTAGGAGAAGACCTCACATACCTAACCGCAAGTCTAATATTTGCAATCGAATCATCCATTTCCTTCAATCCATCACTCACAACAAGGTTTAGAATATGCGCACAACACTGCATATGCAAAAACTCATGCTCCGAAATGGTCCCCTTCCAATCTTTGGTATTCCTTCTCAAGTATTGAATGGTAAGATTGTTGGAACTAGCATTATCAACAGTTACAGTGAAGATACTATCGATGTTCCACTCAAGCAAGCACAACTCAATTTTTCTACCCAAAGTTTCCCCCTTGTGATCTTCAACTTGTTGAAAGTTTATGATTCTTTTTTGTAGTTTCCAATTATCATCAATGAAATGAGCCGTTAGACACATGTAACACAAATTTTGAATAGAAGTCCAAGTGTCCGTAGTGAAGCAAATTCTACGACCCTTCATCAACCTCCTCAATTTATCCCTCTCGTTGTTGAATATGTTTGTCACCTCTCTTGCTATGGTATGACGAGATGGGATTGGTGTAAATTTAGGAACGGCAACATTACAAAATCTTTTAAACCCAACTCCCTCCACAAATCGAAAAGGTAACTCATCAATAATCACCATCTCGGCAAGAGCCCTTTTACAAGCCTCAAAACTAAAACTTGTTGCCACAACCTCAACACCCTCTTCGGCATTTTGTTTTGATTTAAAACTCAATGTTTGTTGCCCATCTTTTTCATTGTTTGGAAATTGTTTGCAATTAGGGGTATGACTTCTCAAATTACTAGTCCCATGAGTCCTAGAATCGGCCATATACTCTTTAAAACAATACTTACACACTGCTCTACGTTTCCCATCTTCTCCCATAACCTTATCAAAATGGTCCCAAACCGAGGATAGTGCTCTCTCACCACTACTCTCACTCTTTCTTTTGTTCGGGGGTTTAGGAGGCTTAGATACAAATGGGGAAACATTAGTTTGAGAATTAGATGATTCTGGTGGAACAATAGGGCTTTCGGTAGATTCAAAACTAGCATTGTTATCTTTATCCATTCAAACTGGTAATAAAAAATTAAAAAAGTATGAGATAACAATTAAGTCATGGATGGTATAATAATTGAATCTAAACCATAACAATTCTAGCAAAAGCATCAGCTATTTTCAACATGAAAATAAAATAAATACAGTCTGTCTTATAAACTTGAGTCTTATAAACCATCCACATCTCATTCACCATTTTTGTTTTCAAATTTCTACTCAAGTTTATAAATCAAATAAATACAGTCTTATAAACCTTATTAATATTATGAATGTGACCTACATGCTACCAATTTTAAATTCACAATATACAGATGAATTATGTATGTTATAGTTTTTATTTGTTGAGAATGAATATTCAATAATTTTCCTACTTTCATGGATTAATTAATCATTATGGTTCTTTCTCCTATTTATAAAAATGATTTAGAATAATTCCAATGGTAAATGTAAAAATAATTTTGCTAAAGTGTAAAGAAAATATAACCAATTCTCATTTTTGGCTATTATCAATTTTTATTTTATTTTATGATATTGATTAGTTGTGTTGTTGATGTGCAAAGATTAAAGTTGTGCAGGGATTTGTGAAAAAATAACAAAATAAAATAAAGTAAAGAAAAAAATTATATGAACAAAGGAATGGATACAAAATACAAACAAGATTTAAAGAATTTATTAATGAATTAAATTTTAAAAAAATTTATTCGATTACATGCATTAGGTTTAGGTGTCTGATTTTTCTCTTCCTAATAATTTTTTTGAAAAAAAAGAGATGGGTACCTACTAAGCTTCAACCGCAGATCCACATCTAAGTTTCAAAAATCTAATGAAAGCAAATCCACATCTAAGTTTCTGCAGATCCACAAATTTCAAAAATCTGGCACACCCAACCCAAGTTTCTGCAGATCAGATCCACATCTAATTTCAAAAATCGAATGAAAAAGAGAGAGATGAGAGAGAGAGAGAGAGAGAGAGAGAGAAAGCGAACCTGTGTTACTGCCGACGCGCGGTTGCTTTGCCGCTGCCGATCGTCGGCGTCTTGCCTCGCCGCCGCTGCTGCTGCTGTGCTGCTAGGGTTAATAGCGGCTGCTGAGCAGAAAATACAAAAGGGGGAGAGAGGAGAGAATGAGAAATAGACGGGGCTGGGTGGGTTCGGCTGCCCTAGTAGTATAATAAATAAAATAAAGGTTTATTTTTGTAATATATTATATATATATAAAGATAAAAATATATATATATAATGATACGCGGGTCGCGGGTTGCGGTTCGGGTAGGGTCAGAACCGCAACCCGACCCGAACCCGACTTTTGGCAGATTTCTTGACCCGCACCCGCCCACCTACCTATATCGAAACCGCCCAAAAGGCTGCGATTAGGGTAGGGTCGGGCGGTTTGTGCGGGTGGGTGGGTTCTGTGCCCAGCCCTAATTACACAATTTAATAGCTAGCCTATCAAATGGTTATTAAAACTGCATTTTAATCTTAATATTATTTACACCGTGCCTTTAGGCACGGGCATACGCTAGTATATATATATAAGAAAGAAAGAAAGAAAAGAGAGAAAGAAAAGAATAAAAAAAAAGGATTAAAAAAAAAATCTGGTTGACCCTCAAAACCCAATTCGGGTCATCGGTTTTGCCGGCTTGACCGCCGGGTCACCAGTTTACACAAGTTCTATTCCCACTCCAATTTTAAGGGATTGACTGGACCAAAACAAGGCCCAATTTCCAGTCCACCCAATCCAATCGACCGATTCGGTCCGAATTTGAAAACAATGCATCAGACTATCCTTCCTTTAAACCAGTCATTAGTCACCAGCACACAAAATAATTGTGGGACGAGCCTTCCAAAACTTATAATGGGACATTTTGAGAACTTGCTAAAAAAAACAAGTGTTTTGGCTTTTTAATTTTTTTTATACAAAAAAAAAAATCATAAAAAGCTAACTTTTTTATAAAAAAAAAAATTAAAAAGTCAAAAAAATTAACTTTTTATTAACTTTTAAAAATATCACCATATCGTACCTGAGAGGGTAATTTATACTTAAAATTGGGCCGAGCTGGGATTATGGGCCTTTCTATGGGCCGTATAAAGAAGCTTAGAAGGTGGGCCATAGACGAGTGGTAGTCCGGTCCGGAGTAAGAGATTTACCACCGAAGTAATTGGTCTAGTTCGGTCGCCATGGGTTAGTCCGGTCTCACTGTTCAGAACCGATGTATGTTGAGCCCGTTCACGGACCTGACTATGGGTTAGGTCGGCTTAATTCTTCTATGGATAGCTCGGCCTTTGCATGTGAGGCCGAGGTAGGAGAAAGGATAGGAAGCACCGATGTAACTGTTAGGCCGGTCGATGCGAAGTACAGCTAGCTCGACCTCGGCATGGAAGCCGAGGTAGGAACATGAGAAGGCGAATCCGAGCTATGGGTTAGCTCGGTTGTACAGCCGGCCTAACAGGGAAATGCTATTTCGGTTATATGATATCTTTCTGAAGTAAAACCAGCTCACTTGGTTTAAGCAGTGAGGGGGGTGTTGGAGGATAAACATTATCTTCCAGGAGTATGAATCCTAGGAGGACTCTACATGGAGGAGTAAGAGTCCTACTAGGATTGTGCCACACGAAACCTATAAAAGCTCGCCTATATCACCTTTGGAGAGGTAACACAATTTTGCTTTCTGAATACACAGAGCTTTTGTTTATTTGTCAAGCTTTCTGACTTAGGCATCGGAGAAGTTTCCGGCACACACCCGCCAGCTAGCTCACGTTTGTATTTTCAGGTGATAAAGTGACGTCGTACGGAGGAATGCAGACTTGATCAACAGGATTATACGAGAAGGTGTATTTCTTTCCCGTACAATTGGCGCCGTCTGTGGGAATTCAGACAAGAACAACCTCTTGATCAAGCTTTCTCTCAAACATCAATGGCGAACAACGAAGAATTACCTCAGTCCGCCATCGACGGATAAACTCCAGATGGGGGTGCAAGGCGCGAAGGCCTACCCTTGGTCACTCCCATGGCGGACCTGGAGCCACAGAGACAAAATTCCAAGAGGGATGCGAGGGGACGAAGGCGGAATAACAGCCCTCATCCCTCTCGTTCGTAAAGCCCAGAAAGACAGAGGCGCAGGATTGATCCTCAAACTCTAGAGGATCGCGTCAGACAACAAGACGAATTGATTCGTAAGATGGCGGCGGACATGGAGTCTCTAAAGTGCCAGGTGAAAGGAAAAGAAGTGGCGACAGGAGAGGGCGCAACAACAAGACGCCCCCCTCGCCACTCAGAGGGTCGTAGTAGGAATTCTACACCCTTCCAAGCAGAGAACAGAAGCCTCAGGACAAGCGATACGCAATCCAGATCCTCCAGGACTCGCCACTCCAGGTCTGAGAGGACGAGGTCTGAGAGGTCATACACTGAGGGAAGCCACATATTGCCCTCACATACGCATCAGACAAGGTCTAGACAGACAGAGTTGCCCAGATCGTCCGACCTACGATCCGTGCTAGAAGAGAAGGCACGATGGAAGGAGGACGCCAGGGCGCGCGATCCACACAGGGTTTCCGCCTTACAGCGGTTGGCTCCTCGGACGCATGGAAGCGTTGAGTTGGAATGCCAATACCGCGCCCGGCATACGAACCAACAAACAAGGCATTGGCGAGGCTGCAGACCTCACCATTCGTCCCAGCAATAGAAAATGCGCCCCTACCTCAGGCTTCCTACAGCCAAATTCACAACATATGAGGGGAAGACGGACCCCTACTCGCACTTGAGCCACTTTCGCCAAGTCATGGCTGATACCGGCGGAACGAGGCCTTGATGTGCATCCTATTCCCTTCAAGCCTTGGCGACCTGGGCTTGACTTGGTTTGAGAAACTTCCAGAGGGCAGCATAACCTCCTGGGCACAACTGGCGGAGGCATTTGTAAACACGATTCAGAACAAACACTAAAACCCCGTGGAGATCGACCAGTTACTCTCCATCGACATGGGCGACAAGGAGACCCTGAGGTCATACAACAGTCGCTACTGGGAGACATTCAACCAGATTGGGGACTGCCTAACCAATCTCGCCATTGCGCAATACAAAAGAGGCCTTCCAGTCGGAACAGACTGAGGGACTCTATCACCATGACACCACCCCTCACCATGGAGGCTCTGATGGAGAGAGTGCATCAGCATATCAGGGTGGAAGAGGAAAAGCGCTCGTGCCAAAGCAAAAACTGGCGCGACCACAGCACCAGAGAAGAAGACCTCAGCAAAGGTCAATACGGTAGATCGCCAAAGCCGAAACGGACGGGGCAAACGAGACAATGGCGAGGACCAGGACAAGAGATGGTTGAGAGTCCGTACCCGCCATAACCACGGTATTCAAGAAACGATCTACCGTATAACTTAGTGAGATCCGAGACGAGCCTTTCGTCAAGTGGCCAGCCAAGCTAGGCGAGGCCCCAGAAGGACTATGATGACAGATCCAGGTGCACCTTCCACAAAGAAAAGGGGCACCGCACTGAGAATTGCACGCCATTGAGGCAGCATCTGGAAGAGTTGATGGCAGCAGGCCACATGGACAAATACATAGAGGGAGGGGCACAACCAGCTCCCCAGGACCATAACAACCCCAACGGGATGCCGATCGACGCCCCGCCTCAAGGCATCATCAACGTAATACATGGAGTCTTTGAACCTGAGCGTGTATGCGAGCTCAGAGGTTCAATCAAAAAGGGTGAGCACTTAAGAGAGTTGCTAAGTGCCCAACCGATCGTCAAGAAAGGGAAGACAGAGGCCACAAATGTCATGTCTTTTTCGGATAAAGACTTGGCAAGGATTTATTGCCCTCACAACGATGCCTTGGTCGTCACTCTCCGAGTCAAGGATTTTGACGTCAAGCGGATTCTGATTGACCAAGGTAGTTCGTGTGAAATCATGTACTATGAAACCTTCAAACAACTAAAGTTGCAAGATAAAGACTTGGCGCATGCCGTATCTCCCCTTATCGGATTCAACTCCATGCCAGAATGGCCCGTCGGCAAAATTATCCTCCCAGTCAGAGCAGGGAGTGTGACGAAACAAGTGGAGTTCTGGGTGTTGAAGGTCCCCTCCACTTACAACATTATCTTAGGCAGAACATGGCTGCATGCCATGCGCTCGGTGGGCGTCCTCCTACCACCAAGTGATGCGGTTTCCCAACGACACCGGAGTAATAGAAGAAGTTTATGGAGATCAATCATGTCAAAGCAGTGCTTTGTCACAATGAACGGCAGCCGCGCTGCCAAAGGATACGTTCATTCGGTGGAAGAACCTGAGAGTAATGAACTAT
The DNA here is from genome assembly GCA_036172215.1 of Camellia granthamiana. NCBI lineage: Eukaryota > Viridiplantae > Streptophyta > Magnoliopsida > Ericales > Theaceae > Camellia > Camellia granthamiana. Next base: position 89,570,529 of record CM069908.1, on the reverse strand, counting down.
TCGCAGATGTCGGCAAAGCGGCTAGTCAGAAAGCGGTGGAGGACTTGGTAGAGGTCAAAATAGATGAAAAGAACCCGGATAAGTTCTTTTTGCTTGGTTCGTCGTTGTCCAACACTGAGAGATTGGAGGTCTTGGAATTTCTGACCTCCAACATCAAAGTGTTCGCCTGGACCCCATACGACATACCAGGCATTGATCCCAACTTCATCTGTCACCAACTTAACGTCCACCCTTCTGCCAGACCAATCATTCAGCGCACCCGCAGATCGGCACTCCACCACGCTGAAATAGTAGCGGAAGAAGTAGGAAACCTGCTAGAAGCAGGGGCAATCAGAGAGGTGCACTACCCAAGATGGATCTCCAACACCGTCGTAGTGCCAAAGAAGAATGGCAAGTGATGTGTCTGCATCGACTATAAAACGGTCAATAAGGCGTGCCCAAAAGATAGCTTTCTTCTACCAAGGATAGATCAACTGGTAGACTTAACGGCAGGGGCACAACCGACTTAGCTCTCTGGACGCGTACAGAGGCTACCACCAAATCGCCATGCATGAACCAGACCAGGAGGTCACATCTTTCACAACTCCAAAGGGACTCTACTGCTACAAGGTCATGCCCTTTGGCCTAAAGAACGCAGGGGCGACGTTCCAGAGAATGGTCACCAAGATGTTTGAACCATTGTTAGGCAGAACAATGGAAGCCTACATCGACGACATGGTGGTCAAGAGCAAGGATGATAATGACCATCTCAAGGACCTAGGTGAGATGTTCGAGATCCTAAAGAAGCATAAGTTACGCCTCAACGCGTCGAAGTGTGCGTTCGGAGTAGGATCTGGAAAATTCCTAGGCTTCTTGGTGACCAACCGAGGTATAGAAGCAGACCCTTCTCAGATCAAGGCAATTCAGGATCTGGAGAGGCCAAACTCAATAAAGGAAGTACAGCATCTCACTGGCATAGCGGCTGCGCTCAATCGGTTCATAAGCCGGTCGTCAGATAGGCTACGACCATTCTTCCATGCACTAAAGGCTAAGTTTGAGTGGGACGAAAAATGCGACCACGCCCTGGAAAGCCTAAAAGAATACATGTCTTCTCCACCACTACTTGTAACCCCAATCCTTGGAGAAGAACTCTTCTTATACCTGGCGGTCTCGCAGCATGCAATTAGCGCAGTGTTGGTCCGCGCAGAAGGAATCCAACATCTTCCTATCTACTATGTCAGCAAGACATTACTGGGCGCCGAAACAAGGTACTTACCACTGGAGAAACTGGCATTGGCCTTGATGATGGCCTCAAGGAAGTTGTCGCATTACTTTCACGCCCACACCATAGTTGTTCTCACAGCCTTCCCATTAAAGGCTTTATTTGAAAGAGCAAACTTCTCTGGGCGAATTCTGAAGTGGGCAGTGGAGTTGGGACAATACAACATCAAGTTCCAACCTAGGACCGCAATAAAAGCACAAGCATTGGCAGATTTTGTCACAGAATTCACACCAGGAAATCATCACATCTGCCTAGTCGACCTAACTGAAACAACCGAACTAGGGATGAAAGTTGACGTCAGAATAACGCAACCCCTAGTGATGGTTACTCAGTCAGGCCCCAAGGCAGACCAGAGTAAGGAAATCAAGGAAGAAACAAACCATACTACACCAAGTCAGGACTCACCAACAAATAAAGACTTGGTGCAAACAGAAAGCAAGGGGGCAAACAGCAAGCATGGACTCTGAAGAAACCACCAGCAACATGGAAGATCCCAAGGCATCATTTGATCCCTCCACCTGCTAGAAGTTGTTCGTTGGAGAGATATGGAAGCTCTTCGTGGATGGAGCATCCAACCGGCATGGAGCAGGACTTGGCGTAGTCCTCATCTCTCCAGACGGCCTAGTAGTGGAGCAGGCAATCAACCTTGGCTTCCCAGCGTCAAACAACGAAGCGGAGTATGAAGCGCTTCTAGCAGGTCTCAAGTCAGCATTCTACATGAAGGCCACCGAGCTAATGGTCTACAGCGACTCGCAGCTGGTGGTAAACCAAATATCTGGCGACTACGAGGCAAAAGATGATAGAATGGCCAAGTACCAAGAACTGGTCAGAACAGAGATAAAGAAGTTTGAAGTGGTGAGAATAGAACAGATCGGCAGGGAGGGAAAACAGCAGAGCAGATGAACTCGCAGGCTTCGCCTCAATGGCAGATACCTCCATCCCTCACCCACTGCTAATCGACTACCTGCCTAAACCAAGCATTGAAGACCCAGAAGCAGAAGAGGTATGCTGTGCAGAGTTAAGCCCTTCTTGGATGGATCCCATTATACTGTTCCTGAAAGACGGCACCTTACCAGAAGAGAAAAAAGAAGCCAACAAAATAAGAGCAAAGTCACAGCGCTTTTGGCTCTCCCCATCCTTGGCATTATACAAGAAATCGTTTTCAGGACCTTACTTGAAGTGTGTTCACCCCAGCAAAGTGGAAGCATTCCTATTCGAAATACATGAGGGTGTTTGTGGCAGCCATCAAGGAGAAAGATCATTGGCATACAGAGCAATTTCGCAAGGATATTGGTGGCCATACATGCAAGCGGATTCAGAGAAGTATGTTAAAAAGTGCGAAAAGTGTCAAAAAATCGCACACCAAATACACCAACCTGCCAGAGAACTTCTACCTTTAACTAGTCCATGGCCCCTCGCAATGTGGGGATTGGACATAGTAGGCCCGCTTCCAACAGCACCAGGCAACAGAAAGTTCTTTCTTGCCGCAACCGACTACTTCACTAAGTGGGTGGAAGCAGAAGCCTTGGCATTAATCAAAGAGAAAGATGTAAAGAAGTTTGTTTGGCAGAATATCATCACTCGCTTTGGCATACCAAAGGCATTAATCTCAGACAACGGCACTCAGTTCGACGGCAGAATTTTCAGAGGCTTTTGTGAAGAATACAAGATAGAGTTCTACAATTCTACACTGGCATATCCACAAGCAAATGGTCAGGCAGAGGCATCAAACAAGGTAGTCTTGGACAGATTGAAGAAGAGGTTAGAGAAGGCAAAAGGCAGGTGGACAGAAGAACTCCCTCATGTTTTATGGGCTTATCGCACCACGCCTCGACGATCAACAGGAGAAACAACATTCTCCTTAGCTTATGGCATGGAAGCAGTCATCCTATTAGAAGTTGGCCTCCCTACAATTCGGAGCGAAAACTTTGATCCAGACTTAAATGGCGAAGCCATAACATTGGAACTTGACCTTGCAGAAGAAAGAAGAGACAGAGCATTGGTCCACATCGCCTCCTACCAACAAGAGTTGTCCAGAAAGTATAACAAAACAGTGCATCCAAGGCAATTCAAGATCGGAGATTGGGTACTGCGCAAAGTAATGGGAAATACCTTAGTTCCAGGAGATGGCAAGTTGGGGCCAAATTGGGAAGGACCTTACAAAGTGGTCGGATTAGCAGGCAAAGGGGCATACCACTTGGAAGATGAGGACGGCAAAGCAATTCCCAGGCCATGGAACACTACAAATCTCAAGTTGTTTTATTTTTAGCTTTTTTCTTTTAAGTATGTGTAATTTTTTACTTTCTCAATAAAACAAGTCGATTCTTTTTTAGCATAATTGTTTTAAGAAGAAAGTAGATTTAGTAAGTTAGTAGCATTGTAAACATAGTTGGCCGGAATAACCAACTATGACTCCTCCTAAGCCCAGGATCAAGATCCAGGCTACGGGACATTCTGGTCAGAATAACCAAAACACTTTATTCTAAGTTGGCTGGAAAAACCAACTTAGAGGTTGGCTGGATTAAACCAACACTCCTCCTAAGCCCAAGATCAGGATCCAGGCTACAGGACGTTTGGTCGGTATAACCAAACACTTTATTCTAAGTTGGCTGGAAAAACCAACTGTTTATACTCTTCAGCCGAAGTAAGGGTATGGCTGAAGAGTGGTTGGCTGGATTAAACCAACTCTTTGTACTCTTCAGCCGAAGTAAGGGTATGGCTGAAGAGTGGTTGGCCGGATTAAACCAACTCTTTGTACTCTTCAGCCGAAGTATGGGTATGGCTGAAGAGTCGTTGGCTGGATTAAACCAACTCTTGTTACCCTTCAGCCAAAGTAAGTGTATGGCTGAAGAATGGTTGGCTGGATTAAACCAACACTGGATACTCTTCAGCCGAAGTACCTATATTGGCTGAAGAGTGGTTGGCTAGTAAGTTAGATAGCTAAAACCGAGATCACAGTTGAGCAAATGAATACATGGAAAAAAACATTACAAGTGCAAGCATACATACACAAAACCGGAATAAGAGTTGAAGAAGATTTTTTCATTGAAAATGCAAAGCAAGTACAATTGAGGGGCCGTAGCCCGGTTACAAAGTTCAAATACAAAAGAAAACAAAATCAACGGAAAAGTTCATCAATTTCAGCATCAAAATCTGCATCAGCATCTGTCCGGAGTCCGGTGTCGGTTGGGAGCACGGTTTGATCTGGGAGCTCGGTCTCAGCTTGAACCTCGGTCTCAGTTGGTTGCGTTTTGTCAGTTAGCAGCTCGTCCGTTAGGTCTTCAATGACTGGCTCCAACCGAACTGTTTGATTATTTTGTTGTTCATTAACGACCGGGGTGAGAGTTGGCTCCTCGTCCTCATCATCATCATCATCATCTTCTTCATCATCAGATCCTTCAAGGAATTGTCTCTGGAGATCGGCAGCATACTGCGACAGTGAAGCCGGAATGGAGTACGGTGGAGCATTGTAGACCTCGGTGTCGGGCGTACAACCGAGCTGCTCCACCGCAGTCCTCTAGCCACATTTGAAAAATAGACCCTTGGCTGCGTCGCATTGGAGGGTGTATGCTTCTTCGGCCTTCTTAAAGCCTCGTTTTTCGGCTTTCTTCATTCCGGCCATCAGTTGGTTTATTTCGGTATCTTTTTTCTTCTCAATCCTTGCCAAGTGGCGCAGGTACTTGTCCTTGGTCTCAATGGCGATCTTTTGCTTCTCAGCCTCAGCCGAATTAACCACTTCGGTCAGTCGACCGTTCTCAGCGCGAAGCTCGGCCAGCTGCTTTTTCGCTTCCTCTAGTTCGGCCGTTTTAGCTTCGGCCTCAGCCATGGCCTCCCTTGTATTCCTCCTAAGCTCCATGACCCTCCTGTGTGTAACTTGGTTTTTCTGGATGGCCTGCAAAGGAGAAGTAACGTTAAGCCGGACTGAAAGTTGGAAAAAATTACATAAAAAAAAAAAGAAAAGAAAGCTATTTACCAGGATCATGGACTTGGTTGAAGACCGAATGGACTTCAGTTCGGAGTTGAGTTGTTTATAGTGGTACTCCATATCTTTTGAAAGGCACACACTTTTGGCTAGATTAAAAACCATCAAGTGGTCATTCTCAGCAACCACCGAATCTGAAGCAGTGATATCTCGGTCGTTGAAAGTAAGGCTAGGAGCCCATTTGGAGGAGGAGGCAGCTCGGTCGGACTGCTCCGGTTGGAGGCTTTGCTGAGGGCTTGGAGGAGGGCTGGGTGGCAGAATGGTCTCGTCCTCATCAACAAGTCATGGCTCGGTTTGGCTGGTCCGGGCACGCTTGTTTCGGCGAGAAAAAGATGGCTGCTGGGATGGAAGGGCCACCACGGTCTCTGTGGTCTGGCCGGCTTGTGTTACTTCGGCTGGAGTCGTTGCGGTTAGTAGTGCCTTAAGTCTGCTGCGTTTAGCCATTTCTTGTTCGGCTGTGAGGGGCACAAGGTTGATCTGGGGCAAGGTCGGGTCCGGTTCTGGGGCGTCTTCGAGGAGGAAGTCGGTCACTCTCACTTTTCGGCGACCGCTGTATCGGTATGTCGGTTCGAAGTTTAGCAATTTAGCCCAACTTCTTTCCTTAACCCGTAGTGCGGCGCGCAGAATACCTGGGTTGGGGTAGCCGTAATTCGATAAGAGATGGGCTTTATCTGCAAAAGAAGACAACTGTTAGTCCGGTTCAGAGTGAAAACTGAATTAAAAGAAAAGGATGAATTGGAACCGAAGTATGTATACCGGGTTCTCCTTTATTCCAATTTATTCTTCGGCCAGGAATCTGGGCTTGATGGTCCTCAAAATTCCCAGATACCCAGAAAAAGTCGTCGTCGTTCAAGTCTTTATCCCGTGTATCCTTAATTATTTTCTCTCGGCCACGGCGTATTCTCAAATAATAGCACCAACCGTCGTCTTTGGATCCTATGGAGTATTGGTGAAATATTTCGGCTAAACCTAGGTTGAGACCGGTTTGACAGTTCAGTTCGGCTATTCCCATTATGATTCGGTAAGTGTTGGTGGAGAGTTGGGTTGGACATAGTCTGGTTTGCCTAAAAAACTCACAGATGAGTGGTTGGACTGGGAATCGTAGTCCGGTTTCTATTATTGATAAAAGTGTAAAAGGCACAAAACCCTTATTCCCCCATGGGTCGACATCTTGTTCGGCTAGGGTAAGGTTGACATCGGCAGGAATGTTATAATCTTTTCGGAATTCGGCTAGGCCTCCTGGGGTTTCTACTAAAAACCTATACTTCCCCATTTATTGTATAAATAAAGAATAAGTTACTTCGGTTGAGAAGTTGTGCTCAGAAGCTCGGTCGAGCCCTCAAAGAATGGCCTGGGCAACCTAAAGTCTGCAAAGTGGAAGAACAAAGGGGTTAAGCACAGATCATTGACCGTGCTACAAAAACAAAGCAAGAAAAAGGAAGCCTTACTTCGGCTATATAGGGTGCTACAGGATCTACCTCGGTTTTTACAAAGTGCTTGTTATCTCGGCTCGGCAGGATATTTGGTTATCTCGGTTCTACCTATGGGTTTTGTTACTCCGGTTGGGCATCAAGGGGCAACTTTCTAAATTCGGTTTAGAAACTGAGAAAGCTGGCTTAGCTCCTAAGGCTTAGCTTGGTAGAGGGTAGGATTTCTAGTTCGGTGTGTTTTTATTTCGGCTAGTGTGAATCAGATGATGGCCTATTGAAACTACTGTGATATGTATAAGTTCTAGTTCGGTTTCTGCCTGCCTAAATCTATATATAGCAAAAATAGTTTCCTAGCTCGATTGGACGTGATTATGGATCAAATAAGTGTTCTACTATCTATTTCTTGAAATTCAAGAGGTTCTTATGAACTTCTTTCCAGAAACAAAGCCAAGCATAAAAGGTGTTTTGTAAAAACACACACAGCAAATGGACAAAAACAAAGAAAGCGAGATGAATGTACAAAACTTACCAGATAAAGCAGAGAAACTGGAAGTGGAAGCAACGGCAGTGATGAAGAACACGAAGCAAGGTTCACAGTTGCAAACGTTGGAAAGCAGTAGAGCAAGAGAGAAAGAGCAGAGAGAGTGAATGGTATAATGTTTGATCTGGGTAAAGTGAAGGGTTTTTTTTGTTTTGATGATGGTATAAGGCGGGAACTGTTCAAATTTTTCGGAGTACGAGGGCGGCGCAACAGCTGTAAGGAGCCAATCAAAGGATGCCACGTGTCATTGGAATGGAGAACGATTCAGTTGCTGCAATTGAAGAGACGTTTTGATCGGACGTGCATAGCTCGGCTTAAGTTTAGCTCGGCTGGATAAGCTAAATGGTTTTTTAGCTCGGCTGGAGAGGTTGAAACTGTAGCTCAGCCAATATACAAGTAATCCCTATCATGCTTTGCAAATGGAATTAAGGGGCAATTGAGAGGGTAATTTATACTTAAAATTGGGCCGAGCTGGGATTATGGGCCTTTCTATGGGCCGTATAAAGAAGCTTAGAAGGTGGGCCATAGACGAGTGGTAGTCCGGTCCGGAGTAAGAGATTTACCACCGAAGTAATTGGTCTAGTTCGGTCGCCATGGGTTAGTCCGGTCTCACTGTTCAGAACCGATGTATGTTGAACCCGTTCACGGACCTGACTATGGGTTAGGTCGGCTTAATTCTTCTATAGATAGCTCGGCCTTTGCATGTGAGGCCGAGGTAGAAGAAAGGATAGAAAGAGCCGATGTAACTGTTAGGCCGGTCGATGCGAAGTACAGCTAGCTCGACCTCGGCATGGAAGCCGAGGTAGGAACATGAGAAGGCGAATCCAAGCTATGGGTTAGCTCGGTCGTACAGCCGGCCTAACAGGGAAATGCTATTTCGATTATATGATATCTTTCTGAAGTAAAACCAGCTCACTTGGTTTAAGCAGTAAGGGGGGTGTTGGAGGATAAACATTATCTTCCAGGAGTATGAATCCTAGGAGGACTCTACATGGAGGAGTAAGAGTCCTACTAGGATTGTGCCACGCGAAACCTATAAAAGCTCACCTATATCACCTTTGGAGAGATAACACAATTTTGCTTTCTGAATACACAGAGCTTTTGTTTATTTGTCAAGCTTTCTGACTTAGGCATCGGAGAAGTTTCCGGCACACACCCGCCGGCTAGCTCACGTTTGTGTTTTCAGGTGATAAAGCGACGTCGTACGGAGGAACGCAGACTTGATCAACAGGATTATACGAGAAGGTATATTTCTTTCCTGTACAGTACCTAATATGTGGAGTATGTGATGTTTTTGACGTATGGTTATAATTTTTTGGTTTTTTTTAAAAAAAATGTATAAAAAAATGTGAAGATTAAAACTTAACTGTTAGCTTTTAACTATGTTGCCAAAAGCAGCCTATGTATTTAAATCCCACTTAAGTGTAAGCCCTAGTTTGGCAAATCATTTGGGCTAAATAATTATGAAAAGATAGAAATAAATAAATAAATAAATTACAAAATCACAACAAAAAAAATTACAAAATTATCAAATTGACCCATATATAAACAAAAAGTCAAAAAATCATTATTTCCAAGTAGAGGGCAATTTTATCATTCCAAAGCCAAACAAGAAAACCAAACAAACAAAAAAGTCTCAAGCTAAAAAAATCAAAAAAATCAAAAAAACTAACTAAATAAGTCATTGTCAAACAACCCCTAAATTTAGGACTTACTATTATATGGTTAAATAATTTTACTATGTAGTCCCATTTAAAAATTAAAAAATTTATGGCACACACCCTTTTAAGGTATACACATAATTTTTTTTTTTTGATAACTCACCTTGACTAATTCCTGGGGGAACCAATCCCACCGTCCACTAGTGTGTAACAACCCAGATTTTTAATTATTCTTTAGAATTTATACTAATATTATTTAATCACAGTTAGGGAAAATATATAATTTACTATATATTATTATGTGTAAGAGCATCTCCAGCAACGATCCTCAAATTAGTTACCCAAAGTTTCACTTTATTAGTTTAGCTAACCATTTTTACAATACACATCCCAACAACACTCTCTACTTTAACTATTTCATCGAACACCTTGTGGGCATTTCTTAAAACCGCACAACCACATGGGACAGTGATGGTGCTGATAAAGAATAACAAAAAAGAGTTGTCAAGGTGTAACCGTGGTGGCCATTTCATCATTGGGGCATTTTGTCGAACACCTTGCCGGTCTTGAAAAGCATCGCTACCCCTCTTTACAAAACTGATGAAGACCATCACCACACTCATAGGCACAACCAACCCCCTCCATCGAGCACCAAAACAAGAGTGTTTGTTTCCGATTCGCATCCACGATTTCTAGAAATTGTTTAGAATTCCCATGAAAGTAGCACTTCTCAATCCATCCTCATTCTTTCATGGATTAGAATACCTACTAAAAAGTTTCCTAAAAAATTGAGAGGCTACTGAACAGTGCCTCGTCTTCCCTGGCGAGGTACTGTAACAGAAAATCAAAGTAGCTAGCCACCGACGAGGCTGTTGGAGATGAATTTTCTGGTTTTAGCTAGCTATAGTAACAAAAATGGAGGAATAGAGAGGCTTCTGGAGATGCTCTAATATTATTAAAAATTTAGGGGTCAAGGTAAATAAATAAATGCATAATTTAGGAAATTGAAAATTAATCGATTAAATTGTTAAGGAAACAAATTATGAGACATCGCACGTTAAATATTTTAGTAAGTGGTAAGTGATGTTTTATAGTTTGATAATGAGATTTTTAAACGTGAACCTAACTTATAATTATACGTAATTTTAGTGATCATTATGAATCACCAAAGGAATGATAACCCTTAAAAATTTTATAAAACTAAATTAATTTTATAAAGTTAAATTAATTTAGGTGACTCATGATATAGGGCAAGTGACTTTACCCCTCAAATACCAACAAACTAATAACGTGGCAGGAAAGTGGAAGTAACGTGGCAGCCATTGGCCTGGGTGAATTCATGAGACAAAAGCAAAGCCAAACAAATGGCCTAAATACAAGCCTCTATGTACAGGTGGCATGAGAGGAAATAGCAACGTGTTGCTTGGGCCTCACTCTCGGTCCTTTATAAATAGGAAGGGTGGTGTAGGAGAAGGCATCCAATAAGTACACACAGTGCTATAATCAATATAGAGTTTTCATGCTAGGAACGCAAGAAATGGGGAGAAGTTCAGAATAATTGAGGGGTAATTTTTAGGTGAATTTTATTATATCTTAAGTTATTATAATATATTTTTTATATGTCTTGAATTATCATAATATATTTTACGAATGTTTTGATTTATCATAATTTATTTTATATAATTTATATTTTATGGTTAGGATAATGTTACAATTACGTGGATTATTTTCTAAACTCTGTTTGCTTAAATTAAAACTCATGGATATGTTTGTTTAAATTTTAGAGATTATTTGACAATGATCTTGTAAACAATTATTTTCTGTAAGTACCACCACGGGAGACTCATGCCTTGGGGGACTTAAATAACCGTTGGCCCCCGTTTGACCACTTTGTGGTCTCGTATTTGTCATGGATCCATTGACCCCTGTAGTGATTATCACTTTAGTGACCCCTGTTATGTTCTGTTCTGTACCGTGGTTATAGTGATTTGTTTCAGTGTTTGTCACCGTGGTTATAGTGATTTATTTCAGTGTTTGCCACCGTGGTTATAGTGATTTATCTCAGTATTCGCCACCTAATTAATTTGTGTATTCAACTCAAATTATGTTAATGTTTTGGCTTAAATAACTATTCATGGCTATTTTATGCTCATATACTCACAGTATAATATTTCTCACTCTACTATGTACTTATAGCTGTTACCCCTTTCAGGTAACGAGATTTAGCGGGATCAAGATGGAAAATGAATCGCTGTGTTGTTTTTTTTTAAATCTTTTTTTTTATTTCTGTCTTTTTTTTTTTTTTTTTTGAACTCTTGTAATACAATAAAATTCAAATAACTATGTTTTGCTTCCTTTTAAATAAACAGTTGGTACCCAATTATCTTATTTTAATTTATTTAATTTATCCGCTTGCGCTGCGACTACAGAATTATCTGAATTATTTTACTTTTATTTTGTTACGACGCTGAACCTTTGGATACCGGGTTTGGGTCGTGACATAGCGATGGGTCCATTTAAAGTCAGAGTAAAGCTCCGTATTGAAGGTATACACATATTATATGCAACTTGTTATACTTTTTTTTGTGATTTGTATTATGTATTTTTTTAGTAAATATTATATATATATATATATATTATAGAAGTTACGATAATTTGTGATTGAGAATAAGGTTACGTATTTTTGTAATAGTGTTATACATTTGTGGTTCAAAAATGTTTGGATAAAAAAAATTTGTAACATCACCACAGAAATGCATAATATTATCACAAAATAAATAATTATATTTTTTAATCACAAATTATCATTACACTTATCACAAAAATATGCTATATTTACCACAAAAAAAAAGTATAACAGGTGCATATACCATCGGAAGTACTGTAGAGCTCTAATTAGAGCTGCTACAGTGCAGCTTTAATGAGCTGTCCACTTATATATATATATAAAAAAAAATGAAGTAAAAGAAAAAAAATGGAGAGGAAAAAGACAAATTAGTGCTCTATTAGAACTCTCTTTTTAGAGGTCTAAATCATTTTTGATATACCATAATGTTTCCCTTTAAAAATATTCTTTAAAACTTCAACTATCTTAAACCCTTATTTGTTTTGGGAGATGAAAGAAGGAATTAGATTATAATAAGTAGAGATCACAAAAAATCATGTTTATTTGTAAAAGGGTGATTTTATTTACATTTAAATAATAACTTAATACATTCAATTAAAATTTTAAAATTTTAATTCTTATTATACCGTAATGTAAATATATTAATAAAAATAATACATACTAACCTTAAATAAAAAATAATATTTTTTCTTATAGTACATCTAAATTAATTATATATATTCTTTATATTTAACTCTTTTCATCTTTTCCATCAAATTTAATTTTATTTTTTTTTCATCTTCATCTTTTTGTTCTTCGAAATTTTAGCCTCCGTTTGGGAAGTGGGCTGGCTCTTTGACTTTTTGGCTTTTTTGGTTATATGAGCTTGGGCTCAAAAGCTTGGTTTGGGAAGGGCTCTTGGCTTTTTGGCTTTTTTGGCTTTTTTTGTGAGAGAAGAGTGTAATGATTATGGGATTGGATGTGATATTTTGTCTGTTGTGGCTCATGAGCCTGTTTTGTCTTTTGTGGCTCATGAGCCACTTGAGCCCTTCCCAAACGGCCTCCCAAACCTTTACTCAATTTCAAATGACAGAATATCTTATTATAATTTCAAATGGTGCGGAGATTAGGGTACGTACATTTAGATCTCGTTTGGGAATATGGTTTTTAGTAATATTTTTGTTTTTAGTTAAAATATGATGTAAAAAAAATTTATATGTTTGGGATGACTTTTTGACTTTTTACAAAAAGATATACAAAAAGTAGAAAGAAAAAGAAATATTTAATTTTTTTGTATGAATTATTGACTTTTTGATTTTTTTAATAATTTTTTGACTAAAAAAGTCACTTAGCAAACGAGGCTTTAGAAAGCCAAATAGTGGGAAGATTTTCAATTTCAAGATTTGGGAGCCAAGTTTGAGGTTAAAATAGCTTTAAACACTAAAAAAAAAAAAATAGTCTCAAAAATTCTAAACAAATGATTTATAAAAAATAAAAAAAGAAAAAGAAAACATCATTTCGGCAGTGGGGTGACAGTGTAGCATAGTGTAGTTCCAGCCTAGTTGAGACTAAGGTTAAGTTTGGCAATTTTAATATAATTTATCTTTTTATTTTTTTTTATCACATTACTTTTTTATTTTTTTGTATATCTTTTTGTAAAAAGATAAAAAATACACTTATTTAGATCATTCCAAATAATCCCTAATTTTGAAAAAAGTAAGATTAGAGACAAATTTATCACTTCAACCTCAAACATTTTTTTAAACACATTTTTTAATACAATAATTCAAATAAAAATTCATTTTATCTTTCCAAACATAAAAATTAAAATAATCTACTAAAAAAACTAAAAAATCTAAAAAATAGTTACTTCTCAAACGCCTACTATATATACTAGATATATATTGTGGTATTTTGAAAAGTTGGTAAAAAATTGACTTTTGACTTTTTTAACCAAAAAAGTTAATTTTTTGAGTAGTGACTTGGGTAAAACAGTTAAGTTTTTTAACTAAAAAAAGTAAAAATTAACTTTTTGTTAATTTGCCAAAACAAGCCATATTTAAACTTTTTATAAACTATCGATTAGTTCCAGTGATAAGTAGGGCTGCAAACGAACCGAGCCGAGCCGAGCCGAGCTTTATTGGGCTCGAGCTCGGCTCGTTAACTTATCGAGCTTGTTTATTGAGCTCGAGCTAGGCTCGATAAGGGACTGGGCTCGAGCTCAGCTCGGCTCGGCTCGGCTCGATAAATTTTTTTTAATATTATTTATATTATTTAAATATAAATATTTAAATAAAAAATATTACTTATATTATTTAATATATAAAAAATACATTTATATTATTATTTATATATATATTTATATATTTTTAATATATAAATAATGTATTTATTATATAATTTAATTAAAGATAAACTAGCCGAGCCTACCGAGCCGAACACATGCAAGTTCGAGCTCGGCGCGTTTACGAAACGAGCCTAATATTCGAGCTCGAGCTCAGCTCGTTTACTAAACAAGCCCAGCTGAACCGAGCCCTTAACGAGCCGAGCCAAGCCGAACCGAGCTTGTTCACAAACAATTCGATTCATTTGCAACCCTAGTGATAAATATACTTTGGATGAAATTACTGTACAAACCATAGGATGGGTTACATCCCCTAAAATTCCCCAAAAGGCCTCAAAAAAATAAAACCAAATGAGTGTCGCTTTTCGCCAATGTCGTTCAGTCATCGTTTGAAACTCCATTTCTAAAGAACTCGCGCCACTATAATCAGATATTTCTCTCCTTTGAATTTTATTTATTTATTTATTTATTTATTTTTATGATCTCCTCTCCTTTGAAATTGGGTGTCATTTTGGAAACATAGTAAAAAATTAATTTTTGGCTTTCTTAGTTAAAAAAATTAACTTTTTTACCCAAGTCACTACTCAAAAAGTTAGTTTTTTTGACTAAAAAAATCAAAAGTCAACTTTTTACTAACTTCTCAAAACACTCCTGAGTACACCATTTTTGCTGCCTGGCCCAAACTAATCTAGGTTTTTTTGACTTGTTTATCATCTGAGTATATTTTGAATGGTAATTTGAAAAAAATAAGAGTTAATCCTCGTAGCTCGAAAAATTCGGCCCGAATGTGGCTCGAATCTGCTTGAAGAGGGAAGAGGGAGAGAAGAGAGGAAGAAGAGGGAGAAGGAGAAGGAGAGGAAGAAGGAAGCAGAGGGGAAGAAGAGGGAGAGCGTCGCCATCGTCGTCGTCGTCGATCGTCGCCGATCGTCGCCCCAGCCCCGCCGCCGCTCCGTCGTCGTCCTCGTCACCCCAGCCCCGCCGCTCCGTCGCCCCGCCTCTTCCTCCTCCCCCTCCCTCCTCCTCCTCCAGCCGATTTTATGGCCCCCTCCCCTCCCTCCTCCTCCTCCCCCTCCCTCCTCATCCTCCCCTCCCCCTCCTCTTCTTCTCCCTTCTTCCCTCTCCCCTCTCCCGATCTGCAACAAAACCAGGGAAAAAAAAAAAAAAAAAAAAATTCGACCCCAAAACGACGTCGTTTTGGGGTCGAGCCAAACCTTCGAGCCAAATATTCGAGCTACCAATCACTACTCAAAAAATAAACAGTGTTTTGAGGGTAATTATAATCCTAATTAATTTAATAGAGCATATTGAGAAATTAAGTGGTATTTTGGGAAGATGGTAAAAATCAGCTTTTTTGCTTTTAACCAAGATTTTTTGGAGTGATTTGGGAAGTTAGTAAAAAGTTGCTTTTTTATCTAGATTAATATTTATTTATGGTGTCACATCATATTAAAATGACTAAAATACCCTCACCTAACTTACAAAATTACATTTTATCTATTTATATAAAATATAAGGATTGAGGGTAATTATGTAATTTTGCAATTTACTTTTTGCAATTCCCAAATGGGACAAAAAACGCAACTTGCGTTTTCATCAAAAACGCAAAACGCGCGTTTTTGCCTCTTTCCCAAAAGAGCCCTAAATGTATTTAATAATTTTTTTGAGTGCAAATAAAATTTCCAATCTGCAAAGTGGATGTTGGAATTGATAGTCCATTTGGATTAGTACCGTTTGGCAAGGAGGTTTGGGGCTATTTTAGTCACAAAAAATAAAATAGGTTATTTTAGCCACAACAAACAAAATATCACATCCAACCCATAATCATTACACTCTTCTCTCACAAAAAAAATTAAAAAGCCAAAAAATTAAAAAACTCTTCCCAAACTAAGGGGTTGTTTGGGGTGTCCTAAATAAGTGCGCTTTTTATTTTTTTGAACTAAAAAATTGAGGTTGAAAATATGGATGTTTCGGTTAATTTTTTGACTTTTTATGGAAAAATGTGTAATAAAAAATTGTAAAAATCGATTTGTAGAGAAAAATTCGAATTGGGAATTGTGCAGCCGTAATTGTTGACTTTTGGTGAATAGTATTAACTTTTTAACTTTTTGACTTTTTTACAAGTTCCCAAACTTGGCCTAAGTTTTTTAGCCCAGGCTAAAATAGTAAAAAAAGCCAAAAAGTCAACACACTTCCCAAACGGAGGCTGAGTTTCAAAACTAGTGGGGGAATTAGCTTTGAAAAAGATTTACTGTGTTTAGTTTTAATTTTTTAGATTCAATTTTTTTTAAATTGAGTTTTTTGTTTTTTATTTTTTAGTATTTTATATATTTTTATTTTTAGTGAATATTTTTAAAATTTTAAACAATTTTTTACTTTTTTAGATGCACCTTACTTTAAATGCATCTAAAAAGTAAAATATTTGTAAAAAAAATATTTTAAAAAATTAATAAACACACATACGAAAAATTTACTGAATTTATATATATATTGTATTTTTGATATTTATCGATTTTTTTTAAAAAAAAATTTTACAAATATTATACTTTTTAAATGTATTTGTGTTAGATGTATCTAAAAATTAAAAAAGAAATTAAAATATTAAAAAAATCAAGAAAAATCAAAAAAAAAATAAGAAGTTTAGATTTTTTAAAAAGTGAATTCAAAACACTCAAATCAAACAAGCTAATTATTTTGCCCATGCTGTGTTTTGAATGTATGACTTTTTTGGTATTATGTCATTATATATATATATTAAAATATTAAAAAAATATTACAAACACGAAGGACAAATATTTTTTTTATAAATATTACCAAAAAAATTTATAGAATATAATTTTTAATATTAACATGGAAAATGTTTGGGGTCTCGAATTGTGATGCTCGAATGTCTCGACTTTTTTTATTTTTTTTTTTGGTTGTGTTGATTTTTTTTTTTTTTCTGTAAGGGTAGTTATGTGTAGGGATGTACCAAAAAAATTAGATATCTCGCACCAACTCAACATGTATGATTTGATAAGGTGATTGAGTTGAGTTGGATTGGTTTAATGATAAAATTGACTGATCAGTTAGGCTGCTAGTTAAAATTTGTTAGTTCTATATAATTTTGTACGAGTCCCTGCTAATTGAAATAAAAATAAAGCAGGGACTCGTACAAAATTTTATGAAATTAACAAATTTTAACCAGCAGTCTAACTTATCAGTTAATTTTATTACCTCACAAGTCCAACCCAAATTGAATTGGTGCAGAATGTCTAATTTTTTGGCACACCTCTACACATAATCACCCTTCCAAAAAAAAAAAACAGAGAGGAATTGTCGAGGCATCAATTTTATCATTCAACCAGTCCAAGCTATGCTGAATTGGTGCGGGATGTCTAATTTTTTGGCACACCCCTATTCATAACCACCCTTTAAATAAAAAATAAAAAAAGAGGGGAAAGAGAGACCAGCCTCGACAATTCGAGGCCCCGCATCACGGTATTCAAATATATCAAAAATATCAAAGGGTGGGATCCATCTCACATCATTAGAGATGTATTAGAGGTGTTCAATTAGAACTCTCAAGCATTTTTTATCTTAAAAACTTTATTCTAAACATTTGTAATATGAGAAATATTTGAGATACCGAATTTATCAACCACTTTGCCCTAGAACTGTAATATGAGAAATATTTGATGCCTGGTTCAAGATTTTCCTGTACCAAAATGAAACTTTTAGTCACTCTTGGTACATCTGCTTTGATCAAAAATTCAAATCTGAATTACCTACCTGGTTTCTGAGATGGTGGACTCATTATGGTGCCATTTCAGACATCCTCCCTGGTGATCTCATTGAACTAGTTAACTATTTCTCCTCTGTTTACCCATTCTCCACTCATCAGAGACAATTTCCATCTTTGTTAATTTTTATATCCAAATATAAACTCCCATGGATATTTAAATGGCAATATGGAATTGATGGTAACATAATCACCCGTCAACATTCAGTTAAATGGTGGGCTAAGTTCAATGTGCCCCGAATATTTGAAATTGTTCAAGAAGAATTTTCCATTGATCAATGTGCTCCAACTCCTTCTATGATCAAAGCCCAGCAAAACCCAACTGCTGCAATCAGTCAAGGAAGTCAGCCCAGTCTTCCTCCAATCAACCTTGGAAGCCCCTCATCTAGCGGTTCCAAGCCCAAATCCAAATCAGTTCAGCCGACCCAATCAAAATCCAAGGCTAAGTCCAAAGCTCCTGCAGTTCCGGACCAGCCCAAGGAACATTCACAGCCCAAATCAAAGTCCAAAGCTAAGGCTAAGCCCATTTCACCCCCTGCTCAGCCCAAAGCTAAATCAAAGGTCAAGCCCAAGTTATCCAGAGATGAATTGCTCCAGTTAGCCCGTCAAATTACAGATCAAACTGAAGCCCGGTCAACCAGTTCAGAAAATTCAGAAGACAGTTCAGACCATTCACAATCTTCTGAAGGATCAACTACTCAACCAATCTCATATGGCAGATCTGAGTTCCAAGATGCTCAGGACCCATTTGCCTGATCAACATAGGATTCCCTATAAATACAAATTAGCTTCAATCAATACTCTTTTAAGAAAAGCTGCTAATTTGTATCTATATTGATTCCTATATTCACGTGTTCCACCGAAAGTGATAAATAGTAAAAGTTACTGTTCACTTTTACTGTTCACCGTCACTATTCACTCAATCAACTTTTGTTAAAGCTGCATATTCGTGCTATCACTCCACCGAAAGCAACCGACAGCATCTTCTTTATCCCATGCGCTGCCAGCTGCTTTCATCAATCAAAGAAGTCACAAGATTACTGTATTAGTCACATGACTACTGTATTTTCTTTTTCTATATATTGTAACGTATTCATTTAGAAAGCTTCAAGTTTTTCATTCTTCAGTCTAAAGAAAAAACAGAGAGCTCTGAGTGAAAATTACTCATTTCCTCTTGTAACCCAATTAAAGATCCTTACAGTTGCTATAATTGTAATTGTAAGTTATTTTCTGTATTTTAATGTATTTTAAATAAGTTATTTTCTGTATTTATTTTTTTTTTGTTACAGAAAATCCTTCCTATTGTCTCGTAGGTCTAAGACAGCGCTTCTTGCAGAGATTATCAAGGTGTCCTGTTAGCTGTTCCGAACAAGGAGCCTATAACTTGAGAATTTGTCTCGTTCTCCCAAGATAAGCTCTGCTTAAGTTAGGACTCGCACAGTGAAAATGTATTGAACCCATATCAAGTGCTAATTAGACAATTTAAAATTTAACCTCCTAATTAACTGTGTTGCGTCTAAAAAAATTAGCCCAAGAATCACCAAGTTTGAACCATGATGCCGCCCACCCCTAGGGGTTAGAATAATGATAGTTTTGAATGGTACTGTGAGGAGAGAGAAAAGTAAAAGAAAAAGTAACAAAAATAATCATTATTGCACATGCTTAGAATAAAGTTTTTTAAAAAGAGTGGAAGTAAAAGAATTAATCACATCCAACCACAAAAAGTAAAAGAAAAACAACACCGTTACGTAGCTCGAAAAATCAAAGGTTCGAATAGTTCGAAATTTCAAAACGACGTCGTTTTAAGATTTTTGTTTATTCTTTTACCGGTAAGATAATATTCTCCGTACCATTCGAGCCATTCGAGCCTCAATTTTTCGAGCTACGAAGCATTTTTGAAAGAAAAATAATTTTGGGAAGTCAAAAATTTTAGGTAGTATTTGGTAAAGTTTTTTAAATATGATTTGAGAATAAAATTGTATTTTGAGTTTGTGAGTTTTGAAATTATGATTTGAGTGCGAAAATTTTATTTGGTGAATGAGTTTTGAATTGAGTAGAAATTTTTTGATGTGATATATGATATTTAATACAAAAACGTATAACTCATAACCAAACACACAACTCAAAATTCTATTTAAAACTCATAAAAAAATTTGAGTAATTAATGAAAGTCATACATTGAACACCTCTTCAGTTAGTGAGAAGTAACTCTTCAGTCAGTTCTAGGTCAACCACTTTGCCCTCAATACCTAATCAATGATTAGTAATTAATGAAGAAGATGTTGAAATACAAAATGATAAAATTGATGTAGACTGGAATATACCAAAATTGCCAATTAAAGAAATTTATAAAACTTCTTTTATACAAAATACTTTCAAAATCACTTTGCATGTTAAGACAAATTGAACAAGTATATCCTTTAGAAAAACCCAGAGAAACCTGTCAATTATTTGATGCTAATCTCATAAAAAGATATTTAAAAAGTGATTACAACTTTATTCACATAGGTTTAATTCAAGTCGGTGTCAAACCATTAACTCAACAGGGAAAAAATACTTCTGTTTTATTATGTTTAAGAGATGCTCGTTTTCTTAATTACAATGATAGTTTAATGGGTATGATGGAAACTGGTCTTCATAAAGGTCCAGTACATTTTAATTGTTTTCCTGATTTTACTCTTAGTTTACGAGATCCAAATATTTTACATGCATTAACATTAAATATACAATTACATGGTTCATTTACCAATATGATGAATAAAACCCATAATATTGCTTTAATTTATCGTGTTCATTATAAGTGCATGAAAACTAATTTAAATGTTCACGCATTGCACAAGTCTCCTAAAGATAAAACTTTATTAATCCAAAGTAGTAGTACTGATACCCATATAAATGTTCCCCAAATGATTGAATGGAAAAATGTAGATTTACCCGATCAATGGATCACTGTCAATGAACATTACAAACATAACCAACAACAATCATCTATCCAAGATATTCAAGACATTCAACAAGTCCATGATGGTACAGTTCGTATTAAATTTAATCGTAGTCAATCATCCAGACATAGCACCTCTAGTGTACCTTCTGAGATTGAAACTGAAGATGAAATATTTAATACTCTACTATTTCGAAAAAATAGTCAAATTCATTTAGGACAAACCTCTAAATTAAAAGGTGTTGATAATACTGCTACTTCTCAAATTAGTAAACCTGTTTACTCTACACACACATATTTACCTGAAGAAGAAACTGCTTCTAATAATTCTCCAACTCAAACTGATTTTGAAGAATTTATACCTCCAGTCAATCCTCAACTTATGACCATTAAAAAGGATTTTAAACCTGATCTTGATAAATTATTCATTGAATTTAAGTCTTTTAAAAATAAAAAACTCAGACATGCTTATTATGATACCTATGATAAACAACACCAATCCAGAATCACTAGACATTGTATGATTTTATGATTGAATATAGTTTTGAATTACCTCTCTTAGAATATGTTGAAAAATATTACAAAAACCTAAATACAATCACCAAATACAAATGGAAAACTTCTGAATCTACAACTGTTAGTTCTAGTCACCCTCCTCTTGAGAAAATAATTATCAAACAACAAGGTTCTGACATTCCTGCTTCTCCTTTCAAATTACCTGGCGATGATGCTGAAATCAAAAAAGTCATTGAACAAAATAATTATACTAATCAATGTTTAAACACCATTGGTAAACAATTAGATAAAATCGAGACAAATTTAAAATCTGTTACATCTACTAAACCACAACCTTTAGATCAACCTTTACTTAATCTACCTAGTCATCGCTCCAAAAGAACTAGTTTGGTAACCACTGATCAATCTACTGTCAAAGCTATTGAAAAATTATTCACTAAACTATCTACCACTGATAATGCCTCACCTTCTAGAGATAAAGGTCTTACTGTTTTAAATCAACAACCAAATATTGACACTGTTCCTACCACATCTGAAACTGACACCACTGATGATGAAATAAATCAATTGGCTCAACAATTTCAAACTTCTAATCTTAATAAAATTCATTATCCCAGAGTTAATCCTCAAACTACCAAAAACTGGTATTCTCGACCTACTCCACCTGACCTCCAATATGAAGAAAATAATATTAGTAACCAATTTTCTGTTTCTGCTAAAAAACTATACGAATAGAACATTGATGGTCTTAGTGAAGATCAAATACTTCAAAAATTAAATCATTTATCTATGGTTTCAAATAATTACCTCTCTAATTATCCCCAATATTCTCAATCTGAAATTGTTTCCTTAATTACTTCCGGTTTTACTGGTATGCTCAAATCTTGGTGGGAAAAATACTTAACTGAAGATCAACGCGACTCCATCATATATGCTAATCAAACTGATGATAATGGTCTCCCTATTTTTGATGAAACTATTGGATGTTGCCACCCTGATGGTATTAATACATTAATTTATACTATTGTTAGACATTTTATTGGTACACCTACTAATATTTATTCTCGCATACATGATCAGCTTAGTAACCTTACTTGCCCAACTTTAAGTGATTTTCGATGGTATAAAGATGTATTTACCTCTAGAGTTATGTTACGTGAAGACTGTACCAAATCATTTTGGAAGGAAAAAATCATTAATGGATTACCTAGTCTATTTGCTCACAAAATTAGAGATGTTCTTAGTCAACCTACTGGTGTTATTGAATATGACAGTTTAACCTATGGAGACATCATTAGCACTATTCAAAAAGAAGGATTAAAAATGTGTATTAATCTTAAACTTAGTCAAAAAGCCACTAAGGATAAACATAAAGCTAAATATGAATTAGGAAATTTCTGTGAACAATATGGCTTACCTCCTGTTGCACCTTCCCGTAGAAAATCACACAAATATTCTAAACATAAACATAAATCCAAATATTCTAATAAATATCGAAAAAACTATTCACCTTTCAAATCCAATGATAAATTTTATACTAAACCCAAAATGAAATATTATAAAAAATCACATCCCAAATCTAAAAATAATAAAGATATTACCTGCTATAATTGTGGTCAAAAAGGACATTATTCAAATAAATGTAAAGAAAAGCAAAAATTAAAGGATAGAGTTAACCAACTTCAAATTGATGATAATTCCAAAAATCAGTTATTTGAAATCTTCCAATTAAATCAATCTGTTAGCGACTCCTCTTCTGATCATCCAAGAACTTCATCTGATTATCATTCACCTAGTGACGATTCTGACAATCATATTAATCTAGGATGTACTGATGTCTGCTGTAAACCAGTCAAACAAATAACTGTTCTTACTAAAAACACCCAAGAAGAATCTGCTCTTATTGAATTAGTTAGTAAATTAGATGATCCCAATTTAAAACAAAAATATATTGATAAATTAAAATCTTTATTAATTCATTCTGATGATAGACCTAAGATTGATAAACCTATTATCAGCTTATCCAAGACTTCAGAAAGATTTAAAAATAAAACTAAATAAATTACACTTCAAGATTTACAATCTGAAATCAATCAAATCAAACAAACTATTAATGAATTAAGACAAAAAGATCGAAAATTAGAAGATGAAATTATTACATTAAAACTTAATAAAAGTTTAGATAATTTCCACAACTCAGTCCATGAATCTCCTAATGAATCTCAACATAATTCTGACCCCGATTCTGATCACACTAATCCTGATAAATTAATATTTGACAATAGATCACAATCCCATACTCTTGATGATAACAGATTAAATCTAATCAATAAAATCTATATGCAAAAATGGTATTCACGAATTAAGATAGTTATTAATGATTTTGAATTGAACTTAATTGCTCTAATAGATACCGGTGCTGATTTAAACTGTGTACAAGAAGGTTTGCTCCCTACTAAATACTATGAAAAATGTCATGAGAAATTAACCTCTGCTAATGGTAGTAAAATGCGTATTAAATATAAATTACCGAATGTTCATGTTTGTCAAGATAATGTATGTTTCAAAACCTCATTTGTTTTAGTTAAAAACATGACTGATAAAATCATATTAGGTACTCCATTTATACATTTACTTTATCCATTCATTACATCTGCTGAAGGAATTATCACTCATGTTTTAGGCCAACCTGTTACTTTTAAATTTTTATTTCCGCCTGAAATGTTCGAATTAAAACTATTAAAAGATTGTTCTATTTCCCATACTATTAATCGCTTAACTAGGCAAATCAATTTTCTTAAGGAAGAAATTAATTATAAAAGAATTGATCAACAATTAACTGATCCTGTTATTATTTCTCAAATTAATGATTTTAAATTAAAACTAGAATCCACTGTCTGCTCCCATTTACCTACTGCATTTTGGCACAGAAAAAAGCATGTAGTTACTTTGCCATATATTAAAAATTTTAATGAAAAACACATCCCTACTAAATCTCGACCTATTCAAATGAATTATGAATTACTTGAAATGTGTAAGAAAGAAATTAATGAATTATTAAAAAACAGAATCATTAGTCCAAGTAAATCACCATGGTCTTGTCCTGCTTTTTATGTTAATAAAAATGCTGAATTAGAACGAGGTGTCCCTCGCTTAGTTATTAATTATAAACCACTCAATGCTGTTTTAGAATGGATTAGATATCCGATTCCTAATAAAAAAGATTTGATTAAAAGACTTAATCAAGCTGTTATTTTTAGTAAATTTGATTTAAAAAGTGGGTTTTGGCAAATACAAATTCACCCTAAAGATCGATATAAAACTGCTTTTAACACACCCTTTGGTCAGTATGAATGGAATGTAATGCCATTTGGTTTAAAAAATGCTCCTAGTGAATTTCAAAATATAATGAATGATATTTTTAATCCATTTAGTCATTTTTCTATTGTTTATATTGATGACATCTTAATATTTTCCAAATCCCTTAATGAACATTGGAAACATTTAACTGCATTCTTTTATACAATTAAAAGCCATGTCTTAGTTATCTCTGCTCCTAAAATCAAACTCTTTCAAACTAAAATTAGATTCTTAGGATATGATATTCACCACAATACTATTCTGCCAATTAGTAGATCAATTGAGTTTGCATCCAAGTTCCCTGATGAAATTCTTGATAAAACCCAGTTACAAAGGTTTTTAGGATCCCTTAATTATATTGCTGATTTTTACAAAGACCTTAGGAAGACTTGTCAACCATTGTTTGATAGGTTAAAGGATAATCCTCCTCCTTGGTCATCTGTTCATACTTCTATTGTTCAACAAGTCAAACAATATGTTAAATCTCTCCCTTGTCTTGGTATTCCTACTGAAAATTCATTCAAAATTATTCAAACTGATGCTTCTGATATTGGTTATGGTGGCATTCTTCTTCAGAAAGTCACTCCTCAATCCCTTGAACAGATTGTCCGTTTCCATTCTGGTGTCTGGAATAAAGCACAATTAAATTATAGTACTATTAAAAAAGAGATTTTGTCTACTGTTTTATGTATTCAAAAATTTCAAGATGATATTTTAAATCAAAAATTTTTACTTCGTGTTGATTGCAAATCTGCTAAATATGTTTTAGAAAAAGATGTTTAAAATCTTGCTAGTAAACAAATTTTTGCCCGTTGGCAATCTATTTTAAGTATTTTTGATTTTGATATTACCTATATACCTGGTTGTCAAAATTCCCTTCCTGATTTTCTCACCTGGGAATTTTTACAGGGGGGTAAGCGATGAGTGCAGCTCCACATATTCCATATTTAAAAACCCAAATTACCCATTACCAAACATTGATTAAACAAGTCAACCACCGAATTAATCGCCTTAAATCAACCAAACCCACTACCAAGAGAGCCCAATACATCATTCACCAACAGATTCAAGCTCGCCGCATTCTACGTCATAACTATTACAATGATTTACACTACTACCAAAATTATCTTGATCTTCTTTCTGGTTGTTAATCCCTGCTGATAATCATTGTTTCTTGTTTAAACAGATGTCTCGCCCAAGGCCTCCTTCCAAGGCTTTGGTTTCTTCTAGTCAGCCTTTTGTTCCTCCTTCTTTGGAGTTAGTAGGACAATACCCTCAACCCATTCAAATGATCAACCGTTACCAACTCCTTGGTAACATCCCCAGGCCTAATTACTCCACTGCTTTGGCTACTGATCCTTTTGCTTCATCAAGCCAATCAGTCTCAGTTACTCCATTTCCTGCCAACCCAGTTAAGTCATCCCGAACTGATTATATCAAATCACACACTACTAATCTGTTCTATAAAGAACCTAGTCATCCTAAAAGTCAATTGATCCATGAAATTGCTAAATCCCATTTTGGCTCTGGATGCCATTTCATCCTCTCACATCCAGAGAAAACACTCACCTATTACAAAGATATTTTGATCCATCATCAATCAGTCTTGATCAAACCCATTTATGATCGAACCTACACTAGCAAGGTTCTGTATCATTCCATTTACATCCATAGTATTGTTTCCCAAGCTGAATGGGGTCCTCCTTATCAGCTTCGAGATTTGCCTGGTCATTCCATCCAGTATAATTACCATGATTATGTTGATGCCTGGTTCAAGATTTTCCTGTACCAAAATGAAACTTTTAGTCACTCTTGGTACATCTGCTTTGATCAAAAATTCAAATCTGAATTACCTACCTGGTTTCTGAGATGGTGGACTCATTATGGTGCCATTTCAGACATCCTCCCTGGTGATCTCATTGAACTAGTTAACTATTTCTCCTCTGTTTACCCATTCTCCACTCATTAGAGACAATTTCCATCTTTGTTAATTTTTATATCCAAATATAAACTCCCATGGATATTTAAATGGCAATATGGAATTGATGGTAACATAATCACCCGTCAACATTCAGTTAAATGGTGGGCTAAGTTCAATGTGCCCCAAATATTTGAAATTGTTCAAGAAGAATTTCCCATTGATCAATGTGCTCCAACTCCTTCTATGATCAAAGTCCAGCAGAATCCAACTGTTGCAATCAGTCAAGGAAGTCAGCCCAGTCTTCCTCCAATCAACCTTGGAAGCCCCTCATCTAGCGGTTCCAAGCCCAAATCCAAATCAGTTCAGCCGACCCAATCAAAATCCAAGGCTAAGTCCAAAGCTCCTGCAGTTCCGGACCAGCCCAAGGAACATTCACAGCCCAAATCAAAGTCCAAAGCTAAGGCTAAGCCCATTTCACCCCCTGCTCAGCCCAAAGCTAAATCAAAGGTCAAGCCCAAGTTATCCAGAGATGAATTGCTCCAGTTAGCCCGTCAAATTACAGATCAAGCTGAAGCCCAGTCAACCAGTTTAGAAAATTCGGAAGACAGTTCAGACCATTCACAATCTTCTGAAGGATCAACTACTCAACCAATCCCATATGGCAGATCTGAGTTCCAAGATGCTCAGGACCCATTTGCCTGATCAACATAGGATTCCCTATAAATACAAATTAGCTTCAATCAATACTCTTTTGAGAAAAGCTGCTAATTTGTATCTATATTGATTCCTATATTCACGTGTTCCACCGAAAGTGATAAATAGTAAAAGTTACTGTTCACTTTTACTGTTCACTGTCACTATTCACTCAATCAACTTTTGTTAAAGCTGCATATTCGTGCTATCACTCCACCGAAAGCAACCGATGGCATCTTCTTTATCCCATGCGCTGCCAGCTGCTTTCATCAATCAAAGAAGTCACAAGATTACTGTATTAGTCACATCACTACTGTATTTTCTTTTTCTATATATTGTAACGTATTCATTCAGAAAACTTCAAGTTTTTCATTCTTCAGTCTAAAGAAAAAACAGAGAGCTCTGAGTGAAAATTACTCCTTTCCTCTTGTAACCCAATTAAAGATCCTTGCAGTTGCTACAATTGTAATTGTAAGTTATTTTCTGTATTTTAATGTATTTTGAATAAGTTATTTTCTGTATTTTATTTTAATTATGTGCATTCCGAATCTGTTGTTCAATTTTAGTCATATTTGATTTCGTAATCTATGTTCTTCATTTTACTTGCTGCTTCCGCGGTCTTGATTATTTTTTTTTTGTTACAGGAAAATCCTCCCTACCCTTCCGCAGGTCCAAGGCAACGTCTCTTGCAGAGATCACCAGGGTGTCCTGTTAGCCGTTCTGAGTAAGGAAACTATAACTTGGGAACTTGCCCCGACCTCCCAAGACAAGCTCTGCTTAAGTCAAAACTCGCACAACGGGGGAGTATTGAACCCATATCAAGTACTGATTAGACAACTTGAGATCCAACCTCCTAACCAACTATGCTTCGCTCAGGAGATTGGCACAAGGGAGAGGGAATTGAACTTATGATCTCGGGACTTAAACTCTAATCCTTAACCACAATGCCATCCACCTCTGAGTTAAGACTATCATTATTCTTTCATAAAAACTCTACGCGGTTAATTCTTGGGAACTACGTCGTGGGAGTAGAGAAAATAATATCAATATTATAATTTTTTTGTGACATTTACACTCTATAATTTTTTATTTATACTTTATCATAAATATACTTATATTTTTATGTGTTAATAATTTTTTTTTCCTTCCCCACCTATATATATTTTCCCCTAATTATTTTGCTCTTTCTTGGAAGCTCACTACTGTTTCGTAAAGACTCTATTCTAAGCATTTGTAGTAGGTTCAGTTTCTTGGAGATTAAAACCAGTGGACCGTCTAATCCGTTTCTTATGCTCATTTTTAGATTCTATTTTAATAATTCAAATTATTCATATTTTAAAATTTGTTAAATATATTATATTTATAAAAAATTAAGTCGATCAGATGACGATAACTGCGTGTTCAAATTAGTTTTGTATAAAAAATAGACGGTAAAAAAATAAACGGTTATATAAAATTGATTTGACCACTTAATTACCATTATCCGATCAACTTAATTTTTTATAAAAATAATATATTTGACAAATTCTAAAATATATATAATTCAAATTATCAAAACGAGATCTAAAAGTGAACCCACGAAACAAACTTGCCGGTCAATTTTTTTATCTCTAACTAGAGATAAGCTACTGAATGCTTTGTGATAATGATTCACTTTTGTTACTTCAAAAATGGTTTGTGCCCCTAATCCTGCTGGCCCTAATGCCCCTAATTTTCAATTTGGGCAACTGTTTCCTCTTTTTTTTTTACTTGATATGGAAATTAGGGGCATTAGGGGCCCCCAATTTCGGGGATGTAATGAAACCCTTGTTACTTTTTCTTTTATTTTTCTCTCTCCTCAATTATGTTGCATTACAGTATTCGGATCAGCCTCTTTACAATGACTTTGCAGTTATTGTAGAGAGTAAAAGTTGTGAATATCAGTTTCATCAGACTCTCTATAGCCTTCATTCATTTTGACTTTGCTATAGTGTCTCAATTAATTTGTTGAGACATTGTTCATACAGTAATCTATTTTTTATTATATTTTCTAGAGTAAAGCGAGGTCAAAAAGCCACGGTCAGCCGTCCAGTCGGATGTCCCATGAGCGCCTTGTAATAAAGAAGGAAAATGCCCAAATTTCCCTAACCGATAGACCTCCCTGTGATCGTGTGTTCTGCTGTTTGCTTGTTGTTTGCTGCTCTTCTGGGACTATAATCCATCATATATTTAAATTGAAAAAGATAAAAACAATAAAACAATAATATTTTAATGAAAATATAATTTTAAAATAGAAAGTTTGATGGAGTGTGTATGTAACAACTCAAATTTTTAATTATTCTGTAAAATTTATACTAATATTATTTAATTACAGTTGAAAAATTATATAATTTATTATATGTTATTATGTGTAATTTTGTAAAATAATATAATTATTAAAAATTTAGGGGCCAAAATATAAATAAATAATTAAGTTAATTTGGATAAGCTTTGAATTAATGAAGAACTAATAAGAATGTGGCACGTGGCGTCTTAGCTTGGGGTTCACGAATATAATCTGTATAAATAGGAGAAGTTGACTCCGTGAGAGAAGAAAAAAAGAAAAGAAGACCAAGAAAGAAAGAATGAAAAAGAAAAGGAAGAGAAAGGAAGAAAGAAAGAAGAGAGGAAAAGAAAGGAAGGAAAGAGAGGAAAAATTAGTGGAAGCTAAGAAGATTTTTGATAGTGGAAAGAAATAGTAAGGTATTAAAATTAAAGTGAGTTATATTATACTTTGAGTCACCAAAATATATTTTACTTATATTTTGACTTACCAAAATCTATTTTATACAAGTTATGTTTTATTAGTATATTTATAAAAGTTATGTTTTATAAAGGTTTCAGTTACGTGGATTATTTTATAAACCCTATTTGCGTAAAAGGAAACTCATGGATATGTTTGTTTTACTTTTAAAGAATATTTGGCTATGACCTTATATGAAAATATGTTTTGTGAGTACCACCACGGGAGTCCCATGTCTTGGGGGACTTAAATAACCATTGGCTAGTATTTGACCACTTTGTGGTCCAGTATTTGTCGTTGATCCATTGACCAGTATAGTGCTTGGCACTTAGTGATGTACTGTGGTTATGGTTGTATAGTGATTTCCGTATTACATGTTAAATGATCTGAAATATATGACAAATGATTTCCGTATTATGTATGTTATGTATCAAGCTCTTTTTGGCCCAACTAATTATCCATGGTGAATTTTATACCTTAGTATAATATTTCTCACTCTGCCATGAGCTTATAGTTTTTTACCACTTTCAGGTGACATGTCAGGACCAGCGTGTGGGGTAGGCACAAAGCACTTTTATTGATGTATTTTTTTTATGTAAATATCGTTTTTTTTTATCAATACATTTTGTAATAAAAATAGACGCTCCAATGATTATTTTAGTACCCTCATTTAAATATTATTCTTCCGCTTGCGTTTATTGATCTGTTTAAGAATTGGCCGGAGGTAACCTCAGTTACTGGCCATCACGATGCCTAACCCTTGGGTACGGGGAACGGGTCGTGACAAATGGTATCAGAGCAATGGTTTATAAAAAAAAAAAATATATTGGAGCATAGGACACATGCACATTTAAGAAGTGAGATAACGGGTAGTTAGTACCTAAATATTATATTTAGTTCGTCGATTTAATTATATTATAATTTTCTATGATTATATATATATATTAAATTTTTTTTGTGTGCATAATTTGTGAAGGATATTAGATATAATTTAAGAATGAAAAAGAAACAAAAGATGTCAAACACCCACAAAAAAATTATAATATAATTAAATATACATAAATTCTAATTTAGTATCCAAAAAAAAAAAATCGACTTTTTAAAAGTGGGTTCAAATTTTAAAAATACTAATTTTGACATTATTTCTAATCAATGAAAAGTTCATCTCAAATTTTTTTTCAACTCTCACATATGATTCTGTCATTATGGTCTCATTTTATTTCTATTTTTATCGTTATCGTCAACAAAACGAGTGGAAAGTTTTTAAAGTCATCCATTATTTCTCATTTTGGCCCAAACTAATTTTTGACAACTAGACAGTGAGTTATTTTTGGTAAATTTTTTTTGAGGTAATATTTTCTATTAATCATCTAATATATATAGTTATCAAAGTGCGCAGCGGATAGCCTACACATATGACAAATTTCGAGAACGAAATTTTAAAAGAAGGGAAGATTGTAACAACCCAGATTTTTAATTATTCTGTAAAATTTATACTAATATTATTTAATTACAGTTGGAAAAATATATAATTTATTATATGTTATTATGTATAATTTTATAAAATAATATAATTATTAAAAATTTAGGGGCCAAAATATAAATAAATAATTAAGTTACTTTGGATAAACTTTGAATTAATAGAGAACTAATAAGAATGTGGCACGTGGCGTCTTGGCTTGGGGCTCACGAATATAATCTGCATAAATAGGAGAAGTTGACTCCGTGAGAGAAGGAAAAAAAGAAAAGAAGACCAGGAAAGAAAAGGAAGAGAAATGAAGAAAGAAAAGGAAGAGAAAGGAAGGAAGAAAGAAGAGAGGTAAAGAAAGAGAGGAAAGAGAGGAAAAATTAGTGGAAGTTAAGAAGATTTTTGATAGTGGAAAGAAATAGTAAGGTATTAAAGTTCAGGTGAGTTATATTATATCTTGAGTCATCAAAATGTATTTTACTTATATTTTGACTTATCAAAATCTATTTTATACAAGTTATGTTTTATTAGTATATTTATAAAAGTTATGTTTTATAAAGATTTCAGTTACGTGAATTATTTTATGAACCCTATTTGCTTAAAAGGAAACCCATGGATATGTTTGTTTTACTTTTAAAGAATATTTGGCTATGACCTTATATGAAAATATGTTTTGTGAGTACCACCACGGGAGTCTCATGCCTTGGGGGACTTAAATAACCATTGGCTAGTGTTTGACCACTTTGTGATCTAGTGTTTGTCGTGGATCCATTGACCAGTGTAGTGCTTGGCACTTAGTGATGTACCGTGGTTATGGTTGTATAGTGATTTCCGTATTACATGTTAAATGATCTGAAGTATATGACAAATGATTTCCGTATTATGTATGTTATGTATCAAGCTCTTTTTGGCTCAACTAATTATCCATGGTGAATTTTATGCCTTATACTCTTAGTATAATATTTCTCACTCTGTCATAAGCTTATAGTTTTTTACCACTTTCAGGTGACATGTCAGGACCAGCGTGTGGGATAGGCACAAAGCATTTTTATTAATGTATTTTTTTTTATGTAAATATCGATTTTTTTGGTCAATACATTTTGTAATAAAAATAGACGATCCAATAATTATTTTAGTACCCTCATTTAAATATTATTCTTCCGCTTGCGTTTATTGATCTGTTTAAGAATTGGCCGGAGGTAACCTCAGTTACTGGCCATCACGATGCCTAACCCTTGGGTACGGGGAGCGGGTTAGGCATCGTGATGGCCAAGGGTTAGGCATCGTCACGACCCGCTCCCCGTACCCAAGGGTTAGGCATCGTGATGGCCAGTAACTGAGGTTACCTCCGGCCAATTCTTAAACAAATCAATAAACACAAGCGGAAGAAATATTTAAATGAGGGTACTAAAATAATCATTGGAGCGTCTATTTTTATTACAAAATGTATTGACCAAAAAGGTCGATATTTACATAAAAAAAAAATACATCAATAAAAGTGCTTTGTGCCTACCCCACACGCTGGTCCTGACATGTCACCTGAAAGTGGTAAAAAAAACTATAAGTTCATGGCAGAGTGAGAAATATTATACTAAGAGTATAAGAGCATCTCAAATGCATTAGACAAATAATACTTGTTAGTTAAAATGCCTAATGTGATTAACTTTTTTCAATTCCAATGCACTAGGCATATGATTAGGCATTTTGGCTCAACTCATATTCACTAGCTACATGTAGCTAGCTTTCAACGTTAGGCAAAATATATTCAATCATTAGGATCATTTCCCTCCATCTTTGTTGTTGACGTGACATTCTATAAAATTAATTGTATTTGGATAAATAGCTAAAATAAAGAGCATGGTTGGAGTAAAAACATAAAACAATTGATAGGCAAAAGAAAATATATACTTTATAGTAATATTTAGATAGGTAAAATACCTACTACCGTTGGAGATGCTCTAAGGCATAAAATTTACCATGGATAATTAGTTGGGCCAAAAAGAGCTTGATACATAACATACATAATATGGAAATCATTTGACGTATACTTCAGATCATTTAACATGTAATACGGAAATCACTATACAACCATAACCACGGTACATCACTAAGTGCCAAGCACTACACTGGTCAATGGATCCACGACAAATACTAGACCACAAAGTGGTCAAACACTAACCAATGGTTATTTAAGTCTCCCAAGGCGTGGGACTCCCGTGGTGGTACTTATAAAACATAATTGCTTATAAGGTCATAATCACATATTCTTTAAAAGTAAAACACACAAATCCATAGGTTTCACTCTAAGCAAATATGATTCAGAAATAAAACCACGTAACTGAAACCTTTATAAAACATAACTTTTATTAATATACTAATAAAAGATAACTTGTATAAAATAGATTTTGGTAAGTCAAAACATAAGTAAAATACATTTTGGTAACTCAAGGTATAATATAACTCACCTTAACTTTAATACCTTACTATTTTTTTCCACTATCAAAGATCTTCTTAGCTTCCACTAATTTTTCCTCTCTTTCCTCTCTAATTTCTTTCTTCCTTTCTCTTCCTTTTCTTTTTCTTTCTTTCTTTCCTGGTCTTCTTTTCTTTTTTTTCTTCTCTCACGGAGTCAACTTCTCCTATTTATACGGATTATATTCGTGAGCCCCAAACCAAGACGTCACGTGCCATCTTTTTATTAGTTCTCTATTAATTTAAAGCTTATCCAAATTAACTTAATTATTTATTTATATTTTAGCCCCTAAATTTTTAATAATTATATTATTTTACAAAATTACATATAATAACCTATAATAAATTATATATTTTTTCAACTGTAATTAAATAATATTAGTATAAATTCTACAGAATAATTAAAAATCTAAATTGTTACAGTGTACATAAAAAAAGACTAACTAAAATATAAAAATAAATTTTAAGTTATAATTTGACTCAAAATTTGCTAAGGCTGATGCAGATGTCCTTACAATCCAAAACTCGTTAGTAGGGTAATACTTCAATACACACCACTTACAAAGAGTATAGCATAGGTAAGTTATAATATTTTATGATGCTAATATAACAAAATATTATAATTTAATAAATCATAACCAAATATTTTTGAAAGATAACTAACAATTTTTTTAGTCATAATCAAAATATATTATAATTGACTCATAACAAATATCACAATTCAATGTGTCATAATTAAGGATCATAATCAAATATCATTTGAGGCAAAATCAAAGATTTCTTTAGTTATAACCAAAATAACAATTACAAGACATCATAGATAAGTCACAATAAATAACATAATAAATTATAATTATGTCATAATTAATATTACAATATATCATAAAAATCGTAAAATTATAACTGGGACATATAAAGGTGTGTATCTGTCTATGAAGTATCAGTACTTCGAAAATATTGCCATATTCGTACCGGGTATTTATTGAGTATTAATACTCATACTGATATAGCTGTATTCGCACCGAGTACTTGAAATACATACCCGGTACTTTTTATATATTCTTTAGCAGTTAAGTACTCCATAGGTACTTCATCGGAATGAGATTGGTACATCGAGAGTACACCAAGCTATGGGACATTAGTGGAGATATGTTTAATTTATTAGAAAGTTTTGATTTACTTGAAATTACAGATTCTTTATTTCATGTGCCAAAGATAAAAGATGTATTATTCAATGATAAAATTGATAGAAGTGAAAACTGAAATTTCAAGTTTTCAAATTTCACTTAGTTTACTTTTGGAATGAAACTATAATTTGTAATTTCTCTCATTTAATGGTATTAGCTTATATTAAATTATGATTTCTCTTTTGGTTTTGTAATTTCTTTTTTTAGTTTTGTCATTGAACTTTAATTTGTAGATTGAATCTCAAATTATAAATTACAAAAAATATAAAATTTATTAACATACTCTAGTCATGCTCGTATCTTTTTTTTTTTTGATCTTACTGTATTGACGTACTCATATTATATTCATATTAATATCCGTACCTGTATCCATACCTATGTGTCAATGGTATCTGTTTTCATTGGCTAGAATAATGATCCCTTATATCATTTCGCTATTGCCCTGTCTTCAAGATCAGAATCATAAGTAGAATGATAATGGTTCTGATTGGTCTAATTTATTATATGGAAAAAATTAATAATAAGAAAGTAGAAATAGTTAGATAATTAAGTCTCTCTTTTTTTTTCAACTTAAATGGTTACTTTAGGAGCTAACTATTTTAGTTATGATAATGGATAGCTGTTGTGCCATTTGCAAAGCAATCATTGTTGTTCGGGCACTTCAGCCCATTTTGAGCTACATCTTGATGATACGAACTATTCAATATTTAAAATTTTTTTAGAATATTTTATAAAAAAATTAAATTGATCAGATATCGGTAGCAGTGCAATTAAATCAATTTTGTATTCATTTTTATACTCAAAATTACAATTATCATTTATTTTTACTAATACAAAATTAATTTAATCATAATGCTAGTGATATCTAATTAATTTAATTTTTTATAAAAATGTTATACTCAAAAAATTATAAATATTGAACGATTTATATCATTAAAATGAGACTTAAAATAAACCCAAGCACCCCGAACTACTGTGCAAACTGCCACCTACATCTGAGGATTATGGCTTCGTTTGGAAAATTGGCTATTTTAGACCATCTCCAATGGTTCATCAAACCCAGCATCAAATTTTAAATTTGGTGAAAAAGTTACTGTTTGGTGCTCCAACGGTTGCACTAAATCGATATCAAAATGAGATTTCACAAAACATTTCATCAAACTGAGAACAGGCGAAGCATTTCACTAAATCACTGTTACTGATAGTTGGGGTTATACCAACCGGTCGACCAGTTGGTTGACCGGCCGGTTGACCAACTGGTCAACCAGTAAGGGATTCAAACAGTTCAGAAAAAAAGTTTAAACAGTTAAAAAAAAAAAATTTTTTTTTTTGCCTAACCGGTCAACCGGCCGGTCGTCCCGAAAAAAGTTCAAAAAGTTCAACAAAAAGGTTCAGACAATTCAAAAAAAAATTTCCCCTAACCGGTCAACTGGCCGGTCGACCACCCGGTCATCCTGGGACAAATTTGGTGAAAGATGAACCGTCGGAGCATCTGGTATCAAATTTGGTGAAATGAGCCATTTTTTACTCAGATTTGATGAAAAATCTGGTTCACCGTTGGAGATGCTCTTAGTAAGTTATTTTAGTTTTTAGTAGACTAAAATATTTGTGTTTGGGAAGAGAGTTTGATTTTTTTTGTAATTGGGATGTGATGTTTATGATAGAAAAAATGAAATGATTATAGGTTTTGATGTGACATTTTATCTTATTAATTATTTTAACCTATTTTATTTTTTTATAAATTTTAGTCCAAAAAAAATCAAACCTCAGCTTTCCAAACAGGGCCTATGGTAATACGATATGACTGCATTACTAATTAATGAAAATTTATTATTACAATAGTGAAAAGTATATAGTTGGATTAATAGAAAACAAAAGAGTTTTCCCGAATCTTATTTGTAATATTTTATTAACTTATGACATTAATAGGAAAAATTATTAAATATTTTTGAAATATCACGGTTATATTTTTTTTTATCAATTATTATTTGTTATATTTTTTCATATTTTTAATCATCTAATATAAAATTAAAATATTACACTTTTTTTTACTAATTATACAATTATAAAATACCATATAATCGTATTCTTAAACTATTAAGTGATGTTTTAGAAAGATGATAAAAAGTTAATTTTTTATTTTATTTTTTTGACTTTTTTGTGTAAAGAATTAAAAAAGATAAAGAGGTGATGTGATAAAAAAAACACAAAAAAAAATTGTAAAAAAAAACTAAAAAGCTAATATTTCCAAATTGTCCCTAAATAATCGTCCCATAGATAGACGGCGTTATTATTAAAGTATTGTTTGGCATAACATAAATAAATAAATAAATATTTTTATTTTTTTTAAAAATATATATTTAATTTTTAAAAAAAATATTTTATGAAAAAAATATAATATAAAATAATTGATAATAATTTAAGGGATGGTTTGGAATGATCTAAATAAGTGTACTTTTTGATTTTTTATAAAATATGAGTTGGATTTGAAATAATATAATAGAGAGATGATATGTTTTAAATAAAATGATGTGACTTAAATAAAATAGTGACTTTTTAACTTTTTAATTTTTTTAAATTATGACAAATCCTAAATTTAACCCTCCTTTTTTTTTTTGTTTGAACTGGAATTTACCCCTCCTTTTTTTTTTTTTTTTGACAACAGAGCTCACACTAGAGTTTGCCCCTCCTTGCACGTTGGATGGGACTTTAAATTAAAAAATAAGTTAGACCTCTAAAAAAAAATTTAATGAAACATTAATTTATTTTTTTCTCTTCATATTTTATCTTTTATCTTATTATTTTTTTTTCTTTTAATATATGCGCCAACTCATTAAAGCTGCTGCAGACAGCTCTAATTAAAACTATGCGGCACTGCTATTTAAAATTGAGGAGTGATAGAGACCCCTCAAATCACTACTCTCATCAGTTCACACACATTTGACAGGTGATGATTGGAGGATAAGAGAAATAAAATAAAATAAAAAATCTTAGACATTTTTGTTTAAATTTTTTTTTTTTCTTTGTCCTGCAGCGGACAGATCCGTGACATTATTGCATACATTCAACACGCAAGAAATATCTTTGGCGCAATAATCCTGACCTTTCTTCAATTGCTCAGGAATCTCTCTGACAATAGAGTACGTTTTTGTTTTTTCTTTTGCTTTTGCTGTTAAATTTTTTTCGGTACGCCTTGTTTGATTTCGGAACATGATTATTGATAAAAAAAAAAAAAATTACATTTCATCAAAACCAATACCCATCCAAACAGAAATTATCTTAAGAAAAAAAAAAAATTTCCCTTTATGAATTATTTTTAAAATTCATAATCAAATATTTTTTAATTTTTTTTAACAAAATACGCATTCTATATTTTTGTCAAAAACGAAATAATTAGGAATAAAAATATGTAACAGAAAATATGTTAAGATTGAAATTTTTTGTGAATTAATTTATACAAATTGTAACAATTTTTGTTCATTTTATGTTGACATTATTTTTTTCGCATTTGAGATGACGATTTGATCAAAACATTTCACAATTCGTTTCAAAACAGCAATGATTTAGAGCTTTAAATAAAGAATTCTAAATCCACATTAGTGAGGTGAAAATTAAAAAAAAAAAAAAAAAGCACAACATACACTATGGTAGTGGATGAGATCCACTGCCACATCATTAGTAGTGGCTCTAATTAGAGTTCCCAAGTATTTTTCGTTTAAAAAACGTAACGAAACCAAAACTGTCAAATTAAGGTCTCATTAGGCAACATTACTTTTTAGCCTAAAAGTCAAGAAATCACTAAAAAATCAAAAAAACCAATAACTTATACTAAAAAATCAAAAATTTTATTTTTTTTATATTTTTTGCATATTTTTCGTAAAAAATCAACAGTCATCTCAAACATACTAGTTTTTTTTACATCATATCTTAGTAAAAAAGTCAAAAATTACTAAAAAAGCCTGTTTTTTGTTTGGGAGAAGCTAAAATAGCCTATTTTTTGACTATTTTAGCCTGACTTTTAGTCTCGTTTCGTTTGGTTTTTATTTTTGACTTTTGTGAAAAAATAAATATAATGATTACGATTTAAATGTGACATTTTATCTTTTAAACTTATGTAGTCAGATTTTGCCTTTTGAATGTTTTTTAGTCAAACAGTCAAAACCAAACCTAGTTTAAAGAATTCTTTTAACCCAACAATTTGAGAAACTCTTTGTTTGGATTAAAAAAAAAAAGAGCCAGAAATGGTAATTTTTTTGTTGGGGAAATACATATGTATTTACAAAATATTGCTCCAACCTATTTTTGAATTCCACATTTCTTAACAATTGTACAAATCTATTTTTCTGATGGTGAAATTATTTTTGTACTTTTATTATGAAGTGTTTTGAAAAGTTGATAAAAAGTTAACTTTTTAACTTTTTTTAATCTATTTTGTCATTTTGTAAGTAAAAAATGTAAGAAATAATGTGACTCAAAATGAGTAAAAAACTAAAAATTGACTTTTTAGCTCCTTTCCAAAATGAGTCGTGCTAGGGAGCTCGAATTTGAGCTCCCCGAATCCCCCTAATTCTCAAAAACGGCGTCGTGTGTTTGTGTTTGTGTTTCTTTTG
Source organism: Camellia granthamiana (assembly GCA_036172215.1). Classification (NCBI taxonomy): domain Eukaryota; kingdom Viridiplantae; phylum Streptophyta; class Magnoliopsida; order Ericales; family Theaceae; genus Camellia; species Camellia granthamiana. The sequence continues at coordinate 89,530,998 of CM069908.1, read as the reverse complement.
TTTTTGTTTTGTTTTTGTTTTTTTTTTTTTCAGAAGAAGAAACGAAGAAGAAGACGAAGGAGAGAAGAAGAAGAGAAGGAGAGAAGGAAGAAGAAGAGAAGGGCTGGACTGGAGGGGCCATCAACCAGGGGCGGAGGCGCAGGGCCGAGGTGCGGCGGAGGCCGGGCTGCTGCAACGATCGGCCTGCGACGGAGAGCTGCGATCGGCCGACGATCGGCCGAGCTGCGACGGCCGAGCTGATCTTCTCTCCCTCTCTCTCTCTCTCTGTTTTCCCCTCTCCTCTCCTCTCTCTTTCTCCCTCTCTCTCTCTTGCCTTCCCTCTCTTCCATTTTCGGGGGATTCGGGGGGTGGGGAAATTCGCGCTCCCAAGTATTATCCTTTCCAAAATACCCCTATGTTGGGCCCGTGATTTTGATTAACAAAATTCACTAGTCTTTTTAAAAATAGTATTAGCTCAAGCATTTAGATGATCTAAAACAAAAAGTGTGTTTGGTTTGATTTTGAGAGATAAATTTTTAAAAAAGAGTTTAGAATTTTTTTTTTGATTTGTTTGTTTGTATATTTTGAAAATATTTTTGGAATACGGGAGTTTGAGATGATTTGATATTTTGTTGTAGTTGAGTAGATGTGTGTGAGAGAAAAAGTGATTGAAAAGGAGAAAAGAGAGAGAAAAAGTGATTGATTGATGTATAGGAGAGAAAAAATACTTCTGAATTTTTTTTAAAAAAAATTTCCAACCAAACAAAATTTTAAAAAAGAAATTCAAAAATTATATTTTAAGAGTTAAACCAAACAAGACCTAACTTTTTGTTGAATGACCTAACAGCTTTTTTTTATTTTATTTTTTATCTTTAAAAAAAAAAATTGTCATGAATAACACAATTAACATTTCTCATCTACAAAAAGAATCTTCTAATCTACTTTGGGAAGTAGGTTGATTTTTTAATTTTTTGACTTTTTTGACTATTTTAGCCTAGGTTAAAAAACTTAGTTTGGGAAAGACTTTTTGGTTTTTTTGACTTTTTTGTGAGAGAAGAGTGTAATGATTATAGGTTGGATGTGATGTTTTGTTTGTTGTGGCTAAAATAACCTATTTTGTCTTTTATAGCTAAAATAGCCAAAAAAAGCCCACAAAACCACTTCCCAAAACGGTGCTTGAGATTCATTTTTCTTAGTGACCCCACAACCCTCTTTGAATCTCAATCATTGATAATGGCCCTGTTTGGTAGAGTTGTGGAAAAGTGCCTATAGCTTATGCCTAAACAGCTTATAGCTTATAATTATGAACATAAGCTGATTTCTGACTTATAAATTAAGCATCCCCTACCCCACTTAAAGAATAAGCTGATTTCTGACTTCCAAAAAGCTATAATCTATAAGTTATAAGCTAAATCAAACACATCAAAATAACTTAAATTAAGCTGAAAACTGAAATAAGTAGCTTTTAAGCTGCACCAAACAGGCTTAATATAGGTCTCATATATATATGAGTGTTGAGATCTAAAAAAAGTTGTGGGGGTCTCAAAAAAAAAAAAAAAAGTCCCAAGCATTTTTTTATAAACCCCGCCTCATAGTTTTGAACTTTTTTTCTAATAATTTTTTTTGACTTTTTGTACTACTTTATAGTATGCCAAACACTGCCTTCATCTCCCAAAGTCAGTCATTTCCTTCAAGGGGTCTGCTATATGCTATCTCGTTTTTGAGAAATGTTTGGGATTCTTTTTTTTGGGTTTTTATGACTTCAATTTGATCTTGATCTTGATCTTTGATATATGTATAGAGTCTTATGTATGTGTGACTCCACATTATGAGTGATTAGAATGAGAATGAGAGTGGTAGAGATCATGCATATGTAAAGGTCTCTATCACAATTGTTTTTTTTTTTTTTTTTTCTTTTTTAATGTTTTATATCACCACTTATACAATATTACATTATTTGTCTTGATTACTTTATTAATGATTATTTTCAAACAAAGTATTGATCATGAGTATCTACCCGATACTGATACAAAATGACAGTGCTATGTAGCTCGAAATTGTTCGGCCCGAATTTGGCTCGACACCAAAATGACGTCTTTTTTTTTTTTTTTCCTGTGTTTTTGTTCAATCAGAAACGAAGAGGGGAGAAGAAGAAGAAGAAGAAGAGAAGGGATGAGGAGAAGAAGAAGAAGAAGGGACGGGAGGGGGCATCAACCAGTGGCGGAGGAGCGGCGGTGGTGCTGCGACGAGCTGTGATCGGTGAGGCGGTGGTGCTGCGACTGCGACGATCGGTGAAGAGGTGGTGCTGCGACGATCGGCGGCAGTGGTGCTGCCTCCTCCTCTTCCTCTTCTCCTCTCTTCTTCCTCTCTTCTCTCCCTCTTTCTCCTCTCCTCTTCCCTCTGTTTGTGCAGAGCTCCTTTGCTTGAAAAGGAAAAAAAAATTTCGAGCCGTTTCGAGCCTCTCAGTTTCGAGCTCTGAGTCATTTTCCGATACAAAAATGTTCATAAAAAATAAAGGATTAGGCTTCTCTTCCGTTCGAGATTGAATTGGAATATATTGTCAGATCCATAAGAGCCCATCACGAGTTCTATTTCGATAATCTGAATCGTTGAATGTGTAGAATTCGTCGAGTACTTTATCTCTGTAAAAGAATACGTTGATCAGATATCAATAACTACTTGATCGGATCAAATTTTTGTCAATGGTAAATATAATTTTAAAATAAATTGTTGATAAAAATATGATCTCATCAAGTAGCTATCGATATTTGATTAACATATTGTTTTACAAAGATAAAGTACTCAACGAGCTCTATACATTAAACGGTTCAGATTAACAATACAGAACTTATGATAAACCTCACAGACTTAACAGCACTGTTTAATCTACCAAATAGACCGAAACAAGCCTGACTCAAAAATAATTGATACATATCATTTCTCATCCTATAATCTCACTGCCTCAGTTTTGTTCAACAACGAAATAATAATTTACCATTTAAATTAGCTAAGCCACTAACAATGATTTTTTTTTATGGCAACGTTATACAGAAAAAAGAATTTGTATGCAAAAAAATTTATACAGAGTAATATGAGTCGTGCTCAAGGCCGACTTTGTATACAAGTTAGCAAAGTCGTCGCTATGGCCTCGAAAAATTGACCCCAAAAAAAAGCTCTAAATTTTTGTTAATTATTATGTGGTGTTTTAGAAAGTTAGTAAAAAGTTGATTTTTGAATTTTTTAGTCAAAAAAATTAGCTTTTTAAATAGTAACTTAAGTAAAAATACTAACTTTTTTTACTAAAAAAACTAAAAATTAACTTTTTACTAGTTTGCCAAAGCAAGCCTATATTAACTTATGAAAAAAAAATCTCACTCAAATTTAAAAATTCTTAAAATTCAGTTATAATTTAAAAATAGATAATTGATATGATAAATTATTTAAAACTAAATAGATAGTTGTTATTTATCAAAAGAAATCAAAAAATTTATTAATGTGGCCAATTGTTTAAAATTATTAAATGATTATAATCCAAATATGTGGATTATAAATAGGGGATTATGGATTCAATGCTCCCCGCTGTGCGAGTCTTAACTTAAGCGGAGTTTGTCTTGGGAGGTCGGGGTAAATTCCCAGGTTATAGTCTCCTCACTTGGAATGACTAACAGGACACCTTGATGATCTCTATGTCTTGGACCTGCGGGAGAGTAGAGAGGATTTTCCTGTAACAAAAAAAAAATATAGGGGATTAAATTTTACACAGTCATACCGTGAAGCAACAATGATTGAAACTCATTTTTTTGAAAACCCCCATGATTTCTTTTTTATCTTAATCATTGATGGTGTGGGCTCCACACATACATAAATAGGTCTCACACATACATGAATGAGTCCCACACATATATCAATAGTTGAAATTCAAAAGAAATTGTGAGAGTCTTAAAAAAAAGAAGGTCCCAAGCATTTTTCTACTGTGAAGGTAGTCTTTTACAGACAACCAGTGATTCACTGGCACATCGGCCTCGTTTGGAAAGTTGATTTTTTTTTAGTAAGTTTTTTAATTTTTGATTATTTTAGTAGGTTAAAATAGTTGTATTTAAAAATAAGATTAATTTTTTTTTTACAATTGGATGTGATATTTGTGAGAAAAAAATGAAATAATTATAAATTTGATATGATATTTTATTTCATTAACTATTTTAGCATATTGTATCTTTTTAACTTTTTATAAAAAAAAAAAAAATATGTAAATAAGATATTAAAAAAATTAATTCAATTATTTTAGGGTAAATTACATTGACACCACTTGAGGTTTGGTTGAATTACTATTCACCCCTTGACGTTTTGAAAATTACATTTCTACCCTTGTGGTAAATAGTCTCATTTCAAAAAAACCCCTGCTTACATAAATATATAACAACTCCTAATAGAAAAACAAAGGAAATTATATTTTAAAAAAAAAGTAAAGTAAATGAAAGGGGAAAAAAAGGAAAGTAAAGCAAAGCAAAAAGAGAGAGAGTGCATGAGTTCAATGTCTTCATTTCGTCTAAATAATTACAATGACAGGGAGGTTAGTGTAATTTTTCAAACATCAGGAATAATATGTATTAAACCCAAACCTCAGAAGGTGTAAATGTAATTTATCCATTATTTTATATCCTAAAGCAACTTAACTACGGTCGGTCATACGCACCTATACACTTTTTGTCTCGATGGTCACACATACGCATCTACACACTTTTTGTCTTGCACTCCGATCAACTATTAGTCAAAAATCAACGTCTTTATGGGATGTCTAGAATGTTACAATTAAATACCCAATATTAGTTTCATAATCAAATCTATGTATATATAATTTGAGATCTCAAAATTAAAATGTTTCTATTTCAAATCAGGGACTGACAGGAAAGAGAGAATATGAATGAAGCAAATGAAGGGAAATGAAGCTGAGGGAGATGGACTGAGAGGTATGATGGGTGGCGACGGGTATCATGTTGGATGGTAGAGATGATGGGTGTCCGGGTGATGCCCGATGGTGCATTTGGACAACAGAAAAAAAAAAAAGATCGGCAAGGATGAATCTTACATTACTATGTTAAATGAAAGATTAAATGAATTAGTAATCTTACACTACTAGGAGAATGATGTTTAAGTAATTTTTTTTACAGTTTGTTTACTTTTTGTTTGATATTTCAATTTAAATTATTTTGGTCATTTTCCTTATTGTAAAATTTAATGTATATTTTACTCAAATTTTAATATATATATATATATATATATTGTGTGAGTGATTTTCTGACCATACTGCCCGCTTAGTAATTCAGCTGTAGAACACTGGCAGAATAGATGGCTTCTAACTAATCTGTGCCCGCTTAGTAATTCAGCTGTAGAACACTGGCAGAATAGATGGCTTTTAGCTAACCTACAACAGAAATATAAGAATCTCGCGGTGGTTCGCCACCCAGGGGTACTCCAACGATCAAGTCAGTACTCAATATCTCTCAAAGATAAATCAATTTATTCAACTCACAAGCTTGAGCATAAAAAACATACCTTAGACCCATAGGGGTGCCTCTTATTTATAGCCAACTCAATCCTAGTCCCAATGGAAGCCTAACTCCAATGGACTCAGGATTACTGCTAATCTGGAACTCCCAGTGGGATTAGGATAAACTCTCTAAGAGTTTCATCTTTACCCAAACAGAAGTCTTCTCTCAATCTAGGACTCTTGTCCATATCCAGGTTGAGTTCCCTCTTTTTTAGGACTCTTACCCCTATCCACTTTCGGAGGTAACCTCGGCCTATCCGAGATGACCTCGGCACAATGACCAAGACACGTGGCACCTCGGCTGACACGTCGGCGTCACCTTGTCACGTGTTGGTACTCAAAAAATATATCCCCACAACTGCCCCCTAGGTTCTATTACATCGACATTCTGAGGTGATGGAACCTACATTGTTTTGTTCATCTGCGCCCCTCTGTCCAAAATCAAAACTCGCCGACCTCAAAGTTCCCTGGACTTTACTGTCCACTTGTGTCAAGTATCAAGTTTCAAGCCTTCCACACTGCTTTAGATCGCACCTCCTAACCGAGGTTCTTGTTCCATTAATTCGTAAACCCCAAGAGCTTTGCAACTGCTCTACTCACATTCCCCAGTGGGTTCCCGACCTCCAGTTATCTATTTGACTCCGGCGATCTTCATATCGGCGTTTATTTCTATTGGTAGGTTCATAAACTCTTTTATTAAGCTCAATCTTTCATAACTCTTCTGAATCCGTTTATTTGCCCTCTGTTGTCTTCTATTTTCGTCTGTTTTCAAGTTTTGAGTTGTTTGAATGTCTGGCACTGTTCTTGCTATATCCACTTTCTGTTGCTAGCACCGTGTTTGGGTCATTACTTTCTTGTTCTTCACATACTTATTTAGTGCCGGTGCACTTGGCTTTATTCTTGAACTTTGTCGTCTTCTTGACTCTAATTTTTCTCTTTTTTCATTCAATCCTCTGGCCTTTTTTTTTTCTTTCTAGCTCTTTTGCTTAAATCCGTCATTGTTCCAAGCTTTCAAGCTCTGCAATTGTTTTTGTTCCTCTCCTCCAGTAAAGCTTACGTTATTCCATCATTTTCGCATCTGTCGTCAGACTTCGACAATTCTCATTCCGGCTTCTCTCTTTCTGGTAAGCTACTTTTCCTCCTGGTTTTATTTCTTATTGCTTTCCAAGAAGCTCTGCTTCATTGTTAACCATCATTGCTGTTTTACCCATTGTTTCCAAATCATCTTCTTGAATACACATTGTTCACATATCTGTTGATTTCTGCCACTGTTCTTGGCTTGACACACCTATGCAATCTTTTTGTCTTGATTTCCTGATAGCTTCATCACCATTTTTGATTTACGAATTACATTTCTTGTTTCTGTTTTCTGTGTCTTTTTCCAGATTTTTGCTTTCAATCCTTGCCTTTAAAACTCCGAGGTGCCAATCGCCGAGAAGAGCTTTGATCAAACTCTTCAGGAGATTGATGCTGAGCTCGTGGCTGAGAAGGCTGCTGAGAAGTTCTTTCCAACTGTCTTTTGGGGGTGAGACACAACCTACCGCTGATGCCGAGTAGTTTGCTTCCTTCTTGAAATTGATGCCGAGGTAACGGTAGAAAAGCTCCTCCAACTGACTGCCGAGGCTGAACCATCGTTGTTCGTCGAAGCAGATCAGTTCGACGTTTTTGCTTTCAGTCCTTAGTTCTTTAGGGTCTTCATTTTTGTACCTGCCAACCTTCTCAGCCCTTAACAAGCTAGTTGGTCATCTCGGATGATCATATCTCGGAAACGTCTTTCAGTGTTTATCTCGGCTATACCAAACTTGTAATTTGCTACAAATTTCAACAAGTGGTAGACTTCATAATCTTCGGTTAACTCATCTTGTAATTTGCTCAAAAATTTTCAACAAGTTTAAACATTCCTTACTCCTTAATTATCATTCCTTCCCCCTGCATCTTCTCCCTGCCCTCTAATGTGAACATAAGTTGTACTTAGGATCACATTAGGGAAGTTGGCTTCGTGCCGTAGTCACAGACCTGATGTGTTCTTCTTTCGCCGATGTATTAAAACTTCTGGTATTTAATTCACCCCCTTTAGACCCTCTTTCTCTTGGCCTTTGCAAACTATCATCGCTGTTTCTTTGAAGCTTTTATTCCTTTCACAATTCTGGTTACCACTTCTAGCGTGTACTTAGTGGTTCTTCTTGTTTTTTAGACAATGTAAGCTCTGCATATGGTCGATGTGCCTCCTTGTTCTTAAATGTCTAATTTAACTTTTTTTCTCTGAATGCTTGTGCCTTTATCTTTTCTTGACTGCCTTTGCATGATTCTATACTTAGAATATTTTGCGTGTCTTTAGTATGTTCTTCCTTCTTTGTGCAACCTTCTCGGGGTGACATACCTCGGGTATACAAACTGATGATTTACCTCGGCAAGATACTGACCTGCAAACTTTTCATAAATTTCAACAAGTGTAAAACACATACTGTTTTAATTTCACCTATAAACTTTTCTCAAGTTATAACAAGTGCTAAACAATGATCTACTTGTAAATTACTACAAATTTCAACAAGTGTTTAAACAATATACTTAGCTTTTACTTGAACCTGTAAATTGCTGCAAATTTTAACAGATGATCATATGTCGGCTTAACGTCATCTTGTAAATTGCTACAAATTTCAACAAGTGTTAAGCAACTTCTTTGGTTTAACCAACCTGTAGATTGCTACAAGTGTTTAAGCAATAACCTTGACTTTACTTCGACTTGTAAATTGCTATAAATTTCAACAAGTGAAGATAAGGAATAATCTCAGCTTAACTTCGACTTGTAAATCTGCTACAAATTTCAACAAGCGAAGAGAAACAGTAATCTCGGCTTAACTTCAACTTATAAATTGCTACAAATTTCAACAAGTGAAGATAAGGAATAATCTCAGCTTAACTTCGACTTGTAAATTGCTACAAATTTCAACAAGTGAAGATAAGGAACCATCTCAGCTTAACTTCAACTTGCAAATTGCTACAAATTTCAACAAGTGAAGATAAGGAACCATCTCAGCTTAACTTCAACTTGTAAATTGCTATAAATTTCAATAAGTGAAGATAATGAATAATCTCAGCTTAACTTCGGTTAAGCATCATCTCGGTTAAACATCATCTCGGCTTAACTTCGGTTAAGCATCATCTCGTTTTAACCAACTTGTAAATTCACACAGAATTTCAACAAATGTTAAACATCATATCTAACTTCAACTTGTAAATTCACAGAGAATTTCAACAAGTTTTAAAACATCATCTCGGCTTAACTTCGGTTAAGCATCATCTTGTTTTAACCAATTTGTAAATTCACACAGAATTTCAACAAATGTTAAACATCATATCTAACTTCAACTTGTAAATTCACACAGAATTTTAACAAGTTAAAACATCATCTCGGTTTAACTTTGGTTAAGCATCATCTCGGTTTAACCAACTTGTAAATTCACACAGAATTTCAACAAGGGTTAAACATCATATCTAACTTCAACTTGTAAATTCACACAGAATTTCAACAAGTTTAAAACATCATCTCGGCTTAACTTCGGTTAAGCATCATCTCGTTTTAACCAACTTGTAAATTTACACAGAATTTCAACAAATGTTGAACTTCATATCTAACTTCAACTTGTAAATTCACACAGAATTTCAACAAGTTTTAAAACATCATCTCGGCTTAACTTCGGTTAAGCATCATCTTGTTTTAACCAATTTGTAAATTCACACAGAATTTCAACAAATGTTAAACATCATATCTAACTTCAACTTGTAAATTCACACAAAATTTTAACAAGTTAAAACATCATCTCGGTTTAACTTCGGTTAAGCATCATCTCGGTTTAACCAACTTGTAAATTCACACAGAATTTCAACAAGTGTTAAACATCATATCTAACTTCAACTTGTAAATTCACACAGAATTTCGACAAGTTTAAAACATCATCTCGGCTTAACTTCGGTTAAGCATCATCTCGTTTTAACCAAATTGTAAATTCACACAGAATTTCAACAAGTTTAAAACATCATCTCGGCTTAACTTCGGTTAAGCATCATCTCGTTTTAACCAACTTGTAAATTCACACAGAATTTCAACAAATGTTGAATATCATATCTAACTTCAACTTGTAAATTCACACTGTAGACGTCCCCGAACGCCCCGGGAGGGTGAGCTCCCGTTCTGTTCATTTGGGTTCACTACAGTTCAAGGACTCAAATGTCACGGTTCTTAATCTTGAACCAAAGAGTCCAAATCCGGCAAATCGTTTTGAGAAAAAAACAGATTTTTGAAAAGAAGTGCCAAACATGGACTGCTTTGCCAGATACAGAGTCGCCACCTAAATATTTTTTAAAATGGGGAATTTAGGACACCCTGACTTGGTGCCGAAGGCCACGTGTCCATCATCACCAAAGTGGTCTTGGCTCGGGAGCTTGGGTACGATCGGGGAAGGTCAGCTATGAGCACCCCCTTTCGCCCGGTCCGAAGACCGGCCTCTACTAACCGTGATATCTAATTTTGAAAACCTTATGTGTTCTTATTCCAGTTATTAGCCTAGAATTACTATGTTATGCGCACGGCAAACAAGTATAGACTAGATCGCCTAATTTGGAAATAAACATTGCATATCCGTTTGTTTGGAAAATGCTTTGGAATTTGCTACTCGTAAGTAGGTTAAAATACGGATTTCAACGAGTTTTTCCAACTCAAACAATCCAACCTCCACCCACAGGCATTCAAGCAGTTTATCTCACATAAGCACTTAGCCGCATGGTAAGCATACTGTCATGTTAACATTCACACGTATGCGATATGCTAAAGCATAAATACTTACATCGTACTCCGTGCCAAAACAATAAACTAGTTAGCAAACATGCATGGCCTAGCTCATGTTCAGTGACTAATGCAACACATACAGCATGTGATTAGGATAGGCTCGGCTAACCCTAAGATGGCATGTGAAATGCTACGAATATCACATATTCAAATTTAGAACTTGAAAATACAATGCAGTTTGTATGATGTACCGAGCCCAGTGCATGTAAACAAATGCATGGATGCACGCATGCATAGCATAAGGTATGCTAAAATAAACATGCCCTAATCTACCATCAAAGCAGGTAAATAAAAGGGAGAAAGAAGTGGGGGGTTGGAAGACATACACACACTCACCCACACTTATTACAGACTTGCCCTTGCTCGGAGGGACCAAAAGAATATACAAATTAATTAACTACGCAAGCTAATTAAATATTACAAATTGCTTAATTAATTAACAAATTAATTAAACTAGGAAAAACAGTAAACTGCCTTGGGAAGAGGGCTAAATGCAGCGCGTGCTCGGGACTTGCTCGGAATCGCACTGCCATGCACAGTCTGCCTCTGTTTTCCCTGCTCTACTCCTCTGAAAACTGCCAAAGTCTTAGGGATGCCTCTCTAAACACTGGGGATCATCACCGGCTGAGGGGATTGGCCACCGGCCTTAAGGTATGATCACCGGCTGCAAATGAAGCTATCGGCCACTGATACATTGCCGGTCGGCACTAAATACTGCCGGCCAGCAATAAATTCCTGCAGAACCTGCAACTCACAGCAGCAGAGGGCAATACTTGGCATGGCAATGCAATTCAAGGCATTTATGCACCAACCACATTCCTTATCATGTTAATGACTCAAAGGGGGATGTGCCTCGATTCCCGGACCACCCATCACGCATTTCCATGCATGATGGCCCAAGGAATCAAGTGTGCAACTTCCATTTCAAATGCATGCAAACCAAACAAATCAAAGTCCCAATCCCTATCACCAAATCAAGGGACAAGGAATGCATGTCTATGTGTGCAATCTTAGGCATGTCAACTAGTATGCAACATGGGATGCAAGACACTTATGTAAGCATACAAGCAAACATGTAAGGCAAGCATGCAAACCAAATAAAAGGTGGACTTAAACATGACTTAGGCAACTCCAAATAGGCCTAAAGTCAGTGGCCAAAGTGCCCAAAAATGAAGGCTAAACACACATGCACACATGCAAGTAAGTTGGACCAACACTTAGGCATACAAAGGCAACCCTTGAGCACACTTAGGGAGACCAAACATGGCAAGACTTAAGCAACTAAAATAAGAGTTTTAGCACACAAAACCAAGCCCAAAGGACCACTTAGATGGCATCTAAATGATTCAAATTTAAAGGCATGCACAAGTACACTTTGAAGGAGCATACAACATAAGCTCCTAAGGCAATAAAGAGGCAATTAAGGCAAGCATATGAGCATGCCAAAGGGACTGAAATTACATGTAGGGTGGTTCCAAACCACCAAAATGATGCAAGCAACACATGCTACACATTCACCTACTTGAAGCATACAAGCTACAATGCAAAGGGGCTATATTAAGCATGCCAAGATTGACCCAAATGACTATGGACAGAGCTAGAACATGGCAAAATAAGCACAAAACATTCATAAGTCTAAGCCTAAATCATGCTCAAACAAAGGCTAACAACCCAAGGCATGTTAAGGAATCAAGGAGGCATTACAAGGTAGGTATGCAAGACATGCAAGGTGTACCAAAACCAACACACAACATGATTATATTATGGCATAATAAGCATGAAATGCAGCCTAGACATGATCAACACACACTTGAACAAAGGCTTCCTCAAGAGGCCAAAACTTGCTCTTTTCAAGGACATCAAGGAGAGGGGGTGGCCCCCTCCTTCTTGGGACTTCAAGGCATCATCTTCACCACTGAAATCCCTCAAGATTTCAGTGGTGAAGAGACCCAAGCACCAAAATCCAGGAGCTCACCAAAATAGCACAAAATGGGGGCCTTTCAAGGCCTAAGGGTGGTCAAACACACCCAAACCCCAAAACACTCTTAACAAACAATCAAGAGGGCTTAAAAACAGAACTTTTTTGTATTAAACACAAAGCACAAAAACAGTTACAAGATGGTCAAAAATGGAATGCAAAAATGGGGTAAAAATGACTAGTTTCTTACCCTTGAAGACCACCTTCACAAATGTTGATGTTGTTGCTTCCTTGGGCTCCAAACCAGCCAAGAACACCAAGAACAAGCTCTGATCCTTCAAGGAATCAAGAAAAGGTGAAAGACTAGGTGTTTATGTGCAATAGTATGGACTAAAACACCTAGAATGGCAAGAGAGGGAGAGGTATAGATACAAGTTAGATACACTAATTTGGAACCCTAAAACCAGATCTTCTTCACCCTCTTTTCTAACTCTCTAACCCTAAAGCAAGGGAGACAAGGCCTCCTCTTATAGAGGAGGCAATCTTGTAAGCTTAGCCACTAAGCAAACAAGAAGTGCATCCCTCCATACACGTGTATGGAGGGGAAGCCAAAGCCATACAGCTGTTTCAAAATATCTGAAAAAGCAACTGTACAGTAACCGGCCGGCAAAGAATGTCATTTTGACAAAATTTAGTGCCGGTCGGCAACAAAGAGTGCCGGTCGGCCAAATATTTGGCCGATGGACACAATCACCAGCCGGTGGCCTCAAGCCATGGCCGGTGGTGTGTGGGGATGCCTCAAAAGGCACTCCCTGCCCCTCCAAGGCAAAACACAAGTGTTTGGTGCAAAACCAGACACAAAACAATCGAGTTCGAAGATCCTGAGGCAAGGCGCGTAGCCGAGAACTCCAGGAACTCCAAACGACACAAACATGGATAATCACCGAGTGTTCAAACGGTGACGTCCAAGTCTTGAGGACGGTCAAAAATGGGGTGTCTATAGTTGCCCCTCTTTGACAGAACTCGGAAGTCATAACAATGACGGGAGTGAATGTCAAAGCCCAGAGACGACCCATTTTTGACAAGGCCGAAGACTTGGACAAACATGCAAGACAAACAAGATATGCGCCCGAAGGCAGGGGCAAAATGCAACCGCAAATGCAAGAAGCCGAGCATAACTTATGATCATGCAAAGAAAGCTGTAACGAAGCACGCATGCGACAGTTTTAAGCTAGCATACACCAAACTACACTATAATGCAGAAAGGATGTAAGAGAATTATGGAATTCTCAATACGTCTCACTCGGGAGATACAATACCTGTGCGGCTCGTCCGGTTGCACCGGCCTCAAATGAACCGTACATACAATATCGAGCCTGCAAAGAAAGCAAACTTAACAGGTACAATATGTGTTAGCAATATGCATGTCATGCAAAATGAATGCAAAATGAGATACAATATATACAAAACAATGTATAAACAATGCGAATGATAATGTATGCAATTGAAACTATGCAAACTAAATGCAGAGCAATTGAATCATGATTCAATCATGAGCAGTTTGAAACCACACAAATGTTAAATAGATTGATGGAGGTAACAAGTCCGTCTACCATAGAACGATGTCTGAACTATGAGTAATGCAGATGGACACAAGAACAAGTATTGGGTGGAATGACATAAGTGGGGTAACGACCCGCTGAGGAAAGAACAATGATCCTAATGCCGGATGCAACAATACACTATAATGCAATAGAAATGGATAAATGATACAAATGGGTATGGCACGCGGGCCAAACCAAATCTTGCCTAGGAAAGGCATGTACACGTACAAGCCATGTCTAACACAGAAAAGGTGCCGCAACCCTCAAACCAACATACCAACGTGGAATAGGCGCGTACACATGCAGAACTGTGTTTTGACGTGAAACGTATGAGCACATACCAGACCAAGCTCAACAAGGAAAGGTGCAAGCTGTAGATGGAGGATGATGCAGTGGATGCATGCAACTAAAATGCAATAGAATGGATATTTACAATGGATAAGTGAAGGCGAAACATGCGTATCGACGCAAGTGAAGAATGCACGACAATGCGGGTGGAAGCGAAACGTGCGCGTCAACGCACGTGAAGAATGCACAACAATGCAGGTGGAAGCGGAACGTGCGCGTCAACACATGTGAAGAATGCACAACAATGCGGGTGGATAATGCAGTAAATGCATGCAAACTATCATGCAATCTAGATGGATGTTTACAGAAAATGCATGACATATGCACTATATTACAATGAAATGCATGACATATGCATGGTTTTTTTTTTATTTTGATTTTTTGAAATGCATGACATATGCAGTATTTACAAATGATGCATGACATATGCACTATATCCTACGATGATGCATGACATATGCACTATTTACAATGCAATGCATGACATATGCAGTATTTACAAATGATGCATGATAAATACAAGGTTATTTACAATGCAATGCATGACATATGCAGTATTTACAAATGATGCATGATAAATGCAAGATTATTTACAATGCAATGCATGACATATGCAGTATTTACAAATGATGCATGATAAATGCAAGATTATTTACAATGCAATGCATGACATATGCATGTGAAGGTTTCGCACCCTCCAAGGATTTAAGGTCTCCTAGACCGTGCGTGTTTAAGGTCTCGCCAGACCCACGGGGCAAAATGATGTACAATGCAAGTGAGACACGCATACCAAGCGAATGTAAAACAATGCAAGTGTGACACGCATGCCACACGAAATACAGAACAATGCAAGTGTGACACGCATGCCACACGAAATGAACTCGAGTGCGCGACAACGCACTTTTTTTTTTGAAATGCATGATAATGCAAAACAAGGAGATGCACGACAATACGAATGATGTGCGAGGCGACGTATGTATTTGAAACGCCAAACAATGTTGGTAATAAAATGCATGATAATGCATGATGGCGCAATGCAACGCACCGATCAGTGTGATGAATGTATGCAACGCACACGGGGCAACTTTTGAACCTTGTAAAAGCTAAAAGGATACAAAAGGATACACCTTTCCAAGAATTTGAATGCCGCGCACGGAAGACACGATCCGAGGTCAAAACGGAGGCCGGTTGAGCATCGGAGATACACTTTCTTGCACTTTCTTGGGATATGAAGACCAGAAACCACTCATATGGCCTAAACAAGGCTGTGGGAACATCACCGGCCGGAAGGGGAAGCCACCGGCTATCCATCGGCTGCAGAAAAGTTCCACCAGCACAATATTGTGCCGACCGGCACAAAATTGTGCCGACCGGCCAAAAGTGCCTGATCGGGGGCAGATTTGACATTTTGCCTCGGGTCTTTTAAAATAGGGTTTCAAACCCTATTCTATTCACTTTCTTCTAGCCGAAAATCACTCTCCCTCTCTCTAGAGCCTTTTCCTTTCCTCGATTCCTCGTTTTCTTCGCGTTTTATGCCCGTTTCGTTGTCGGATTCGCGATTTCCTTCGTGTTTCGGACATTTTCGATCGATTGAAATCTCGTTTCGGTGCCTCTTTTGCTATTTCCGCTTTTTGGGACTTGTTCCCCTCGAGTTTCTCTCGAGTTTTACGCCTTTTTCCCATTCCGGCTTTTCCGGCCATTTTCCACCCGCTCGGGGTTGACTTTTCGGTTGACCCTTCGCATTTTAGCCCAGTTTTCCCTTTTTCGGCTATTTTCTCACCACCATTGCCATGGCTGACGATGTTCCACACGTTGGGACTCCCCCGGATCACGAGATGGATCCCGGGGTCGAGCTTCTCCCGTTGAGCGAGCGTCCTTTCGACCCGGCGACCTACCGCCCGGCGATCCACGTCCTACCTCCGGATGGTCTTCGCCATTTTCGCGGTTTCGACAGGGCTCTGGACCCGGAGCTCCTCCTGCGCGAGCCTACCTCTCACCTATCCTTCGGCGCTTCCGAGGTAACATTTTTTCTGCTTTACTTTCTGTAATGTAGAACTGTTAACTGCCATAGCTAATTACATCCTTTAATTGCTTAGTTCTGATATACTGTATACTGTAGTTGATCGCAATCATACTTGCAACTGATATTTGTTTAAGACGGACACACGCACCCACGTTGCACTAGCCTTAATCACCCAAACACACGGTACACACTGTACTTCACTGCAAACTCACCGACACCCGATACTTATTTGAATCTGAAAAACTTGCACGCATGCCATATCTGTATTGAACCACTCAAACACGCAGACGCATCACACGTTGTAGTTTGCTGTAAGCACACCGGCACCCGGTATCTGCTCGAATCTGAAAACTTGCACACATGCCATATTTACCTCAATTTTTCATGCCCTACAAAACTGGTGTGTTTAGCATTATTTTGCAACTGTGTTCTTGAAAACAGGGGGATTCCCATACCGTCCGCCGGTATGGGAACGTTGTTGCTCGAGATTGGTACGCGGAGCTTCCCGAGACGGTTCGCCGTATCGTGGACCAGGCCGGCTTTGGCGCTTTCTGCAGAGGGCTGACCCGACTTACTGCCTGCAGGCCTCTTCTCGCTGCCCTGGCAGAGAGGTGGTGGGACACCACCGATTCATTCCATTTATCTGCGGCGCGAGATATGACGATGACTCCCTACGACTTCTCGATGCTGACAGGCATCGGGGTGGGGGGTGATCCGATCCCCTTTGACACGGATATGGACGAGTGGACCGCCGCTCAGATCTATTTGCTTGGCGAGGCGCCACCTCTCGCTCGTCCAGGCTTTGTTCGCTATTCTTGGTTCGAGGTGCAGTTCCGAGTGCAGCCTGCGTTGGTGGAGGCGGCTCCAATGACCGAGGCGGCCGTAGAGCAGTACGCGCGCGGCTTTTTGATGTTTTTGCTAGGGACCACCCTCTTCGCCGACCGGGCGAACACCGTGCCTCTCTGCCTACTCAGCGCACTGGTGGACGTCCGGCACATCTTGCATTATGACTGGGGTGGCGCCGCTCTGGCCACTCTTTACGGGTACATGAGCTCGGTCTCCCGTGGCAGCGGGCAGTTGCTCGGAGGCTACTGGCGAGCTTGGGAGGTACGTCTTCTCCTCTACTTTACATTTCTGTTCTATACTTTCTGTATTCTGCACACTGCACACACTGTAGTCTGCTTTACACTTGCTGTATACTGTACACACGGCACACACATATTCTGCTTTACACTGACTGCACACTGCTCACACTGTACACTCTGCACAACACACTGCACAACACATGGCTTTACTATTCCTGCTTTATTCTGTATTCTGCTTTATCTGATAAATGCACTGGTATTCACCTTGCAGTTGTGGGTTTATGCCTACTTCCCCAGACTGGAGCCGGTGCCGGAGGTGGAGACTCCTCTGGTCGTCCCCTTCTCGCGCCGCTTTGACGGGAGATGCACGCGGCGGCCTCGAGAGACATTCAGCTTTTTTCGCCGCTACTTCGACACCATCACCGCCGCAGAGGTATGTGTTACTTGCAGTTCATTTAAGCTTCGTTTTTCCGCTGCATATTTGCAATACCAGTAGGTAATAGACTGTATTTCAATTTCAGATCACCTGGCAGCCTTGGGCTCCTTTGCCAGCGATGATGCGGGATCGGTTTGCCGGTGCCGATGAGACCTCGCGTTACCAGATTCTGCTGGAGGGCCCGGTCTGTCGGGCTTGGTACCTGGGCGAGCGCTTCTTGCGTCAGACCCTGGGCTTACCTGAGCAGACAGTCCCAGTGCACCCTCCTGAGCACATGCGGGATACCGAGAGATTCACTGCCGACCAGATGGCAGACTACACTCTTGGCTGGGAGGCAGACCATTTCAGAGGCGAGGGCGATTACTCGGAGTACGTCCGGACCTTCATCATGCGACCTCTGAGCGGCGGCCGCCGAGCAGAGAGAGAGAGACCAGCGGCGCCTGCGGCTGGAGCAGGAGCTGGAGCAGGAGCGCCGAGGAGAGCTCGAGTCCGCGGCAGGGGCGGAGTTCAGAGAGGACGAGGGATCGGTTGGCCTGCTCTGCCCACTTCATTGACTTTCCGAGGGCAGGGTGGGGCGACCTATCAGATCCCCTTCGCTCCTCCGCCGGCTGATCACGAGTTTGTCGGTGTCCCCGACTTGCCTCCGGTATGTATTACTGCATTTCTGTACAGTCATTTCATTTCAGTTTATTTGATATTCCACAGAATACTGACGCACCTGATTCTCTTGCAGGCGTCTTTTGAGTACACCCGGCAGTTACTGGAGATGAATGCCTCCATGACGGGGATGCTGCAGCGGACCTTCGACCTCTTAGCCTTTTACAGCATTCCGGTATGTTCTTTCTGACCGCAGCCTCAAACCATACACAAACTGCTTTACATAATCTGGTGCACAACACCACATCTGATAAACTGTTCACGGCATGCATATACTGTACTCATACACTGCATTCTGCACTGATTCACTGCTCACGGCACCCACACACTGTACTTATACACTGAATTCTGCACTGATAACCTGCTCCATGTATACTGATGCATCTGCCTTTCATGCTTTTTCAGCCTCCCTTCCAGATTCCCCCGGTGGGCGGCGCTCCAGCTGGACCTCCCGTTTCTACTCGGGATGGCAGGATATATCCCCGTACCAGAGAAGGGCGCACTTACGTCGGGAGCAGCTCGCAGGCTTCAGTTCCAGACGACGAGTCTGAGGCAGAGACGGAGGCGGAGGCGGGGTCGTCGTCGGAGGAGACCGGGGACAGCTCCGGCTCAGGCTCAGGCTCAGACAGCGATGCTCCTGGTGATGCTCCTGGGCTTCTACCCAGGAAGAGGGCGATGATGGACCCTTAGGCGCGAGACCATCGATGCTATTACAGATTTTTGCTGCTTTTTCTTTTCTTTTGGTAGTTAGATTACCTTGTACTGCCACGAGCAGATTTTTGTTTCCAAAACTATGTACTTGAAAAAGATGATATGAAATGAAACAAACTTTTTGTCTGAAAAAGTGTTATATTTGTACATATCTGCGCATTTCATACTTTGCACTGCATTGCATCATGTTACACCTCAAATGTAAATGAAAATGATTTGTTGTCTGACAATTGAACACTTGCACTGTAATAATCAGATAACCAACCAACTAAACAGCAACACAACACATACGAATCACTGCTCAAACTGGACACACAGCCCATACTCCACTGGGGATTGATCTGCATACAGCCCATAACACAGCACTCGGTTCATTCTGCACACAGCAAACCCTGAACAAACAGCCCCGATCTGACAAGACAGACCACGAAAGCTGAAACAGTTACAGTTGAAACACACTCGGATGTCCCAAATTGTCCCTTTCCTTCTCCTGCCTCGCACAAATGTAGAGAATGACACAACATCCTGAGCACAAGCGACCTTTTTGAAGTAAGGAAGGGTTTCACGATCGGGGTATCGAGCCTACCACAGGACATGGCGAGACAGACTCAAACAAAGAAACAAAAGGCACACGACCTGACATAACGAGACATGCTCGGAAAAGACTCAAAACAAAAGTTGAGACCGACAAATCAAAAGACACGACCCACGGACGTGTTCACAAAAGGGACTCCAGATCTCGAGGAGCCAGTTCCTCCGGGTATTATTCCCACCCTTTCTGATTTGTGATACTCACATCACTCGACCCTCAGGCTCGGTTTTTCTCACAAAACCTTTCTCCTTACTTTTCTCTCAACTTACTCCTCTCTATTCTTTATTCTCTCATTTTTCATCCCTCCCCAGAGTGGTTGATGGGTAAACGAGCGGTTGTGGGTTCACGCCCGATACAGCTAGCTTGCAGCCACTACTTCTGGTAGATAGGGTGCCTCTCGGGCAAGTGCGTTGATGGGGGAAAGACAGAAGACCTGACTCAACTGTGCCCCTAGTTCGTCACTTTGACCATTTTTTTTGTTTTCTTCCTAAAACAGTTTTGACCAAAAGTGAGAGTCAGATTAACACACTTGTTCAGTTTTTGATTCAAAATCATGCCAGTCAGGCTGTGAGCACTGAAAATTCTCCTTTTCGGGTCCAAGAAAATGGTCCGATTTTGGAAAACGAAATAGTTTTCGAGAAAATAGTCAACTTCAGTAAAAATTTTCAAAAACTATTTTTGCAAACAATCAATGCTCAACGAGCATGAACTCACCCTCGAGATGCGCAACCTCGGATCAGAGGCAATGAAAAATTGCCCCTTGCTTAAAGGAGGGGCAAGGCAACGGAAAATTGCCCCTAGTTTGGATGACAACTTAGGGCAGCTTATGGCAATGTATGGCAACGGAAAGTTGCCCCTTGCTTGGATGATGCCGCAGCACGCTATAAGCCAGTCTTTGTTAATGACGATCGGATCCTCGGACACGGAGGAGACGAAGACGGTCTGAATCAATATAT
Source organism: Camellia granthamiana (assembly GCA_036172215.1). Taxonomy (NCBI): domain Eukaryota; kingdom Viridiplantae; phylum Streptophyta; class Magnoliopsida; order Ericales; family Theaceae; genus Camellia; species Camellia granthamiana. The sequence continues at coordinate 89,510,295 of CM069908.1, read as the reverse complement.
GGACACAGTCACCTGGAAGGTGTTGGTGGTTGGACTTCAAGAGGAAGCTGATTGCGTAATTTCGATTGTCACAACCGAACTATCGAATTCAGAGGAGACAAAGGTGATCAAAACCATTGCATGGACCGAGACGCTATGAAAGCGTTGGGGGCTGGACTTCAAGATGAAGTTGCCTACGTATCCCAAACATGGGAATCAAGCCTTACGTAGTTCCAGTTAAGGTACACTCGGGTATTTTAACCTTCACTTTTTAGGCTCTAATTTTTGCCAAGGCGTCTGTTGCAGGTTTTCGACCTTGCGAGCTATGTTTTTCTTTTCTTTTCAATTTTTCCTGATTTTTCATTTCTTTTCTTTTTTTCTTTTGCTTTTTTCTTTTTCTTTTTTTTTTTGCATTTTTTTTTCTGTATTTTTTGTATTTTGTATTTTTTTCTTTTTTCTTTCTTTTCTTTGCTCTAACTTTTGCCTGGGTCGCCCTTCCGGGTTTTCGGCCCAGCGAGCCTCTCAAAGGGTAAAAGTGTAGCTAGTCCATGCCAAATGGTTTTGAAATCGAAGCCCTCTGTATCCAAGAGAGTGACTGTTGTGTTGACTTGCAGAAAGGTCCATCACGGTTGCTTCACGAGCCTCTTCCAGTGGGACCTGATCTCCTTGATTTGAGTTTGGTGCCTCTTGTTCGAGGGCTGCTTCAAATCTGGCCACACAGGCTTTACACGGCGGTTGACTGCTTGAACGTTCTGAACGGATTCCAGGTTCGGAACAGATAGATTGAACCTTGAGGCTGAGAGCGATCCTAGGCTGCACAATCTCAAGAGCGATTCCACACAGGTCTTCACAGGACTGTGCAAAATATTTTGTTTTTGGAAGTTTTTAAGAAAGCGACACATCGCCTGTGCTAAAGATAGTGTGGAACCAGTCTGGATCAAGCCAGGGTCCTTCTCAGTACTCACGCTGACAGGCATGATTTCATTCATTAAAAGCTCAACATGCTTCTCTTTCTCTCAATTTCGATCAAAGTTTTGCGAAACCCGAGGAATTCCTTCCTCTTCGTTTTTATCACCGCAATGTACGAAAAAAAAAGTTTTTGAAAAACTTAGGTCATTACAACGAGTTCAAGGCACAAGAGAGTAGGTAGAATGTACTGTCGTTCCATTCACATCTTCCGGCACAATTAGCTCAAACTGAAAGCAAGCATGAAAACGAGATAGCCGCAGCTGTTTCATTCCAAAACCCTGATTGCAACCGACTCCTTAACTGAGACAGACTCAAAGGGAAAACAAAACAGGTAATTACAAGGTAAAACGGTGCTCGAGGCAACAACCCCGGAATCACCTGGTATACTATACAAAAGGGACTGACTCATTACAACAAGACAGACCCTGTAAGCAAAAAGACTGACTCAATACAGAGAGACAGACTCAAAACAAAACAAAAGACTGACTCGACACCCAAATCAGATTTTACGAAACTAGCATTGGTCGATGCTCAAAAATGCGTGCCAAACGCTACATCCAAAAATGCTCCAAGCACTGCCCGCAGGCGATTCACCTTCTGATTACATACTCGCGGTATCTGTGTCCTCAAAATCCAACAACTGAGTGGTGACGGACTTTGCTGAGGTGGGCGGGAGGATAACCTCATTGTCAATCAAATCCTGCACCTTATGACGGAGGCGGAAGCAGTTATCAGTAGGGTGGCCGGTTTGCTGATGGTACGCACAGTACTGAGTGGCATCATGGCCTGCTGGAAGGGGTTTGGGGAGTGGCCTAGGCTCGAGGGGTGTAAGATGCCCCTTTTTGGCCAAAATCAAAAGTGCCCTAGACAAAGGCATGTAGAGAGGATGGAAGACCCTGCGCCCTCGGGGCAGGTATTTTGGAGCCTGAGCACTCTTGCTAGATGAACTAGCGAACGGATCAGCGGGTGCGGCTTTGGATTTTTGATCCTTCCCGGGTGGAAGGTTGGGAGCGGGAAGAACTATTTTGGCATGACGGGGCCTATCCCGGTTCTCTGATTGACTGGTACTGCCCTCAGGCGGAGTGGGGAAGGCATCCTCCACAACTTTTGTCACAACTACAGATATCTGTTGCTTGTTCATCCCCCCGGCTTTCAAAGCCTCGACTGCCCACAGCAGCTGTTCGATAGGGTCGGCATCTGCCTTCATCTTATCTTTACCTCTGGCCTCAGCCCGATCGAGGGTTTGGGTAGATATTGGTGCATCATTGCCATGGTTGGAGGCCATCTCCGGTTGACTCAGTTCAATCACAATTCGCCCCAACAGCGGGGGCTCCTGGGATACAAAACTCCCGGCGTATGGTGCGGCTGGCGGTGAAGCCGACATTCCGTAGGCGAGATCTGCCACAGATCTCTGGAGATCGCCTATCATCCCCATTAGTTCAAAAGTAGTAGGCTCACGAGCCTGATATAGCTGAGGGGCCCAGACCGGGTGCGCAACCGGCGATCTGGGTGGATGCGGCATCTCAACAGTAGTTTCGCTGTGTAGGGTGATTCCCTGATCCAACGCGGCCGTCATGACCACGATCTCTTCTGGATTCTGCGTCATGCTGAGACACTAGCTATCCTGGATCAACTCTCTGATTCTCTGAACCTTGAAACGGAAAACAAGCAGTATTTCAGCCCCAAACAGATCAAACACGGGTGTAGCCGAACAACTGCACTCTACCATCGATCACTGTTTCCCAGAATCACTGTTCAAAACTGAACTGATACCCACATATACAACTGCTTCTCAACAATACTGACACCGGTGCCCTCGGGCCTGATACCCAATCTTGCAAACTGACACGTGTGTTCCTGTAGAGATACACTCCAAAAGCACATAGCAGATAGAGAGAGAACCAATACACCCCTATGTTGGGGTAGGGTTTCCCTGTCCTATTTTGTCAGGAGCTAGGGTTTCACAATGCACATAGCGGTTTCAAACAACCTAACATCGGGTAAGCAACCTGTCCTAGTTTGGAATGGTCACTATGGATTCCGAATATGCACTAGGTCGAATGGTCGAAAAGGGTGCCCCGGTAAAACCGGGGTTTGTGCTCCCATGCTGTCAGAGCCCATAACCGGTCAGCCTTATGGTCATGCCTTGACAAGACAAGCCTCCGGCAAACCGTTCAGGAATGGCAGATGGCAAACACTGTGTTCCTAGGCGCACCAATGCACATGTAATGCAAAGAAACACATAAACGTAGTCAAAACAGGATATCACGAGTTCGAGTCAAGCTCTCTAAAAATCCCCAGCAGAGTCGCCAGAAACTGTAGACGTCCCCGAACGCCCCGGGAGGGTGAGCTTCCGTTCTGTTCATTTGGGTTCACTACAGTTCAAGGACTCAAATGTCACGGTTCTTAATCTTGAACCAAAGAGTCCAAATCCGGCAAATCGTTTTGAGAAAAAAACAGATTTTTGAAAAGAAGTGCCAACATGGACTGCTTTGCCAGATACAGAGTCGCCACCTAAATATTTTTTAAAATGGGGAATTTAGAAAACCCTGACTCGGTGCCGAAGGCCACGTGTCCGTCATCACCAAAGTGGTCTTGGCTCGGGAGCTTGGGTACGATCGGGGAAGGTCAGCTATGAGCACCCCCTTTTGCCCGGTCCGAAGACCGGCCTCTACTAACCGTGATATCTAATTTTGAAAACCTTATGTGTTCTTATTCCAGTTATTAGCCTAGAATTACTATGTTATGCGCACGGCAAACAAGTATAGACTAGATCGCCTAATTTGGAAATAAACATTGCATATCCGTTTGTTTGGAAAATGCTTTGGAATTTGCTACTCGCAAGTAGGCTAAAATACGGATTTCAACGAGTTTTTCCAACTCAAACAATCCAACCTCCACCCACAGGGATTCAAGCAGTTTATCTCACATAAGCACTTAGCCGCATGGTAAGCATACTGTCATGTTAACATTCACACGCATGCGATATGCTAAAGCATAAATACTTACATCGTACTCCGTGCCAAAACAATAAACTAGTTAGCAAACATGCATGGCCTAGCTCATGTTCAGTAACTAATGCAACACATACAGCATGTGATTAGGATAGGCTCGGCTAACCCTAAGATGGCATGTGAAATGCTACGAATATCACATATTCAAATTTAGAACTTGAAAATATAATGCAGTTTGTATGTTGTACCGAGCCCAGTGCATGTAAACAAATGCATGGATGCACGCATGCATAGCATAAGGTATGCTAAAATAAACGTGCCCTAATCTACCATCAAAGCAGGTAAATAAAAGGGAGAAAGAAGTGGAGGGTTGGAAGACATACACACACTCACCCACACTTATTACAGACTTGCCCTCGCTCGGAGGGACCAAAAGAATATACAAATTAATTAACTACGCAAGCTAATTAAATATTACAAATTGCTTAATTAATTAACAAATTAATTAAACTAGGAAAAACAGTAAACCGCCTCGGGAAGAGGGCCAAATGCAGCGCGTGCTCGGGACTTGCTCGGAATCGCACTGCCATGCACAGTCTGCCTCTGTTTTCCCTGCTCTACTCCTCTGAAAACTGCCAAAGTCTTAGGGATGCCTCTCTAAACACTGGGGATCATCACCGGCTGAGGGGATTGGCCACCGGCCTTAAGGTATGATCACCGGCTGCAAATGAAGCTATCGGCCACTGATACATTGCCGGTCGGCACTAAATACTGCCGGCCAGCAATAAATTCCTGCAGAACCTGCAACTCACAGCAGCAGAGGGCAATACTTGGCATGGCAATGCAATTCAAGGCATTTATGCACCAACCACATTCCTTATCATGTTAATGACTCAAAGGGGGATGTGCCTCGATTCCCGGACCACCCATCACGCATTTCCATGCATGATGGCCCAAGGAATCAAGTGTGCAACTTCCATTTCAAATGCATGCAAACCAAACAAATCAAAGTCCCAATCCCTATCACCAAATCAAGGGACAAGGAATGCATGTCTATGTGTGCAATCCTAGGCATGTCAACTAGTATGCAACATGGGATGCAAGACACTTATGTAAGCATACAAGCAAACATGTAAGGCAAGCATGCAAACCAAATAAAAGGTGGACTTAAACATGACTTAGGCAACTCCAAATAGGCCTAAAGTCAGTGGCCAAAGTGCCAAAAAATGAAGGCTAAACACACATGCACACATGCAAGTAAGTTGGACCAACACTTAGGCATACAAAGGCAACCCTTGAGCACACTTAGGGAGACCAAACATGGCAAGACTTAAGCAACTAAAATAAGAGTTTTAGCACACAAAACCAAGCCCAAAGGACCACTTAGATGGCATCTAAATGATTCAAATTTAAAGGCATGCACAAGTACACTTTGAAGGAGCATACAACATAAGCTCCTAAGGCAATAAAGAGGCAATTAAGGCAAGCATATGAGCATGCCAAAGGGACTGAAATTACATGTAGGGTGGTTCCAAACCACCAAAATGATGCAAGCAACACATGCTACACATTCACCTACTTGAAGCATACAAGCTACAATGCAAAGGGGCTATATTAAGCATGCCAAGATTGACCCAAATGACTATGGACAGAGCTAGAACATGGCAAAATAAGCACAAAACATTCATAAGTCTAAGCCTAAATCATGCTCAAACAAAGGCTAACAACCCAAGGCATGTTAAGGAATCAAGGAGGCATTACAAGGTAGGTATGCAAGACATGCAAGGTGTACCAAAACCAACACACAACATGATTATATTATGGCATAATAAGCATGAAATGCAGCCTAGACATGATCAACACACACTTGAACAAAGGCTTCCTCAAGAGGCCAAAACTTGCTCTTTTCAAGGACATCAAGGAGAGGGGGTGGCCCCCTCCTTCTTGGGACTTCAAGGCATCATCTTCACCACTGAAATCCCTCAAGATTTCAGTGGTGAAGAGACCCAAGCACCAAAATCCCGGAGCTCACCAAAATAGCACAAAATGGGGGCCTTTCAAGGCCTAAGGGTGGTCAAACACACCCAAACCCCAAAACACTCTTAACAAACAATCAAGAGGGCTTAAAAACAGAACTTTTTTGTATTAAACACAAAGCACAAAAACAGTTACAAGATGGTCAAAAATGGAATGCAAAAATGGGGTAAAAATGACTAGTTTCTTACCCTTGAAGACCACCTTCACAAATGTTGATGTTGTTGCTTCCTTGGGCTCCAAACCAGCCAAGAACACCAAGAACAAGCTCTGATCCTTCAAGGAATCAAGAAAAGGTGAAAGACTAGGTGTTTATGTGCAATAGTATGGACTAAAACACCTAGAATGGCAAGAGAGGGAGAGGTATAGATACAAGTTAGACACACTAATTTGGAACCCTAAAACCAGATCTTCTTCACCCTCTTTTCTAACTCTCTAACCCTAAAGCAAGGGAGACAAGGCCTCCTCTTATAGAGGAGGCAATCTTGTAAGCTTAGCCACTAAGCAAACAAGAAGTGCATCCCTCCATACACGTGTATGGAGGGGAAGCCAAAGCCATACAGTTGTTTCAAAATATCTGAAAAAGCAACTGTACAGTAACCGGCCGGCAAAGAATGTCATTTTGACAAAATTTAGTGCCGGTCGGCAACAAAGAGTGCCGGTCGGCCAAATATTTGGCCGATGGACACAATCACCAGCCGGTGGCCTCAAGCCATGGCCGGTGGTGTGTGGGGATGCCTCAAAAGGCACTCCCTGCCCCTCCAAGGCAAAACACAAGTGTTTGGTGCAAAACCAGACACAAAACAATCGAGTTCGGAGATCCTGAGGCAAGGCGCGTAGCCGAGAACTCCGGGAACTCCAAACGACACAAACATGGATAATCACCGAGTGTTCAAACGGTGACGTCCAAGTCTTGAGGACGGTCAAAAATGGGGTGTCTACACACACAAAATTTCAACAAGTTTTAAAACATCATCTCGGCTTAACTTCAGTTAAGCATCATCTCGTTTTAACCAATTTGTAAATTCACACAGAATTTCAACAAATGTTAAACATCATATCTAACTTCAACTTGTAAATTCACACAGAATTTCAACAAGTTTTAAAACATCATCTCGGCTTAACTTCGGTTAAGCATCATCTCGTTTTAACCAATTTGTAAATTCATACAAAATTTCAACAAATGTTAAACATCATATCTAACTTCAACTTGTAAATTCACACAGAATTTCAACAAGTTTTAAAACATCATCTCGGCTTAACTTCGGCTAAGCATCATCTTGTTTTAACCAACTTGTAAATTCACACAGAATTTCAACAAGTTAAAACATCATCTCGGCTTAACTTCAACTTGTAAATTGCTACAAATTTCAACAAGTAAAGATAAGGAATAATATCGGCTTAATTTCAACTTGTAAATTGCTACAAATTTCAACTTGTAAATTGAAGATAATATCGGCTTAACTTCAACTTGTAAATTGCTACAAATTTCAACAAGTGAAGATAAGGAATAATCTCGGCTTAACTTCAACTTGTAAATTGCTACAAATTTCAACAAGTGAAGATAAAGAATAATCTCGGCTTAACTTCAACTTGTAAATTCACACAGAATTTCAACAAGTGAAGATAAGGAATAATCTCGACTTAATTTCAACTTGTAAATTGCTACAAATTTCAACAAGTGAAGATAATGAATAATCTCGGCTTAACTTCAGTTAAGCATCTTCTAGGATTCAAGCCGGGGTTTTCAACCCGGCCAGCTTTAGTCTGATCTTGTGTGTTTTCTTTCTATCCTCTGGGATCTTAGATCTGCTCGCTGTGCTTTTCTCTTCTCGGACTTAAGCACCGAGATCTTGTCTACTGGAATCTTGGATTTGCTCACTTAGGCTGAGCTCTCGTCTTTTCGGGCCTACTCATCTAGGCCGAGATCATGTCTTCTCGGACCCGGGATTTGGAATCCAGGATCTGCTCACTTAGGCTGAGTTCTTCTATACTTGAATATTATCTCTTTGGGAGCGTTCATATCCCCTGTGTTTGCATCCCTTCTGGAAGGGTCTTCGTTTCTCCACAGGTATCTATCCTTCCATACCTAGAGGTCATCTTCATTGTAGTATCCGCTTCGATCTGTTGTCTTTGGTGCGTCACCTTCCTGGCCGGCGTCTTTCACTCCGTGACTCTGGTCACGAGTTTCTGTGTTGCGGTCGTCCCCTTCAACGTCGAGGTCGATAGGTCTCCCACTCCCAGCAGGAGTGTTGTCTTCAATCTGATCCTTCTGTCCGTCATTGGCCATCTATTCTTCTTTCTTTCCCACAGACGGCGCCAAATTGTGTGAGTGATTTTCTGACCACACTGCCCGCTTAGTAATTCAGCTGTAGAACACTGGCAAAATAGATGGCTTCTAGCTAACCTGTGCCCGCTTAGTAATTCAGCTATAGAACACTGGCAGAATAGATGGCTTTTAGCTAACCTGTAACAGAAATATAAGAATCCCGCGGTGGTTCGCCACCCGGAGGTAATCCGACGATCAAGTCAGTACTCAATATCTCTCAAAGATAAATCAATTTATTCAACTCACAAGCTTGAGCATAAAAAACATACCTTAGACCCATGGGGGTGCCTCTTATTTATAGCCAACTCAATCCTAGTCCCAATGGAAGCCTAACTCTAATGGACTCAGAATTACTGCTAATCTGGAACTCCCAGTGGGATTAGGATAAACTCTCTAAGAGTTTCATCTTTACCTAAACTGAAATCTTCTCTCAATCTAGGACTCTTGTCCATATCCAGGTTGAGTTCCCTCTTTTTTAGGACTCTTACCCCTATCCGCTTATCTCGGATTCCGATATCTTCGGAGGTAACCTCGGCCTATCCGAGATGACCTCGGCATAACGACCAAGACACGTGGCACCTCGGCTGACACGTCGGCGTCACCTTGCCACGTGTTGGTACTCAAAAAATATATCCCCACATATATATATATATATTGGAAGTAACTTTTTTACGAGTACTGTCAAATGTACAACAAAAAATTAGGCACATAATTATTTTTTTAAAAATATGTATGAAAGGCTTGTGTTAAAAGTTCGTTTTGAGTTCTGAAAAAGTCAAAGTCAATCAGTGTATTTGGTTTGAGTTTTCTGAGTTAAATTTTTTGAAAACTGAGTTTTTTATTTTTCATATTATTTTGTTTTTAGTGAATATTTTTTAAATTTTAAATATTTTTTTAACTTTTTTAGATACACCTTATTTAGATGTATCTAAAAAGTAAAAAATTTGTGAAAATAATATGGAAAGTGTATTAATAAATACATAAAAATACAAAAAATGTATTAAATTCTCGTATTTTTTTTATATTTTTGATATTTAGTGAATTTTTAAAAGATTTTTTCACAAATTTTTTACTTTTTAGGTATATTTATGTTTGGTATATCTAAAAATTTTAAAAAAAATTGCTTAAAATATTTTAAAAAATCAATAAAAACAAAAAAAAACACGAAAAATAAAAAATTAAAATTTTTTAAAAATTATTTTCAAAAAAACGAAACCAAACAAGGTGAATCCTAATCCTGCTGATAAAAAAAATAAAGAATAATGTGATTTTTATGGTGTCTTAGATTGGTAACAATGTTACAGACACATTATTTTATATGATTTTTATGTATGCAAATTCTATATGCAATTTTGTAATTCTCTTTTTCTTTTAAATTATTATCACCTGAAATAAAGTTTAAAAAAAAAAAAAAAAAAAACAATGTGCGTCACGTGGATCCGTTGTAAATATTTCAGCTCTAATAATACATTTAAATTTTTTTAAAATATCAAGATATAATTTAAATTTAGTGATGTTTTAAAAAGTTGGTAAAAAATTAACTTTTAACTGTTTTAGTCCAAAAAGTTAACTTTTTAGATAGTGACTTGGGTAAAAACATTAACTTTTTTTGGTTAAAAAAAAACTAAAAATTAACTTTTTGCTAGCTTACTAAAGCAAGCCTCAATTCAACCACAGTTAACTTATCATGATAATTTTCTTTAACAATTTTTCGGTAGTAGTAGAATTTTTCCAAATAACGTTGTGTAAGAGTATTCCCACCAATTTACTTAAATTTTATCCTAAATTATTATTAAAAAATTTATTCCCTATTTTATGAATCACTTTTTCATTTAGTTCTCCCAACAGACTCCCTATTCTTTCTCTATTCTATTAACAAACTTCCTATTTTTTTTTATTTTATTAAAATATAATTTTTAATTATAAATTTAATAAAAATAAAAACCATAAATGTGTATTGCAGTCCTTAAACAAAGCAATATATATATATAAGGGAGCTATAATGACTCTCTATAAATAAGGAGTCAATGTAACAAAAACTAATTTAAAAAATTATTTAAAAAATCTGATGTAGATAGATAAAAAGCCATTTATCCTTTAAAATAGGTAAAGAAAGAGTTTAGGGACTTCGGTGGAGATGCTCTGTCCAAGGACCAGGTCCAAAAAAACCAAACAAACAAGTGGCCCAGGTACTTTATACATATCTTCCACACATTAAAGCAAAAGCTTCAGAGGCATTGACTTGGACAAGTGGCCCAGGTACTTTTATATAGTTTATTTATTTTTTATAATTATATTTCAATATAACTTTTACAAATGTACAGACAATTAAAAAAAAGAAAAAAAAAAAAGAAAAGAAAAGAATAAGAGTGATGATTTTTTTATGATTTCTCCACATATATATGCATATATGACAGACAAAATAATATTACAAAAATGGTGTATTTCAGCTTTTATTATTATTATTACTACTGTTTTATATCACTTCCATGTATAATTGATTTTCTTGTATTAAAATAATTAATAAGTAATTAAAAAAATAAATAATATCGAACCATAATGTAATACGATAATATAAAACTAGTGATATATAAACAATTGTCAACAATGGCCTTGTTTGGTTTGTGTTTCTCAATAAAATTTAAGAAAAATTTTTTACAAATAAGTTTTTAAAATTAATTAAACCAAACAAATTTTTCCAAATTTTTTTTCCAAACTTGTTTGGTTTACAAGTTTTTCAAACAAATCTCTTTCTCATACATATCTAATCAATTACTTTTTTCAAAACTCTCTCTCAAAATGACTTTTCAAAACATCTTTTCAAAAAAAAATCAAACCAAATAAATTTTCGTATTTTTTATATCAAAACATGTTTCTCAAATACAAACCAAACAAGCCCATAATCTTGTGTACATATAATGTTGTGTAGGTCTCATATGTAATGATGTGACAAATGAACCAACGCCGAAAAAAAATATAAACCAGGTACCTATTACAAACTACTCATCTTCAAGACAAGACAGAGCCGGGGGACTTGTGATTGGCAGGATAGTTTCCGTCCTTGAGAACGAAGCATCGTTGATTGGAGGAGTACGCGATGAACTCAACCAACTGAAGCTCGAGTTCGCGTGCATGAGATCTTTTCTGGAGGATGTCAATAAAACAACAGTCCAAACTGAAGGAGAGAAGACTTGGGTGGCCAATGTTAGAGACTTGGCCTACGAGGGGGTTGAAGATATCATAGACGAATACATGTATTACATGAACAAGCAAAAAGTCTATGGTAAATTCACAAGGTTCCTCCGTCATATGGTCTACGCCCCAAAGAATCTGTGGGTGAGGCATCGAATAGCCACAAAGTTACAGAAAATCAACAGCATGATCAAAGCCATCCCAGAAAGAAACCGACGTTATGGGGTCGATCGTGTAGGAGAAGCAAGCTCAAGCTCCCAAGACCATCAGAGGCGGCTGCCAAACCTCAGCGAGTCTTCTCTATTTTTTAAAGATGATGATCTAGTGGGGATCGAAGATGGAAAGAAACAACTATTGGACTGGTTGGTGGACAAAGAAGAATCACAACGCATGGTTATTTCAGTGGTGGGATGGTTGTTCAGGCAAGACCACTCTGGTTGCCCAGGCCTACAACAGTCGAATTGTCAAGAGACAATTTGATTGCTATGCATGGATAACAGTCTCCCAAACATATATAGTCCGATGACTTACTTAGAAGCATGATTAAGGAATTCTAACGGTGGTGCCAAGGAAGCAATTCCAACAGATTTAAGCAGTATGAGCTATGAGAGAGCTCATAGAGACGATTACAAACTTCTTACGGTGGAAAAGGTACGTAATTGTCTTTGATGATGTATGGAGTAGTAACCTCTGGAGGGATATATATGTATCACTTCTTGATGAAGGAATAGGGAGTCGGGTCATACTTACAACCCGAAAAGAAGATGTAGCTTCATCTTCTTTTGGGGTAAAAAGTCATGTCCATTATATCAAATTGTTGGATGTAAGTGATGCATGGAACCTCTTTTGTATGAAAGCCTTTTCAAACAATCCAAATAGATGTTGTCCCCAACATCTCAAAACCTTAGCTCAAGGCCTTGTTGCAAAATGTAAAGGGCTTCCTCTTGCAATTGTAGCTTTGAGGAGTGTCATGTCCTCTAAATATCTGGAGTCGGAATGGAGAAAAATTTATAACAGCTTGAGCTGGGAATTGAGCAACAACCCTGAGCTAGAAGTTGTGAAAACCATATTGTTGCTTAGCTACAATGATTTGCCATACCGACTAAAGTGTTGCTTCTTATATTGTTGTCTTTTCCCGGAAGATTATGAGATCAAACGAAAGAGGCTCATTAGACTTTGGATGGCAGAAGGGTTCGTAGAAAAGGTGAGAGGGAGAACGCCAGAGGAGGTAGCAGAAAGCTACCTTATGGAGCTTATTTGCCGAAGCATGCTTCAAGTCGTAATGAGAAATGAATTAGGAAGGCCAAAATATTGTAAGATGCATGATCTTATGCGTAAGCTTGCAATTTCCACATCAGAAACAGAGAAGTTTTGTGTTGTATATCATGGGCGAGAGGCAAATGATGAAGAAGAAAGTGCAACAAATCATCGCGTGTCGATTCAATCAATTGGTAGAGAATTACAATCGTGGAACTGGAAGGGCATGCTGAAGCTTCGGTCTCTTCTTGTATTTGTTGTTGAGGAGATAGCATTGCCACTAGGCTTACGTTTGTTAAGAGTATTGGATCTTGAGGATTCACCGATCGAAGTATTGCCCGAAGAACTAGTGGATCTATTCAATTTAAGGTACTTGAACTTGAAAGGAACTAGAGTGAAGGAACTTCCAAAATCCATTGGAAGACTCTGCAACCTAAACACTCTAGACATTAGTAACTCCAAAATAGAAGTGCTTCCAGCTGGAATCACAGAGTTGCAAAATTTGCGACATCTAATGATGTACCACACTGACTATGGAATTTCGGATGACTTCCATGCTGATCGTGGCACGACAACACCATCTAAGGTGAGTCTCCTTCATCACTTGTCTGTGATGGTGATTGATGAGGATGAATACCTACGAATGGATGCACTCTCCTCAATTCCTCCTCGCTCTCTCAAGGTGCTCGTTTTAGTTGGAAAATTGAAGAAAGTGCCTTGTTGGTTTCACTCACTTCAAAACCTTACTACTTTGTCATTGCGATGGTCCAGACTAACAGAAGACCCTATTCCATACATTCAAGCACTTCCAAATTTGGAACGGTTAGGCCTTTGTAATGCATATGAAGGAGGCGGACAATTATGCTTTAGTGAAGGGTTCCATAAACTTAGACTATTGAGCTTGTGGAATTTCCCTCAGTTAAATGAGATTATTATAGAGAGGGGGGTGATGCCAGGTCTCCAAGAATTTTATGTTCAGAAATGTATGCAGTTGAAGATACTACCTCATGGCATCGAGTATCTCGAAGATCTCCAAGAATTGTATTTGAGGTTTGTTACGAATGGGCTCATAGAATGCATACGTGGAGAAGGGAGCAAGCATCACCAAAAGGTTCGGCATATTCCGCGCATATACCATTGTAAGCAGACACCAGATGGACCGAAATACGAACTATTATCTCGTTCCACAGGTGCAACGACACACTTTTTTATTTTATTTTTTTATCATACTTTTTACTTTGAAAGTATGTCCGCTTATATCTGCAAATTCTATAATACACACTTTAAAATATATATACCATATATTTCTTTGTGTTATTTGATTATAACTAATTGTAGTATTGGCTTAACTCATCGTGGTTGGTTAGAATTAATTATGACTTATTATAGTTGTTATTTTTGCTTATGATCAAAGAAATCTTTGGGTATACATATAAGTGGCAGCGGTATTTGATTATAACTTATTGCGGTATTGGTGGTAACTTGATTGGCCATGACTTATGGTATTGGTTACAATTTAGTTATAGACTATTATGATTGTTATTCTAGTTATGCCTAGAGAAGTCTTTGCTTATAACTCAAATGACATTTGGTTATGATTTATTTTGGTTTCTTTAGTTATGACTAAAAATAATTTTGTTACGGCACTTTATGGTATTAACACTACAAAATGACTATTACGAAGTATCATAACTTGTTTATGATATAAGTTTTTTTTGTAGATGTATATTATTGGAGGATCCATTTTTAAAAATTTTGAAAATTTTAGAATTAACATTATTTTTATTTAAAAACAAAAACGATATCGCAAACAAGTAATGCCTTCCGATTTCCAAAATAAAAAATGAAAATGAAAATAGACAAGAAGAAATGGAAGCCTTGGGGGTAGTTTGTTACTTGTTCCATTGTTTACTAACGCTGTGTTTGATTAGATGATTTGAGAAGAGATTTGAAAAAAGAAAAGGAAAATGTGGGTGAAATGTGAATAAAATAAACCTATATTTCACCTTATTTCACACACATTTTTCCTTTCCCTTTTCAAATCCTTTCCTTAAATCTCTCAACCAAATACAGCGTAAGGAACTGTCTGCCCGTGATTCCAGCGTGAAGGTAAAATTGCTCTTTGCATCTCTTCAGCCACGTGGTTAACATTTTTAGAATAAATTATAAACACATCTATCAGACTAGCTTAAAATAGATTTTTTCTTATTATCATTTTTTTTATTTAGCATAATTAATAGAAAAAATAAAATTTCTAATTACTTTTTTATACAATAATAAAATTATTTAAATTATTAATTGAAGTATATTTCTGACATCATTAGAAATTGTTAATTAGCTTGATGATTTATTAATGAAAGGGGTCATTTGTTATAATATTAAAAACTTGAAGGGGCGGGATATAATTTTCAAAACCATAAGGAGCAATTCGTGTTTTAAGTAAACCTCAAGGGGTGTATTTGTAATTTTACCTAAATTTCTACTACTTTAATCCTGAATTTTTTTTGTTGCATCAGTTTTGTTTCCCCAAATCTACTAGTTTTTATGTTTTATAATTTTAGTTTATTATATTTTTGTTTTTTCTGATCTTCTCTGCTTTTCAATGTTGCTTTCCAGGTTTCTAGCTTGCTAAAGAGTATGAAGAACTAAACATAGTGACCAGTTCACTTGATTAACAAAAAGACAAGTGCCCCAGTCATCTATCTTGCATGCTTGCTTGCTTTCCATCAAGGAGGACATGGTGAATGTTTAGCTTTGTAATTTCATGTGTATGAGATGAAGATTTCTTTAGGCAACCAGCAACTTTCATTAGCTTGTGGATATATGCAGAGAGTTTAGACAGAACATCTAGTGTTGTGGTGGTGAATGATTTTCGGTTTCAGTGTTGTGGTTGTGGTGTTGCTGACGGATTTTTGCTATCAAATTCGTGCAGTTCGAAGTTTTCTGAGCTTTATATATGGTGATGCCTCATTGCTGTGCTGTCTTGAGTGATGGTTAGAGTTGCTGGAGTGTTGTTTGGAATTGCTGGAATTTTCTTCTTTGTAGTTGTGTCGGATTTTGCTGTCAAATTCGTGTAGTTTGGAGTTTTCTGAGCTTTATGGTGGTGCTTCATTGTTTGTCTTGAGTGATGGTTAGAGTTGCTCGAGTGTTGATTGTCTTTGTAGTTGTGTTCTTTTTGCTGTGTGATGTGGCTTGCTGTTGGAGTGGGGTTGATTTTGTATGGTGATTCACCTTGTCTTTACAAGGGTTGTTTGGTGTTGTTGTCTTGCCAAGTTTGTTTGGCTTGGCCTGAGTTTGGTTTATGTTTTGCTTGATGCATATGCCGTTCTAGTTGGAATGTGCATCTTTTATTGATATAATTTTGTTGTACTGCTTGTACTACATTATTCATAAATAAAATATTTTATTTTTGCCTTTGAAAAAAAGAACATTTGGTGTTCTATAGCATAATTAAGAAGTATGTATCTGTTATTGTGGAGTGATGTGGTCATTTTCTTTACTACTATGACCGACAATGTTATTGATATTGTTTCAACAGCAAATTTAATTGGCTTTGGTTTTGTTGTTAATGCTTCATCTACTTCAACCTTGATAAAAGCTTTACTCTGATCATCCACATTACTTTGCATGTCAATTGTCAAAAAGAGCTTTCTTTTTTCTTTTCTTTTTTTGTCTTTTTTGTCTTTTTAATTCATTGATTAGGGAATAGTGGGAAGTACCACCAATCGATGAGTCTGTTTTATGATGATCGTTTTCAGTTTATCTTATTGAATAGTTTTATTTTCCTAGGTTATTTTTCACTTTCAATGGAAAACTTAACAGTGTAGCTGGAGTGGGAGTGTTTATTCATGACTGTGAAAGTAAGAGGTGGAGATTGGAATTTAGGAGATAGCTATTTGTATGGGAGGAGGATTGTTTAAAAGAACCGCAAAGAATTTTAGACAATGTGAAATAGACATTCATAAGGAGGATGGTATTCACTGAAAAGGTGAAAAGAATGGGCTATTAATTTTCAGTAAACTCTTTTTGCATCTGTTATTAGAAGAGCTTTGGTATTGAGCTTCAAACCTACAAGGACAATCGGGACAAGTCTAGCTCCTCCAAGGATCCAAATTTTTTGTTGGCAAGCACTTCTACTTTAGATCTTTTAATTGATTAACATACCTTACCATTGTCTGTTAGTAGTAGTAGTAGTAATAGGATTTTTTTTTTTTTTTTTGGGGTGATTCTGAGGTTGAAACAACAGTTCATTTGTTGTTACTGTGTAATCGGTCATGCAAGTTTTCCCAGGAAACTTACAAAGCTTGATGAATTGGTGGTTTACTTCACAGTAGTTGCCTAAGGTTTTTTGAGCCCTAGGCCAAACATCAAAATGAGGCCTTAGGCTCTAGGGCCTTGGACAGTCGGGGCCTTTGGCAAGAAAGAATTTATTGGTGCGGCTTGGGCAAACTGCTAAGTTGCCTATACTATTGAGCTAGCTCGGTTACTACAAGGTATTGTGATCTGACAAAATTAATTCGGGAGACATTATTTTCCACTATCATGTGGTTTCTGTGGTTAAGCAGGAATACGCTGACATTTAACAAGAAGGAAATCGATTGGGAGAATATAATCAAATTAGTGAAAGTGAATTGTTTCATGGGTAAAGGCAAAATAGGTGTGTTTGTCACCATTGAAGACTTCCTTCACAATACCAGTGAACTTTTGGAATTTTTTGCTGGTTTTTAAGATTTTGTCTAACTGTTTTTCTTGTCTTGAATTTAGTATCCTAACCAACTGGGATTTGTGATGTTGTTGATATAGGTTATGACCTCTTCTAATTCTAAGAGCATACATTTTCTCTATGATGCTCGAGTCTTTCTACCTTGAAAATCTAAAAATACTAAACAAATTTGGGGACGAAAGTTCCTTTTCCCCCAATATGATTAGGTTGAAATTTTGACTAACTTTTCAAAAATTCAAATAAATAATTTGAAAATTAGTAAAGATAAATTCACTTGCATGGTTTGAATAAAGAAAAGTAGGAGACTCATGAAAGTTCCAATTTAGATTACAGCTCTAAACTGATTGTAGATTCAAAATGTCATGTTTTGTATTATGCAATAAAGAGTGCTTCAGCATTAGAAAATGCTCTGAAAAATTTGTCCATGACCACTAATTCAAACATTTTATCTATGTGTTCGGTTGTGTTATTTCGGAATTGTGTTAGAATTATTTTAACACTAACTCAACCCATTTATAATTTTGACCTAATACCCCTTCTCTTACAATACCAAGATTTCTCGCTTTGACAAACAAATCTTAATCATATAGACTTACCATTTGTCTTGTTGAATTTTTTAATAAAATTAATTATCTAATTTAATATTATTATTTTTATAATAATAATACCAACAACCAATATAAGAAAGAACCGATAATAAGAAAGAAATAAACAACTAAACAAAAAGTGTTCTAAAAGAAAGTAAGTAATTAATTTTTATCTACGGCAATAATTAATCATTTAAAATTCAATTGACAGTGTACATGACTGATCAACTGAACTAACCCAAGTGGTGATCTACTTTAATGTTTGAGATACCTCTCTTCAATTAAAATGAGAAGTAGGGAGCTTCTATTTGCATACCAATCTTTTTTTTAGTTCATACCATTTTGTTTGTGCGGATATTAAGTATAGAACTGTTTTTTCTTTTTCTTTTTCTTTTTCTTTTTCTTTTTTTTAATAACTGATATCTAAATCATTGATTTTTGTTCGATAATTAATATCCAAACCAAGAAAAAAAAATAGTATTAACTAAGAATCTTATTAAATTGAGATCATGCTTTCTTCCAGCTTGATTGAGAATACAAACACACTTTAAAGATCAGTCATGACAAAGCCCAGCAGAATGTCACTGTCATGCCAGCTTAAGCAAGGACCAGTTATCATGAGTACAATGATTCAGGGAGAGGGGGAGGGGGAATCATGAACGCACGCAAAAGCTTGGTCTAACGAGGGTTCACTATATCACAGGAACTAGCAAAGGTATTCATTCCTCAATCAAAATCAGATTTTAATGGGCAATCAACTCAGAATGCCTATATGAAACCAGTAAAATTCCCACAAAGTGTAACAAAATCATAAAAATAGACCGGTCAAATATAAAATGCTAAATCTTCTTGCCATGACTACAACACGTCCATGACAAATTAAATCTTTTAATATTTGGTGATTGTCAGCTAAATAATAAATATCTCGCCTCGTGTGAATAAAGCAGGAAAACTGAACAGAAGTATATTTTCTGAAAGAATAAAAAAAATGATACAAGATGTATGCTCCATGTCTTCAAACTGAAAATGGGATGTATCCATGACCTCAACTTTGGGCAGACAAGGGAAGATCAACACTGAATTTGCCATGTAATCTTTCCCGTGATCACCACTGCAGGTTCAGCAATTATCAGATAAAATGCTTTCCAGGCATGTGGAAAAAATCACGGAGTAAACTTGGCAATAACTAAGCTCACTGCTATAAAAGAAACATAGAGACCAACAAGGCAAAATCCCCAAAATCTAGGTACCCGAAACCTATACCAAGTTATTACTAATAGAGAGCCCATCAGGCTTAGAAGCAAGAACACAAACGCAACCACAATACTGACATGGAAATGGAGTTCGTAAGCTTTTGGATACACATTGGCAGTCTGTATTACCAAAGCCGTGCCAAGCCCAAAAAGCATGTTAAACATAGGCCCGGCAAAGCAACCAGCCATGGCCAGCGCTGGCTGGCCCGCTTTAGCGACTGCCACATCAGCAACAAGATCACCCACTGAGTTTCCCCATGCAAGTACTGTCAGCCCAAGTAGTGCAGGAGGCAACTCAAGAAGTGCTCCAAGAGCTGCAAGGCAGTTTAGGAGTTCCCCGGCCATGACAGAGATCCAAAATACGCTAGAGATGGCAATGGGGACCCGGCCCGACGGGGACCCGACCCCCCGATCCCGAATTAAGTGGTGATTCTCCGAAAAATATCCCCGTGGGGACGGGGACGGTATTCAAAATTTCATCCCCGATGATATACGGGCCGGGGACGGGGATACAGATTTCAGCCCCGGCCCGGCCCCGGCCCCGGCCCCGATCCCCGCCCCGACCACTCCCCGAAATAAAATTACCGTATTACCCTCCATTCATTAATATATATTCATTAATATATATATAAAGTCCCCTTTACTCTCTCATTTTATCTCTCTCTCCTCTCACTCTCCCCTCTGATCTGATATGCCTCTCTCTCACTCTCCCCTCTGATCTGTCTCTCACTCTCTCTTCTCTACGTCTCCTCCTCCTCCGATGGCGTAGTCGGCGACGGCGTCGTTGTCTCCTTCTCCACAGTCGGCGATGGCTTCGTCGTCGTCTCCTCCTCCGCAGTCGGATCGCCTCTCGCCGCCGCCTCCTCCTCCTCCGTGGCCTCTCACCGCCTCCTCCTCCCTCCGCCACGGCAGGTCTAAGCAGATCCCGCCACCGCGACTGCCGATTCCCTTTCTCATATCTCAGATCTCATCATGTATGTGTGTATATGTGTGTGTGTGTCTCTACGACTCTGTTTTTTTTTTTTTTTTGTGATGATGTTAATGAAAATGATGTTGGTGAAAATCATGTCGTTGTTGAAAATGTTGTTGTTGTCGGCGAGATCGAAGATCATCTGTATGATTAAGTATACATGATGTATGATGTTGTTTAAGTATGTATGATGTATGATGTTGTCGTTGTTTGTTGATTTTTTTTTTTCTTTTTTTTTTATCAGGTTGTTGTTTGTTGATCATTCTCCAATTTTTTTTTTATTTTTTTATTTTTGGACCGGGGAGTTTTTAGGGTCGGGGAAGCCCGATCCCCGTTGGGGACGGGGGCGGGAGTGGTGATAGCTTCCCCGTCGGGGATCGGGGCCGGGGACGGGGAAAGTTTTACCGTCGGGGATCGGGGACGGGGAGGGTGATCCCCGGCCCCGCCCCGCCCCGTTGCCATTCCTAAAATACGCTCATTACAAATGCTATGAGCACTATGGGAATTTCCTCGGTTTTGGGGGGTTCTTTTTGGACTATGTAGTGAAGAACTGCTAGAGAGGAGCATGCAAAGAGTACTACTAGCCAGAGAGGAAAATGGGAATTCGGAAGGAGAAAACTGATGGGGTGATTTAGTGGCATGAATGAGTTACAAGAGTATAGAAGGGCAAGTGGGCAAAGAACAATGTTGGCAGATCAATAGAATCTGTTCCATTGAGAAGAAGTCTGGGGGATAGTGAGTTTTAGAAGAATTGAGACTGGAAGCTCCCACACTTTTGAGATCTGCAAACAAAGAAAAAGAGAATTAGGTCAAAAGAAGAGTAGTACTCATTTATACTATTACAGTAGACAGATGAGCTGATGATGCACATTCTAAAGAAACATTACAGTTGAAGCGAGTACAAAGCAAAGTCACATCATGCATATAGTTCAACTCCAAATGGGCTACTTCTAATCAACAGCATTAAGTTCCATGACATCATTAAAATTAATGTTACTTTTTTTCTTTTTTCTTTTTTCTTTTTTACAATATAAATTAGTGAATCCAAAGATAAGAGCAATATGCTAGATTGATAATCAGGGAAGCCACTGAAAATAGTAAAAATAGGCATTCCCCCTTTGCCAAGCTGTTTCCTGGCGAACCTAACCGACTAAAACCTGAATTAGCAGCTGGGAACTCAGTTGTAGAAAGCCGAGGTGGGGATGGGGGCGGGAGCTGAGGAGCGAGGGCATATATAAAAGTTTCTTAGGTTGGGACCACTTATGGGAGCATGTATATATTTATTTATTAAATATATAAAAATATTCTAACAATTATTTTTACTGCTTAGTTGTAATATATGTATTAAAATATGAATAAATATTAGAGATTTATGCCAATTACAAATTATCTTTATTACGTATAAATAAATACTATATAAATAGAAACTACTAGAATAAGTTTGAATTATTTTTCTTTTGTTTCTATAAGGTTTATATGTTTGAGAAGTTTCTATCTCAGTTGGGTTTCTTACTTAAAAACACGGAATCGCATTTCTTAGTAAGAAATGCCACTTGAATAGAAGGTTCCTGCAACTAAGGCCGGGAACCTCTAGATTAGAATACATCAGGATGTGTGAAGGAGCCATTATTTGTCCCTCTTTGTTCCTCTCTATAAAGAGAGGCTGCCACATGAACCCAAAGATTGCAATTTTGTTCTCTATAACATTTAAAGGCAAAGTCCATCCCATAGAGCCATTCCAGTAAATGGAACACTCAAGCTACAAACGGTTCATCAACAGGAAAAATGTCACTTCATGAAATCATAATATGCCCATTATCATATACAATGTAAGACACAACTATGTGAGATTTAATGCTAATGGGTGATTTGGACTCTATATATGGAATCACTGTTTGTTCACACTGAAAACATATTTATGTATTACTGAGAAACAAAGTGAACTCAACATAACCTAACACACTAGTCTTGCAAGGACACAAAAACATTCAGCATTAAGCTCTATTGATGATCATAGCTTCTTCACTTACATGCATTGAGTTTTTGTTCATTGCTACAAGCTTAGATCAAATACAACCTAACCCCAACTCCAAGAGGTTGGCCGAGTAGTAAAGATTTAAGGATAAAATACAAGATGTCGAGTTCAAGTCACTCCAAGGGGTCACTGGAGGTAATTTCAAGGCCCTTGGATTAGTAAAGATGCGTGTAAGCTGGCCCAGACACCCAGTTATCAAAAAATACAACCTAACCCCTATTTATCCCAGCATTCTATACCTTAAAGCATGCGTAGCCCAAATATAAGCAATATACTCAATTTCACACATTCATACTTGATGTAGTGGAAACGTGTGATAGTGATGATTTTAGGTCCGTTGATTCAAAAATGAATACCTGCAAACAAGATTCTAAGATCCTTCTCTAAACATGTTGATTCACACATATTGGGAGTAAAAGACACAACAATGGTTGATTCTAAAAAATATACCCAAGGTTATAACAAAAGAGTATGAACTTGAATTATATTAATCATCAAAACTGTGTTGCCCCAAGACTTGCATCTTTATTTATAATTCGCCTAATTCATATAGAACAAGAAACTAATAAAATAGGAAATAAAATAAAAACTAACAGAATTGGAAAACTAAATAATCCCAAATCAGGAAAATGTCACTTTGCTAGTTTTTGGTTTTCTAAAAACACTTTTCAGAAAATTATACTTTATTGTTTTCCGTATTTTTTTATTTTTACTGAATTTTTTTAATATTTTAAGAAATTATTTTAATTTTTAGACACACATAACATAAATACACATAAAAAATATAATTTTTGTGAAAAAAAATATTTTAAAAATTCACTAAATACCAAAAATACAAAAAATAAAAATAAAAAAAAATACGAGAATTCAATATATTTTTCATATTTTTATGTATTTATTAATTTTTTAAAATATTTTTTCACAATTTTTTTACTTTTTAGATACATCTAAGTAAGGTGCATCTAAATAAATAAAAAAAAATGCTTAAAATTTTAAAAATATTCACTAAAAACACAAAAAACAAAAAAAAATCAGTTTTCAAAAAATTTAATCCAAAAAACTCAAACCAAACAGACAGGATAATTCTAGTCTATTCTATAGTAAATTAGAATATATCTAATTAAATATTATTTTAAAATAATAAAATATAAATATGATTTTCTTAAGATTTTGACTGCATCAATAACCCTTCAAAAAATAAAAATAATAATAAAATATCAAAAATGGCATTTTTTATAATCAAATACTTCATTTCATAAAATTTGACCACATCCAGATTCAGTCCCCTTCGGAACAGTGGCTGCCAGAAAAATTTCCAAGCAGGAATTCTTTAGTGCTTCCCTTTAAGCAACTTGGGGACATCCGGAAGCATTTTCATTTGCAATTGTGCTAATCAACAGCCAAAAAGTGATAATCAACTGCCTAAAAGTGAAGACAACAATATCGTTCATCATATCTTTCTCCTATATACCTCTGATATTTCACATTATAAAAATCCAATTACTCTACCCAAAATGAGGAACATCATTTTCAAAAATGAACTAAGGGAAAACTTTATGATTCAAATTAGTGATTTTAGAATTACAATTTCCTGTTCCTGTTCTGGGCAGGTAAAGACAACAGAAACATTAATAGGTTTAGCAAGAAATCCAAAGAAAAGTTGTAAAGGTCAAGTTGGGAGGGAGGCGTATAAAAATCTAAAAAGTTCCCAATTTGAATAACCCTAACAAACCCCAAAGACCATATGACATGCAGTGGAATCTCCCTCAAGAAGTGGATGGCCTGAGTTCACCATTCCCCTTACCCCAAGACATTACCATGTCATGTACAAGATGGGTTACAATCCTCTTCATAGTAATAGGAAATTTGATCATGTCATAGAGCATTGAAAATTAACCGTGTTATGTACTTACATACTGCACATTTTGATATACTATGTCTCCTTGCCTTCACCAGTACAAGACATTTATAAATGCTTCTATATAGTTGGAAGGCATTATATATATATATTTATAAGAAAGGTACTTTCTACATGCATAAATTTATTTATACAAGTTAAAGACATTTTATCCTCCACCTAGGAAGCATAGATATGGATACGAGATACAGAGATGATATGATATGAATATGGCAATACGACAAAATCTAAAAAAATAGGATACGGGTACAGCTAGGATACGTTTTTGAAAAAAATATTTTAAAAAATTATAGGTAGTCAGGTATACACGAGCTCAAGAATGTTGAGAAACCATATTGTTATTTTATAATGCAAAATACTAATCTTTAATTATTAGGTATTAATTTAAGTTGGTACCTAGTTTACTTCTTCTAATTTTTAATAGGTCTTATAAATATTTCATTTCAATATCACCAAAGATATTTAATTTAATTTTACTTTCTATGTAGTTATAAGGGACGTGCATGACACAACAATTTGACAAACTATATTACTTTAATTTGCTATGTTCTTCTTATCAAAGAACTAAGCAAAATATTGAAAAAATATTCTTGTATTTATCCTCGCAATTATATTATATTATATTATAATGCTATGCAATAAATGCTGCAAATTTAATTTCGTAAAGGTAATATGTGACTTGGATTATCCGATACTTCAAAATTAATAAAAAATTAATTAAGAAGTATCCGATACTTTTGGTAAGTATCCAATACGTATTGAGTATACAAGGAGTATCGGTATCCAATACAGATACGATACGAATAAATTGCCTTTTTAAGAGTATATGTGCTTCATAGTCCTCCACACTGCTAGACACAGGTATCTTCTATCTCATATCATGGTATCTTCTAAACTCATATCACACCATCATTAACAGATAATAATGGTGATTAGTTATATTTCATGTCATGTTAAGTACTCAAAATCAACAAATTGATTCTGAAATCTCAATAATTGTTATGTTGTTTCAGTGAACTCATTTGTTGCTATAAAAATCAATGCATCAAATTACAATCATTTTTTAGCCTGTTGGACCCAGGCCCATGACTCAGGAAGCCCAATCGAAAGTAGGTAAGGTCAATGGTCATGCCCAATGATCTATGTCAGGTTTAGTGACCCACCTTGGGAGTTAGAGGGCTGACCTTGCCAAGCTGGCTGGGAGAGCACTAAGTTGGTCAGGAAAACCCATTCCAAACCTAGCCCAGTCTCATGGTTAGCTCTTTTGAAGAAAAGATTATATTGTTAAACATATCAGAATATATGGAATCATGAGATCTCCATATATTTTGATATCTTCCATATCTTCTGAAATCTTTAACAATATAGTCTTATATTCAACAAGTTCATCAAGGCAATTCATCGTCCCAACTTGGGCAAGAACACGGGGTTTAAGGTTACAACATCAAGGTACACATGGCATGATGTAAAGTGATCCTCTCCACTTGCAACTACACTAGCTAGTAGAAGGACGTATCTCGTAGCCTTAACCTCCTAGAATGATGGAAGTCCACGTGGCACTACTCAAGTAGAGGAAAGGCTAACAGAATTATTCTCTGGAGCACAACCGTTAGGCAAGTCTATGTATATACACCCAACTCTTCTATGAAAGATACACTATCTATTCTACCCTAATTCTCCATTGTCATCTTCCTCGAGCACAAAACTCACTTGATCATTGGAGGGCCCATGAGAAGGACAACCATCAATGTACTCTTAAGGGTTTGTTTGCAAGTGTTCATGAAGAAGGAAGATCAGGTTGGATGCGCCTAAAGTGCAAAACGAGTCAAAAAGTGGAACATTAACCAAGCAGTATGCACCACACGTGCGGAGGGCCATTCCCACATGTGTAGGTGATTGAGGCCGAATTGTGCAACATTAAGGCCGATAATTAGGATCTCTTAACCCTACTTGCCTGTCAAATTATATATTTTATGCATGTTTAATGCCAATTAGGTTGAACACAGCGGGAGCATAAAATGAGCAAAAATGCAAAAATTAGAGAGAAAAATGCTTTCAGCACGTTCCTGCACGTGCGGAGGACTATTCCCGCACGTGCGGCCCATTCATCACAGCCAAACAGAGCCTGAAAAAATTGCACGTGCAGAGGCCCATTCCCGCACGTGTGGTGGAATTTCCCGCACATGCGGACCTACCTCGGGAAACATGCCTGATGTTTTGAATTTGGAAAAAAATAGCAGAGGTATAAAAAGACAAGAAAAATGCTCGATTAGGGTTCTAATAATTTGCAAAGGGAGAGCGAGGTTAGGGTTTGGAAGAAAAAGAACTTGAAGTCTGAAGAATGTCTCCCATGGTGACTTCTTCTCCCTCTACTTCTTCCACTCCTCCATGAGTGACTAGGCTCCTATTTATAAGGTTTTGATGAAACCCTAGCCAAGTAAATAGGGTTTTCTTTTTGCTTTTTGATTATGTAAAGGTTTGAACAAGTTGTATGGTGTTTAAGAAGTTTCAAATATATTTTTTCCATTATCTCTTTAAGTATTCTTCTTTCTGTGATTATTAAATACTTTCCATACAATGATTTTATTTTCTTTCATATTCAAGGTATGAGACGTGCCATACTACAAGGGACGAGTCGTTTTACTATCCTAGTTTAGAGTGAACAACTCGTACTACTTGAGATAGTTCATGCCTATACATTGAACATGATAATTCTCTTGATCAATACTTCGAACTTGTAATTGCGAAGTACTATTTAGTTCGAACCGTAACATAATTGATTTTCAAATTGAAACCTTATTTATGTAACTAGTGGTGAATTCATTACCCTAGGTTTTTCCACAATCAGTAATGCCAATTTCATTTTAATCGCTAGTTTAATCGCTTTGTTTAATTTAATTATCATTAGGTTATGAACAACCATCTTTTTTATTAAAATTAATTTAGAAATTCAACAATTAAATTTAATTTCCCGTTTGTCCCCATGGATCGATACCTGAACTTACCGTTATTCTAAGGAATTTGATATAGTTTAATGTTTATTTTTGGTGTGTGAAACGACCCATCAGCAGCCCCCTTTCTTAAGGCCAAAAACAGCTGCAATAATCCGCACGTGCAAAGGGTATTTCCCGCACGTGCGGCACGACCCGAGATGCGTGCCAAAATTATGAAAGTCACCTGTTTTGTTGGAAAAGTATAAAAGGGGAAAGAAAGGCTGAAGAAGGGTTCGATTATTTTTGTAAAGAAAAAGAGAGGCTAGGATTTTTGAAAGATAGAAAGCTTGGGACTTCAAGGTTGAAGGTGCTCTTTCATGGTGGCTTCATCCTCTTCATCTTCCCACTCCTCCATGAGTGTCTAGTTCTCCAATTTCTAGGATTTTGATGAAACCCTAGCCATGTAAATAGGTTTTCTTAGGTTTCTGACTTGTGTAATGGTTTGAATGAGTTGTATTGTATTGTTTAGAAGTTTTTCAATACATTTTCTATTATTTTCTTAAAGTGTTCTTCTTTTTGTGATTGTTGAATTCTTTCCATACAATTGTTATCATTTCATTCGTATTCAAAGTATGAGACGAGTCATGCTACGAGAGACGAGTCATGCTGCTATCTTAGTTTAGAGCGAACAACTCATACTACTTGGGATGATTCATGCCTATAAGTTAAACGCGACAATTCTCTTGATCAATGCTTCAAGCTTGTAGTTGTGAAGCATTGGGTAGTTCAAACAGTAACGCAATCAATTTTCAACTTTAAACCCTATTTATGTATCTAGTGGTGGATTCATTGCCCTAGGATTTTCCCCAACTCAATTCCCCAAACCCCATTATTTATTGTTAATTTAGTTTCTCATTTTCAGTTTAATTCTTGTTTCAATATTTTATCCATCAACCATTCTCATCAAATTAACTTAGGAATCTCGCATTTAAAATAGTTAAATTTCACATTAGTTCCTATGGATCGATACCTAGACTTGCCATTATTCTACGGAAATTAGATATAGTTTAGTCATTATTTTTGGTGTGCTTAACAACCCATCAAAAGGTAAGGTGGAAGGGCTCATGATTTCTGAAGAAGTAGGCTGGCCGAGAGAGAGAGAGAGAGAGAGAGAGAGAGAGAGAGAGAGAGAGAGAGAGAGAGAGAGAGAGAGAGAGAACAACAGATTCTTGCTTAGGATGGCCTCTGCTCATAGAAGAGCTAAGCATATAGGATAGATGAAGATTAATGGTGAGGATTTGATGCAGCAGGAGGCTACTTCCATGGACATTGTGGACTTCTACAAGAGATTATACTTTGAGTCAGATTTGAGAAGACATTTTATTGATGTCTTGGAGTTGGATTCTATTCAAGATGAGGAAAGAACTTGGCTAGAGAGAATGATCTATGGAGGAAGTGATTGCGGCCTTGAAGAGTCTCAATGGAGATGAGGCTTATGGCCTGGCGGATCCTCTATAATTTTCTTCCAACAGTGTCGTTAAATTTAAAGAAAAATATAAAATACCACAACGTCAAGGTGACACTCTACTGCTAAGTTATATGACTTTTCTAACTCTCCATCAGAAAATAGAATTAACTAATCATATGTTTAAACGTTGAAAACCTCAGTGCCACATCTGAATGTGAGACATTGTATATGGTAGGCCTCATTTGTTTGGGCGTGTAGCTATATGGACCCCTTCCTCGAACAAGTACATGACAAGACTTCAGTTGTTTATGGTAGGCTTTCAAATGCAAGCAACGGTTTTTCAATGGCAAGAGGAGGACTGAAATTGCGAGTACATGAGAATACTTCACTTGTTTATGGTAGGCTTTCAAATGCAAACAACAACTTTTCATTCAATAGCAAGAGGAGGCCTGAAATTGCAGATTAGTCACGCTAACAACTGAACCCATTGTAGTGTTATGATAGCAGTCATATTGATGTACAAAAGGGAAAGAGACCGAATCACTGAAAAGGCCACATCCCTAACACACTCACAATATTGTTAAGCCAGAAACTCCCTAATACACTGAGAAACCCATTATTTATAGGCTAATAATCCTAATTAAATTAAAAATATCTTACTAAATTTATAGATTTAAATATAACTAAATATTAATAATAATAATAATAATCTATCAATTACATTTGTGGGATCAAAACGTCTTTGGTCCACGTAATGGACCCACACAGGCTTCACCCCAAACTTCCAAAGAAGATAATGAGCTTCCATTCAGTCAAAGGTCAAGCCATCACATACACTCCTATGAGACTAAAGAGTTTGAGAGGAACCTAAATGCCTCCTTTATTGTTCTAGTGCCAACAGATTGTGCTATGGATGATATCAAAGATTATAAGTCGACTAGCTTGACTAGCAGTGTTCATAAAGTCTATAATGTCTTTGTGGAAGGAAGACAACTCCTTGATGTACTACTGGTGGCTAAAAAGTGTGTGAGCTCTACAATAGAGAGAAACATTCTTTGCAAGCTAGATATTGAGAAGGCATATGATCATGTATGCTGAGATTTCTTAATCAATTTACTAGAGAGGATGGGCTTGGGGGTGAGGTGTTGTAGGTAGATAAGCTTCAGCATCTCTTCTGTAAAGTTTTTTTCCGGATAGTAAAGGGGGAAGATAAGAGCTGTTTTAGAGTTCTAGGGCTTGTGACGCTCAACTGCTACTCTTTTTCATCCTTTTAGAGGTGCTTAATCATATGATTCAGAGGATGGTTTTGATAGTGAGATACTTTGGACACAAGGTGGGTAATAGAGGTGATGAGATCGTATTAGAGTTTCATTTTCTATTTGTTTTGCTAAAAAAAAAAAAGAAGAAGAAGGAATTGAGAACTTTGAGATGTGTATTACTTTGTTTTGAAATGGTGTTGGGCCCTAGGGTTCACATGAAAAGGAGTGACATCATTATGATTGGTGTGGTAGATGATGTGGATATTTTGGCAACTGATTTGGAACGTAGGTTGGTATCTGTCTTCGACCAACCTGGAGCTTCCATTGACTTGTCCTTCAAAAACAAGGCTCCTAAGGATGTAGTGGTGGAAAGGTTTGAGAAGTGGTTAGCTAAATTGAAGAGACAATACCCATCTGAGGGGGGCAGGCTTACTCTCATCAAAAGCACCATTTCCAGCCTTTCTATGTTCTGTGGTCGATTTTAACTATCCCTATCTAAGTTGTGAAAAGGTTGGAGAAATTGATAAGGAACTTTCTTGGGGGGATGGGGGGAAGGGATTGAAGTGAAGTTGAAGTATCATCTTGTATACTAGGACAAGGTTTGTTTACCTTTGAAAGGAGGCTTGGGGATTTGTAGGTTAGAGGTGTTCAACAAAGCCTGGTTAGAGGAAATGGATGTGGAGCTTTACATGGAAGAGGAAGAGATGTGAACAATGATTAGTGGAAAATATGGTCATGGTTGGGGGATTGGTACACTTAATATAAGGGGTCATATGATGTGGGAACTTGAAAAATCATAAAAAATATTTCTTTCTTTTGAAGGGCTTCATTGCTGGGGAAGGATCGTAGAGTGCAATTGGGGTAGGATCCCTAGTGTGGTCAAAAGGTAGTTAAATAAGGTTTTCTAGACCTTTATGAAATTGCGGTTAAATCTTAAATCTGAATGAAAGATTGTCGGACCTTATCTACCGTGGGAGTGCTACAGAATCCGATCTTCTAGAGAGACTTTCAGGAAGGGTGTTTCGGGTCAAGAGGGTGCAAGCACGAATGGAAGATCCTTTGGTATGAAGAGAGTCCAAGAACAACACTTTTTTAAGTGGTTTCCTTTTTATCGGAAGTTTGGGTAGGGGATGAAGGCTTTCCTTAGAAAGTGACTTGACACTCAAAAGCTCCTTAGATGGCAACTCGAGAAGTTATCCTAATGACAAATAATCTGAGAAAGAGGTGCCAATTTGTGTTACATTGGTCGTGCATGTGCTCCAGAACACAAGGAAGAGTATGATTTATCTTCAATTGCACTCTGTGTTTGGAGTTGAGTGCGTGATGTCAGAGTCAATTAAGGAGGGGAAAGGGATGTTGTAGGGGAAAATATAAAAATTATTGGGAAAGGGATGTCATAGGGGAAAATATAAAAATTATATGGTGCATCTAGAGAGAGAAATATGGGAACTTTTGAAGGGGTACAGATTGATTATTTGTTTAAAAAGAACCATGCTTATCTCTATAAATTTCTGGCTTAGAAAGAAATTTGTTTCTGCCTCTCTTTTGTTGACTTTTTGAAGGAAATGTATATCCACGAAGACATGTTGGAAAAGTGCATGAGATTCATAGTTCTGTTATTGTTGTATAATTATGTGTATAGGGTTGTGCCCCTTATTTAGTTGGCTCCTGATACTCAATAACCTTAAAACAAATTGAGCTGAAATTTATTATCATTTTCATTAGGTGCCTTCCAATTTGCTAACAATTGACTATTCCTCAAGCCAGTTTTAGCAAAAAATATTTAGTTTCTTCAATTCTGCCCATATTAATAATTATGTTTTTTGTTCCACACTCATGCAAGCGGTCAGTGCTGAGTCCAGTGCTGAAACCTAAGTTGTGTACAAAATTATAAACCAGCTATATGTTGCAAATCCATTGTTGAATTGCATCAGGTCATAAGCTATGTTTCACGGACTCATGTATGGGTGTCAGGTGCGATTTAGAGTCTAAGCCAAATGCTTCAAATTCCTGTCTAAA
Source organism: Camellia granthamiana (assembly GCA_036172215.1). NCBI lineage: Eukaryota > Viridiplantae > Streptophyta > Magnoliopsida > Ericales > Theaceae > Camellia > Camellia granthamiana. Next base: position 89,478,416 of record CM069908.1, on the reverse strand, counting down.
AGAACGTCTAAAAGTACAACGACATGGCTAGACATTCATATTTCATAATATTCAGTTTTCTGGGGTAAAATGGTTTCTCAAAAGTAACATAGAGCATTTTATGCGTAAAGTGAGAGTTTTATATTGAATAACATCAGATAATAAGCTATGTTTCATGGACTAGTGTATGGGTTTCAAGTGCCAACATGAGTCTAAGCCAGATTCTTCAAATTCCTGTATCTAAAAGCACGAATATACAACTAGACATTCATATTTCATAATATTCTTCTTTGATTTTCTGGGGTTAAATGGTATCTCAAAAGTAACATAGAGCATTTTATGCATAGCGTGAGAGTTTTATGTACCATCAAACAGTAAACTCAATTACTAGACATGGTTATTACTGGCACATGCTCAACTAGACATGTCGGACAAATATCTTATACCTTTACCCAAGGGTAGAGTGTTTGTTTGCACAATTACGTCACATGAATTTAGGAGTTTACTAAGGAAATAAATTAGACTCCATGTGCTTACTTTTTGCAAGAAATCATATCTTTGAGGCAGATAAACCAAGCATCTAGAAGATTTTCGGAGAAGCCTGGGTCTGGAGAAGTCTCTCTCTTAATCGACCTACCTAAGGTAGCTAGACCTACACAAAGTAACACATTGCAGTGAACCTTCATCTCCAGCCAATAGACCCCAAAGCGTCATAGTGCATGCTAAGTTGTTCAGCATGTGTAGGTCTCACCTCTTGGCCTTGGTGAAGAGACCGAAGATATCACCTAGACTGAGATTGAGGCATGTACTAAGTTCCATCGTCTTGAGATTGGTCAATGAGACTGAACAAGTGTCCCATGATAGCAAACACATGACGATCCCAAAACTGAAGTATTAGGCAAGCATGTACGGTGTCATTTCTAGGATGCACAAAAGAGGAATGATAGTAGTATATATTTCTATAATGGTTTCATATTCATCCTCATAGTGTGCACATTCAATTGAGTAAAAATGAATATTCAGTGAATTATGCAACTGCGTTAGTAGAAAAAACTAAGCATGATGATGCTCCAACAAATAGCTAAGGTGCAGAGGTGAGTAGTAGTGCCATAGAGAATCCAAACATATCATCGGAACTGTAGCTCATAACAAGATATTACATTGGGAAAGAAGGCATCCATTACATTCTTAGGCTTGGTTTGGCATGTGCTAAATAAGCCAAAAAGTCAAAAAGTCACTATCTTATTTAAGTCACATCATCCTATTTAAATCACATCACCTCTCTAACACATCAAATCAAATCTAACCCAAACCCAACCCAAACCCACCAATAAGTCAAAAAGTGCACTTTTTTAGGACACCCCAAACCAACCCTTAGTCATTTCATGTCAAGCAAATTTTGACTATCTCTAATAGTCCCCACTGGTCCAGTAATCAACATTTCAAGTATTAGATCCCTACTGAGACTGCAGAATTAGATCTAAGTTTCAATCACACATTGGGTATGTTTGGTTTGTGTTTGAGAGATAAAAAGTACGAAAACATGTTTGGTTTGGTTTTTTTGGAAAGATGTTTTGGAAAATTGTTTTGAGAGAGAGTTTTGGAAAAAGTGATTGATTTGATGTATGTGTGAGAGAGATCTGTTTGGAAAACTTGTTTGGTTTGTGTGTTTTGGGAAATTTTTTTGGAAAAATTTGTTTGGTTTGAGTTTTTCTGAAAACTCATTTCTAGAGAAATTTTCCCAAAAATGTTTGGGAAATCCAAACCAAACGAGCCCATTATTATTGATAGATGATAGCTGTACTTAGTTAAACCAATTGCAATACTAACCAGGCAATCACAACTTTCGCACTGTTAATACGATGAGATAATACACAGATAGATCATAAACAATGCAAGATATCAGAATTGTAAAATTGTAACCCAAAACATACCTGCCTACCAACTTGTCGAAAATGAAATCCCGGCTTCCCTTCCTCTACTTTCCCCAACAATTCTTCATTTTCATAATCCAGCGCAATCAAATCTTTCTGAACATCAACATCCCCAACAAAACCACCACCCACACCAACCCCACCTTTTCTTTTCCCACCATCCATCCCCAAATCCATCCAAAACACAAACCCAACAAAGAAAAGATAAAACCCAACAAACCCAATAGCCTGCCATAGAAAAATCTCAGCACTAAGATAAACATAGAACAAGAACAAAGCTGCAGTCAAGTAAAACAACACGTCCCTCACAAAAGGCACAGGGTCCACAGAAAAGGGTGCTGCATAAATCGCCACAAACCCAACAACCAATGCCGAAACAAACGTCCCGGCCGACAAAATCGCGCCGAACCCAGTCCTCGGATGGCCTCCGCGGACCGCAGCGACCGATGCGAACACATCGGGGGCACCATTGCCGAGTGCAAGAAGAGTCACAGCCCCAATACTGGGTGACAAATTGAGGTGGGTAACGAGCTTGGTGACAACAACAGAGAATTGATCCTGAGCGGTCTTGACGAGGACATAGAACTGGAAGAGGATAGTGAGGAAGAGAAAGGGGACAGAGGCAAATGGGTTTTGGTGGAAGAGGCAGAAATGGAGAGAGAAGTAGTTGATGAGGCTGTTAGAGTCGCCATTGCAGTGGAGGAGAGAGAAAGAGCAGCGATTGTGAGGTGGGGTTTGGAGGATGGAGGAGCAGGAGAGGGAAGTAGTGGTGGTGGTGTTGAGGAGGGACCTGTGGGGGATTAATGGGTTTGTGGAGGGGTAGTTTGGGGATGGATTGAGGAGGAAGAAGAAGAGGAGAGTGGAGAGAAGGATGAGTGAGATTGTTGGGGTTTTGAGGGAAGAAGGGAAGAGATAGAAGGCCATGCCATTCCAATCCAAACAAGGTTTAAGCTCTTTCTCTCTTTCTTGGGTGAGATTGGAGAGTGATGAGTATTGGCTGGTGTGAGTCTGTGTCCCTTTTTTCTCTCTTGAATCTTTGACGCGTTTTCGTCGCTTTCTCAACACCTGCAACCTGTAATTGAAGTTTTGTTTTTTCAATCTATACTATATATATTAAGGAAAGGGGTCTTTTAAACCTCAAGACTTGGTAAAGCTCCAACATATTAAACTTAATTTCTTAATTTTTTATTTTTTTTTAAAAAAAATTGACTTGGTGATTGGTTCAAAGATTATAATAATTACACTATTGAATAACGCAATAAATGAAATCCTAATTTCCTTACTTTTTATATCCCCAAGAGACCCATGTAATTATTGTGTAAATGGTTCTTAATTTTTTTCCCTCTTAATTTTTTTGTTTTGTTTTTTGAAAAAACAAATAAATAAACACTTATTAAATTCTTTCAAACTCCTCGGTCAAACCCCATGTATTTAATTTATATATTAAAAAAAATTAACACAAATATAAATATCTATAATTATCCCGTGCATAGCACGGGTGATAGGCTAGTAATAATATATGTATTTTTTTTTAATAATAATATATGTATCAATTAGTATTAATTAATATATCAATGATGTAATATAATTTAAAAAAAATTTAATATTTATAATTTATATAATGAGTAAAGTGTATAATAATGTCATAAATAATATATTTAGGGAAAATTATTTAGAAGTCCTATTAGGGAGACTTATACTACATATGGTCCTACTAAAAAACTTATGTTCCTATAAGTCCTGTGGGAAATTTGTTGACACATTTACCCTCAATATTAGTTGTTAATATCATAAATAAGTAATAAAACCATATATAGGAAATTGATATAAACGTAACGTAACGTGACACCTACATAAATGTAACGTGACACCTACATAAACGTAACGTGACACATATATAAACGTAATGTGACATATCTACATAAACGTAATGTAACGTGACACCTATATAAACGTAACGTGACACCAATATGAACGTAACGTGACACCTATATAAACGTAACGTAACGTGACACCTATATAGACGTAATGTGACATTTACATAAACGTAACGTAATGTGTCACGTTACATTTCGCAAACTTAATAAATTTTTATTTTTTAAATCCGTTTGTTTTGAAATAGATATATAATCTTAATATATTTTTATTTTGTATTATTAATTGTAAAATTAAAAAATTATCAATAATATATGAAAAAATAATTTGTAGCACTAAAAAAGGTAGCACTAATAGCACTAATTTCTAATTCAGGTAATTGTTTTTTTTTTTTTTTTTTTTTTTTTTTTTTTTGGGAAATTCGGGGGATTAGTGCCCCAAATTCGGGGCACCAATCACAGCTGTAATATATGTGAAGAATATCGTCGATTTCTTGAGTACTTGATCCAAGTCTTCATTTTTTTAGAGTCCACATTTGTCTACCTCCACCCCTGAAATTAAAGGAAGGGAACCATCAATATGATAATAAGTTAATAATAACACACGACGAAGCTCTGTCACCATCGAATCATTGTATACGTCAAGTTAACAATCTTTGGATACCACGTTAATCAAAGATGATGTTTGGGATTTTTAGGGGTTTTAGGCCATTGCTCTATGATCAATCAATGGAGGGTCTATATATATATATTTGTTTTTTTTATAGAGGGTTTTTCATGAAGATTCTTGATTGGAAGACAACACGCAATTCTTTTCCAGCAATGGAGATTTTGGAATTAGAGTTTGGCTTTTTGTTTTTGTTTCTGGGAAACTATTTTGAAGCTTGTGTTGGTGGGGAAATTTGTAGAGAGAGAAAGAAGAGAGGGGAAATGTGTTCTCTCTTCTTTCTTTGTTTGTATCTCTGTCTGTCTGTGTTTGCTGTGTGTGTTTTTTGGGGGAGAGATGAGATGACAGTTGGATTCGGAAGGGAGGGGCTTACGGTCTCATTGAGCATTTGGTTATATCTCTGCCGTTATCAGGTGGTGTGAAAATGGGTTAAAAAGATTAGGATCTTGTGGAATACATTCTTATGAAAATAGGACTTGAGACTCTATAAGAAATTATACAGGACTTAGGCTAGCATAAGGTTCTGAAAAATGACTTATAAATAAGTCTCCCTAATATTTATACACTAATTAGTACATTAATTAATATATGTAGCACCATTGTTTATTTTTTAGTAGTGCTAACACTAGTTATGGCATTATCATTAACTCCACTTATTAATCACATTACAAATACTAAAACCTCTTAAATTATGTCATATTATCAATTAGTACACTAATTAATATACTAATTAATATATATATAGCATTATTCTTATTCTTTTTATTAAAAAACATGAGAGTTCGGGCTTTTTGGAAAGTGTAAATAAAAATTTGCTTGGTGTTTAATTTTAGAGTAATGCTACACATTTTAAAAATTTTATTAAAATTTTTATCAAATATCATGTGAGATCTACACTATATAGGTTCCATGTGAATCTCACACTATATGAGACCTTTAGTAAAAAATGTAATAGAATTTTTAAAAAATTTAACATTTTTGTTAATTTTATTTTAATAAAATTATTAATAACTTCTATTTTTTTATGTATTTTTTGTAATTAAAAAAAAATGGGGGTTAGTTTTATTTGTTTCCAAAATATATTTGTATTACCAATCTCTCATTGCCACTGCTGGCCACCTCTATCTCTAATTGTAATCGTTGGCAAGCAATTTTCTCCAGCCACTATCACTTATCTTCACTAACACATCCACCTTATAAGCTATTGGTCATCAGCCACCACCAATTGTTGAAAATTATTAAAAATTATTTTTGACATGGGTAGACCCATAAAGGCTACAGCCTACTATGAATAACCCAAGCCCACCACTTAGGGCCCAATACATAATCTAATTAATGAAGCCCAGCACTGCTGAAACCCCACATAGCAATAAGAACCAATGACGCCAAAACACATGGCAAGAGAAGGGCAAGCCACATCAGCAGACAAAGATCTGCAAAGTTATTGCCACTGCACATCGCCATTAATGAAGCCCCTTACAGCATTTATTGCGACAAGCTCTCTCCGTCGGGACAGAACACCTTCACCATGAACAAGGTAAGCTAGAGCATAGACTTTCGGCCAAGCCGACAGGTCGGAAGGGACGACGAAATGATTACCAGAGGATATAAGCAGACGTCGAAGACAGAAAGAAGGTTAAGCTTTCTATCTCTACTCTATCCCTACACTTCACTTCTCTCTCTCTAACTTGTTCGTCGGAGGGTTTGCTGGGGGACTCCCCGTTCCCCGTTGAACTCTTGTGCAGGTCCTCAGGTGGGCTTGGTCATTCGAACATAGGCTTAAGGAGCGTGGATCAGTCTGACTCGTCCAACCATCACGAACTGTATCATCAGTTGGCGCCGTCTGTGGGAAACTTTCTTACTCTGTGCGCTAGTTGTGCTCATTGTCGCCGGAGGCCCTTTCCCAACAACCCCCTCCTGTCACCTGCGAATGTGAATGGTCAAGACTAGATCCATGGCTTCCCACCCCAATGTTCCCGACCACCAAGCCGACCCTCCTAATCCAAACAACCCACCACAATACTTTACCGAGCTCACCAACAGCATTAACCGCCTTGTCGAGCAGAACCAAGCTCTAATCAATGCCCTGCTCCAAAGAGACCTTCCCATGCCCCCTCCACCACCTCCAGATATTCCACCCAACCAAGAACGAGCCCCGAACCATACTATCCAGCTGTCTTATCCACCCAACTTGGAAGGCTTGCAACCTCCTCCCCTAAATATAAATCCACCACCCCGACCCCCACATCCATCGGCCCTGGCACCAACCCATGAAGGAGAGGCCAGTAGCGTCCAGCCCCCGCTGCCCTCCGGTGGTGACAACATTCCTCTCTGGGACGCGAACTCCGAGCCATGAAGCTCCAACTCCAAGGGGTCATGCAGAACATCCAGCATAAACCCTCTACCACAGCCAACTCGCCATTCGTTACCTCCATTCGGGACAAACCTCTACCTCCCAAGTTCAAAATGCCCACCATCGACTCTTTTGACGGTACAACAGACCCAGTCGACCACTTGGAGACCTACAGGACCCTCATGATCCTCCATGCTTTCTCTGACGAAATCATGTGCCGGGCTTTCCCCGTGACACTCAAGGGGTCAGCTCGACTTTGGTTTAGTCAACTGCCAGCATGCTCTGTCTCCACTTTCCAGCACTTCAGTGACTCTTTCCTCAGCCATTTCATTAGAGCCCAGTGCCAACGACGTCCGGCAACCAAACTCCTCAACATCCGTCAGACCGAGAGGGAATCGCTACGCAGTTTCGTTACCCGCTTCAACACCGAAGCCCTGCAAGTAGCGGAAAACAATGACAAGGTCATCCTTACGGCTTTCATGGCCGGTCTGCGGTCGTCTGACTTCCTTTTCTCTCTCTCTAAAAACCCCCCGACCTCCATGGCAGCCCTACTCTCCAAAGCCCAAAAATACATGAATGCTGAAGATTCCCTAGCTGCCCAACAAGATCCTATAACCAAAAACCCGACCCCCAGAGAAAAGAGAAAAGATTCAGAAACCAGAAATACCCAGTACAATAACCAAACATCTCAGTACACTGACCGACCGCCCAGAACCGACCGATTGGCCCCAGCCCGACTGCCCGTCCGATTCGAGCGGTACACCCCCCTAAACTCCCCCATGGAACAAGTCCTCCATTAGATCCAGCGGGACTACCCCCTAAAATGGCCCCAACCATCACGGACCCCTTCCAATCAGAAAAACCAGTCCAAATATTACCGTTTTCACCAGGATCACGGCCATAATACCGATGAGTGTGTTAACCTCAAAGATTAGGTCGAGGGCCTGATTCGTCAAGGACGCCTCAGCCGATTCACAGATACTCGGCCTCAGCAGAGGCAGCGGACTAAACCCATCAGAAACAACCGCCGGCGCACCCCTCTCCGACAGCCAGCACAGCCTAACCAAGGTCATGATCACCCTCCATAGCAACCTCGGGCACAAGGTAACCCCACCCCACCTATTGGAGAAATCAGAGTTATCTCCGGCGGGCTTGTTTGTGGAGGACCATCCCAGTCGGCTCAGCGGGCATAACTCAGAAAAATAAGGCAGGGCTCAGACAAAGAAGTTGTCACGTTGGACCGACCCTCCAAACACCCCAGGCAGTCGACCGAGCCTATCACCTTTACGGACGCCGACTGCACAAGCATCCGTTATCCTCATGACAACCCTCTCGTCATTTCCGCCCTCCTCTCCAATTACAAGGTCAAACGGGTTCTCGTCGACAACGGCAGTTCTTCAGACATCATCTTCCTCAATTGTTTCCACCAGCTCAAGATTGGGGAAGAAAGTTTGTCTCCCCTCCAAACCCTTTTGGTCGGTTTCACTGGCGACCGGGTGACCTCCATCGGCTCCATCGATCTTCCTATCACAATTGGCGAGTACCCACGGCAGACCACAAAGTTGTTCACCTTCCTTGTTGTTTGCTTACAACATCATCCTTGGTCGCACTGCCCTAAATGCTTTCCAAGCTATCACATCCATTTACCACCTTGCCATCAAGTTCCCCACCGATCTTGGGGTCGGAACAGTAAGGGGAGAATAGACCATGGCCAGAGAATATTATGTCGCCTCACTTAAAGAAGTCAAGCTGAAGGAGGCTATGATCATCGAAGGACTCAATGTCAGAGATAAGGACAAGCTAGTCAAAGGGAAACCAGTGGAGGAGCTCATAGAGGTCCTCGTCGACCCCACCAACCCGGCCAAAACTGCCAAGATCGGCAGCCAACTATCCCCCCAAGCCAAGGCCGACCTCACCGCCCTCCTAGTTGAACACAACGACGTGTTTGCCTGGACTCACTCTGATATGCCGGGTATTGATCCCTCCTTCATCAGCCATCGTCTTAGTGTTGAGCCCCATTTCCGACCTATCCGCCAGAAGCAGCGCATTCTTCACCCGGAACGCAATAACCTTATTGCTTCTGAAGTAGACAAACTCCTTGAGGCACAGTTTATCACTAATGTGGACTACCCAGATGGCTGTCGAATGTGGTTTTGGTTCGTAAAAACAATGGTAAATGGCGACTCTGTGTCGACTACTCCGACCTCAACCGAGTTTGCCCCAAGGACAGCTACCCTCTCCCCCGCATAGATCTGCTGGTCGATGCCACGGCCGGTCATCAAATGCTCAGTTTCATGGATGCCTTCTCTGGCTACAACCAAATCTTAATGCACCTATCTGACTAGAAGCACACCTCCTTCATCACCGACCGAGGCACCTACCATTACCGTGTGATGCCATTTGGGTTGAAGAATGCCGGGGCCACTTACCAACGGTTGGTTAATGTCGTCTTCCATCATCAGATAGGCCGGAACATGGAAGTATATGTCGATGATATGCTGGTCAAGAGCAAGCTCTCCACCGATCATCTGGCCGACCTGCGAGAAACCTTCGCCACCCTACGAAAGTATCAGATGAAGCTCAATCCGGAAAAATGTGCCTTCGGCGTAGGATCTGGGAAGTTTTTAGGATTCATGGTCAGTCAGCAGGGCATCGAGGCTAACCCCGAAAAGATCAAGGCCTTAATCGAAATGTAGTCACCCAGAACGGTCAAGGAGGTTCAGAGGCTTACTGGCCAAGTGGCCGCCCTCAACCACTTCATTTCCCAAGCAATGGATAAGTGCCTCCCCTTCTTCAAAGTCCTTCGGCAAACTTTTGAATGGATGGCAGAATCTGAAGAGGCCTTTCAACAGTTGAAACAGTGCATGGCTAACCCCCCTACTTTCTCAAGCCATCACGGGCGAACCCCTCTTCCTCTATCTAGCTGTGTCACACACTACAGTCAGTGCAGCACTCGCCAGGGAAGATAGCTCTGTCTAGCGACCGGTCTACTACATCAGTCGGGCTCTTCGGGGGGCGGAACAAAACTACCCATTGTTAGAAAAAATGTCCTTGGCCTTGGTCACTGCCTCCAGACGACTCCGCCCTTACTTCCAAGCCCATTCCATAGTGGTCCTCACTGACCAACCGTTGAAGAAGATAATGCAACAACCAGAGCTTTTCGGCAGGCTTATGCAATGGTCTGTCGAACTCAGTCAGTTTGATATCTCCTACTGGCCTTGGATAGCAATTAAGGGACAGGCTGTTGCCGACTTCATCCTGGAATTCACTAACCTCACCCCAACCACAACTAGGGGTGTGCATAATACCGTCGAAACCGCCGAAACCGCCAAAACCGCACCGAACCGCCAAGGCAAATTCGTTATTATTTGCCAATCGAACCGCCGGTTTTTGGTAAGAAAAATGGCAAATTCTAATGACACTTTATCAATCCGCCGATTTCTATTTTTCTTCCAAACCGCACCGACCCGCACCGCTATTAAATCATGTTTTATAAGATTTTAAAAATTCTTTTTTACTTAAGTTTGCTTGTTGTTCTATACCTTGGAATATAGTATTACATTACTGCTCGAGGGGAATTCAAGATGTCAGTAATCCAAAATAAAGTTGGATTCCAATTCACTTTTCAATCTTTTTTTTTTTCTCGCCATGTTGCAAACTTGCAGCAGCTCACTTTTCATTCTAAATACTTTTCAACAGTAAACATTTTCAATATATTGTAAACCCTGAATGATATTAATTTTATGTATTGTATTTGATCATTGTAGCTTCCACAAATGCTTGTAATGAACTGATGGCATAGTCGTTGATATTATCATGTTGTTGCTACACTTGCTGCATCAGAAGAAAGCTTCGCAAGATACTTAACATCACGGTATCTCTCGTCTTTTTTTTACTCTTTGATTTAAGTTTTGTAATTTGAATTATATTTTTTATAAACCGCCAATCCGCCTAAACCGCCAAGGCAAATCTGTCATTATTTGCCAACCGAACCGCCGGTTTTTGATAAGGAAAATGGCAAGTTCTAGTGACACTTTTATCAATCCGCCACCCGCCATACGGTTTCTATTTTTCTCTCAAACCGCATCGACTCGCACCGCGCATACCCCTAACCACAACTCCTCTACCCCCACCAACCCCTACCGAGCCAGAAGACCCCCATTCTTGGACCCTCAACGTCGACGAATCATCCCGTAAAGAAGGTAGTGGGGCTGGTCTCATCCTCACCGCCCCTAACGGTGGTTATTTCAAATGTGCTCTCCGCTTCCTGTTCGATGCAAGCAATAATGAGGCCGAATATGAGGTATTGATAGCAGGTCTCCGCCTACCCAGAGACATCGATGTCAACCACATCTGGGTGTTCAGCGATTCCCAGCTTATCGTCGGGCAAATTACGGGGGAATTCGACGCCAAGAAGGACACTATGCGGGCATATGAGGATATTGCTCTCCCCCTTGCTCGTCTCTTGAATACCTTCCACATCAAGCACATCCCTCGGGCTGAAAACTCCAAGGCAGATGAGATGACCCAATTGGCTTCTGCAGACCAGTCAGACCTCAACCACGGTGTCCGCCTCGAATACCTGACCCACCCGGCCATCTCCCCCAACCTACAGGAAGTCCACTTCCTCCAAGATGAACCTATCCCATAGGCGGCAGACATCTTTCTATATCTGACAACAGAGGAACTTCCAGACGACAAACAGAAAGCCGCCAAAGTCAGGGCCCGGTCGTCTAATTACACCCTTGTCAGCGGCCTCTTATACAAACGTGGCTTTTCATGCCCGTATCTGCGATGCCTCAATCTCGCTTAAGCAACTTATGTGATGAAGGAAGTTCATGAGGGTATATGTGGTAATCATTCGGGCATCCGGTCCCTCGCCCATAAAATACTTCGCACTGGTTATTTCTGGCCTACTCTCAATCAAGATGCGACTGACTTCGTACTCAAATGTGATAAGTGTCAACGTTTTGCTAACATCCCCCATGCTCCTCCTACAGAATTGATCACGCTTTGCAGCCCCCACCCATTCGCCAAATGGGGGATCGACCTGGTTGGCCCGTTGCCTACTGGCCAAAGCCAAACCAAATTTGCAATTGTCGCCATCGACTACTTCACTAAATGGGTGGAAGCATAACCCCTTGCTACCATTACTGAGCGGAACACAACCCGATTCATCTGGCAGTCAATCGTATACAGGTTTGGCATCCCTCAAGCCATTGTCTTCGACAACGACAAACAATTCAACAACGCCAAGTTCAGGAAGTTCTATACAGAACTCCAAATCCAGCCATGTTTCTCTTCCCTAGGTCATCCCCAAGCCAATGGCCAAGTTGAGGTCACCAACCGTTCTCTCCTGAAGATCATCAAAACCAAGCTAGAAGCTGCTAAGGGACTTTGGGCTGAGGAATTACCCAATGTACTCTGGGCTTACCGCACCACCGCTCGGACTCCCACTGGGGAGACCCCCTTTCGCCTAACATACGGCGCTAAGGCGGTCATCCTAGTGGAAGTCGGTCTACCAACCCCAAGGGTTTTACACCCGAATCCAGAACTAACCGAAAAACTGCGTCGGGCAAACCTAGATTTGATCGAAGAACTCCGAGAAACCACCGCTGTCAGACGGGCCTCATACCAACAGAAAATGAGAACACACTATAACCGCAAAGTTAGACCGAGGGAATTCGCCGTGGGGGACCTTGTTTTGCGAGAAGTAACTCTTGCCACCAAAAATCCGACTGAGGGCAAACTGGCAGCCAAGTGGGAGGGACCTTACGTTGTGAAAGCCAGACCACGTCCGGGCACTTACCGACTTCAGGACATAGAAGGTCGAGACCTCCCCCATCCTTGGAACGCTGAGCATTTGAAGCGCTATTTTCAATAAAAGTTGTATTTTTGTATTTTCCAACTGCTGTATGTTCTTTTTGACAATCTGCACACTTGAATGTTCTCATTTTCGCCTCAAATGGTGTAAATTTATGATCCAATGGGCTACACTTTGTATGACAGCATGCTTATATCTCAGTTATCTATGGTATTCCAATAACGCTTTGATTGCAGCCTCAGCCAGACTGAACATAAATAGCCTCAGCCAGACTGAGCATGAAGAGCTCGGCCAGATTGAGTCACTTAAAGCCTCAGCCAGACTGAGCACAAAAAGCCTCAGCCAGACTGAGCATGAAGAGCTCGGCTAGACCGAGTCACTTAAAGCCTTAGCCAGACTGAGCACAAAAAGCCTCAGCCAAACTGAGCATGAAGAGCTCGGCCAGACCGAGTCACTTAAAGCCTCAACTAGACTGAGCACAAAAAGCCTCAGCCAGACTGAGCATGAAGAGCTCGGCCAGACCGAGTCACTTAAAGCCTCAGCCAGATTGAGCACAAAAAGCCTCAGCATGAAGAGCTCGGCCAGACCGAGTCACTTAAAGCCTCAGCTAGATTGAGCACAAAAAGCCTCAGCCAGATTGAGCATGAAGAACTCGTCCAAACCGAGTTACTTCAAGCCTCAGCCAGGCCGAGCCACCATTACCACTTCATGATCACTGAGCATGAAGAGCTCGGCCAGACCGAGTCACTTAAAGCCTCAGCCAGACTGAGCACAAAAAGCCTCAGCCAGACTGAGCATGAAGAGCTCGGACAGACCGAGTCACTTAAAGCCTCAGCCAGACTGAGCATGAAGAGCTCGACCAGACCGAGTCACTTAAAGCCTCAGCCAAATTGAGCACAAAAAGCCTCAGCATGAAGAGCTCGACCAGACCGAGTCACTTAAAACCTCAGCCAGATTGAGCACAAAAAGCCTCAGTCAGGCCGAGCCACCATTGCCACTTCATGATCGTAAGCATAGTAGCTATACTTAGTCACATTCCAGTCCAATGTTTTCCAAATCAGACTGGTTCCTTGCTGGGTCGGGATTCACAAACTTCACATCTTTAACACTCTTACAAGTTAAACTTCACTCTGCATTGAGTTTTTCTCACATTCACTCTGCATTGAATTTTTCTTACAAGTTAAACTTCACTTTACATTGAGTTTTCCTTACAGTCACTCTGCATTAAGGTTGCCTTACGTTTTAAACTTCACTTTACATTGAGTTTTCCTTATATTTTGCACTTTACAATGATTTATACACAAGCCTTATACAAGTCACCATTCTCATTCATTTCAGATGCACAAACAAAAGCAATAGCATGAAAGCACGACTCAAAATTTTATTTATTCACAAACTTGTACATAAGTTTATTACAGCCATTTAAAAAAAAAAAAAAAACTCTAAGTACATATTTTCTCCACTCCACTCCACTCCTCTTCTTCACTTGAGGCGAGATCTTCCTCTTCAATGCCCTCATCTAGGGGGGTCTGGGCCACGTCGTCTTCCTCAATTCTAACACTGCTGAAGTCTATGTCTGGGAACAGCTCTTCTGCTTTACGCTTGAACATCTTCCAGCCACTGTCCCAGAATTCAGCCATTTCGTGTCTGTAGAAGTCCGACCGCTGGAAGCCCTGGATCACTTCGTCTTCGCTCCTGCTCCCAGCGGTCGTCCCCAACGGACCAGCCTCCCCAGCCCCCTCTCTCGCCAAGTTGCTGGCAATAGCGGTATCGATGGCCATCTGAAAGTCAGCAGACACCTTAAATTGCTCTACTGTTGCGACGTACAGATCGAGGTATGCTGCTCTTTCAGAGGCTGCCTTGGTTTTTTCTTTTTCTAGCTCCTTCTCCAACCTCGTCTTCTCCTCCATTGCCCTAGCACACTCATCTTCCAGCTCCTTCTGCAGCCCAACAATCTTCAGGTCTGTTTCATCATTTTCTTTGATCTGCTGGGCGCGCAGTTCTTCATTGCTGGTCATAGCCTGTTCAAACTGCTCGGTGGCGATCGTGCAGGTATTTTGAGCATCCCCCAGCTTCTTCTGCTTGCCAGCCAGCTGGAACTCGAGCGACACTACCTTGCGGCGTTCGTCCTCTAGCTCCAGCTTGATCGCGAGCAGCTCAGCATGGGCTCGAACGGCAACATTGCGCTGCACGATCGCCAACACCTCCATCTTCTTCGCCTTCTGAGCCTCCCGCAACCCCCTGGCACATGCACTCTGCGCAGCCCTCCTCCAACCCACGCTCTCCCTCTTGAAATTTTCAAGTTGGGCCTCCACCTGCCCCAACCTCTCCTTCTCCTTCCTCAATTCGCCCTTCGCCACCTCCGCCTTATTCAACAGGGCTCCTGCTAAGGCAGCTACCTCCATCTGGGCTGCGCACAACCCCTTCATCAGTTCAGCCTCAGTATAACCAGCCGCTGAGTGAACAGCTGCGTCTTCCACCACCCCCAAGAGGCGGTTGGCAGCCATCCTGGCCTCTCTCCCTTCCCCTTCCACTCGCCCAGACATTGCAGGGACGTGGTAGAAGGCGGTCTTCAACCCAGGCCTTTCTCTCTCTCCTTGGGATGCCAGACCCTCCTGTGGTTGTGGCTCTTCCCTTGGCTCTACCCTTGGCTTAGCGCTGACCCCACCACTTTGCATTTGCTCCCCAAGGCCAGTCGCCCCACTCTCTGCCTCTTTGGCCGCCCCCTCCAACCCCATTTCAGGGGTCCCCTCTGTCTCCCCTGCCAGGGGGGTCTGCTCCATCGTCGCCTCTTTTCTCCTCTTCAAGGCAGGCTCCTCTTCACTCCTCCTCACTCTCCTCTTCTTCTTCACCATACCCTTCATCTCCTCGTAGGCTCTCTCCTTCAAAGGATCAACAGGGGGCGGTCGTAGCTCAAATCCACCTAAGTCCTTTTCCCCCAAGGGTTTGGGGCGCGGCCGGATCCTCTCCCTCGCGATCGGCTTCGGTGGTCAGTCTACCTAGGACTCTTTGAACTTACTGGCTTTGGCGAGGATAGTCATATCCTCAGCCTCTTGCGCTTTCCTTCTTGTCTCTAACTCCGCCGGTCCCAGGCCTCTACCGATCGGCTGAGGACCCAACCTTGCCGCAAATAAGGCTGACAGCTGAACAAGCTCGTCCCATCTGGCGCCCTTCCTTCTCCCTCTATTCCTTCACCTTCTTCACCCTCGCCTCTGTTGCGGCCTCCAGTTTTGGCTTCACAGACTTGGTGG
The DNA here is from genome assembly GCA_036172215.1 of Camellia granthamiana. Classification (NCBI taxonomy): domain Eukaryota; kingdom Viridiplantae; phylum Streptophyta; class Magnoliopsida; order Ericales; family Theaceae; genus Camellia; species Camellia granthamiana. The sequence goes on along the minus strand of CM069908.1, from coordinate 89,462,534 downwards.
GCACTTTCCAAACTGTGCGCACTCTAACCCCTCTATTGGCAGACACATAGAACTACCGCGGCCTCCACCTCTTTATCGATGATGGCAACCCCGCCACCAGCCCCTTCCTTGTCGCCGCCTGCAAAGTGACCCAAGTTTCTTGCTGCCCCGACGCCTGCAGCACGCCAAAAACTCGTCCACCGTCATTTCAGCCCCCCCGTTCGCCTTCGGCCATGCGCTTACACAGGCTAGCAAGATTTTCCACGCATTGGGCATCAGTTGGCCTGGAGCTACCTCCAACCGGTTCAACACGTCCACTACTATCCGGGGTAGTGGCAACCTCAAACCCCCCTTTAGCACCTCCTCGTATAGGGTGAATTCCCCCGGTCGAACATCAGATGCCCTCTCCTTTGATTCTGACAGTTTCAACTTTATCTCTGCGGGAATCTGGTACTTCTCCCGCATACCCTCCAGCTCCTTTGCGGTAATGATCGACTTATCGGCCTTTGTATGCCAGTGATCTGGCTCCACCTGGCTTATTGGCGTCGGCGCCGCCATCATTGTGGACGAACGAGGTTGCTCCGACGGCTCCCCCTCGCTTCCCACTCGCCTCCGTCCGGTATTGTTCTGCCAAATCCACAACATCGTCGTCTCCCAATGGATCAACCATCGCGGCTGTTCTTTTTTCTTGGGCCATCCCTCTTGTATGCCGGCGAATAGCTTTAGATGCTGGTGTGAGATAGTCTACAAAATGTCCCAAGGGTGTATCACTAGCAATGAAGGAGTTAACACTTGGAACGTTTTGATTTTTTGCAAAGAGATAGGTAAAACGGATAATACCAAAAGCCCAAGGCTTGCCCGTATTCCAAGGGTCATAATTAATTTCCGCCAGTTTGAAAAATTTTCAACAGTCCGCCAAAACTATCTTTTCAACACCTTAAAATGCCCTATCGTTTCACTTATTACCCAACGCCTAACCTCCCCCACTACCAGATCCTGTCACATGTACAACCACGATCCACTGCCCTTTTCCCATTCCTGTCTATTCCACTTCACTTCAACACGTACCCCGCCGCCTCTCGAGCCTCGCGCCATACCACCCACCCACCCTTCGCGGTCGGCCCTTCTCATGATCGGTCCCTTCACTCGACCACTCTTCGCGGTCGGCCCTCCTCATGGTCGGTCCCTTCACTCGACCACTCTTCGCGGTCGGCCCTCCTCATGGTCGGTCCCTCCATTCGACCACTCTTCGCGGTCGCCCCTCCTCATGGTCGGTCCCTCCACTCGGCCACCCTTCACGGTCAACCCTCCTTATGGTCGGCCACTCCTCTCGGTCGGCCTCCATCCTGCCGATCTCTAACAACCCTCATTTTCTTCATTATTCCCTTCGTTGGACTAAAGCTGCACTTGGGAATAGGGGACTACTGACATGGGTAGGCCCATAAAGGCTACAGCCCACTATGAACAACCGAAGCCCACCACTTAGGGCCCAATACATAATCCAATTAATGAAGCCCAGCACTGCTGAAGCCCCACATAGCAATAAGAACCAATGACACCAAGACACATGGCAAGAGAATGGCAAGCCACATCAGCAGACAAAGATCTGCAAAGTTATTGCCACTGCATATCGCCATTAATGAAGCCCCTTACAACATTTATTGCGACAAGCCCTCTCCGTCAGGACATAACATCTTCACCATGAACAAGGTAAGCTAGAGCATAGACTTTCGGCCAAGCCGACAGGTCGGAAGGGACGACGAAATGATTACCAGAGGATATAAGCCGACGTCGAAGACAGAAAGAAGGTTAAGCTTTCTATCTCTACTCTATCCCTACACTCCACTTCTCTCTCTCTAACTTATTCGTCGGAGGGTTCGCTGGGTGTAACAAGCCCGCGGGGGACCTCGCTACAGTTCGGACTCGATTTCTGTCACGGTTCTAAATCTCGAACCAAAGAGTCCAAATCCGGCAAATCGTTTTGAGAAAAACAGATTTTTTGAAAGAAGTGCCAAACATGGACTGCTTTGCCAGATACAGAGTCGCCACCTAAATATTTTTAATGGGAAATTTAGGAAACCCTGACTCGGTGCCAAAGGACACGTGTCCGTCATCACCAAAGTTGCCTCGGCTCGAGAACTTGGGTACGATTAGGGAAGGTCACATCGTGAGCACCCCCTCTCGCCCGGTCAAAGACCGGCCTCTACTAACCATGATATCTGATTTTGAAAACATTGTGTGTTCTTATTCCGGTTATTAGCCTAGTTTACTATGTGATGCGCACAGCATACAAGTATAGACCGAATCGCCCGAATTGGAACCAAAACACTTCGTGTTTGTTTGTTTGAAAATGGTTTGCTACTCGCAGGTAGGCTGAAAATGCAGATTTTGCCACCCTCAGGTGGGCTTAGAAGAACAATGGTTTTGCCACTATCTAGTGGGCTTAAAACAAACAGTCAACGAATTGTCCCAATTCAGGTAACTCAACCTCCACCCACAGGCATTCAAGGCAGTTATATCACATATGCAAATAGCCTCATGGCAAGCATGCTATCATGGCAACACTCACACGCATGCAAGGATGCTAAAGCATAAAACTCACTGAGTACTCCAAGCCAAAACAAGAAGCTAATTAGAAATCATGCATGATCCTAAAATATACAGATTTGCCTAATGCAACACATGCAAAATGCAACTAAGATGGCAGGCTCGGCTATTCTAAACATGGCATATGAAATGCTACAGCTAACATGTATTCAACTTGGGATTGAAATACAAATGCAGTTTGTATGATGCGCCGAGCCCGGTGCGTGCAAAACAGATGAATGATGCAAACATGCTGTCATACTGTATGCTAATTGAAATATGTCCTATATCTAACCATCATAAGCAGGTAAATAAAAGGGAGAAAGATGTGGGGTTGGAAGACATACATCACACTCACACACCCTTATTACAATTATGCCCTCGCGCAGAGGGTCCAAATAAATATACAGTCCAAATGAAAGAATAATACAGTCCGAAATATTACAGTCCGAATATTATACAAATTCCTAATTAATTAACAAATTAACTAAGAAAACTGTAAAATTGGCATGCAAGCCAGGGGCTGCCTTGATTCTGAAGAATGATGTGTGCTGGAGCTGCCTTTGCGCGGAAATCCACGACGATGCCCCGATTAGCCTCTGTTTGTGCATATTCTCGAAATGCGTGCCAAACTCCGAAAAGTTGCTGATTCTTGATTTTACTACAACAGAGAGCAAGAAAGGGGCACAGCAATGTATTTCACAAATATATGCATGCTTCGATTCTCGTGCCACCAATCACGCATCTCGATGCATGATGGCCGAGGAGCCGAATTGCACAACTCAATATAGAATGAATGCATATGAATGCTACAACAAAACCTAACTCCATCATGGATAATCTGGAGTGTCGGTGACTGGGGAATTGAGACACGTTCCGATACTCGGAGTACGGGACGCGCCTCGTTTCCCGTGCCCGGGCTAACTCCTATCCTGAACACGATGCAATATGCATGACATGCATGAAATGCAACTAAGATACAATCCTAACATACACAATGTCATGAAAATGTGATGCCTCGAAATGCGTGCACACGGGCACGCAAACTGAGAAAATGATCCTAAGGTATGAAATGGCATACGCAATGCAAAATGGGCTTATACTAACATGAGAGAGCCTCAGCCACACTCACATAGGATGCCGTCGGATAAAAAAAAATGCCTCGAAATGCGTGCCCGTGGGCACGCAAATCGAGGAATGCGAAATGACATGCGAAATGCAATGATGGGCTTATACCAACATGAGAGGGCCTCAGCCACACTCACATAGGATGCCGTCGGATAAAAACAGATGCCTCGAAATGCGTGCCCGTGGGCACGCAAACCGAGGAATGCGAAATGACATGCGAAATGCAATGATGGGCTTATACCAACATGAGAGGGCCTCAGCCACACTCACATAGACTGCCGTCGAATAAAAAAAGATGCCTCGAAATGCGTGCCCGTGGGCACGCAAACCGAGGAATGCGAAATGGCATGCGAAATGATATGCGAATGAGACAAGGCATATGGCATATAAAAAAATGCAAATTTCAGCAACCAAAATGATGCAAAAACAGCCCCCGAATTATAACAAAATTACACCCGATGCCCGAAATAAGATGTTATGCACCCGAAATGACTTGCAGCTATGTCAAACATGCACAATATGGACATGAAGTATGAAGAAAGATGCTAGGCAGTCCCTAATCTAGCATTTTTCCAGTACAAAGCATGGCAAGAAAACAATCATAGATGGGGCAAAAACAGCATGCAAAAATGGGGGAAAAAGGGGAAATAATGAAGCAAGTGGTATATGCAATGCTCAAACTGAAAAATACAGTTCTACAACACTGAAGAGGGACCGAAAATATGGACATTTTCAGCTTATGGTAACCCCCAAAACAGTATAAAAATATGGCAAACATAGCATGCAAAATATGGGCCAAAAGAGGGCTATAAAGAGAAGTATACCAAGCATTCACCAAAAAGCCTAAGACCCTTGACAAAACATGAAGAATGGGTCATTTTAAGACTATTTTCAGTTCTGATCAAGGTCCAAAAACTGAAGCAAAATGAGCTAGCAAAGCATGCAAAAACAAGGGTAAATCAAGGATTCAAAGCAAGTGACACATGGAGCATGAAAACAGTAGTGAGCCCTTATTCAATATTGAAGAGGGGCTCAAAATAAGTACAATCTCAGTTCATGAAATGCTCCAAAACAGACCACATCTAGGCCAAACATTCAATGCAAATTTACGGTAAATTGGAGGAATTACAAAGCAAGTGCAAGATAGAGAGGCCAAACATGGTTGAGCCCTTCTTAAATGTTGAAGAGGGGCTCAAAATAGGTCCACTCACAATTTATTACATGCTCGAAAATGGATCACTCATAGGCTAGAAAAAGCATGCAAGATATTGACATACAAGATGATCTTGAAGCAAGTGCATCATAGAGGGCTCAAACAGAGTTGAGCCCTTAAACAAAGATGAAGAATAGCTCAAAAGAGACCTAGTTTCAGTTAAGGTCAGAGCCTAAAACAGTAAGAAATTAGGGTTAAGAAATGAGACAAGAAAGTGCTGCAAAAGAGAGAAATGGAGCCTTACCCTTGTAGACAAGTCTTGGCTCCCTTTTGCTTGAAGAATGGATGCCTCCTAGCTGCTGGAAAGCTCTCCTAGCTGCTGGAATGGAGTTGTGATGATAGGGCTTGGAGATGATGAAGAAATAGCCCCAAAACTTGAAGAAAATGGAGTTGTATGTATATGTATGCTCCAATCAAAGCTTGTGGCTTCTTCTCTTGAGTTGGGAGGACACTAATGTGTGTAAGGGAGGGAGAGAGGAATCCTTGCAAGAGTGGAGGGAAATGAGGTCTTATTTCCCTCCAAAGGGTTCCTCCGGATAGATATTTTTTTGGGGGAAAACCAAGAAACAGCTGGAATGAACTCACAGAGAGGAAGCAGGCCGGCCATGTCTTTTTGCTGCAGGTGGCCGGCCGGCCACCCCCCATGGCCGGCCGGCTAGGGGTCAAAAAGGTCACAAAGAATTACTGGCCGGCCACCAAAGGTTAGTGTCCTCCCATGTGTGTACAACAAGGCCCTATGGTTGGAATCTGGCAACTCTGAACCAAGAGAGACAACAAGCCACTTAAAAGAGGGGTTCAAAAGGGTCAATTGGACTTACTGGCCGGCCATATGTTTTTAGGGTCCTCCCAGGTCTCCTCATCACAAATATGTGGTTTTGGCTTGAAGAAAATGGCCCTAGGGTGTTCAACATTAGCCCGGAAGTGAGAAAAACGGGCGCCGGGGGGCGCCGGAGGAGCATAACTGGTTGTTTGAGACAATTACTGTCCTCCCATCCTCCAGTGACCTTCCTTATGGTAAAACAGAGGTACCTGCCAAAAATGAACAAAAACCAATGCAAAACGAATGCTCGGGGACCAGAACACGCAGTTCGGGGTCCCGAAAACTGGCCGTTAAGCACCGAAAGTGGTGTCTGGCTGCGAAGTGGGTATCTAAGACCTCAGTGTCCCTCGAAAGGGAGTAAATGAGATGCATGCCAAAAAACGGAGAAATCGGAGATGGTTGGGTGGTCCCGAACTGAGGCACACAGCCTGACGGCTCCGAAAATCGGGAACTGGGCTCCGAAATGGGCAAAATGGCCTACGGCCACGAAATGTAGCCCACGGCCACTGAGAGATGGTCTACTGGACCTCTCCCCCCTCAGGAAGAGAAAACAGAGAAAACCGAGCCTGGTTCGCAAACCGATGCAAGGCACAGAAAAGTCCGGAAGTCCAGAGGCAAGGCGCGCAGCCGCGACTCTGAAACTTCTGGACGAGCACAACATGCAACATCACCGAGCGCTCAATCGGTGACGTCTGAGTCTTAAGGTCGGTCAAAAATGGGGTGTCTACACTGGGGGACTCCCCGTTCCCCGTTGAACTCTTGTGCAGGTCCTCAGGTGGGCTTGGTCATTCGGACATAGGCTTAAGGAGCGTGGATCAGTCCAACCCGTCCAACCATCACGAACTGTATCATCAATTTTTGGTGTTTAACCATTACAATTGACCATCATTTCCAACTAGTAACTATCTTAAATTATTTTCATTTGTAAACAGCGTGTTTCATTTCTAACTAGTAACTATCTTAAATTATTTTCATTTGAAAGCAGCGTGTTTTAATAATTTTTTAACATTTTATAAAAAAATATATAGAAAACTAAAGGGTTGATATAACAATTTATAATGGCTTTTTAATTTTTTTATTAAAATATATTATCAGTATCTTTAAAAAAAATAATAACAAATTTGGACAAATCATATAGTAATAATAAAAAAAATCAAGGTTTAGCGTATTTTTCATATTAAATCCCAACATTTTAATTTTAACAATTTAAATCCTGAATTTTTAATCGTGTCCCAATGTTGACTCTCTCTCTGTTTCTGTTAACTTTTTATACTTATTTGATACACATATTACTTTTTGATTCATCCATAATTATTATAATTATTTTATTTCTAATTTTTTTTTTCTATCAACTCTCTCTCTCTCTAATTATTTTATGAGTGAAGATTACACTTTGGAGCTCTAATTTTTTAGCTCTAAAGGTAGCTCTAATGAGTTGGCAGTGGGCTCCACCCACAGTGATGTGATATTTTGGTCTTGGTTTGTTTTTATTTTATTTTTTTTGTTCATTGCCATTTCATTAGTGCTCCATTAGATCACCAAAATTAGTGGTTTGAATCATTGTTGGTATATGTATTGTGTATATGCACAATTTTAAGCCTGTCAATCACACAAAGCAATTAACATGATATATCATTCACACAAGTCTCAAATCAACAACAACAACATCAAAAAGATGGTAAACTATTCAAATTGATAAAAACAAAATACATGTTCGACTACATTACAGTTTTGAGAAGTTGGAGGGCAAGAGCGAATCAATGGGGAGCTCTGGCGAGTCCGCCGGTGATGTGATAAAACCAAACAAACAAACTTTTCCAAATTTGCTGCGCTAAGATACACGTTGGGGTCAGATATTTTTTATGGAAAGAGGTTAGAGTGACAGTGCAGATGAGAAATTTGGTTTGGAACAGTCGAATTAGGAGGGAACACGTAGGGTTTGGTGATTGTGTGGCGTGATGGAATTGGACGGTCGTGGGGAATTTTGGGGTAGAAGGGAGATAATTGAGGATTACTTTAGAATGGGAAAGTTGTTGGGAGAGAACGTACGGAGGAGTACTCTTCTTCGAATATATTTAGTATTGGGTATAGGGTTATCGGATCCGCAAAATCCGTTATATCCGACTTGATCCGTACACGTATGGATGGTATCGCAAATACAATAAGATAGGATGCGGTTTGAAATATAGCAAGTTTTCAAGTTATGAGCAGGTTGCGGGTTTGAACCGCACCCGTCACAACCCTCCCGCACTTAAAATATATAATTTTTTTTTTTAAAACTTGGACCGTTCATCTATGATCTATCTTAGATATTTTTGTTTTGACCAAACAAACCAAACCCTAATGCATTAGGAAACAATTTTCATAAGCTCTTATCTGAAACATAAATCAGCAAAAATGTTAAGAATCATAATTGAAGAAGAAATGCAATATTTTCTTCTTCTTCTTTTTTTTTTTTTTTTTTTTTTTTTTCCTTCCATTTTTTCTCTTGGATATATATATACACATAAGTTTTGTTTTAGAAAGTATATATAGATATAAGTTATCTTGGAAAAGAATGATGTCTTAAACTTGTCGATGAATCAGGTAGCAGCATTATGAATCATGCAAATTTTGTGTAATATTTAAAAATGTAATGTGTTAGTATTTATTTATAACTAAAAATTTCTGGATTGAGTTTCTATACTGTAGGAATTTTTAGCATCCCCTATAAAATTGTTCATTCATTCCTTTTGAATGTGTATATCATTGAGAGAATCATACTTGAAATCTCAATCCCGGTCTTTTTTTTTGTTTGATCTGCATTATGAGTACTGCTTAGCCTAACATTTGCTTCTGTCATTGAACAGAACCATGATGCATGGAATTGAAATTTTATAATTTTATAAGTTTGAATGATTTGTTTGTGTTTTTAATTTTATAAATTTTAATTCATTAATTATTAATGTTGGAGCATTTTAGAAAATTGGGAAAAAATGGGCCAAAATAAATAGTTACAAAATAGGAAGAAAAAAAACCTTAAAAATAATTTTTTAAAGAAAAAAGTCCAAACCGCAAACCGCCCTCATATCTGCGAACTCTATCCGTACAAACCGCAAACCGCACAAATCCGATCCGCAACCACTCCTAACTACATTACGATGAAATTGAAAACGAAAAAAATTCGAAAAGAGGAGAGTAAGAACTGACACTCCTTCGACGACACCGCTAGCGACGAGAGACTTGCAAATGCTTAAGAACACGTGACTTGGAGCCTTGACTCCTTCTCTAGCAATCTTCGCTTCCTCAGCCAGATTGACGATTGTCGACACCGCAGTTCAGCTCATCTTCGCTACCACATCTTCAGAGGCCATTCAAACCCTAACTCATCGAAACCCTAGGAAAAATTCGCCACCGTCACGACCTTCGGCGATCCAAAGCAAAGGAGAGGTGGTTTCATGAGAAATGGTTTGGTTGCCTTTTAAAAATCAACGATTCAGAGGTCGGCGATCATTCATCCTCAAGAGAGAGAGAGTTGATAGAAAAAAAATGATTTAGAAATAAAATAATTATAATAATTATAAACGAATTAAAAAGTGACACGTGTATCAAATAAATGTAAAAAATTAACAGAAACAAACGGAAATAGACGAAGGGTCAACATTGAATGTTAAGATTAAAAATTCAGGGTTTCAATTATTAAAATTAAAATGTTAAGATTTAATGTGAAGAACATGCTAAATCATGAGTTTTTTTTGTAATTTGCCCAGTAAATTTTAAACATTATCAAACAATACCATCATAATTCACAGTGTGACAGTGCACTTGATTAGAGTGAGCTGAAGTGCTAAACATCTGCATGGATTAAGAAAATTTATCATTGATTTCATTTCATTTACTTCTTCTAGTACATAAAAAAATTATTTTTTAGTAATTTATTTATTTGTTCTTTTGTAATGACAAATTAATGTAATGAACTTTTGAATGACATCAATTAAGATGTTTCCATCATTTGGGCTTACAAAATATAATTATGTCTGACTTCATATTTATGACAGTATTCATTAGGATTACTACCACATTTTTTTACTGTTAATCATAGTACACCATCTTCTGTAAAGCAACCAACAATGAGCACTCATTTGCACTGGTCTTGTAACAAATGAATTTGGAATTCACTAAAACCATACTACTAACAACATATACACATATAAACATATTTTCAGAATTTTAGTTCATTATTATAGAAAATTATGAAAATTGATGGTGTTATTAGTCTAACTAATAAAGTCTCTTAAGGGGTGTTTGGGAAGAGGGTTAGATTAAAATAGTCTATTAAAAGACAAAATAAGCTAAGATAAACAATAAAAAAAATATCACATCCAATCCATAATCATTTTACTTTTTCACCACAATTATCAAATCAACTGAAAAAAAAAAAAAAAACCCAACTTCCCAAACACAACTATTTTAGTCAGGCTAAAATAAGTAAAAAAATTAAATAACCAATTAAAATATCTAACATCTCAAACAAAACCTTAGTAGACTAACAGTTTTGTCCCAAAATCTCTCCTGTCTTAAAATATTCTTAACTGTTAAATCACAGAAAAATTTTAAAGCACAAAACTATCAAAACATAATTTCATGACTACGAATCTGACTAATAAAAAGTCCCTTAGTATACTAATGGTTTTGTTCCAAAATTTCTCTTTCAAAATACTCATAACTGTTAAATCATATAAAAATTTCAAAATACAAGAATATCAAAAAATAATTTCATGGTTATGAATGTTTTGAAATAGAAGATCGGATGAATTTGAGACAGATCCCTCTTCTGGATTCTAGTTCCTTCATCCAGATTGGGAGAGTTATCACATATTGTTGTGTAGCCCATTGCCGATTGACAACAACGTGCACTTGTACAAAGTACGCACGCGCGAAGAAAAAGTAGGGAATCAACAAGAAGGTGAACTCATTCTTCTTCTACCAAGATGAACATCAAGTGAAACTGTGGATATCGAAGAGGATAGAAAGGAATCGGAAGCTGATTGAAAACTGTTTCCTCTTGTACATTCTGTCTTATACTTCATATACACATCATAATCATATCTACACTTTAGATAACCAAAAACAGTTACCTAAATTATGCATGGAGATTTCGCAACAACCACTTCTTTCGATGCAGGATGTCCATCTTCACAAACGCCTTTGCTTTTTTCTCATCTTCCAAAAGATCACAAGCATCCAAGAAGAGTTCATCATGCATGTCAGGTACGGCTTGAAGTGCATCAACAATGCTTTCTATTGAGCTATAGTTCCTGTCCACTGTATTACTTCTACCTGCTTCTTGCAACTCCTCCCCGGTTTTCTTGATTTTTCTCCCACGTGTTGAACTTAACGGTGTGGTGGATTGGCGTCTTTTTCTCCCATTAGACACTTCATTATCAATAGCTGGGGACTTTAGGGCTCCAAATATGCCACCCATTCCCATTTCCAGGGCATTATCATCAATATTCATTTCTGGACACAGATAACTTGATGTTCCATCATGGATCTCATCTCCAAAAATAATGCTCAAATCACAGTAATTCTCCAATATTATATCTTTGTATGCTACAGCGTTGGGATGTTCCTGCAAATCATCATAGTGACAAATTAACCATCAATTAACAATGTAAAGTCCAAGCAATTGGAATGGGTGTTTCTAATACCCTACTTCACAGAACTGGCATCAGTAAATCACTCTTTGTTAGATGGTGCAATATCAGCAATTCATCAAAAGTAAAGGTACTTTTCAAATAATATACAAGGTCCATGATAATATACAAGGTCCATGTCATAGTAACAGGAAAGTTGTACTTGGGCTGCATTTCTTGCTTAGAAACGTGATTCTGCACTCCCCAAGTAAAAAACTTGCAATTGTAGATTGACGATATTAGTTTAACTTAAGCACCTCATTTAAGGTATTTTAAGACACCCAAGTGTTCAATTCTCAAGTCCAAAAGGGTAAATTTGAATTCCGTTTGAATTTCTTCCAACTTCTCTTTCTTTTCTCTAACTTTCTCTTCTCTCCCTCAAGAATAATGTTTCCCTCAAACTTTCTCCGTCCTTCCCCTTCCTTATCTATTTTGCCGTAGGAACAAATTGGCTTAGACCACTAATTGTTTCATTAGCTTGAGTGGCCAAGTTTAACATAGGCTAAGCTTGTTTTGCCTCCAAGAAAGAGAATTTTATGAGTAATTGTAACGCAACGATATTAGTTTAACTTAAGCACCTCATTTAAGGTTTTCTAAATCGTCTAAGTATTCAATTCTCAAGTCCAGAATGATGAATTTGTATTCCCTTTGATTCTCTTCCAATTTCATTATCTTTTCTCTAACTTTCTCTTCTAACCCTCACGAATAATGTTTCTCTATTTTGTTCTAGGAACTAATTGGATTAGGCCACTAATTGTTTCATTCGCTTAAGTGGGCAAGTTTAACTCAAACTAAGCTTACTTAGCTTCCAAGAAAGAGAATTTTCTGATTAATTGTTGTAGCTTAATGACATTAGTTGAACTTAATCACCTCATTTAAGGTTTTCTAAATCATCTAAGTGTTGAATTCTCAAGTCCAAAACGATGAATTTGAATTCCTTTCGATTTTCATCCTTTCTTTTTTCCTTTTTTTTTCCCCCTCAAACTTTCTCTTCTACCACTCAAGAATAATGTCTCTCCGTAACTTTCCTCGTCCTTCTACATCCTTCTCTATTTTGTTCCACGAACTAATTTGCTTTCACTCCCATCAAGAAAGAAACTCAATCCCAGCTAAGATAAAACCTCTCAAATATATAAATCTCAAATAAATAAAAGAAAAACAACTCAAACTTAGTAGTTCCTATTTACATATTTACTTATACTTAACAAAGATAATTTATAGTTGACATCAATCTCTAATGTTTATTCATATTTTAACACATATCACAACTATGTAGAGAGAGGGGAAAAAAAATGTTAAAATCTATTCAATATATAAAATATACATGCTTCCATAAGCGCTCCCAACCTTAGAAACTTCTATATTCCTCAACTCCCCCAACCCCGCTTTCTGCAACTAAGGTCCATGTTATTTTGAGTTGAAGTCATCAATAATTACATGAACAATAAAACGAGGAAACAGCCTTTGATTTGCCAATTCAGTCATACACATGAAAGAAATTCACCTCAATATAAGCTTCCCAATAATCATCATCAGCTGTGACTTTTTGTTTTATTTCGTCCCATGCAAAGCCATTCTTGTTGAGAAGAGTGCTGATATCGTCATACTGTTTCATCAAGCTTAGGTACCGATTTTCCAGTACACATTTGTCAAACTGAAGTCCAAATTTCTCATTGAATGATGCGATCATGCAGACCCAAGCTTGCTTATTGAAGATATTTTCAACTCTATTCCCTTCAAACACCTGTCCTAACATGAGGTCAATGAAATATCTGTCCATTGGCTTTGTCCAAGCAATGCTCGAAGTATCACTACCGGAAGAGGATTGGTCATCTTCCTGATCTACACATTGAGAAAACCATCAGTCACAAGACACCATGTAGCTGCCTTGGATACCATGACTATTTGCATTATGCATAATATAGCAATATAGATAAGTCCATTTTTCCAACACCCCGCAGAATTCTTTTTTTCTTTCTTTATTTTCGTTTTACCTCTTTTTTTCATGCACGGTAAGAAAGGAAGGGAATATCAGTAAATAGAATATCATGAAAAGGTGAAACAACTCAAGTACACACAATTTATAGAACAAAACTCTATGCGCCTATAGAGCTAAGAGATTCCAAATTCTATACAAAATCCAAAAAAGTCTAGACGGGATATTATAAAGCACCGATACTTCAAAATAAGTCATAGTCACATCCGACATGGAGACACAGTGAGGACATGGTGGGGACATGTATGGAACACGCCATGTGGCATGTCCCTTTAATTCTTTTTTTTCACGAATTATGCCGGGGACACACCAATTAGTTTTTTTCTCCCCATTCTTTAGTGCTTTTGATGGATGTCGGATTTTTTTTTTTGCTTAGATTTAAATACTTTTTTTTTTTTGATCAGCAAAAAACTCTTTATTGATGATAACATAACAAAAACATCATGGCATACATCAACAAGGAGGGGAGGCAAGAGCAAAAAGTATCAAAGCAAACCTCCCTAATCCCAACTAGGTTGGCACTAAGGAGGATGCACAATCATCTGCTAGCGCAAGCCAAAAGGTTGATGAGAAACCAACCAAAAAGGGAAACAAAAACAAAAACACACAGCATAGATTTAAATACTTAATAGATCATCTATAAAAAAAAAAGAATTAATTTTTGTTAATTTTAATTGTTTGTGGATGTAATATTCATCTACATAGGAAATAAAAATATATGAAAAATTATTTTACTATCGTGTTGCCGCCGTATCCGTATCTCCATTTTTTTGAAATTACCGTGTCCCGTGTCTATGCTTCTTAGATGGGATCAATTCCCTTTGCTCATCACTCAACTATGTAATAAATTCCAAATAAATACAACATAACCAATCACATTACTAAGATTAGGAAGACATTGTAATACCAATATTATATATATATATCATTCACATGCAGCTTCCAAGATAAACAATTAGATCAATCATACTAGCAAATAAACAATAATCACACTTGTGCTTAAAGCATATAGACAGAGCTATAGTCCATATTTATGATCATTGTCACCATTCTCGTCATGGTTCACCAATATAAAGACAACAGTTGTGGTTCACACAAATCAAGCAAGGAGAGAGAGAGAGAAAGAGAGCTCACAAATGTTTACTTTTAGGGCACCATCATCAATATTGGTACAATGACTTGCATGGTCACTCCTTCCATTAGTGCTTGTATTTCCAATTATCAGAAACAAATCATTATAGTTTGGGAGAGTTCTACTTCGGAATGATTGTGCATCAGGATGCTCCTGGTTATGAAGAATGTAAGCTACTACAAACTAAAATCTTACATGTTATGAATGTCATTGGAGAACTATACTGAAATATGCACCTTGACACAGTGGCGGAGTCAGGAAAATAAATCAGGAGAGGCACTTATTAATTACAACTTTAATTTTTTTTTTTTCATAACCAATAATAAGAAGATAATAAAATTTTACAAAAGCATTTTACATAAAATTGTACAATTAATTTTGAGTAAAATCGAAAAGAAAGTATTGCGTGTAACTAGTGTATCATGAACAATGTAAAAAAGTCATATATTTAAGTCGTAAAATAAATTATATAATGGTAAGATAAATCAAATTTTTATAAAATTTGAGTAAAAATTTCATATAATAGTGATATCACGTCATTATTGATATATGATATCATCAACCAATAGTAAAACAACATATGAAGGGTGAATTCCACATGCAAATATAACTAACACACTAGTAATTTTTACATGTATATAATGAAATTAATTATATTTGCATATCAATAATGATGGATATTATCTTTTTATTGAGATTTTTTCACAAATTTTTTATACACAAAAATATAATTTATTGTAGTTACTTCATTTTCAATAAAACAATAATTATTATTTTCATAAATTTAAAAATACCTTTGACATTTAATTCTAATATTATTTTTATTTAAAATTTTATTTATATACAATGTTAAAAAAAAAAAAAAAAAAATCCAGGAGGGGCACGTGACCCCCCTCGTCCTCTCGTGGCTCCGCCACTGCCTTGATATAAGCATCCCAGATATCATCACTAGCTGTCACCATCTGTTCCATTTCATCCCATGCAAACCCACTCTGATCAATAAGAGTTCGCATATCATGGAATAGATTCCTCATTTTCTCAAAACGACTTTCCAGAACGTCTTTGTGGTGCTTAGACCCAAATTTTGCAACAAACTTCGCCACCATATCACCCCAAGCTTGTTTGTTGAAATTTTGATCAATCATATTCCCTTTACGGATCTGCTGTAGCATTAAATCGATAAAATATCTGTCCATAGGTGCTGTCCAACCAGACCTCAGACAACTGCCGTTTTGGGATGCTTGAAAATCCCTTCCTTCAACAAATTATAGAAGAACATGAGATAAAAATAATAGAATATATTCATCAAAACCCATTGAAAAAAATATATGCAGCATTCATTTAGGGCAATCTATGCAATTCAAATTATTACTCACAGGTTCAAAAGTTGTTCAATCCTGAGAACATTTTTCACTAAATCATGTTGACACAATAGTGATAAAAAAAGAAAAAATAATAATAATTCCTTAAATCTCATCAGAATAAAAGCTAACCATCACCATTGAAGCCCACATATGGATCTGATTGGTTCCATTCCATCTTCCTTCAGAAGTCAAATTTCCATAAACCAAGCATAAATCATTATAATTTGGCATTGTTTTTGTTCTGAATGATGTTCCATCTGGGTTCTCCTATAAACAACATATGTAAGCCACTAGCAATTGGAACTCACATGTAAGAGTAAGACCCAAAGGAGTAAGCAATTCACCTTGGTATAAGCATCCCAAACATCATCAGGTCCCGTGACCATTTGCCTTGATTCATCCCAAGAAAATTCACCCAGTTCAAGGAGATTCTTCATATCATGATATAACTTCTTCAAACTTTTACACTGACCCTTCAAAACATATTTGTCATGCTGTGATCCAAATCTATCATTGAATGCTGCCACAATATCCATCCATACTTGTTCGTCGAATATGTGATTTATGTTTTGCCCTTTATGCACTTGCTTTAACAGAAGGTCAATGAGACAGCGGTCCATTGAAGGTGTCCAATCTGTCCTTGAACAATCACTATCTGCGTTACAAAAATGTCCTTTCTTTTTAAATCAGAGACTCTGATATGAAAATACAATGATAGATCAATTTAATTCACAATGATTGCAGGCATGCACCTACTGCCAATCATACAAGCTAAAGTTACATGAATTAGCTTCATTTAGCTTTAGCCGATAGATTTTCAACTTAGTGAAAAAATTGGTAATTCAGCATTAGATGTGGTTGAGGAGCCAGTGTTTGAGAAGTATGGAAAAACTATGGCAACATTTCCTTCTTTTTCCTGAACCCCGCAAAAAAATGCCTTGTGAGATTTGTTAATAATTCAGACAATATAAGCAATATGTTCAGTATCAGAGAACAACAAGACTGGATCTATACCATCGAGGTCTTCACTGTGAGCCATATTGCTAGTTTTTCCATTAGAACCTTCCTCGCCATATATGACACATAATTTGTGGTAGCTTGGGACAGTTTTAAATTTATACAATTGAGCATCAGGATATGCCTGCACTGTAAAACATAAGCAATGAACTATCAAACAAAACATCACTCAGTAACAAGAAGCATGTGAATGGTGGCTCACCTTGGTATAAGAGTCCCAAACATACTCTTCAGCAGTAACCATTTCTTGGGTTTCATCCCAAGAAAACCCATTGTGATCAAGAAGAATCTTTAAGTCATTATATTGCTCCCTCAAATGTTTATAGCGACTTTTCAAGACCTCTTTATCATAGTGAGATCCAAATTTTGAATTGAATGACTTCACCATTTCATTCCAAGCCTGAGTTATGAATGCATGCCCAATTTTATTCCCTCTTAGCACCTGGTCCAGTAATAAGTCAATAAGATAATGGTCCATGGGTAGTGTCCAAATGTCCTTGTACAGTTGCTGAAACTGGGAGCCTGGGCCTCCTTTTCCTTCACCTAGATAAATAAAAGACGTGTAGATGATTAATTATTCATTCATGAGGTCATTCTTTGTCTCATTATATATATATAGGGCAAAATCCATTTTATCACTTGTGGCAGCGGCCCAGAGAACTTTTACTCCTTTTTCTTCTAAAAATAGTCACATGTCCCCCCATGTGATATTAGACTAAATTGCAACACTAACTCCATTAATGGTAGTGATAAAAAGACAAACCTTTATTCTTCTTTCTCTACTTCTCATTGTCTTCATAAAAAAAGAAATCAAATTGATCTCCACAATCACAAATAACACCCCCCCCCCCCCCCCCCCCCCGGCGCGGTGGCATAATGATAAAGCTTCTAATGCATCTTATGTTTTTGCCAACATTTACTGTCACGATAATTGCAAGCAAAAATATAGTGCAGTCGTGTGACAACCGCCTCCTTAATTAAGCAAATTAATTAAATTGATTATGTGCTTATTGTTAATTATATGATTATATGTGATGAAGTGTTATTGTTATGCCATGTGAGTGTTTACTTTGCATTATTGTGAATAGATAGGTTAAAATGAATATTAAACCTGTCTGATTCATTAATTTTAACAAGTTAGAATTAAATAATTGGATAGGAATTAGAGCCTAATTCACCCTAGTATAATTTAATTTAGTGTAATTAAGATTATAAGATGATGAGATTAATTTAATTTGAATCAAATTGATTTTAATTTATTTAGTCTAATTAATTTAAGTCCAATGCATTATACTCATTAATTGAATATAGGAGAAGTGTAGTGGCTTTCTTACACTTTGATAGACCTACACGTAGAGAGAGAAGAGGGAGAGGCTTGGGATTTCAGCAACTTGTAGGAAGAGAAGAAAAGAAAAGAAGTTAGATAGAAGAAGAGCATTGAAGCTAAGTTTGTTCATCAACTTAAGGTATGACTACCATTTGATTTTCTTGAAATTGAAACTCCTATACTCATCACCTTCAAACATATAAGGTTAATTAGGATGAATTCATGATTAATTGGGAGTTTATGGTGGTAATTGACCAATTAGAACATGCAAGTTAAACTAGAAAAGACATTGTAGGAATTGACTTGAATTAGCATCATGCATGGCTTAATTCTTGAACAATTATGGTCATACATTCAATTTTTTGCATATATACAGGAGTTGAGAACTTGGATTCAAAATTTGCAAGCTTTATGAGAATATATATATATATTTCAATACTTGGAGTGAAATTGGAAGTGAGGAAATATGACCATATAAATGAAAGATTGGATGAGTGACTTCTTAAAACTTAACATGCATGGCATGAGTTTCATGAAAATTGTTTTCACACATTTAAATTCATGTATGGTTCTTCAAATGAGGAGGAATTTCATGGAATTGAAGATTTAAAACCCAAACTTGTATGTTTATGTGTTTATACTTCATTTTCAAGGTTTGATTTATTTTTGCCAATTGGGTCATTATTTCCAAGTTTTGATTTGTGTTCCATGGTCAAGATTCAAGCCTAACATGTTTCTACGAATTTTAGTAATGAATTACATGAAAATAAACTTGATTTTGCAAGGAAACACACGGCTCAAACAGAGCAGTTTTCGGACAGTTTTTTTGCAACAGCCCCGCACTTGCGGAAAATAGGGCAATTTTGTGGAGCATTCTGCTTAAATTGCAGGTGCGGGAGGTAGGCGCGGAGGTGGCCCCGCACGTGCGGCAAGGACCCCCGCACGTGCAGCAGTTAGGCTAATCCAGGTTTTGTTTTTCGCTCCTCTTTTCCACCTTCCGAGCCTCCATTTGCACGGTTTTAAAGTGTTTTCATAATCATTTGCATCTCATGAGTGCATTAGAATGAATAAATGAAAGATTAGAACCAAACGAGTATAGATGAATAGTAATTGAAAAAGTAAATGATCGAATCAATGGTATTGACCAAGGATTGAATATAATTGTATCGTTGTACTTGACTTTATTTGTTTAGGTCGGACGCCGAACCAATAGTACGTGTATCAAGAAGCCCACTGTGAGTAACAATGTTGTAAAGATATGTTCTTAATTGTATTTATTTTCTGAACGATAACTTATATTGTTTCTAAATGGTTACTTTCTATCGATTGCATGATGATCCTCTTTTGAATTGTACTCGTGGCATCCATAGCTTATTGTTATTGTTATCGTTATTGATATCGCTATTGTTACAAAGATTTTTGTCAGTTCCAAATCTTGGAACTATTGTTATTGTATAATGGCCATCAATTGATTGTTCGGGTCTTTAAGACCTATTGTATTGTATTGTTGCTATGGATGTACCACGTATGACTTATATGAATATGAATATGATTGAAAATGATTGATTGATTCGAATGATTGAACAATTGACTGACAAAGGATATTGATTGAATTCGATTGCTTTAAAGATCGTAAGGACAACATTCTTAACCTCTTTACACATTTGTTATTCATTGGGCTTTAGCTCATAGTTTATTATGTATATGCAGGTGACCAAGCACCGGACCAACGCTAGTGGCACCGACCCGAACCTATGTTTTGTCAAGCCAGCTATTGTGCCTCATAGCGAGGATTTGAACCTTCTTGCATCAAGGCTTTTTGGGTGGTTCAAATCCACCCTTTTGATTTTGCTAAGTGTAAAGAATGTTTAAGAGTTTTGTTTATATTGTCTTTGATGATGGGATTAATTCCCTAACTTGCGTATTATCTTGTATATATATGATTATGGCATAAGTGGTTATGAATATGACTATATATATAAAAGTTTATTCTCATTCAGGTCCTCATCACAGCTCATTGGACATTCTCTTTTTATTGATTGGCTTCCGCCAGCGCCCTCTATATTGTAATATAGTCATTATTGTTAAACAGGCCTTTGCTAATCACGGGTTACTGGCTGGTTACGGCACTAAACCTATAGGGACGGGTTTGGGTCATGACAAGTTGGTTCCAAAATTATGCCAAAACTATGTTAGTTAACATCTTAGACACCATTGTAGAAAACATGTTAAACAAGATCCCTTTTTGGTTTAGATTTTAAAACTTCCATTTCACTCTTCCTTCTACAAAAAAAAATAATAATAAATAATAATAATAATAATAACAAATAAATAAAATAAACTTCCTATTGAAAAAACTATCATGAAGTAAAAACACAATAATCACACAGAGTGAATCCCAAAATAAATGGCATAACTATTAATATTGCTTGAAATCCTTCAAAATCCTACCTATGATACAAGATGAAGATTTATTAAGTCCATTTACATGTGCTATTGATGGAGTAGTATAACAGCCAACTATTTAATACATTTAAAAAACTCAGCTTGTGAGAATTTCTCATATAACAAAAGGGAGACCTCTTCATTTCAATGCCATTTCCAGTGTACACCTATTCATGTCATCATCCCAGTTGGTGACGAAGTCTTTACCTCCGACTGGTGAAACAATTGTACAGGATCTACAAATTTATGAAGCGTAAAGTGTGGCCAGTGCACAAATGGTGTAGTGGATTCATAATGGGGTTCGGATGTGAAGGCAAGGAAAGTCCATGTCCCAAGTTCATTCTCATATACCAAAAAAAGTGAGAGGAGGTGGGAGAGGGGGAGGGGGGAGGGGGCACTGATGAGGGCGGCAGTGACGGGGAAGTTTGGGGAAAGGGACAGAGAGTTGGTAGGGAAGTGACTGGAGTGGGTGGGTGGGTGGGGGTGGTGGAAGGAGTAGGTGAGTTAGGGTTAGGGTTTTGGATAGGGTTTGAAGGTACAAAAAGAAGATGAAGAGAAGGGTAGTTTAGTCTTTATGTATTGAAATTTATATTCGACTAAAAAAAATTCCCCTCTCTACACAGTCATGTATCTTAATTTCTGTCTATTTGGACGGCAAATATAATGGTAGCACTTTAGTCCAAAACCACATAGGGGTATATGGCTTTTTTAAAAAAACAAGGGAGATAAGGTGCAACTGAACCATAGGGGTGTAAAGGGGCGGTGATGAGGGAGGCAGTGACGGGGGAGTTTGGTGAAGGGGGCAGAGAATTGGTGGGGAAGTGACTGGAGGGGGTGGGTGGTGGTGGTGGTGGTGGTGGTGGCGGTGGAAGGAGTAGGTGAGTTAGGGTTAGGGTTTTGGATAGGGTTTGAAGGTACAAAAAGAAGATGAAGAGAAGGGTAATTTAGTCTGTGTATTGAAATTTATCTTCGACTAAAAAAAATTCCCCTCTACACAGCCATGTATCTCAATTTCTGTCTATTTTGACGGAAAATATAATGGTAGCACTTTAGTCCAAACCACATAAGGGTATATGGCTTTTTTTAAAAATAAAGGGAATAAGGTGCTACCAAACCATAGGGATAAAGTGGATTTTGCATGTATATATACATATATATTGTACCAACAAGAAATTCATTTAGACTAACATTTTAAATGAAGATATTAATTGCAACTGATTTCATAGTTCTGCTTGTAGTATACATTTATTCAAATAACTATGAAAACCTCAGTCCTCAACTGCTCGTGAGGGTATTTTAACCATTGACAACCTTAGATAGAGATTCAAAAGTGAAGGTTGATTGGTCATGTATGTTCAAGAATGAAAGGAAACGTATCGACCATCTCCTTCTTCGTTGTCCTGTGGGCCTCAGGAGAACAAATTATAGAGCCTGATGAACTTAGCTTGATTTTTAGGGCTATGTGGGTGACAACCATGTTCAGTTGTGGATGTTCTTGCTAGTTGGAATTCTTACAATCCCAAGAGATTAGAGAAAACAGATTAGCAGACTATTGTGTCATGTATGTTATGAACTATCTAGAGGGAACAAAATAGAAGGTCTTTTGAAGACACCAAACTTCCTATTCATACCTCGATGAGATCTTTGTTCCTTTCTCTACTATTTTGGATGAGACAAAACTACCATTTCTCGATTTTGTCTTTTGTGCAGTTCATAGGTGACTTGTATATCCCAATGGATGTATAGCTTTAACCTATGTTTTGGCTTAGCTAGTTGATGTATGTAGCTGTGTGAGGGTAGAATGTTTGCCCCCTCTAAGGCACTCTTTCTTATTATAGAATCATATTTATCAAAATAAAATTTTAAAAAAAATCTAGCATGACTAATTTCTCCAGAATATAAAATTTAAGTCAACTAGAACGGTGGACACATTTATGATAAAGCCATAGAATATCATTATATCAAACATAACAAAGCAGATGATCACCGTACAAAAGTTCACAGTTCATTCAAAACTATTGTTACATCATCATGTAACAGACCTCAGTCTTGCCAATTATTAAAGCAACTGCAGGGCACCATATATTCAACCTAGATTTAAACTAATGTTAACTTGGTGACATATACCACACCAGCAATAGCTTCTAAGATGTCATCTTCGAGATTGTCTTCTTTCACAATTGACTACATATTCTGCATAACGTTGTGAGTCCTAAATTGTGGACATAATGTGATTTCATATTTGTCCAAAATTTAAGAACTTGATAGGGAATTGAATTCTGTCAATTTGTGATCAGGTCATAAATAGTTAATATGGTCATTAATAACAATAAAAATTGATTAAATAAACAATAAAATGAAACATTATCACGGTTGGGGTTGTCAAACCTAATAAATTGACGAACTTAACCAATAAAATGCATTTCAATTAACAATGGCAATTCATTCACAATTGAAACCTTATATTATGCCCTTGATAGGAATAGAAACAAACCAATATTTAGTCCTTGGATTTCATCATCAAAGTCTATATCATGACTTGAACGACTGTATCTTCCATCTGCAGTTGCATACGCATATATCAAGCACAAATCACTGAAGTTCATAAGAGGTTTATTCCTGTAATATTGTGCATCTGAATGGGCCTGCATCCAATCAAGTTATATTACTAGCCAGCAAGGGCCGATAAATTAAAACAAAGAGACAATGTACCTTAGTATAAGTATCCCAAACATAATCCTCAGCTACTACCATTTGTTGAGTATCATCCCACGAAAATCCACTCTGGTCAAGAAGATTCTTGACATCATTAAATTGTTTCCACAAAGTACTGTAACGATTCTTCAAAATATCTTTATCATGCTGAGTTCCAAATTTTGCACTGAACATGCTAAGCATATCAGCCCATGCTTGTTTGTTGAAAGTATGTCCAACTCTGTTACCCCTATGCATATGATCTAACATAAGATCAATAAAGTAGCGTTCCATTGCTGGAGTCCAATATGTTCTTAAACGCTCACTGCTCATGGGTGTCTGGCAACCCATTCCTTCACCAAGAAACTGAAGCAATAATCATAACTGTTACGTTGTTTAAACATATAATGCTTCTTATATGTACAGAATAGGTCTACAAACCACTAATCATGATGTCAAAATTTCTAGAATGAAGATTACAAAAACCCAGGCCACAAAAGATCATACAATTACTTAAAAACCTTAAAACTATTATTCAAAAAAATATTGCTCACAACGCATCTAAGAATGTGTAAAAGAGACAAGTTCAAGCTAATACCATCATCATTAACGACATAATATCAACATTAATTCTTCAAAACTGTTGACATATATCATGTCTTCAATAGATGTAATTCTTAGGTAGCATTGCAATAAACAACTCAAAGACAAGTAACCTATAAAACCTTCAATGATGAGCAAAATGAGCTTAGCTAACAATAAAGGAAATTAGTCAGAATTTTGTGATGTGAGACTAAGTGAACACTTCATCAATAAATAGATAACATGAATTCTTAATCATAGATTAAACTAATCAATCTAGATTAGTCGTATCTTACACTGAGCCTGAAATCATATACCAAAATTCAAACCTACTGCATACACATAAAGTTGAACAGGAATAACTTGACAATTTCATTGCAGTTTTTAAATAGATCATGAAAAAATCTCTCATACTACACCCATTGTCACCTACTCACCTCATTGGGACCTATTATGTATACTTTATTTGTTATATTGGCTAATTTAATATCTTTATTCTCTTGTGCTCCATAGTGGTGGCTCCAGAAATTTTTGTTGATGGGATCAAGTTAAAACTTAAACTCAAATTCTCACTTCATAAAAATTAAAATAAAAAAAATTTTGAAAAATAATAATAATACATTGATGCTTTGTTTTTCACCAAAAAACACAAATTATGTACTTCTACAATTGTTCACAACAAAGTCCTATATTTTAGAATCAATGTGTAATAACCTCATTACCAATATAATAAAATATATCTTTTGCAATGTAGTTCACCAAATAATCATTCATTCACTAATTTTTTATTCAATTACAAAATCGACTCTATAATTTTTATTGTTAAAAAAGCTCTTTCTATTGTTTTCAATGTGACCTAGAAAAACTAATGTTAATTTCACAACCAAGTAGACCAATGGATATATGATAGGTACCAAAATGTATACATTCAAGCTCCCTAAACTACACTTGTTAAGTCCGTAACAACAGATTGGTGCGTTGTGCAGGTTATTCAAGTCCTTGTAAAGAAAGTGAGCTTAAATGAGAAGATTGAAGGTCCGCAAGATGGGACCAAACAAAGCAAGAAGGAGAGTGCTGAATGTTGAGGTGTGCCTGAGCGTAGTTCATGGTGAGCCCGGGCGCACAGTAGTGAAGCTACTGTCCGAGTGAGCCCGGGTGCACAACGCGCTAAAAAGTTTGAAAATTTAAGTCTTTATGCTCGTTTTGAGCCCATTCGAACCCTGATCGATATGAAACTATAAAAGGATAACTTAGCCTTCAAGAAAAGGGATCTTCAATCATTGAAAGATGGCACAAGAGGCAAGAGGCAAGAGGAAGGAAACCCAGGGTTCCAAGGAAAGAGTTCTCCACATTCATGGCGTTCTTCACCTTCTCCATGGGCAACTAATCTTATTCCTTAGGGTGTAGATGAAACACTAGCCAAGTAACTTTGGTTTGTTGTATTTTACTTTGGGATTCATTATTAATACAATGATTGTGTAATTTTGAGACAATTTTCTATTCAATTGAATTCATTCTTCCAATCTTCTTTGATATATTTAATTTATGTGATTTTAAATAAATGGGTACACCATGGTAATCTTTTTGCATGCATTTGAGAGTTAAGAAAACTATTGCATGTAGAAGACGAGACATCCTGCAATCCTAGTTTAGTGTAAACGTTTTGTACTAATTTAAGATAAGTTATGCATGATTCTTAAATCAAAAAATTCTCTTGAAGACAACGTTAGGGCTTGTAGCCATAACAGATCACTATAGTATTAAGCAATCAATTCCCGAATTGATACGATGATTATTGTTATGAAGGTAGTGGTGAATTCAAATCCCCAACTCTTTTCATATTGAATTTAACTTTTGCTTTTAATTACTTTTCATATTTTATTATATAAAATCTCAATATCTTTAGAATTAATTTAAGAACAAATTTTTAGATTTAAAGTAACTCAACCTTTCAGTCCCTGAGGATCGATACCTGCACTTGCCATTATTTTACTGAATTAGGGTATAATTTAGTGTTTTAGTTTTTGTTGTAAACAACACAATCAGTAGACTATATATCTTCATCTCCCCAACTTTATACTAAAATCTCCAATTCTCTTCAGTTCTAAAAACTCATTGTTGGAGTGTATATCATATCAATATATAAATATAAAGTTGTTAAGTATACTAGTAGAGTGGGTTCAATCTTTTAAGCATGGGGTCAAATTTAGATCAAACTATTTTCTTTTATTACAATGGATAATAATATTTCATTTTTTTTTAATATTTTAAAAGTGTTTGATGTGGTCAATTAACACTGCCGCCTTGTCCTCGTGTCCCACACCCCTATGGCACTTGTTTTGAAGTGTCGGTACTTTATAGATCTTAAGATTTGATTTAAATTGCTAGGTCAAATCTCATATTGTAATGAATGTTTAGAGAATCTCATGATTGACGATTCATCACTGATTCATGCAATTCAGGTGTTTTTAAATCTCAACAATCATAAAAGAATTTTTTTTTTTTTGCTTTCTCAGCAACCATAACTTATTTATTTATTTTTAGCTTTCCTCCCTCAGAATCTGAGGAAAAAAAATTTAAGGCCCTTATGGTTAAAATATATACATATATATTCCGCCTTTCTCACTCCCCCTGCCCCTCCCTTTTGTTTATGTTATATACCATTGGAGATCTATAATGTTATCATTAAATATATAAACATTCACTTTTTTCAAAGTCCACAAAACTCTAAATAAAAATTAACTTTTCTGTATTTTTTATGGGCAAAGAGAATTTCTTATTTCATTTTCTTTAAACGAGAAAACAAGCAAAAGAACTCTAAAGATGACAAGGATTGGAGTCTGAATATCAATGAGCTAAAAGTAACTACAATTGTATATATGTATATAACTATTAGAATCAAGACTCTATTTGGTATAGATTCCAAGAGGTGATTATAGCTTATTTTAATTTGGGGGTCTTGTATAAGACGGTTTGGTACAACTTATGTTTATATCTTATTAGGCAAAAATAACTTAAATAAGTTGAAAAAAACTAATTATTTAAAAGTTTGGGAAGAGGTGCTTTTAGCTTCACCTTTCTGATTATCAGATTTTAGCTTAAAAAAAAGCTCTACCAAACGGGGCCAAAATCTCAACCAGCAAACTACTTGAGGATAGATTCATTTTCAAGATCATAGCACAAAATGTAAAATCCCAACGTAGGATTAAATGAAAAAAAAACATATTCACAACCATAGCTCAAAATGCAGAGTTGTTTCATTCAGAACCCAAGTGAAACAAGGCCTTAGGCATGTTAATATAAAATCCGAAACTCGTATCAATTACATGTAGCACACTACATATTCAGAAACCAGTGCATCAAAATGAGATGAACACTGAAGAAATGCCAATTACGAAAGAAGGAGAGAGCAATAGATTAAATTCCGCGAGTTAATTACAAAGAGAAACAGCAACAAAGAAAAGATCATATCTCAGGGCTACCCACAGTCAGTATGAACAGAAAGAGTATATACAAATAATTAGGGACATCTATAGAACCAAGTTAGGGCATCATCATCATTCCTGAATTGATTCTTATACCCCAATTTACTTGTCATGCAGCTTTTGTGTAATCTCTGTTTAGAGATAAAAATCCAAAAATTAAAACATAAAAACCATTGAGGTGAGCTTGAGAATAGAATTCAGGCACAAAAAAAAAAAAAAAAACAACAACAACAACAACAAAATGAATAAGAATTGAAATACTTGACAAATAAAGGAAAGAAGAAACCCTACCGAGAGAGAGAGAGAGAGAGAGAGAGAGAGAGAGCGAGATTAGGGTTTCAGTACCTGGAGTTCGGTTCCAAATAGGTGGAGTATAACCGGTATCCGCCGGAGTAGTGAGAACTGAGAAGTGTGATGATGGCCCAAGACACAAATGGCCAGTGACGGCACTCACTTTGTCAAATAAATAAATAAATAAGATAAATTATACTTAATTCTTTTATATTTAAAAAAAAGAATAATGTCTGGTAAGCTCGAGGAGTTCATCCCCCGAATCCCCCTAAAGCTCAAAACGACGTCGTTTTGGGCTTTAGGTTTTTTTTTCTTTTTTTTTTTCTTTTTTTTCCGCCATTTTCGTTGCAGAGGAAGAGGGAGAAGAGGGAGAGGGAGAGGGAGAGAAAGAGAAGAGAGGGAAGAGGAAGAGGAGGTCGTCACAGCTCGCCTCTGGCCGTCCGCCGGCCCGTCGCAGCTCGCAGCTCCGCCGTCGCAGCTCGCAGCTCTGTCCCGATCGCGTCGCCTCCGCCCCTCGTCGGCTCTGCCTCGATCGCGTCGCCTCCGCCCTCCCCTCCCTCCCTCCCTCCCTCCCTCCATTTTTTAGGCTCCCTCCAGTCCCATCCTCCCTCCTCCTCTCCTCTCCCCTCATTCCTCCTGATTTCTGCGTCTGAAAAAAAAAAAAACAAAACAAAACAAAAAACAGAAAACGGTGCCGTTTTCTATTCGGGGCTTTCGAGCTACGTAGCTTTCGAGCTACGTAGCATAATTCTTAAAAAAAATACAATGAATCAGCTCGTTTAGTTTGAGTTTTTTGAATTTACTTTCAAAAAATTAAATTTTTTTATTTTTATTAATTTTTTTTAATTTTTAAATACACTTAATATAAATTCATTTAAAAAGTATAATATTTATGAAAAAAATCTTTAAAAAATTCATTAAATATCAAAAATACAATATATATATATATGAAAATTTAATACATTCTTCATAGGGAATTTTTTTAAAGGTCCCTAATATTAAGATTTTATAGCATAAAGGACATTTAATATTTTCATAATGTCTAAGGTCTCTCAACATCAATCCAGAGAAATTCTCTCCAGACGTCCAAAGAAAATTCAGATAGTTCAGAGAAAATTCACACAATCCAGGAAACTCTGCATCATCTTGCATTTTATATGTTCTCTTACAAATATCTTTTCATGGAGAGTTGCCATCAAAATTCTGTTTACTAATCACAGTGCTCCTTGCAGGTCAAGTCCAACAAGATGAGGTGGTTGACAGACAAGAAAGAGAAGAAGTCCTTAGGTCAGCTTGAATAAGAATTTCTTCAAGCACTACAAGTAATAAAACAGATTACTTTTAGTTTGTTTTGTTATTTTAAATACACAAATTTATTATGTTTTAGAATTCTGCTCAGACTACGGTTCTACAGTGATTAAAATACTTCTGATTGTCCTACTGATTGTAGAATCAAAAGTATTATGCAGCGTTCTACATTTGGGGGAAAAAAAAGAGTAATGATCTAAAGAAAATTCACATATTCAGAGAAAATTCATACATCCAGAGAAAATTCACAAGTCCAGAGAAATTCACACATCCAGAGAAAATTTACACAGTCTAGAGAAAAATCACGGCTCTGTTTGGTTGTGTTTTGGAAATATGATTCTACACCTACACTCGAGCATGATGTTTGGAACAAGTTTTGGAAACACATTTCCAAAACTCTACAGAGAACTCTGAGACAGGCGCGCTTTTCGGCATTTTTTTTTTTTTGTAAATTTTGCCGAACCTGTCGTTCGGCCGGTTGACCAGCTGGTTGACTTTTTTTTTTTTTTTTTTTGTAATTGATATGTTAATTTTTATATAATTGAAAAAAACATTTTCTAAAATTTTTAAAATTTTTTATGTGCTTTAAAATAATTTTGAGTTGTATGTTTAGTTATGAGTTGTAAATTTTTGTATCAAATATCAAATGTCACATCAACAATTCCCCGCTCAAATCAAAACCCTTTTCAAAACTCTTTACCAAACAAATTTTCTACACTAAAATCATAATTCCAAACCCCACAAACTCAAAATACAACTCATACTCTCAAATCATAATTACAAAACTCTACCAAACGCAACCCACATAGTCCAGAGAAATTCAATTTGATTTCCTCACATACTCGACATGATTTGAACAACATAATTGATATTGCTTTCATGTCTATTCACTTTTCAATTAAAAAATCTGCAATATAAATTTGGGATCCTGGATGTCTCATTTTTTGTAGATAATATGACATTCATCAAAGTAAATAAGCAAGCAGAAAGCTATTGGCATGAGAAAGCTTTGTACCTACATGCTATGTATATATTGAGAAAGTTGTTTTTTGTTTCTACATGATTTGCAGTCCTAGAACCCCAGCTAGACACATATGTCATCTATAGATTTTGGGGAAAAAAGAGTAATGATCCAGAGAAAACTCACAGTCCAAAGAAAATTCACACATCCAGAGAAAATTTACACAGTCTAGAGAAAAATCACACAGTCCAAAAAAAATTCAATCTGATTTATTTAAATTAGCTAACTGCTCGTTTGAAGTACTTTGTCTGCTGAGCCCAGATGTTTTATTAGCCACAATAGTATTACTTTGAACTAGGGTTGTTCACGGTCGAGTCGGTTCGAGTTTGCTACTCAACCATCAACCGAACCGACATCTTCTGATGAGAAAAAGAAACATCCGATTCCGACCAAGTATTGTTCGAAATCATAGAGTATCGAGCCACTATTTTCACAGTCGGATTTGGTCGGTGGGCAATGAAGAGGACACATACAGACGAGCGACAAAATCTAAGGGTCGATTGGTTAAGGGGGTTAGTAGCATTACACATATAACCCTCGTTGATATACTCGAGGGAGATTTGAGAGAAAAATAAGAGGTTGGAAGATTTGAGAGAGGAGTGACAAAGATCTGATAAGGTCAAAGGGTGAAAAGAAATACCAGAAAAAAGATGAATAGCGACACGGTAAAGTAACCGTTGTAACAGCAATGGTAGCGATCTCTGTTGATTCAGTAGAGATAGATAAACAAATGAAAAATACAATGAGAGAGAGAGAAAGATAGAGTATCCGTGTCTCACAAAAGAAAGGAAATGGATGAAAATAAATGAACAAAAGGAGATAGAAAGAATGAGAAGACAGAAAAAAGAATATAAAAATAAAATAAAAATGAAAAGACTTAAAGTTAGCTCTCTGACCAAGAAAGGCTAGCTCTTTCATCAAAAGTCTGAAGACTCATAAAAAATAAATAAAAAATAAGAGTTATCTCTAGGGAGTGATAGAGTGTAATTAATGTGATGGAGAGATACAAGTAAGATATTATAATAGGAGAGGGAAAATGTGTTAGTGTGCATGGAGTAGTTGGTGAACAAATTTCTAGACTTGAGATAAGGATAGTAATAGATTTGCAGAAAGTAACATGAAAAGTCACCAACACGTGGAGGTAATGTATATATACTTGTATATTATATCGGTCGAGTCGGTTTTTTTTGATTTTATTTCAAACAAATCCAATATCGACTGCCAAACTATAAAAATTAAAAAGTACAAACTGCAGCCGACCGTAGCATCATTCGAAATCGTTCGTTCAATCTTGGTTCGAGTCGGTCCTGGCGGGTTGATCGGATTAGACGAGTTACTGAACAGTCCTACTTTAAACGTTTCCAAGTTGACGGGTGTTATGTAAGGTATCACTTTTACATGCAGTATGTGTTAAATTCAATGTATAGACAAATAGAGAAAATAAATTGTATGTATCTTGATTGTGTATTACAAAGGTTCAGTTGAACTCCTCTATATAGGAGAGGAGCCGAAAGTAACACTAATAAAGTAAAGTAAAAGGAAAGGAAATATACCCTACTAACAGCTGATATACACTAACATCCCCTCTCAAACTCAAGGAGGATAGATACAAACCAACTTGAGTTTGGAGAGAGCAACAAAATATGAAAATAAACTAAAAATAAAATAGGATAGGAGACACTGTATGGTCGTGTCAGACCGTTGGTGAAGATACTGTATGGTCATGTCAGACCGTTGTAAAAGCTAACCGGAATCAATGTCGTGACAGTTTCCAGGGTCATGCCGGACCGATGTAGCAGAGTCGTGTCAGACCGTTGTAGAAGCTAACCGGAATCAATGTCGGGACAGTTTACGGGGTCATGCCGGACCGTTGTAGAAGCTAATCGGAATCAATGTCGAGACAGTTTACGGGGTCATGCCGGACCGATGTAGCAGACACTGTGTGGTCGTGTCAAACCGTTGTAGGAGCTAACCGAAATCAATATCGGGACAGTTTACGAGGTCATACTAGACCGTTGTAGCAGACACTGTAGACTGCCCAAAGATATACATATATATATTGCGTCCTCAAAAGTTGTGCCCTCAAAAGTCGCGCCTTCAAAAGGCGCGCCTAATACCTCAAAAGGCGTGCTCGACACTGTGGCGTCAAGCAGTGCGCGATGCCCATGTCTGGCTTGGCTTGCGCTCCCGTTTTGTCGTCTGGCGTCGAGTGGCGCGCGATGCGCATGTCTGCCTTGGCTATTTAAACCAAGGCTGAGGCGGAGGTTGTGCAAACCAAACTAGTTTGAAACCTCTGAACATCTTCATTCTTAAACACTCTGCAATGAACCCTTTCTGACATTACCAGTCTTAAATCTCTACTTCTCTGAAACACTCTACAACCCTGCTTGTGTTGCCTTTGATATGGCCTCTTCTTCCCCTGGTCCTCTTACCCTGTTTCCAGACCTAAATGATGCCACAATAGAGATAACCGGGTCTGGCGCCCTTGAATCGCAACCAAGCGCCCCTGTTTTTGCTCCGTTGAACTTTCCTATGCTGTCTGTGGAGCAAATAATGGCTACTCAATCTGATATTGAGGCCAACCATTATACGTTGAAGTCATGTGTGGAGACCATGACTGTGGTCATTAACTTGTCTCACCGGGCTTCAGAATAGAACAAGTGAGGTACAACAGTTAAATGCCCAACTAGTTCTACTCCAGCGCATGTAGAAGGATGCGCGAGCAGAGATATGTGTGTTGAAGGCGGAAAACAAGAAGCTGAAACGGAAGGCCACTGTTATGTTCCGATTCGGAGGGCCGCCATATGCTGCGGTTGAGGAGCAGTGGGGAGGCAACTTGCTTGGTGGTCTAGGAAGCACGGGGGCTGGGCAGTCACGGGACACCCAAGATAAAAGTAAGAAGAAGAGACCGGCAGCAGAGTAAAGAATGGAAAGAAAAATCCCACCTGTGGGTGTGGTTGTTTGTGTATTTGTTTGTTTGTTTGTTTGTTTATTTGTTTTTTTTTTTTTTTTTGTGTGGTGTTGTAGAACTGTGAACGGAGTTGAGCCCCGATATGAATAAAAACAATGGCGTTTGGCAAACCGTATGCATGAATGGTACAAGTTAAGTAGAAAATCAATTGGTGGGAATGTTTTTATATATATATATTTAATGTGGAATGGAAAAAAGTCAGAAGAAAGGTTGAGCACACCCTATAAAATCTGAATTTGGACAAAAGTGGGTGGATGGTATGGTGCAAAGTGGCATGTATTGGTGCCTGGCACCCTGTCTGAGAAGCATGCACTAGTGAGGCAAAAGTGGGTGGTGGATGTTTTGGGATAATATTTTATAATAGCATTAGAAGCTTTGTTGTGTTGTGTTTGGTGGTTGCTAAATTGATGGGCTGATATATGTCGGTATAATATATGATAATAGCATGGGTGGGGAACATGGGTTTGATTAAAGAAATAGCTATGATCAACATGGCAAGCAATGGCCCACCAAAAAGAGGCAACCCAGAGTCCAATTCTTTTCCCTTGGCATCTCCAAGTGCGAGCAATGCTGGTGAAACTTGTTGCAACGAGGGAGTTGGTAATTTGGGTTGAAAGTCAAGCCAAGAAGAGAGAGGGAGAGCTGTGTGTTGCTCTGTGGTCATGCATGGCGACCAAGAGAGAGAGTTGATGAATGCATAGTTTGATCAGGCCTTAACACTCTCTGAGCAATCAAACAACTTTAACTATAAAAGATCTGCACAAAAAACAAACCAAGAAATTTGATCATCTTGTTCTTGGACCTGCTGCTGGTGAGTTTTCAGAGGTCACCGACGCGTCCAGCTGACGGCGTGACGCTGAGATTTCATCGGTCTCAGAAGGGAAGGTCTTGAGATTGAGCTCTGAGGTTTGTTGTTTCAGCTCCTTCACGCATTGAATCACTTTTGCAAGCAGCGAAGCTTTGTCTGTCTTGGAATTGCAGGGAAGGAGAGTTCGGAGTTTGTCGAGATAGGAATTGATCTTCTAACGACGGCGTTTCTCAGCTTCTTTGTGATTCTTGGAAGCAACCAAAGCACGTTCCTCTACAGTAGTAGTAGTAGTGTCGTGAGAATTGAAAATTGTGACTTGAGACAGAGAAATGCTTGGAGAGCAGATCTGCCAATCTGGCGTTATCAACGGCACAGACGGTGATGGTCCTCCGGCTGTGATCGGATCTGGTGATGCGGTGGTGAAGTGTTGTTGAAGAATCTGCCATTAAAGAAGAAATTAAGGAAATTTGGGTTTGTCTGGCGGGTGGCCAAGGCGAGGTTGCCACCTGCTGGTGAAGCGAAATTACTAAGTTGTTAACCTAGCTCTGATACCATGTCAAATTCAATGTATAGACAAATAAAGAAAATAAATTGTATGTATCTTGATTGTGTATTACAAAGGTTCAGTTGAACTCCTCTATATAGGAGAGGAGCCAAAAGTGGGAGCCGAAAGTGGCACTAATAAAGTAAAGTAAAAGGAAAGGAAATATACCCTACTAACAGCTGATATACACTAACAGTATGATCAACATCATGAGGACTATCTTTTTTAACCCCATTATCACCATTTATCAACCAAACTCGATAGGAACTTGATTGTTCGGGTGGAGTACTTTCATCTCCATTTCTGGATGGATTTGATGTTTTTTTTTTTGTAGTAATGACAGTTGTACCACCAATTGGACTGCCATTACTTTCTCTAACATTTGCAGCACCACTTTGTGAAATATGATTCTTATTCTTTATGACATCTTCCATGTCCTCTACCCCTTTAGGCCGAGAAGGAACCCCAAGCATCGGTTCCATGAAGGTTTTCCAAATCTTCACAACTTTATCCAACTATTCAATCGTACAAACTTCACCACAAGAATATTTGACTAGCTGGTACAAGTCTTCATGGATGTTCGAATCAGGATATTCAAATTCCACATGTGGAATGATAGTTCTTCTATTTCCAGCAAGCGTACCTAGCACGACATTAGCCTATATTTGGACTCCATTAAAGAGTTGGAACAGGAGGCCCGTGCTTGTTACAAAGACATCCTCGTCTGACTTAGATCGTGGTGGTTCGCGGCTTAGATCGTAATGGTCCGGCTTAGATCGCGGCATTCTGGCGACGATGTGGTAAAGACAGAGGCGAAGGTGAAGCCGTCGGCGTCGAAGATGAAGACCGAGAGAGGAAAAAGAGCAGAGAGAGAGGATCGGAAAGAGAGAGAGAGAGAGAGTCAAATTTTTCTGAACTGATATAGGGGTGTGGGTTTAGAGACCTTAAATATCAAAATATAATATTGTGGATCTCTTCTATTACTAAAATTGGGAAATGGACCTTAGACTAATTTTTCCTTTTTCATATTCTTTTTATTAATTTTTTTACAAATATTTTACTTTTTAGATACATCTAAGTATGGTGTATTTAAAAAAGTTAAAAAAAATTAAATTTTAAAAATATTCACTAAAAAAAAAGGAAAAATAAAAACTTCAATTTCTAGAAAATTGAAATCAAACACAGTTAATCTACCATTTCAATATAATTACACTCATCTCTATTTTAATATACTACACACACGTTGAAATGAATAAAGATAAATATATATTTTAATAAAAAATGGATTATAATATAATTTTTTTATGCATATAACGAATAAATTATTGATAATAAAAAAAAAATGATCTAGCTGTCATGTAAATTGAAACCTTAAAGGAAGTCAGTATAATTATGTTAAAAGTGTAAAATTAATTATATTTTTTTCAAATTTTAAAAAAAGTGATTGTAATTTCCGTAAAAAAAAATTATTTTATCTTATTACGTTCTTCATAATTCTAAGCCTCCGTTTGGGAAGTGGGTTGGCTTTTTGATTTTTTTGTTTTTTTGACTATTTTAGCCTGGAGCTAAAAAGCTTGGTTTGGGAAAGGTTTTTTGGCTTTTTGGTGATGTGTCTTCATGGTAAATTACCAAACTGCCCTTCACATGTGTTTTACAAGTGAACTCATTTCTTCTGGTCCTCCACGTCAGATGCGTAATTGGACCGAAATTGTTTTGTTTTTGTTTTTGTTTTTTTTTCTTTTAGGTTTGGATTTGGCATATTTTGATTTTTTAAATTTTTTTTTTTTTGTCATTTTTCTTTTTTTATACATTAATTAGCTCTTGTTCTTTAATTACGTTTTTTTTTATTGGTATACAATAACTTTTTTTTTTTTTCAAAAATGAGTTTTCATGTGTTTTATTTATTTCTAAATTACGTCGCGAATGGTAATTTATGTTTTTATGTTTTTTTTATAAATATTTTTGAATGAGGTGTATTTTTCTTGTTTTTTTTTAATTTACGTTTTTGCCATTTTTTAATTTGTACACATTAATTTGTTTTTATATTTCAAAAATGGGTTTTCATGTGTTTTATTTATTTGTAAATTACGTGGCAAATAGTAATTTCTATATATATTTTTTTTGGATGAGGCGTATTTTTGTCGTTCTTTTTTTTTGAATTTACGTTTTTGTAATTTTTTTAAATTTGTATACATTAATTTGTTTTTAGTTTTCAGAAATGGTTCTTCATGTGTTTTCTTTATTTTTAAATTATGTAGCAACTGGTAATTCATGTTTTTTACTTTTACATTTTTTATTTTTGACTTTGTTTTTAATTTGTTTGGTTTTTTTGGGAAAACGTTTTTTTATGTCATTTATTTAAAATGATGTGAAAAATCATATATTGCCGTGGCAAATGACAAAAAATGAGGTCTGTTTTAGTTTTTTGAAATTTTGAACTGGTGTTTTTATGTTTTTAATTGACGTCGCACATGATAATTTCTGTATTAGTTTTTTCTTATTTGTTTCACCTTGTTTTCTTTTTCGAAAAGGCTTTTTTCTGTGGTTTTTGGTTTTTCAAAGTTAGGCACGTCACCAACAGAAAGGGGGTATATTCCCGTGTAAACACATTCTACTTGTACATGATAATATATTTGAATACAGTATGTTCCACGTGTATTACCAATGTTACAACCCTACGAAAATTAGGTCGACTATTATATATTTCCTAACGTTCCGTTATTACGCATGTAACATAATTTGTCGCGTATGCGAAGGCGCACCAATGCCATATGCGGGTCCTTATCCCCAACCATTAAACCATCCTCGTCATGTTCAACTTCTGGTATGGCATTTACTATTGTCATAGCCTCTTCCTCGTCACAGATTGGGTGAACAGTTGTTGGATTACCTGTGTTTCGCCGTATATAATTATGTAATGCCATTGACGCACCTACTAACTAAACTTGCACATTTGCAAAGTCATACCGAGGCATGTCTCGAATAAACCCCCATCGATTTTTCCAAGCACCGAAAGTGCATTCCACCACACTGCGTAACGACGAGTGAACTTTGTTAAATAATTCCCTTGGCGTGTTTGCCATCGTGTTCCGTGGAATACATCAAAATTCTTGTTAGTGGTAATGGCTGCTTCTGAATGGTGCTAAGTAACCTATCCGGTTTGGATAACCAGAATCGACAAGATAATATTTGCCTGCAGAAAGGACAACAATGTATGACACCAAAAACAAGCATTGTGCTTCATTTTCAAGTAATGCTGTCTGACAAAAAATTATAGCCCATCAATGCAGAATTCATGGCACTATGTTACCTTTGTCAGGATGTGGAAATGGGACATTATCATTTGTTAGTATCTCGTTGAAGATGTGACTATTATGCATACTTCCTTCTCATTTGCACGAAATGAAGATGAAACACATGTCAAAATCGCACGCGGTCATGATATTTTGCGTGTGACAGTATTTCCTACCGAAATATGTTGCCGCATCTGGCCCCGTAATCCATGCACTTACATGTGTTTCGTCTGTTGCTCCAATACAGTCCTGCAAACAACCCAATTGTAATGTTACTTTAACGGGTAACAAGTAATGGTTATTTTCATACGTCACGTCCAGTTAATAATAAAAACAAAATAACTACACTTCGCACATATATGTCAATAATGTTTTTCAGTAGTACCTTGAACGGTAAGTATTTCTGTCTAGACTGCACATATGGATGTATACGATGCTGACTGTATGTGGGCCGGCAATGAACAACAGTTGTGACACCCGAATGTTTTAAATTTAACATTACGATAAACAGAACTCAGAAATTTAAAAAAAATAAAATAAATAATAATAATAATAATAAGTATATATATATACATCTAGTGACAAATAATAAATAAATGCATAATAAATTGGGAATTTGATTATTAAAGAACTACGTCGTGAAACACTACACGTTAAATATTTTAGTAAGTGGTAAGTGGTGATTTATAGTTGAGTAGTAAGGTTTTTAGACGTGAACCTAACTTATAGTCATATATAATTTTAGGAGTCATCAAATTACCAAAGAGATAGTAACTCTTTAAACCCATAATTCAAGTCTCAAGAAGTTGGTACAAGATAAGGGTTAAACAAAAGGGATAAGACCCTGGATTTGGATAAGAGTCAAAGTAAGGGGTAAATTAGTGGGGGATTGAGATTGCCACCACATATACAATTCTTGCTTGGGCTTCACACCTTGATTAAGTATAAATAGGAAAGTGAAGTGCGTTGGTATAGCATAGAAACAAAGTGAACGTAAGGAGCAAGTGAGGCTCGGAAGTGCGAGGAAGTAGGGATAAATTTGTACTAGAGGTGAGTTATATTATACCTTGAGTCTCCAAAATGTATTTTATGTATGTTTTGACTTACCAAAATCTATTTTATAAAAGTTATATTTTATTAGTATATTAATAAAAGTTATGTTTTATAAACGTTTCAGTTACGTGGTTTATTTTCTAAACCCTATTTGTTTAAAAGGAAACCCATGGATATGTTTATTTTACTTTTAAAGAATATTTGGCTATGACCTTATATGAAAATATGTCTTGTGAGTACCACCACGGGAGTCCCATGCCTTGGGGGATTCAAATAACCATTGGCTAGTGTTTGACCACTTTGTGGTCCAGTGTTTGTCGTGGATCCATTGACCAGTGTAGTGCTTGTCACTTAGTGATGTACCGTGGTTATGGTAATTATTTCAGTTTCTGGCACTTAATTAATTTGTGTATTCAACTCAACTCAATTTATAATGTTTTAGCTTAAATAAATATCCATGGCCATTTTGTGCCCCTCATAGTATAATATTTCTCACTCTGCTATGTGCTTATAGCTGTTACCCCTTTCAGGTGACGAGGTTTAGCGGGATCAAGATGGAAAATGAATCGCTATGTTATTTTGTTTTTTTTGAGATTTCTATCTTTTATTATTAAACTCTTGTAATACAGTGAAACTCAAATTACTATGTTTTATTTCCTTTTAAATAAACAATTGGTACCCAGTTATTTATTTTAATTTATTTAATTTATCCGCTTGCGCTGTGACTACAGAATTATCCGAATTATTTTATTTTTATCTTGTTACGACGCTAAGCCTTTGGGTACTAGGTTTGGGTCGTGACAAAAGTGGTATCAAAGCAATGGTTTTAAAAAATATATATATATATAGTACAAGTTTTTAAAATTTTTATATAATTTTCACATAAAAAAAGAAAAGAAAAGAAAAGAGAAGAACATATATGTATTAAACTTATATTATTATGTGATATGTCTAACGCATATAAGTCATGTTATATGTCTAGGCTAAGTTTTCTTGTGTTGTAGGACATGACGAACCTATTGGAGCTATTCTGGTACGAGCTCCCAGAAGCTCATCTCCTCCCGAACCAATTAGAGGGCTGGGGTGACTCAGAGAGTCTTGTCAGGCAAGCCCATCCAACACTTAACCATCTCATGGGAAGATCTGTTTATTTACAGGCTGACCCCGATGAGGACTTATTATTCTAGAGACTTAGCCATGGTAGCACTCGTGAAAGGTACATAGGACCGACCCACGTTGTTGGTCTTGCTCCGGACATAAAACCACCACATTTTTTGGTCGCACCTCTACCCGTAGGCTTTGTAGAGAGGAGGGGACCTGCATATCCTAGTAGCCACATTCGCACCACGACACCACCTCCCAGCACATTGCCTATATCCCAGCTGTGGACTTTACCGACGGTGCATCATACCTGGAGACACCGATACGGATTACTGGACGGGAATTCTGGGGTTATGATCACGGTACTCCTGTTTACATGGTTTAGGTAGTATGACGCTGCTTCGGAGTTGAGCTTAGTGGATGGAAGTTTGAGTCCATCATGCAAAGTGAGTTTCCGGGGTTGTTTCATGGACCAGTTTTCCGAAGCCAGTTCTCCTGGTGGCCTAATGGACCAGTCTAGATGTCTGACTAGAAGACCCTTTTTGTGAGCTGACCATGAGTAGTCTAATATTTTTGTATTAGTAGGATTAGACATTAATTTGTGACCGCCAGACTAACGCCCTATGTATGGTAACAATGATGTATATGTGGTAATATTAACATGATGGTAAAACTAATATGTTATATATGAAAGTGGTGATATTAATAGCAAAACTAATACAGTATATATGAATGTGGTGATAATAGAACTAATATGTTATATATGACGTTGTCTCAAAATTGTATCAATGTGATGTCACGCTTATATCATTTTGCCTTGTAGTAATGGCCAACGAAGGAAATGAAACCGGATCATCAGTTAGCGGTACCATCCCAGTGGAACAAATCATGGAAAGAGCAGTCACCAACTTTTTGCAGGCCTTGCAAACCAGGATAACCAATGGGGCATTAGAGAGACGAGAAGAATCAACTACGATTAAACAATTTCAGGATCTGAAACCTACTACGTTTATCGGCAGTCCAAACCCACTAGTAGCAGAGGCTTGGGTCAGGGACATGGAGAAAATCTTCCGCGCGCTACCTTGCACAGAAAGACAGAAGGTGACTTTTGCCACCTTTACCTTCAAAGACGATGCACAAGAATGGTGGCTCCTTACCCTAGAAAAGGAAGATATTGTGACTTGGGCAAGATTTTTAGAAGTATTCTATGAAAAGTACTTTCCCGATTCACTACGGGAACAAAAAGCGTCAGAATTCATACATCTAAGGCAAGGAACCATGACAGTGGCCGAATATAAAAGTAAGTTCACACAGCTGGCCCGGTTCGCGACATATGTCATTCCCACCGAAGCTTGAAAAGCCAGGAAATTTGAAGTAGGGTTGGATCCTGAAATTAAGGACAGGCTGGAGGTTCTGAAACTACCAACCTATGCGGCGGTGGTAGATCGAGCATACATTGCGGAAAAAGGAATTAAAGCCTTGCGATCTGGGGAGCCAAGTCAGAGGAAGCGATTTTGGGAAAAAGATAACAGAAGGCCTGGTGTCGCACCTCCCAAGAGAATAAATACGAGCACAACCAGTTTAACCGGTCCAAGCAATCAAAGTCCTGCAAACCCTAAAGGAGGCACCACTCCAGCTTGCTCTACCTGTGGACGGATTCATTGAGGACCATGCCGTCAAGATACGAGAACATGCTTTAGATGTGGCCAAGTTGGCCATTGGCTGAGGAATTGTCCAACGCTCGTCCGCCCCTTTGAACCAGTCCGAAAACTCGCAGTACCTGAAGGAGCGAGAAAGGACCAAAAACGCCAAGGAAGAGCTTTTGCCCTGGTGCCTGGAAACCTAGAAGTTACTGAAAATGTTGTGTCAGGTACACTCTCTGTTTGTGGTCACTTAGCCCATGTTCTCTTTGACTCTGGTTCAACTCATTCTTTTGTTACACCCCACTTTGCTACCAAGTTGACATCAACACCCGAACCCTTAGAATATGTATTATCTGTGTCTTTTCCTTCTGGAAACTCCGCCATTAGTACTAATGTATACAAATCTTGTACTGTATCCTTAAAAGGTGAAACCTTACACGTAGACTTGATACCCCTTTGCATTAGTACCTTTGATGTAATCTTAGGAATGGATTGGTTAGCTGCCAACCGTGCCTCTATCGATTGTAAAGCCAAAAAGGCATTCCTCAGGTCGCCAAACCAACTCGAGCTTGTCTTCGAAGGAACTGGAGCCTCTCCCCCTCCCTGTATTATATCCTTCATAACAATCCAACGACTGCTAAGAAAGGGTTGTTGTGGTTGTATCTGCTATGTGATTGATACTCAACAAGAGACCCCCACACTTGATGCGATCCTCGTAGTTTCGAATGTATTTCCTGAAGACCTGCCCGGCACCCTAGTTGATCGGGAAATCGAGTTCACCATTGAAACCCAACCTGGCACACAACCAATCTCAAAGACCCCTTACCGCATGTCCATGGCAGAATTAAAAGAACTAAAAACGCAACTCGAAGAACTACTGAACAAAGGCTTCATCCGACCAAGTACCTCACCATGGGGAGCTCCGGTATTGTTCGTGAAGAAAAAGGATGGTACAATGAGGTTATGTATCGACTATCGAGAGCTAAATAAAGTCACCATAAAAAATCGGTACCCCCTGCCATGAATTGACGACTTATTTGATCAACTGCAAGGCGCCCAAGTGTTCTCAAAAATTGACTTGCGTTCTGGTTACCATTAACTAAAAGTCAAAATGGAAAGCATCGAAAAGACTGCCTTCAAGACCCGTTATGGGCACTACGAGTTCCTCGTCATGCCATTTGGCGTCACCAATGCTCCAGCGGCCTTTATGGACCTCATGAATCGAGTGTTCAAACCCTATCTTGATGAGTTCGTAATTGTCTTCATTGACGACATTCTCATATACTCCAAATCGCCAGAAGATCATGAACACCACTTGCGAAAAGTTCTACAGACATTACGTGATCATAAACTTTATGCCAAGTTGAAGAAATGCGAATTCTGGATCACTAGTGTACACTTCCTCGGTCA
The DNA here is from genome assembly GCA_036172215.1 of Camellia granthamiana. Taxonomy (NCBI): domain Eukaryota; kingdom Viridiplantae; phylum Streptophyta; class Magnoliopsida; order Ericales; family Theaceae; genus Camellia; species Camellia granthamiana. Next base: position 89,419,648 of record CM069908.1, on the reverse strand, counting down.
CGTCATTAACAAAGATGGCATTTCAGTTGATTCCCAGAAGGTTGCAGCAATTGTGGATTGGCCACGACCTACTAACGTATCAGAGATTCGAAGCTTCTTGGGTCTAGCCGACTATTACCGGCGCTTTGTGCAAGATTTCTCAAAGATAGCTTCACCCTTGACCCAGCTAACTCAAAAGAACGCACCCTTTGAATGGACGGACAAGCAGGAACGTTGCTTCCAAGAATTGAAGGACAGACTTGTGATGGCTCCAATACTAGCACTCCCTGCAGAAGCAAAAGGGTTTGTAATTTATAGCGATGCCTCATACAATGGTTTGGGATGCGTTCTTATGCAAAATGGGAAGGTCATTGCTTATGCCTCCCACCAACTAAAGACTCACGAAAGGAACTATCCAACTCATGATCTAGAATTAGCTGCGGTGATCTTCGCTCTCAAAATCTGGCGTCATTATCTCTACGGAGTAGCCTGCGAAATCTACACCGATCACAAAAGTCTCAGATATCTATTTACACAGAAGGAATTGAATATAAGGCAACGACGATGGCTAGAATTTATGAAGGACTACGATATAGAGATCCATCATCATCCTGGCAAAGCTAATGTAGTAGCAGACGCATTAAGTCGAAAAACGACCAAAAGTTTGGCATATACCCTCGTTCCCCGCAAGATCCATGGATTACTCGCCAACATAATCGTGGAACCCGAGTTGATGGAAGAAATTAGAGCCTGCCAATGTAAAGATAAACTTTTGAAGAAAACGTACGAGGAGCAAGGAAACACGCCTGATCCTGACTTTACAATAAGCAATGGGATGCTAAAATTTCGAAATCGAATTTGCGTACCCGACCTTCTAGAACTCAAGAAAAGGATATTGGTAGAAGCTCATAGCTCGAGGTTTGTGATCCATCCTGGCAATACGAAGATGTATCACGATCTGAAGGAACACTTCTGGTGGACAGGAATGAAGAAAGACATAGCAAGCCATGTTTCCAAATGCCTGCGTTGTCAACAAGTTAAAACGGAACATCAAAGACCTGCAAGTATGTTGCAGCCACTCCCTATTCCCGAATGGAAATGAGAGCATATTACTATGGATTTTGTGGTTGGGCTACCGCAATCAGTCTCGAAGAACGATGCAATGTAGAGACCCTAATTTTTGGTAATTACACTTGATACCCTAAGCCTTAGGTTAATTACATTTTAATCCCAAATTTTATAAAATTTTACAAAATGGTCCAAGAAAGAATAATTTTTCTGTATTTTATTTTGTATTATAATTAAATCATAGAATGCCATTTTTATATTTGGAAATACCCTAACACTTGGCTTTTATTTATGTACCTCCTAGTTTCTAAATTAATTCATCAATTTTATTTTTAGCCTAATTGAATATTTATTAGTTCTTTGAATTTTTATTATTTTCTTTGAACCTTTATTATTTAATTGAGCAAATAAATATCTTTAAATAAATATCTACACATATCTTTAAATAAATAGTTTTATTATTTATTTTAATACTTATTTGAGCAATGGAAAAATATCTAGATTTTTATGCTTTTTCTTAGTCATTAAGCTAGCCCTATTTCATGGCTTATAAATTGAGAACTTTGTCTCAATTTTCACCCCACATTTTCAACAGCCTAGGGAGAGGGTGAGAGGGTGAAAGTGTGATCAAAGGAAGTAGAGAAGAAGGAAAAAAAAAAAAAAAAGGGTGACTCTCAAAAAGGTAAGAACATACCCCTCCTTTGTCTTCTCCAATTCTTTCACCATCTCCTTCTATTGTCTAATATGCTTCTTGTGTTGCAAATTAATGGTAAATAAGGTTTTTGGTGTATGTTGAAGTGTGGGTATGATCAATTGCCATTGTCTTGCAAATTTGTGAAATTAGGCACTGCTGTGACTTCCCTAATTTAAAATAAATATCAAATCTATTTAATTCTCAAATCTGAATTTATAGTAGGATATTTGGTGTGTTTAGAGCTTGTGATAATTTTATTAGCTCTTAATTGTGTGTTTTTAGGGCTTGGATAATTTATTGAAAAATCTGGTCCTGAGTCTCTGAAAAACAGTCCACTTCTAGCAATTTTATAAAATTCTATAAAAATCATCTCATGTGGGTTCTTCTGTCAAAATTTAGAACTCTGAGTCCTCTTTTCAACAGATTTTATTTGAGTGAAAACCGTCGGGTAGATTGAGAGAAAAGCTAGTTTTCCCAAAGGGTGACAAATCTGGACAGGTTTTCGAATATAGTTTGTAAATGAATTTTTGGAGGGGCTGTTCAACTTCTGAAAATTGGAACTGAAACTAGACAGATTGAATACTGGTTCTGAGCAATTTCAGCCCCTAATTTGACCTAGAAGTATTTTTACCAAAGCGTTCTTGTTAGCCCTGCAGAACCGAACAGTACTGGAAATGGTGTTTTGTTGTGTTGTTTGTCTCTAAGTATTTTAAAGCATGCCTAATGTTATTTTCTTGCCTTACCATACCTATGTATAATTATCATGGGCTATATTTCATTTCTTATGTTTGTCTCATGCCCTTTTATATTACCGAATTACCGAATGTGACTAGCTTGCTTGGCAAAAGATCTAATAAATGGAAAATGGAAAGGGGTTGGTAGTGGGTGACATTCACCCTTGTGCTTCAGAATGATTTATGTATTGAACATGTGAATGGAATTAAAACCAAATGAGTTAAGTCTTGCGCAAGTGGTCTAAACGAGCCCCTAGGTTGACACGGATGTATTCAGATTCTATGCGGTGATTTCAGGGTGTAAGCGAGCCCTTTGGTATGGTATGTACAGGGTGTAAGAGAGCCCTAGGCACGATTTGGTATGGTATGTGCAGGGTGTAAGCGAGCCCTAGGCACGATTTGGGTGTAAGCGAGCCCACTTGTTTGGCCGTCCCTTTTGAGGTCCATCAATGTCACTAACCAGTAAATAACCAGGAGATGGGCATAGGTGGTAAGGTCTGCAAAGCAGCAAAAGGGGGAGTCTAAGTAATCCGGTGTTCAGCCTTGTGGTTGGGTAGAAAGATCTCTTTGGGGGATCCTAGATGTCTAGGCAAACTCCTAATTCATAGAATCTTGTTGTAATTTTGCATGTTATGTTACCCAATTTGTCCTATGTATGGTTGATTGGTTGATAGAAGATATGAGGATGTGTGTGTTTTTACTGGGCATTCCAAGCTCATGGCGTGTCATGCCAGGTGGTGAAGCAGTTATAATGGTGAAAGTTATTGCGAAGGCAAATATGATGAAGTGTTGGAGCGGTGGTTCATTTGAAGACTTAGACTAGTTGCTTTTGTTTTCAATGTTTTGTAATCCTGCAATGGAAAATAAACGAATGATCCGTGATACTAACTCTAGTTATATATGTATATTAAGATGTTTTGGTTATCTATCCTATTTGTGTGGTAATATTGTACTTATTTACCGGCCTGGAAGTTGGGGCGTTACAGAATGGTATCAGAGCTTAGGTTCAACCCTTACCCACGTGTTCTGACTTCGAACGATTTGACGATCACCTACGAAGGGAAGTGGTTTTAACGTTGAACAGGGCAATGTGTTGAGCATTAGATACAATATAGGAGTGGGGGATACTATTATTTCTACGAGTCTTCTATCGATCGTTATACCCTCATCTCATATTTGTAACCTTGTTTGATGTCGTTCACTTTCAAGATTAAGTCATTACCATCTGGTCTTACTTTATATTTTTCAATTCTACCGTTCGCTAGATTGATAACCTTGAGCCTTGATTATGCAATCTTGTACGAGAATCTTTCTGAAAGTTGCAATTTCTTTGTTCAGTGACGAATCTTGGATATTCAGTTTGAACCGCGGATGGCCGACACAGTTTCAAGTTAAATATCTAACTGAGTCACTACCTCTATACCCTTGACCACATAAAAGTCTTAAACCATAATCCATCCGTATTTCTGATGATCCTTGTAGTAATTGATGCAATTACTATAACCACTTCATATTTTCCATCTCCACTTTGTATTCCTTTTATTAATCCAGTTTTAAAAGTCTTGTGGTTATTATTTTGCCTATATATGTACGTATATGGATGAGAAGTTGTGTTGTGTGCTTCCCTATATTTGTTATTTATTACTTGATCTTATTGCTTTAAACACCGTAGGATAATTAAACCATAACTTTAAGATTAGCTGATTACCCTAGAGAATTGCCTCCATAAATCGACTCCAACTTATACTTCACCCCGTTTTATGCACAAAAAGAAAGAAAGAAAAAAAAAAAAATAATGAACCACACTCGAGCCAACGGCTACACCGAGACAAGCGATAACATATGAGCTCGCGAGCAGTAGCGCAACAAGAATGAAGTATCATGTAATTGAAACCCTAAGAATGGACCAATACCCGTGGCTAAAATCTTTAGCCACATTGGAAACCAAATTCTGGAACGATTGGGTCAATTGAGAAGGGAAAAAAAAAAAAAAAAGTTCGAATGGGGGCTAGACCCTACTATCAGAGGAAGAGGACAAAGACCCGTTAGTAATTAGAGGCAACATTGTACTCTATAATTCTTGGGTTCACGCTTTATTTAATTATGGCGCACCACCTTTTTTAAAAAAAAAAAAAAAAAAAACACCATGTGATAAATCGTTAGGTCTTGAATGTGAACATTTAAAAACTACTTCAAGTATCGCATCACCTTTGGGAAAAAGTGTCAGTGCGAATTAGAAGTGTCAGGTTTACACTTGATTTGCGACCTTGTGGTCATGGACATGTTCGATTTTGACGTAATCTTAGGTATGGAGTGGCTATCTGCCCACTAAATGGTGATTGATTGCTACCAGAAAATGGTGATGACTTACACACTTGACGGGAGGTGTTTCCAATTTAAGGGGGATAGAGAGGAGTCTCTGAGCACGACAAATCATAAGATGCGATGGCATAATCAACTTGCTGGGTGTTCTGGTTGAAGGAAGTCAAATTTTTGGGACACGTAGTGTCTAAGCATGGGATTGCAGTGGACCCGGCCAAGGTAGAAGTAATATTAGATTGGAAACAGCCAACCTTAGTATTTGAAGTTCGTAGTTTCTTAGGACTGGCCGGTTATTACCGACGGTTTATTCAAGATTTTTTCGAACTGGCCAAGCCGATGACTCGTCCAATGCAAAAAGGGGTAAAATATGATTGGAATGAAGCATCGCATGTGAACGATCCTTTCAAGAACTCAAGAGGAGATTGACTAGTGTCCCAATACTCATCATTCCGAAGTGAGACGTCAGTGTTCGTAGTACACCCAGGAGGGACGAAAATGTACCAAAGACTTACAACGCCACTACTGGTGGAACGGAATACAGAAAGATGTGGCTCAATTCGTAGCCAGATGCCTTACGTGTCAGCAAGTAAAGGCGGAACACCAGTGACCTGGAGGGATGCTTTAGCCCTTGCCAATATCAGAATGGAAATGGGAGCATGTAACAACGGACTTCATCACTGGACTAACCAGGTCACCTAGAGGACATGATGCTATATGGGTTATAGTTGATCGTGTAACGAAAACGACACACTTTTTGCCGTATAAAATTTCAAACACTTTGACATCACTGAGTCATCTCTAATAAAAAAAAAAATTTCCGACTACACGGAGTTCCTGTATCAATTGTGTCAGATTGAGACCCGCGTTTCACCTCTCGATTCTAAGAAAGCCTACAAGAAGCATCAGGGACCGAATTATGCTTTAGGACCACCTTCCATCCTCAAACTGACGGACAATCGGAACGCACCATTCAAACTTTGGAGGACATATTGAGAGCTTGTGTGATGGATTTCAAAGGGAGTTGGCAGTGACACCTACTGTTGGTGGAGTTCACATACAACGACAGTTTCCAGGCCAGCATTGGCATGGCTCCATTCGAAGCACTATATGGTCGGCCTTGCAGATCACCAGTTTGTTGGACTGAAGTAGGAGAAGTGAGTCTATTGGGCTCAGAGATCGTGCAAGAAACTACAGAAAAGGTAAAACTTATTCGACAAAGATTAGTGGCAGCTCAAGATCGTCAGAAGAGTTATGCAGATAAAAGGAGAAGACCTCTAACTTTCGCTGTCGGTGATTATGTTTTCTTAAAAAAAAATTCAGCCCTGCCGAGGTATCATTTGTTTTGGAAAGAAAGGAAAATTATCACCTCGATATATCGGACCCTTCGAGATACTTTAGAAAATTGGAAAGGTTGCGTACAAATTGGCTCTACCGCCACAATTGGCTGGAGTACATGATGTTTCTCACATATCTATGCTGCGAAAGTACATAATGCACCTTTCTCACATCATCAACTGGGAAGAAATCCAACTCAACAAAAACGCTAGCTTTGAGGAGGGATCAGTAGCAATTACGGACAAACAAGAAAAGAACTTGCGAGGAAAAATAATTTAACTTCTTAAGATACTCTAGCGTCACTATGATATTGAAGAGTTCACTTAGGAATGTGAAGACGCGGTGTGGGCAAATTATTCACAACTATTTGAGACGTGACGTACGATTTAATTTCGAGGACGAAATTTATTTAAGGGGGGTAGGTTGTAGAGACCCTAATTTTTGGTAATTACACTTGATACCCTAAGCCTTAGGTTAATTACATTTTAATCCCAAATTTTATAAAATTTTACAAAATGGTCCAAGAAAGAATAATTTTTCTGTATTTTATTTTGTATTATAATTAAATCATAGAATGCCATTTTTATATTTGGAAATACCCTAATACTTGGCTTTTATTTATGTACCTCCTAGTTTCTAAATTAATTCATCAATTTTATTTTTAGCCTAATTGAATATTTATTAGTTCTTTGAATTTTTATTATTTTCTTTGAACCTTTATTATTTAATTGAGCAAATAAATATCTTTAAATAAATATCTACACATATCTTTAAATAAATAGTTTTATTATTTATTTTAATACTTATTTGAGCAATGGAAAAATATCTAGATTTTTATGCTTTTTCTTAGTCATTAAGCTAGCCCTATTTCATGGCTTATAAATTGAGAACTTTGTCTCAATTTTCACCCCACATTTTCAACAGCCTAGGGAGAGGGTGAGAGGGTGAAAGTGTGATCAAAGGAAGTAGAGAAGAAGGAAAAAAAAAAAAAAAAAAGGGTGACTCTCAAAAAGGTAAGAACATACCCCTCCTTTGTCTTCTCCAATTCTTTCACCATCTCCTTCTATTGTCTAATATGCTTCTTGTGTTGCAAATTAATGGTAAATAAGGTTTTTGGTGTATGTTGAAGTGTGGGTATGATCAATTGCCATTGTCTTGCAAATTTGTGAAATTAGGCACTGCTGCGACTTCCCTAATTTAAAATAAATATCAAATCTATTTAATTCTCAAATCTGAATTTACAGTAGGATATTTGGTGTGTTTAGAGCTTGTGATAATTTTATTAGCTCCTAATTGTGTGTTTTTAGGGCTTGGATAATTTATTGAAAAATCTGGTCCTGAGTCTCTGAAAAACAGTCCACTTCTAGCAATTTTATAAAATTCTATAAAAATCATCTCATGTGGGTTCTTTTGTCAAAATTTAGAACTCTGAGTCCTCTTTTCAACAGATTTTATTTGAGTGAAAACCGTCAGGTAGATTGAGAGAAAAGCTAGTTTTCCCAAAGGGTGACAAATCTGGACAGGTTTTCGAATATGGTTTGTAGATGAATTTTTGGAGGGGCTGTTCAACTTCTGAAAATTGGAACTGAAACTAGACAGATTGAATACTGGTTCTGTGCAATTTCAGCCCCTAATTTGACCTAGAAGTATTTTTACCAAAGCGTTCTTGTTAGCCCTGCAGAACCGAACAGTACTGGAAATGGTGTTTTGTTGTGTTGTTTGTCTCTAAGTATTTTAAAGCATGCCTAATGTTATTTTCTTGCCTTACCATACCTATGTATAATTATCATGGGCTATATTTCATTTCTTATGTTTGTCTCATGCCCTTTTATATTACCGAATTACCGAATGTGACTAGCTTGCTTGGCAAAGGATCTAATAAATGGGAAATGGAAAGGGGTTGGTAGTGGGTGACGTTCACCCTTGTGCTTCAGAATGATTTATGTATTGAACATGTAAATGGAATTAAAACCAAATGAGTTAAGTCTTGCGCAAGTAGTCTAAACGAGCCCCTAGGTTGACACGGACGTATTCAGACTCTATGCGGTGGTTTCAGGATGTAAGCGAGTCCTTTGGTATGGTATGTGCAGGGTGTAAGCGAGCCCTAGGCACGATTTGGTATGGTATGTGCAGGGTGTAAGCGAGCCCTAGGCACGATTTGGGTGTAAGCGAGCCCACTTGTTTGGCCGTCCCTTTTGAGGTCCATCAATGTCACTAACCAGTAAATAACCAAGAGATGGGCATAGGTGGTAAGGTCTGCAAAGCAGCAAAAGGGGGAGTCTAAGTAATCCGGTGTTCAGCCTTGTGGTTGGGTAGAAAGATCTCTTTGGGGGATCCTAGATGTCTAGGCAAACTCCTAATTCATAGAATCTTGTTGTAATTTTGCATGTTATGTTACCCAATTTGTCCTATGTATGGTTGATTGGTTAATAGAAGATATGGGGATGTGTGTGTTTTTACTGGGCATTCCAAGCTCATGGCGTGTCATGCCAGGTGGTGAAGCAGTTATAATGGTGAAAGTTATTGCGAAGGCAAATACGATGAAGTGTTAGAGCGGTGGTTCATTTGAAGACTTAGACTAGTTGTTTTTGTTTTCAATGTTTTGTAATCCTGCAATGGAAAATAAACGAATGATCCGTGATACTAACTCTAGTTATATATGTATATTAAGATGTTTTGGTTATCTATCCTATTTGTGTGGTAATATTATACTTATTTAACGGCCTAGAAGTTGGGGCGTTACATGCAATATGGGTTATCGTAGATCGATTGACGAAGTTGGCGCATTTTCTACCAATCAGAATCATGTACTCCCTCTCTAAGTTTGCTACTCTCTACATTAAGGAAATCGTTCGCTTGCACGGCACCCCAGTTTCAATCGTATCCGAGAGGGAACCCCGTTTCGTGTCTCACTTCTGGAACAAATTACAGGAAGCTTTGGGAACCACTCTAAGGTTTAGCACGGCTTACCACCCGCAAACTGATGGGCAATCTGAAAGGACGATCCAGACTTTGGAAGATATGCTACGTTTGTGCGTACTAGACCTCAAAGGTAACTGGGATGATCACCTACTTTTAGTGGAGTTCGCGTATAATAATAGCTACCATGCAAGTATTGGAATGGCACCGTACGAGGCACTGTATGGAAGAAGATGTCGATCACCTCTGTGTTGGACGGAAGTCGGAGACAGAAAATTATTAGGCCCCAAGATCGTGCAAGTAACGAGTGATAAAATTCAACTCATCCAACAACGAATTCGCACTGCTGCCAGAAAAGCTATGCAGATACACGAAGACGAGACTTAGAATTTCAAATAGGTGATCATGTGTTCCTTAAAATCTCACCGACAAGAGGGGTAATCCGATTTGGGAAAACAGGAAAGTTAAGACCACGTTATATCGGCCCATTCGAGATACTCGAAAGGATTGGTCCTGTAGCATATCGTCTTGCGCTTCCACCCGAACTATCCAATGTCCATAATGTGTTTCACGTTTCGATGCTTCGTCGATATCTTCGAGATCCAGAGCATGTTGTCGATCATGAGAACCTAGAAGTTCAAGAAGACCTCTCCTATGAAGAGCAACCTGTACAGATTCTCGATTGTCATGATCAGATCCTTCGAAATAAAACTATACCCCTCGTAAAGGTCTTATGGAGAAATTATCGTGTCGAAGAAGCAACGTGGGAAACTGAAAGCCAAATGCGAACCAAATACCCACGCCTCTTCGAAAACCAAGGTACGTTAAGTTTGGGGACAAACTTCTTTTAAGGAGAGGAGAAATGTGACACCTGAATGTTTTAAATTTAACATTACGATAAACAGAACTCAGAAATTAAAATAATAATAATAATAATAATAATAATAATAAATAATAATAATAATAATAAGTATATATATATACATGTAGTGACAAATAATAAATAAATGCATAATAAATTGGGAATTTGATTATTAAATAACTACGTCGTGAAACACTGCACGTTAAATATTTTAATAAGTGGTAAGTAGTGATTTATAGTTGAGTAGTGAGGTTTTTAGACGTGAACCTAACTTATAGTCATATATAATTTTAGGAGTCACAAATTACCAAAGAGATAGTAACTCTTTAAACCCATAATTCAAGTCTCAAGATGTTGGTACAGGATAAGGGTTAAACAAAAGGGATAAGACCCTGGATTTGGATAAGAGTCAAAGTAAGGGGTAAATTAGTAGGGGATTGAGATTGCCGCCACGTATACAATTCTTGCTTGGGCTTCACACCTTGATTAAGTATAAATAGGAAAGTGAAGTGCGTTGGTATAGCACAGAAACAAAGTGAACGTAAGGAGCAAGTGAGGCTCGGAAGTGTGAGGAAGTAGGGATAAATTTGTACTAGAGGTGAGTTATATTATACCTTGAGTCTCCAAAATGTATTTTATGTATGTTTTGACTTACCAAAATCTATTTTATAAAAGTTATATTTTATTAGTATATTAATAAAAGTTATGTTTTATAAACGTTTTAGTTACGTGATTTATTTTCTGAACCCTATTTGTTTAAAAGGAAACCCATGGATATGTTTGTTTTACTTTTAAAGAATATTTGGTTAGGACCTTATATGAAAACATGTCTTGTGAGTACCACCACGGGAGTCCCATGCCTTGGGGGACTCAAATAACCATTGGTTAGTGTTTGACCACTTTGTGGTCCAGTGTTTGTCGTGGATCCATTGACCAGTGTAGTGCTTGTCACTTAGTGATGTACCGTGGTTATGGTAATTATTTCAGTTTCTGGCACTTAATTAATTTGTGTATTCAACTTAACTCAATTTATAATGTTTTAGCTTAAATAAATATCCATGGCCATTTTGTGCCCCTCATAGTATAATATTTCTCACTCTGCTATGTGCTTATAGCTGTTACCCCTTTCAGGTGACGAGGTTTAGCGGGATCAAGATGGAAAATGAATCGCTATGTTATTTTGTTTTTTTGAGATTTCTATCTTTTATTATTAAACTCTTGTAATACAGTAAAGCTCAAATGACTATGTTTTATTTCCTTTTAAATAAACAGTTGGTACCCAGTTATTTATTTTAATTTATTTAATTTATTCGCTTGCGCTGTGACTACAGAATTATCCGAATTATTTTATTTTTATCTTGCTACGACACTGAGCCTTTGGGTACCGGGTTTGGGTTGTGACAAAAGTGAACTCTTTCACTGAAGTTAATACGTTATGCACGTGCCGAGACACAGTCTTCCCTGAATGTTGGAAACGTTCTTGGATTTGCCGATTTTGCATCCCTTGCAACACGTGGATAAACATTGCAACGCTTTCTTCAATAGCTAAGCCATGTGGCCGTTGCGGTACTTGTAACCCAAAATCATTTACTAATGTCTCACACAAAGCGGCAAACACTTCCTTCGACATGCAAACATTTTCCTCAAATCAACCCATATGGCCCGCATATAGTTCGTATATCCATGCATGCCCGGTCAATATCGAAGTGCGGCATGGCATTTTAGCCATGTGTTTTTCGTACCACTCTATTGCATACTGGCATGCTTGTAGAAATGTCTAATTGTTTTCTTGTTGCAGCTGTACTGCCATTTGATTAAGCATTTCCCTTAATTCGTCATTGTTGCTACCATCCCAAGGATTCATCACGTCTTCGTTGATGCGAAACCTACAAGAGTGGCACTGTTTCAATCAGTTTGCATGTGATTTATTGACTCAAATGTAATAACAGTTTGCATGTATGAATGCCACATGGTTTTTAATGTATGTAATGCCGTCACCAATGTCATTACTAATGCATCATGATATGAATTGAACAAATTGTGAACCTGGTTGTTATATTTTACAGGGGGACCATGGTGGTAACAACCACAAAAATGACGTCAAACTAACATAACAATTTCCCTCGCAAAATAAAGACATACAAGAAAGGAATAAGAAAACCGTCGTTGTGCATTTCATTGCCATACATTTAATTAAAACAGAAGCATCCCATTCCTTTCCCAAAAACGCACAACCATGCTTCCATTTTTTCTACAAAAAACTTAACTAAAAGTTTTGTTCACCATAGCTAGCAAGAAAAAAAAATAACAAGAAAGGAATAAAAACATGCAAACACAACCATCCTGTTTTAATACAGTGCCAACAATAACATAAGTAAAAGTTTTCAAAAGCAAGAGAAGGGTAGGCATCTTCAACAATCGTAACACTCGTACATCACATCCGGCGAGCCCTAAACAGGTTCGCAAATGGCTCCGACGCAGTACATTGGAGCTGCTTTTGTGTAAGCCACCCTATGATGTGGTCGTCATCAGGCTGACACATCATCACCTCTCGGTAATCTACGTTATCCATAAGTGTCGAGGCGAAATGGAATAGCGGCGTGCCAATTAGGGATGGAATACTCGTCAGGCGATGCATGCACTCCGAAATAGTGTACATCAATTCGTTGCATGTGAGGTGCCTCACAGTAACCTACTGATTCTTCGTACGCACCACATCTGTTAGATTGTTTATGCTTTTTGCAATAACTGACGCTCCACTTGTTGCCTTCTTCGACTTTGAAACACTTGTTGATGGCGTCTTTCTCCTTTTCCCCTTTTCAATTGGAACATGCTCCAGTGAAGAATTTGAATCCACGTCTTGTACTCCTGCGGGTATCGGATCAGCAAATGGCTGGGCTCCCAAACTATGCACAGAATCAGATGAGTCATCAGCAGTTTCAGGAAGTTTCTCTCCCGGGGTCCAATGGTGCTTACCAGTAGCTGATGCCCTCATGAAGACTGTCTCCATCAAGTCACGATGTTCCAAGGGTTTTTTCCTGAACTTGGCACACACCTTGTTTATCTGCAGAAAGGGAGATATATGAAAGAGAAAGACGTTACAATTCACATAATTAATTAAAAGTAAACTAAAAAGGTTTAAAATGTACTGGTAATAGACAAATATGAAACTTGTTTGTACATGTACTTACCGATTCCATCTTGTCCCACCACTCCGCAAGTGTCTGAAACATACCGGTGTCACAGTCAAACCCTATCCCTGACACTCCTTTACTTGAATCCATCAACTTTGTCCACGCTTGCCACTCTTTTTTCAATCTTATGTATTTATTCTTCAACTGTTTGAGGCCATGTTTTCTTCCTGTTTTTTTCTCAAATTTCCTTCCCAAGAACTTGTACCCTGCTTGGCTGAGGACTAGGAATGGTCAATTTCCTTTTGTAATCTCATTTGCATTCAACTGCAGGAAAACTCGGATTGAGTGACTGTCCCATGAGGCCTTGTGGCTGAACTGATTATGTGTCTCTTCAAGATTACTTGACTTCTTTGTGACAATACCTTTGCTTTTGGATTGGGTACGCAGAGAAGTACGTATGGAAGCCATTATTAATGTACGGTTACAAAAGATTACCATCACAAATTCGGTTGTTATATACAAACGCATAAGCCATTGCACATTAAATTTACAGACAGAGAGATAGGATACTAAATTAGACAGCATATAACCATTGATATTAATAACATACATACACAGGTTCCATGGAACTCAGCAGTGGACATAGTTATGATAGTCATTAATACGTCTACCGTTTCATAGTGGAGGAAAGCAAAGGCGGCTTAAAGTCATACTAAAGCATACTAACAACCTCGTAACGTGTTTGTACATACTGACAACATCCTAACGTTGCTTACATACGGAACAACAAAATGACAACGACAATGCATAGCACATACACAATGGTCTTAAAGACACGCAAAGATTGTTGAATGTCTATGACATCAGCCCGCAATTGCATGACAATTTCGTCTCTGGGTGATGCATAGTCTTGGTTCTCTCGCCTTGGTTCTTCGCACCAACCAATCCAACTGACACAGGGCTGATGAGTGCAAATGATGGAACTATTAGTGAATGGGTTGTTAATGTTCATACAGTTATGACCGGTAAAGAATGGGTCACTCACCACAGGGCGGGGACATGTAAAGTAGGGACGCCTTGGATTTTTGGTGGACCTGGAAATCTTAACAATACAGGGGCCATGTCCACAGGCACACATTCGTCGTGGCCATGTACTGGAAGTTGTAGTAGAGGTAAACGAAGCCATGCTATGCTTTACAAACATTCGGAAGTGACAATGAATCATACAAGTAATTAGTTTATGTTATCCATATATCAGGTTAAACATGAACTGAATACGTTATGCAGTAGTTTCATAGGATAGGTATAGAAACTGACAACTTCCTTCAGTTTATTTTAAAGCAAAGCAACCTACATTATCTTGGTTTCACTGTGAAGGTGGTAATAGAAAAGCAGATATGTAATTTCCTTTTCAAACCTAACAGATAAAAAAGGGCAACCTAACTGTGTGTTTACATGACTGACAAGAAGAATTAATGATCAAATTAAGTCAGAACATTGTAAATTATGAAGCCGTAATCAATAGACAATTCAATTAAATTTACATGAATCAACATGATAACGTACAAAGACTAACGTAGTCGTAATTTGATTCCATTAACGAAATTGAATTTTTGTAAAAGTATTGTGCATCTTTAATTTACGTATAGTGGTAGGAGTATTTATTAACCCATATGCATTTGCACAGATTTGATATATAACCATTAATGTTATTATTATTATTATTATTATCTAGGTTATTATTATTATTATTACTATTTTCATTTGTTTTTGAAATTTGAGAATAATCTATTTATGTCAATAATTTAAAAGATTATGTTTGTATGCAGATGACTAAAATTGGACACACTTCTTTTAAAAAAAAATATATAATTAGTTTATATATACTTAGACTAGATCAACTAAAAAAGAGTTATAAGCGTCACACTCCGATCCATTTCACACCCAGTTCAGAATGTCACCAACCAAATGTTTGGTATCACACAGTAACATTAAATCAATTAGAATTGGTAATATTATGACGACTTTGATAATATAAGGGAAATATAGTAAGAAACACTAGTACAGTAATCAAGTTAACAGAAAAGCAGATATATGAATAACCAGAAAAAAGTGACCTTCAATAACACAAAAACAAATCAACTTTGGATTTTATAAAACATAAATTTGTAGACAAAAATCTGACATTTCTTTCTTCATTCAGCATTGACATATATGAATGAAGTTGAATAACCACAACTGAAAAATGAAAAATAAAGTTATGAATAATTAAGACAGAATGAATACAGAATCAGATATTCATTCAGCATTGAGCATTGACATTCATTCAGCATCAGATATTCATTCAGAATCTGATATTCATTCAGCATTGAAGACAGAATGAAGACAAAATCAAATATTCATTATTCAGATATTAATTTATTTCTTCATTCAGCAATTTTTTTTTCTTTCTTTATTCAGCATTAACAGTGTTTGAAGAAGTGAAGACAGAATCAGATATTCATTCACAGAACCCATTCAGATTTCAATGAAGAATCACAGAACTGAATGAAGACAGTAGAGGGTTTTATTAAGATTTAAATTTAATCAAGTTAACAGTGTTTGAAGAAGTGAAGTTGAATAACCACAACCCAAAAATGTGACATATATGAATATCAGGATAGTTTATTGGCAGAGAGATGGAGACATTCCCTTCAGCATTGACAATGTCTCAATAGGTATTTCACAGATAATAAATCAATAGGTATTTCACAGATGGAGACATCCTCTTCAGCATTGAGTAAAAAATCACAGAACCCATTCATTCACAGAGTCAGATTTCCTTATTCATTCACAGACTCAAATTTCATGACAAATCAATAGGTATTTAACATAATCAGATATTCATTCACAGAATCAGATTTCATTCAGCATTTGTATACATCAATTTGAACTTGTTTGGCTTATTTTTTTCATTTTTAATGAGAATTATAAGAAAAAAAATCAAAAGAAGAACAGACTGTTTAAGAATCTCAACATATGTAAATTAGAACAACAGATGTATAAGAAGAGGTTGTTAAGGTTCTTTTGGTGTATCTGTATTTTAATTTTTACCATGGGTTCATCTATATATATATATATATATCTAAGAACAGATTTACATATATCTGCCCTCATTACGAACAGATTTACAAATTTCTATATAACAACGGCTATATATAAGAACATATATATATATATGTATATATATATTTGCCCAAAATGTGTGAACCCAAGCACCACGGCAAACAAGCAGATCGGTAATGAACCCAATTTGTAATGAACCCAAAATGTGTCAAGAGTATTTAACCGTAATGAGCCCACACGATAAGCCAAAAACAGAGTCGACCATTCTTTTGAAATTTGGAAAAAAAAATTCTTTAACAGAGAAAGGGATTGCATACATGAACCCTAAGCAGATCGGAAGCAGGGGCCACACACACACGAATAGGGAAACGAAATCAGAAGGGTTTGAAAGAATTACTTGAAGATCGGTGGTGTTTGAGAGGGTTCGTTCTTGTTTGCCGCTGCCAACGTATGCCCTAACCGTTCGATTTGCCAACCTGTTCGTGAGTCTTCTTCGACGCCGCAGATGCGTAGTCCGTTGCCGATCGCCTCTGCGAAGCTGCCTCAGATGTCGTCGCCGCTGGTATACATTAATCGCCTCCTTCACTTGTTGTGTGCCCTAGGAAGGTTGTGTGTGTGGTGAGGCATTGGGCCTCAGAATGAGAGGGAACATTCAGGGTATTTTGGTAAATTTACCCCAAGAAGGGTTTCAACCCAACCCGTTCAAACAGTTTTGTCTTCATGTGGCTAAATAAGCCTTTTTTGTCCGAATGTGGCTAATTTAGCCTCAACTTTCTTTCCTAAACACATCTCATCCTTAACATTCAATGTTTTCTTTACACCTCTAGTCTCATCCATTCCACCATCACCACCACTGCCAATTGCTATAGCCTCCTCTACCATGATAGACCCTTTCCCAACCTCTACCACTGTCAACCAACCACTGCATAACTTCACCATGGCATGTGACAGAAAGAAATAGATTTACAGTATTCAGATTCAAAATCTAAAAATAAAAAATAAAAAAATGAAGAAAGAAAGAAAAAGAGAAAAGAAAAAAAAAAAAAAAAAGTGGCGAATAATGATGCTGTGTAAATAAGTGAAGGGTGGTGAAGAGAAATGTGAAAGAATGGGGGCTTTTCCCAAATTAAGCTGAATTAGCAACCTATTTCCCAAACTAGGCCTAGTTTGGACGGAATTCCCAAACTAGGCTAAAGCGCTATTACAAACCACGCTTTCACTGTTTTCAGGCCCCTCCCGCGGAAAATTTGTGAAATAGTAAAAGCGTGGTTACAAACCACGCTTTTAAGTTAATCATAAAACGTGGTTTCAAACCACGTTTTTAAGTAAAATATTTTATTTATTTATTTATTTATTTTTTATTTTTTTTGAGAAAACGTGATTTCTAATCACACTTTCTTAATTAAACTGTGTTGTAAAGAAAGCGTGGTTAGAAACCATACTTTCAATAATGCACCAAACACACGCACTCACGAACACACACACACACTCTCTCTCTCTCTCTCTCTCTCTGACACAAACACACACATGACTCACACACACACTCACACTCAATATATATATATAAATTTTAATATATATTTATAATTTAATATATATATATAAACTTTATTTCATAAAATTGAAACCAATATTAAATATATATAATAATAATTTATAATAGCAAATAATAATCAACTATATAAAATGATTACTTTTTTATTTTAATTCTTAATTTTTTTTTTATTTTACTGTTTAGGGATAAAATTTATTTTTTTTTATTTTAGGGTTTAGGATTTATAAAAATAAATAAATTTTAAGAATTAAACTATAAATTGTAGTCTCATTTTATTGTTTGGCCAGGTTCTGAGCCATGTTTATATAATGGAAAGTTGGATAAATAATGGAAAGTGAAACGTATCATGGACATAATGGTCATGAAACTGTATTGTGATGCAATTGATTTTTAAGTGTTAACCATCTATCGAATGCTATTACTTTAGTTAATTCTTATATTTGGTTTAGTATATCTCTGCTGAGCTGTGACTCATCCTATATGGGAACTTCATTTTCAGGTCCAGGTGATATGCTACCTCCAAGGATTTAGCTTGGGAGGATTTGGAGTTGAAGACTCTTTTAGTTATTTAGTTATTTTGATATTACATGTAAATTCAAGCCATAGGCTTAATATGTAAATGAGTTAGAACTTAGTTTTTGTGTCCAAGTGTTGGCTTGGAAAGCTGTAAGTCCGTAGGGCATTTACTTTCGTTGTTACATGTAATGTCTTTCAATAAGAATACTCTGATGAATGGAAGGATGTTTTATTCTCTTATGTCAATGCATGTCAATATTGTTTATATCATGGGTTTATTTTGAGGGCGTGACAAGTTGGTATCAGAGCGTACCAGGTTTGAATACTTTGGGTACGTGGGAAGTGATTAGTATCACAATGGGTTCATCTCGTTTGATAAAGACTTAGCTGTACTGTTATATGCTTATGTGATAACATGTTTATATGACTATGTGGGTATGGAATGTAGTTTTTAGGATATTGATTGGACCCTTGAGTTTCTGTGAGTCTTGTTGGAAAAGCACTTGATCAATGCTGTTTCCAACCGGAACTCTAGCAACGCCTCGGGACTGTCATTATCCAGGAATGAAATTCGTAGGTGCTTATGTGATTATGTGCTTACGTGGAGTGAATTACTGTTGTCCAATGCATTAGGACGCGAGTGTTATAGCTTCGACACATTTATTAATGTGCTAACGTCTTTGTTACCTTTATTAGGATGCCAGGATGAGGACGAGGACGTAGTAGGCGTGGTAGGCGTGGTAGGCAAGAGATGCCTATACCGGATGAGATTCCGGAGTAACAGGAGCGTGTTGGTCAGGCCAATGTGGCCGAGCTAGTAGGTCAGCAGGCTATGAGCGCCTTAGCCCGCGAGATAGCATGAGCATTCAGGGAGTCTGTGGGCATTCTCAGAGCTGAGAATCAAGCCCAGGTTCATGTTGCAGATGCAGGATCTTCATTTCTAAAGAGGGAGTTCTTCTGGTCTAACCCGGACGAGTTTGTGGGTGATCCAAAAGAGCCGCTTAAGGCAGATGAATGGCTCGAACAGACAACGAAGACGTTTGAGATGCTTGGCATCGAGGACGGGGTTCTGAAGGTGACCTTGGCATCTTTCCAGCTAAAGGAGGATGCGGGTCAGTGGTGGAAGTTCACGAGGGGCCGTATATGAGGGACTTGGGAGGCCTTCGTAGATGCTTTCCAGGAGAAGTTCCTGTCTCCAGCTGTCAGGGAGAGGTTGAAGGATGAGTTCTGCCAACTTAAGCAGCTGAGTTCTTCAGTGGCCGAGTTTGAGGCCGCATTTACCAGTTTATCCAGGTTTGCACCTGAGCTTGTGGCGTCTGAGGAATGTCGTTGTCTGGAGTTTGAGAAGAAGTTGAGGCATGGCCTCAAGATGAGAGTTGGGGGTTCTATGACCCGGGACTATAGGCGCCTTGTGGATGCTACAGCCCATATGGAGATCATGATGCAGAAAGAGGAGGAGAGGCAGAGGGGCTCCAAGAGGAGTAAGGATGGCCAGGGTGATGGCAGGAGACAGAGGGGTTTTAACCCTCAGCAGTCTTAGGGTGGTTTTGCTAGATCGACCTTTCCAGTGCCGAGTGCAGGTTCTGGGAAAGGCAGTCAGGGAGACATTACCTGTTTCAAATGTGGTCAGCTGGGCCATAAGTCTCCAGTTTGCCCGCAGAAGGGAGGAGGGCAGAGAGCAGCTTCATCTTCGGCTCGACCTCAGAGCCAGAGTCAGGGCAGAGGCCAGCCACTCTCTTGTTACCAGTGTGGTCAGGCAGGGCACCTGAAGAGGTTTTGCCCGCAATTGAGTGGCACATCTGGTTTGAGGCAGACTTAGAGTCATCAGCCAGCTCAGTCAGTTCAGGCCTCGAGGGCCAATCAGGGGGCTTCATCGTCCCAGTCTGCGCAGCAGTCTTATGCTCCTAGGGGTGAGCAGGTAGATCAGAGACTGTCAGGGCACGTGTATGATGTTACCGCGCAGGATCTTGTGCCTGCTCCATCTGTTATGAGAGGTACCTTCTTGTTTTGTAACTCGGTTGCCAATGTATTGATTGATACAGGAGCATCCCATTCTTTTATATCTGCTGCATTTGCATCTGTTTTGGGATTGGAGTTGGCACAGTTAGCATCTCCTATTTGTGTTGTATCACCTGTTGGGGGTGAATTGATTTTGAAACATGGGTGTCGGGGCTGTGATATAGAGGTCGCCGACCGCCGGCTTCCGTTTCCTTTTGTAGTTATGCCCATGTCGGGTTTCGATGTTATTTTGGGTATGGACTGGCTATCGTCATACCGAGCTGTTATTGATTGTTACCGCAAGAGGGTCACTGTATGTACCTTGAGCGGCGATTGTTTCCATTTCTTGGGGGATCGGGTTGGTAGTGTTTTGCCACCGGTGTATGATCCGCGAGGGCAGAGTGAGCTTAGTGGTCTTCTTGCTAGCTTTATGAGTAGTGAGTGTAATGAGACCCAGACCGTATTGCCGAGGGTGGTTTGTGAGTACTCGGACGTCTTTCCCGAGGATCTTGTCAATTTGCCACCCTATCGAGAGATCGGGTTCTTTATTGACCTAGTGCCTAGCACGACACCAATTTCTATGGCACCTTATTGTTTTGCCCCAGCCGAGTTGAGTGAGTTGAAGATTCAACTCCAGGAGTTGCTAGATAAGGGCTACATTCGCCCTAGTGTTTCACCGTGGGGAGCACCGGCCCTCTTTGCTAAAAAGAAAGATGGTGCCTTGAGACTTTGTATTGATTACCGGAAATTGAATCGAGCTACGGTTAAGAATAAGTACCCTATGCCTCGTATTGATGATTTGTTTGACCAGTTGAAAGGTTCCCGCTGTTTCTCTAAGATAGACTTGAGATCAGGTTACCACCAGTTGAGGGTTAGGGAGGAGGATATTCCGAAGACGGCATTCCGTACGCGGTATGGCATTATGAGCTTCTGGTAATGCCATTTGGGCTCACCAATGCACTGGCAGTCTTTATGGACTGGATTAACCGAATCTTTCGGGAATTCTTAGATCGCTTTGTGGTCGTTTTCGTGGAAGACATTCTGATTTATTCACCTTCGGAGAAGGAGCACGAGGAACACTTGAGAGTGGTACTTGAGTTGCTTAGAGCCCATAGGCTGTATGCCAAGTTTGGGAAGTGTGAGTTCTGGCTAGGAGAAGTCAAGTTCTTAGGCCATGTGGTTTCCGGGAAATGGGTGTCTGTTGATACATCCAAGATTGAGGCAGTGCAAGATTGGGCACAGCCTAAGAATGTGTTTGAGATCCGCAGTTTTCTGGGATTAGCTGGGTATTACCGCCGGTTTGTGAATGATTTCTCCAGGCTAGCTTCACCGTTGACGAGATTGACTCAGAAGGGAGTCAAATTTGTGTGGAGTGAGACTTGTGAAAAGTCGTTCCAAGAGCTGAAAGTTAGATTGACCACCGCTTCAGTCTTGATTATTCCGGAGAGAGGGTTGGGTTATGCGGTTTATTGTGATACCTCACGAGAGGGTTTGGGTTGTGTATTGATGCAAGAGGGGAAAGTGGTAGCCTATGACTCACGTCAATTGAAAATACACAAGAAGAATTACCCTACACATGACCTAGAGTTAGCAGCTGTGATTTTTGCCTTGAAGATTTGGAGGCACTACCTTTATGGTGAGAGGTTCGAGGTATTCTCGGATCATAAGAGTCTGAAATATTTGTTTACACAGAAAGACTTGAACTTGAGGCAGAGGAGGTGGATGGAATTTATTGAGGATTACGACTTTGAGTTGCACTATCATCCGGGGAAGGCCAATGTTGTGGCCGATGCCCTTAGTAGAAAATCCATTAGTGATGTAGCTTGTATAGCCATCCGGGAGTGGAAGATGTTGGGTGCACTTGGCGAGTTTGATTTGCTTTTAGGTGAATCTGTTGAGGCTGCGGCCTTGTTTTCTGTAGTCGCACAGCCTATACTTGTGAGTCGAGTGTTAGGGGCACAGAGAGATGACCTTGAGGTAGAGTCCATCCGAGAGACGATCTCCAGTGGGAAGGCTGAGAAGGATTTGTCTATGTATCCCGACCTGAGTGTGAGATACCGAGACCGTCTGTTTGTGCCGGAGGCTTGCCGAGATGAGGTACTCCGAGAGTTTCACCATTCGCGTCTTGCAGTGCATCCGGGAGGCACCAAGATGTATCGTGATTTGGGTCGCCAATTTTGGTGGCGGGGTATGAAGAGAGATGTGGCAGTTTTCTTGTGTAAGTGCCTTACTTGCCAGCAAGTGAAGGCCGAGCATCAGAGGCCAGCAGGTTTGTTACAACCCTTGCCTATTGCCGAGTGGAAGTGGGAGCATGTCACTATGGACTTCGTTGTAGGTCTTCCGAGGACTCAGCGGGGTAGTGATCCTATCTGGGTGGTTGTAGACCGGTTGACTAAGTCGGCGCACTTCATTCCTATGCGCGTGAGAGATTCGGTAGATCATCTTGCCGACTTGTATATTCGGGACATAGTGAGGTTGCACGGGGTCCCAGTGACGATTGTCTCATATAGAGATCCTCATTTTACTACTAAGTTGTGGCAGAGTTTGCAGAGTGCCTTGGGCACTAAGTTGACCTTTAGTACGACTTATCATCCTCAGACTGACAGGCAGTCCGAGCGTACTATTCAGATCCTTGAAGATATGCTTCGAGGTTGTGTCTTTGACTTTAGTGGATGTAGGAGAGGCACTTACCCTTGGTAGAGTTTGCCTACAACAACAGCTTTCAGTCAAGTATCGGTATGGCACCGTTTGAGGCCTTGTATGGCCGACCGTGTAGGTCTCCAGTATGTTGGGCCGAGGTGGGTGATGCATCTTTGTTGGGCCCGGAGTTGGTAAGGGAAACGACAGAGAAAGTTAAACTTATCCGTAGGAGGCTTGTTACAGCCCAGAGTCGCCAAAAGAGTTATGCTGACCGTAGGAGGAGGCCTTTGGCATTTGAGACGGGTGATCACGTTTTCTTGAAAATATCACCTAGGCGAGGTTTGATGAGGTTTGGAAAGAGTGGGAAGTTATCCTCTCGGTTTATTGGTCCCTTTGAGATCCTTGAGAGGATTGGGGAGGTCGCTTATCGTTTGGCTTTGCCACCACAGTTGTCCGGGGTGCATGACGTATTTCATGTTAGTATACTTCGGAAGTACGAGCCGGATCCATCGCACGTGTTGGATTGGACCGACTTGGAGGTAGATGAGGATGCCTTATATGAGGAGAGGCCGGTTCGGGTCTTGGATAGGCGGGATCAAGTCTTGCGAGGCAAGACCATCCCCTTGGTGAAAGTTCTGTGGAAGTATCACGGAGTGGAGAAAGCCACTTGGGAACGTGAGTTGGAAGTCCATGAGAAATATCCGGACATGTTCGTTGATGTGTAATCATGTATTGAGATTTTGTAATATTATTGAACTTTAAGAGCATTATATATGTCTTAAGTTGTAAAACATTGTAAATGTTTTGGTTTATGGAAATGTAGTAGAACTTGCCTTGAAATGGAAGTTTGTTTTAACGTTGTGTATGTTAAATATATTGTGGAAATGCAAGCATGATATTAATGTTGCAAATGTTATAAAATTGTGGAGAATGTGTTGAAATTGGTGAATTTTAAGGGAAAGCATGTTAATAATACATATTGAGTTATATAATGTGATTTGCCTCTTGAAAAGAGATGAGATTGACCGGTAATGGGTCAGGTTGTTTAATATTATGTTGTAATATTGTAGGAAATTGAGAAAAAAGTTGTTTTTGAAAACTTGTACTTAATTTCGGGGACAAAATTCCTTAAGGGGAGGAGGTTATAGCGATCCCGGTTATTCCTTCTTTGGTTGTTGTATCCGGACTTGGTTCCGTGGATGTCGATAGTTGTTTTTATCTTGTTTCCGTCCTTCAATACTATGTATTTGAGTTATAGGATGTTTGGGCAGGTTGGTAGTGAGTTTGAACGAAGTGTTGCTGCACAGAATTTTGTATCCTCGCTCGAGCGAGACTTTTGTCGCTCAAGCGAGCTCTGTGTTTTAGTTCCTTCGCTCGAGCCAAGGTTCCTTCGCTCGAGCAAGAGTTGAGTTTTGTGTCTGGTAGCTCGAGCGAGAAGTCCTTCGCTCGAACAAGAATCTGCGTCCAGCGCTGGACCTGAAGGGTGCAATTCTTCGCTCGAGCGAGTTTTCCTTCGCTCGAGCGAGCGAGGTGTATGTTTTGAGTTTCTTCGCTCGAGCGAGCATTCTGTCGCTCGAGCGTGCTTCTGGGTTGCAGACCTGAAGCTTCGATTTGTTGGCTCGAGCGAGACTTTCTACGCTCGAACGAGGATTCTTTGTGTCTGGTCGCTCGAGCGACCACTCATTCGCTCGAGCGAGCCTGTGTTATATCAGTAGGCAGCAGCGGGGAAAAGTTCACTTTTTCATCTCCTTTTGATTTCAAAACCCTAGAACCGTTTTCTCTCTCTCTCTACATATCTTCTCTCTACGGTTTGATCTACTTAGAGCGTGTTTCTACCCTAGGTTCTTTGTAAGAAAGGTAGAGGGTTGTGTGGGCTTCATTCTAATATGAAAAGTTGTGGATTTGGAGCACTTTGCATTTTCATCATCTTCTCCTTTGGGCTTCTATTTTCGAGGTAGGGATACCCTACTCCATCTTATAGGTTTTGTCATAAGTTTTGGTCATTTTGATATGTTGGTGTTGCTTGGTAATTTTGAGAAAGGTAGGGTTTGATTCGTAATTTGAGAAAAAGGGGATTTTTCATATATTAAACTCCATGTGTTGTAAGTCATGAAAAATGACAATGATTGTGTCAAATAGAGAAAATTGAACCTTAGGGTTAATTTTTGAGGAAAATGGGAAAAGCCCTAATTGTTGAAATAAATTAATTTGTATAATTAATTTTGGAAAAAATGTGGAATTAAGTTTAAGGGGTACTTACCAATCAGTCCTATTTACTAGACTTATTTACTTACAGGTCCTAACTAATAAATTTAGCACTATAAAAATAAGAGATTGATAAATTTATCACTATAAATTTATTCATAAAAACAAAGAGACTGATAAATTTATCACTATAAATTTATTCATAAAAATAAAAGACTGATAAATTTATCTTTATCACTTAATAAATTTATCAATAGGACTTAATGGGTAATAAGTCTCAAAAGTAGGACCTATTGGTAGTTTACCCTAAGTTTTAATTCATGAAATTGGGGAATTATGAGATTAAATGGTGTAGTTGGATAATTTAATCACTCACGTATGAAAATGTTGAGATTATATCTGTTGATGCATTTATTTCCTGTTTTAGAAATAACTGTTTTGGGCTATCGGTGAAGGATAGTCGTGATTGTTGTAGTCATTGCATGTTGATTAGGGAAAACTAAAACTAATCACATTGAATAAGTCATTGAATATGACGGTTGAATTAATACAATAAATACGTGTATTGATTGAATATTGTATATGACAAGTGTTAAATACATTGTATATGCATATTGTTTGGGAGGAGATAGGGGATGTACTTCATGGTTTGAGGGAAGATAGGGGATGGACTCTCAAACCTGTTTGGGAGGAGAAAGGGGATGGACTCCACTAGTACAGCAAATATGTGTACTTATTGATTTATGGAAGTGTTTTAGTATGAGCCTTAGCCTCATTTGAATTGTTGATATTGGAGGTAATATTAATACGAGATGTAGTCTTATTTTATTGTTTGGCCAGGTTCTGAGCCATGTTTGTATAATGGAAAGTTGGATAAATAATGGAAAGTTGGATAAATAATGAATAGTGAAACGTATCATGGACATAATGGTCATGAAACTGTATTGTGATGCAATTGATTTTTAAGTGTTAACCATCTATCGAATGCTATTACTTTAGTCAATTCTTATATTTGGTTTAGTATATCTCTGCTGGGTTGTGGCTCACCCTATATGGGAACTTCATTTTCAGGTCCAGGTGATATGCTACCTCTAAGGATTTAGCTTGGGAAGATTTGGAGTTGAAGACTCTTTTAGTTATTTTGATATTACATGTAAATTCATGCCACGGGCTTAATATGTAAATGAGTTAGAACTCAGTTTTTGTATCCAAGTGTTGACTTGAAAAGCTGTAAACCCGTAGAGCATTTACTTTCGTTGTTACATGTAATGTCTTTCAATAAAAATACTCTGATGAATGGAAGGATGTTTTATTCTCTTATGTCAATGCATGTCAATATTGTATATATCATGGGTTTATTTTGAGGGCGTGACATAAATTCTAAATCCTAAATCCTAAACCCTAAAATAAAAATAAATAAATTTTAAGAATTAAACCCTAAACCCTAAAATAAAAAAAAATAAAAAATTTATCCCTAAACACTAAGGTAGCGTTTGGTAAGATTTATGTTTTTGGTTTATGTTTATAAAAATTTTATAAACTGGTTTCTGTTTGTTTTTAGAAAAACATAAATTACAAACGTGTTTGGTTTGAACAAAATATTTAAAAAAAATTTAAAACATAAATTAAAAAATATGTTTGTTCAAGCCTTAAATATTTATATTTATATTTATTATTTATGACAATGGGATCACACATATTATAATTGAAAAAAAATTAATTAAAAAAATATTTGAAAAAAATTTAATTGGAAAAAACGTGGTCTGTAAAAATTATTGAAAAAAATTTAATTGGAAATAATGAATTTAGGCTTGAATAATAAATATAAATATAATAAATAATAAATAAAATATAAATATTTTAGGCTTGAACAAACATATTTTTTAGTTTATGTTTTAAATTTTTTTTAAAACATTTTGTTCAAACCAAACACGTTTGTAATTTATGTTTTTCTAAAAATAAACAGAAACCAGTTTATAAAAATTTTATAAACATAAACCAAAAACGTAAATGTTACCAAACACTACCTTAGTGTTTAGGGATAAATTTTTTTTATTTTATTTTAGGGTTTAGGGTTTAATTCTTAAAATTTATTTATTTTTATTTTAGGGTTTAGGATTTAGGGTTTAGAATTTATAGTTTAATTCTTAATTTTTTTTTTTATTTTTATAAATCCTAAACCGTAAATCCTAAATCCTAAAATAAAAAAAATAAATTTTAAGAATTAAACCTTAAACCCTAAAATAAAAATAAATAAATTTTATCCCTAAACAGTAAAATAAAAAAAAATTAAGAATTAAAATAAAAAAGTAATCATTTTATATAGTCGATTATTATTTTCTATTATAAATTATTATTATATATATTTAATATTGGTTTCAATTTTATGAAATAAAGTTTATATATATATATAATTATAAATATATATTAAAATATATATATATATATATATATTGAGTGTGAGTGTGTGTGTGAGCCATGTGTGTGTTTGTCTCAGAGAGTGAGAGAGAGAAAGAGAGAGAAAGAGAGAGAGTGTGTTTGTGAGTGTGTGTGTTTGGTGCATTATTGAAAGCGTAGTTTCTAACCACACTTTTTTTAAAATACAGTTTAATTAAGAAAGTGTGGTTAGAAATCACGTTTTCTGGAAAAAAAAAAATTTATTTTACTGAAAAGCGTGGTTTGAAACCACGTTTTATGATTAACTTAAAAGTATGATTTATAACCACGCTTTTACTATTTCACAAATTTTCCGCGGGAGGGGCTTGGAAACAGTGAAAGCGTGGTTTGTAATAGCGTTTTAGCCTAATTTGAAAATTCCATCCAAATCAAGCATAATTTGAAAAATAAGTTGCTAATTTGGCTTAATTTGAGAAAACCTCCGAAAGAATGTGTAACTAAGGTGGAGCGATGATGATCATAGATGAAAAGTAGTGAATAAAGATTGGGTGGGTAGAGGAATTAAGATTTAAAATTTTAGAATTTCAAGAGTTTTATGTAAGAATTAAATTGTAATATAAAAATAAAAAATGAGAAATGCAATGAGATGTTGGGACTGTTTGTTATGGTTTTTAGGAGTGATTACAACTTATTTTGATTTGGAAGTGACTATTTCATGCAGCTTCTAGTTATAACTTATTAAACAGAAATAGTTTAAATAAGTTAAAAAAAATGATTATTTAAAAGTTAGGATATGAATACTTTTAACTTCTTACTTTCTAATTATCAGCTTTTAACTTTAAAAAAAACTTCACCCAACATAGCCATTTTGTGGTCTAAATGGAAGCCCTTCCAAGTTTTAGAATAAAAAATAGGTTACATTTTATTTGACTTCATTCTACACTATATCACTTCAGTCTTTTATTTATTTATTGTTAAATAGTTCAGGCTTTTATTTTTGAGTTAATTATCTAAAAGTCATACTTTCAAATATTATGATAGTTGAGATCTTATCTAAGATTTTTTAAACCAATTAGTATATTTGGTTTGAGTTTTTTGAATTAAGTTTTTTAAAAACTGAGTTTTTTGATTTTTGTGTTTTTTTGTTTTTAGTGAATATTTTTAAAATTTTAAACATTTTTTTACTTTTTTAGATGCACCTTATTTAGATGTATCTAAAAAGTAAAAAAATTGTGAAAAAATATTTTAAAAAATTAATAAATACATAAAAATACAAAATATATACGGAATTCTCGTATTTTTTTTGTATTTTTGGTATTTATTGAATTTTTAAAAGGTTTCTTTCACAAATTTTTTACTTTTTAGGTATATTTATATTAGGTATGTCTAAAAAGTAAAAAAAATTGCTTAAAATATTAAAAAAATTTCAGTAAAAACAAAAAAAACACGAAAAACAAGAAAAGTAGAATTTTATGAAAAGAGTTTTTGGAAAACTCTAACCAAGAATAATTTTTATTTAATAAAACTGAGAATATTATCAATTTTTCCTCAATTTTTAAAACTAAGAATATTATCAATTTTGCATAGTAATATTCTAAATAATTGTTTCACTAATTGATGAAAAAAAACAGAGCATGAGGTTAAACGTTTTTATCTTTCTACTTATTGGTTTGATTCAACTATCCAATAAAACTGAAAACAAACATTATCAATTTTTTCATTTTTAGAAGTTTTTTTTTTTTCAATTTTGTACATTAATGTTCTATCATCATGCTCTTTTATAGACACAATTTTTAGTTTTGCACAAAAAAATAATTTAGTTTTTTCAATTTTTTCAAAAAAAAAAAAACAATTGCACATCATTTTTTTTTAGTTTTTTTAATTTGAAAGTCGATATTTTAAAGTTTTAAAAATCAAAATAAATGTCAAATCATCATATTTCTTTATAAATAATCATAAATGATATATAATCATTGTTTGAAGAGTAATCCCTACTATTAAAAATTTAATGAGACTTGAAAGTCTAAAAAATTTTAATTAAAATTTAATGAAATATAAATTCATAAATTAAAACTTACATATAAATACTCTTTTATTTTTAAATCGTAACAATCAAACACCTTAGGCTTTCAATCTCAAATTATAATGTATCATTTCAATCAAATTTGATGCGTACAAGTGTTTGTCTCTCACGAATTTAGATATGTTATAATTCTTATTATAAAAAGTAAATTGTTCATTAAATTGATAAGACTGTCACATGATATTACTGTTATATAAAAACGTTTACTCTATGTTTGGAAAGTGAGCAATTTCAGTAGACTATTTTAATTTTTGATTATTTTAATAAGTTAAAATAATTATGTTTAGAAAGATGGTGAATTTTTTTTTTGTAATTAGATATGATATTTATAAGAGAAAAAAATAATAATTATGAATTTGATGTGATATTTTATCTTATTAATTATTTTAATCTATTTTATCTTTTAATATTATTTTGACCCAAAAAGTCAAAAAAACTTATTGCCAAACACCCTAAAACTTGCAAATTTGGCTTCTCTCCAATTCTAAAATTGGAGGATCCTCCTTTGCCAACTAATAAAAATAAGGGCACAGCTTCTCTCCGGTCCAAATTTGGACTGGACAGTATTACAATGACCCTGTTTACTGTGAATAATCAATCTCCTTTTAGATGTTTCCTTTAAAATTGTGTGAGCTCATTCACTTTTTTGGTAAAGCATGTTAATGCAAATATTAATCATATTCAATTATGTTAATTGGACAAAAATAGTCCCATAAAAAATGATGTTTCTAAAACTTAAAAATGGCTGCATAAACAGAAACATGGTAAATCTCCTCCAAAGCAACATTGAGAATCCAAAAGTTGGATTAAGTTCTATTAATTTAAAGGAGCCACTAAATCACTTGCTCTAACATTCTCAAACATGGATTTTTTTTTTTCTCCTCCCTATTCCACCTTGAATAAGGCAAGGATAAAGTTACAGTCAAGTCCTACAAAACAAAAAAAGTCCTCATCTATATTCCACTGGCAAACTGAAACCGGACATAACTATTTTATCAGCAAACATCTTGCCAGTTTTGGGCATGACATGCCAGTGCAAAGTCAAGTTGAATTCTTTTCCCTGGAGATTGCTTCCCTGCACAAGGAAAAAAGACGATATAAAGCCCAACCAACCACAGAACAAGGGGAAAAAAAAGGGTCAAATATTCATCGGCAACGAGGAGAATCCATCACCAAAGAAGCTTACCTGATCAGTGAAACGATACTTGTTTGTTGTATGAATCCAGAATTTTGCATGCTCTTTGGAAGGTATAATACCATCCCACAGGGACACCTGCAATAAGACAATACTTCAGATCAATCAGAAAGTTCATATGCATCGGGAATCTGAGAAATAAAGCACAGTTATCATTACATGCCTCTCAATGTTTAACATATATACATTTAAGTGGCAGTAATTGATCCTCTAAGTTGACAAGGTTTAATAAAAAATGGAAAAAGAATCGGAAAAAAGTAAGAACATCAGATTCCCCCACAGCATGGTAAAAGTAAAACAACAAAAATCGGACATGACAGACTAGCAACCCAGCTAGCAGTTCAGTTTGGATACTGCAATAACCATCACTGTGTTCCAGTGCAGAAGTATACCTTGGATAGACTGATGAGCAATGTACAAGTCAGGTGGATTTCACCTTTTTCAAGGTGAAGTTTGATCATAGCTTCATCAGTTCATCATAATAAATACCACATGTAACTGAACAATGGTTCTTACCAGGTCCTAAAACTTGACAAAACAGCAAACTGACACTCAAAATGACTTCAGATTTACCACAATTAATTTTTCGAAGACTTAAAACAGTTTCACAATCTAACTATTATTATTATTATTTTTTTGATAATTATTTCAAAATCTACAAATTCAGCAGGCAACAGTTTTAATATTCTTTCAACATACGTAACAATTTTCCATTACATTTCACCAGCTCCTCACAGGCAAAACAACTCTATGAAGAACAAACATGCAGAAATCAACAATGCCTTGTAATAAACTACTTGGGGCAATCATACAATAGCAAGTTTACAAAACGACATGGGAACCAAAAACACATGGGCATGTTTGGTTTGTCTCTCAAAAAATGTTTTTGGAGAAGAAATTCTAAGAACATGTTTGGTTGAAATTTTTTTAAAAAAAATTCCAAAATCACTTTTCTCTCCATTACACATCAATCAATCACTTTTTCTCACACCCAAACACACATTAATGTGTACTATTTGCGCATTGTTTTTTTTTACCCATCTATCCAACTACAAAAAAAATATCAAATCATCCCAAACTCCAAAACTATTTTCAAAATATACAACCAAACAAATTTTCTAATTTTCTAAACTCTCTCCAAAAAATTATTTTTGAAATAATATCTCAAAACAAGGCCATTATATATCTGGAGTTGAGAGTCAGATCTATGTATTTCAGACAATGATTTCTTTTCCTCGGATCCATGATTTGATTTTTTTGATTCAGTAAAGGGTCAGTTTTTTTAGAATGGAGACAGAAAAAGGTCAGTTTAACCTGTAATTTTTCAATGACATTGGTAATAAGTTCTAACAAGGACATGAGTAGATGTGTATATCCGCTTCCCCCAAAATTTTGGGACATAGCAATATATTCACAAATTAACGAGTCACAATTTATAAGGCCAGTGGTAGTTGTGCATAGTTGCTTCTCCCAAAACAGACCCATAAATTTCATAAATAGCCTAAACAGAATGGTTTTTGAGGCCTCGCAATTCTACTACTACTTCCTAGCACAAACATTAGATCATGTGTTGCATTGCATAAACATTCCCGGAGTTCAAAAAGATACACATTATGCATATGCCTCTTTGAAACATAATCCAATTTTAAGTAAGATAGTTCTTAATCCCTACCCAAAATCTTATCCTTCTGGTTGTACCATTTTTAATTAATAATTCATCATTTGGTTAAATAACAAAAGCCTTCTTCACTTCAGATAAATTTCCAATGATTTTTCCAATTTCAGATCTTGCCTAATGACTATAACAAGAGGCAAGTGGAGATAATCAAATGCTGTGTGTACTCCTTACATGGTATCTTACCTCGTCTTCATGCCATTATTTCATGTTTCTTGTCAATTACCTCTCCTCATAAAAAAACTCAGCTTCCACAATGATCATTGTTGTCAAAGTGCAAATCAAATCGTGAATCATTTTGCTAAAATAGTGAATCGTTACATTCACTTTATTTAACATAATCTGGAATTTTATATATGTATATATATAACAAAAAAATACAGTGTTTAAAATGAAATAAATATTAATATAACTAAATTGTATATAGATACATATAAAACCATGTATATCAATATGATTAATTGATTTTTTTTTTTTCTTCTAATTTTGCAAAAATGATGATGTTTCATGAATTATGCAAACAAAATTGAATCGCAATGAATCGTAAGATTCAACAACACGAACTGAATCATTTTGGTTGAAACTCGTATCAAATCGCATGAATCAAATTGTGAATCATAAGATTCTAACAACCATGACAATGACATTACGAAATTTGAAATGAATCCCTAAGCTGAAGTACATAATATCACTGCCAATTTGAGATGAAACTCATGATAAAATGGTGATTACCTGATTCAGGGAATTTTTTGGAGTTTCATACTCAGCAGCTAAAAATACAAAAACCTGTAAATAGAAAATGAGATGCAAATGAAATTCTAAACAAGATTCAAGGTACTATAAACTACCAAAGGATGACAAGCTGGTATGAACCTACTATATTATGTCGTGCTGAAATTTGCACCAATGTGTCAGCTCAGCATCTCTCAATAGATTACATTAATTTTTATTTTTTTTTTAATAAATAATCTGTATCTTTTGGTTTTATTCTTTTTATTCTCTCTTTCAAATTCCCAAGAAGGTTAACCTAAAGTGTAAAAGAGAACCAAATATTATAAGAATCCACTGCGTCCCCCCTCCTAATAAGCTTAGGATTATTTTAGCATATTCAGATATTCTTTCCTCATGGTTTTATTGGTTTATTGGTTTTAGTTATTGCCTAATGGTTTAGAATAGTGTCAACATCATCACTTTGCAATGAAAATCGAGAATCCTCGTAGATTCACGACAATTTAGTGTCTACAGTTAATCAAATTTAAAAGGGCTATTGAAGAGTTGACCATCTCTGAAATGCTGTACGCTTTGGGGTTGTACCCTCGCAAATGTTGTGCTTTGGGGTAGTACCATCAATTAAGCATCTAGTGCTTCAATGTATGTGCTTTTATGTGCACATAAACCTAAGAAAAGCCATTAAAAAGGGTTCTTTCATATACATGTAATGAGTAGGACAAGCTGCCACTTGCTTCCCTTCCTCTTCCTTCCCCTTCCCTATCTATGTCCTACCTTTTACATTCCTCTCTTTCCTCACTTCTGTCCTCGTTGAGGACCCCACCCACAAGTCCACCACCACCACTCCCCCAAACCCTACCAAACAAAGGCAACAGACTAATAAAATCATCCTTTAAATTGTTAATCTACTAACAATGGCAACAGACTAATAAAATCAGCACCAAACTAGAAGAAGATAATGATTTGTAAAGTACTGAACCTGCTTTGTATTCCATGTAAACAATGACTGTAAGTTTGCTGATATATTCATCGTCATGCTGACCTACAGAAATAAAGGGCAAAACGGTTCAAATCAAACAAACAGCTAAAATATACATAGAGCCTTTTTTTTTTCACTTATTCAATATAAAAATACCAGTATGACGATTAGAAAGTGATACAATGGGATATGATCAACAGAACACAAATCAAATAGATAAGCATGAGAAATAAAAACTAACTCGATGCTTACATTATTCATTAAGTCCTCTAGGTTTTTGGTTTCTTTTCTTTGATAGG